>JAVKLA010000040.1:6349076-6369995 GCA_034782735.1 Sagittarius serpentarius
TCCCTTTGGTCAGTTGGGGTCAGCTGTCCCGGCTGTGTCCCCTCCCAGCTCCTTGTGCACCCCCAGCCTCCTCGCTGCTGGGGTGGGGTGAGGAGCAGAAAAGGCCTTGGCTCTGTGCAAGCGCTGCTCAGCAGTAAGGAAAACATCCCTGTATTATCAACATGGTTTCCAGCACAAATCCAAAACACAGCCCCATACTAGCTACTATGAAGAAAATTAACTCTATCCCAGCCAAAATCAGCAAATTCACTTTGAATGGGAAGGAACTTTCTTTAAAGTTTGCAGATACTCTTATTTATGTTCAGAGACTTTTGGGCACAATGTATTTGTGAGTCTCTACATTTCTATGAGCTAAAGAGTACATGTGAAGCAAGACTGAGCGTGGCACGCCACTGACTGAATAGCAATGTCTGTATAATTCTCCTCGTGCATGAGGCGGGGATTTCTCATTTCATACGTTGGTAGAAACTTGCTGTTGCAAATCTGTGAATACGGAATATTCTGCCTTTTAATGTTCATTAGCACAGTGAATTTAGAAAGTTCCTTTCCAGGCCAGGCTGTGTAAGGTGCAAAGTGTTTCTAGCCTTTGCAGTCATGGTGAGAGCAGCTTTGTATACAACCCAAGCTGTTTGCTTAAACCAGCTTTCGCATCATTGTTTGTAGACAGACAACAGCCCAAAGAGCCTCTGTGGCAGTTCCACCTTCTACCAGGATTCTGGCTTAGGATTTGAGCAAGGAATTTTTTCTTATTGATTGTATAAACTAGATCCTCTTTAGCATTGCTTTGAGATTTACAGAATCAAATCTTGTAGAAAGCAAGAGCAGCTTTTATTCACAGTCCATTTTAGGCCATGGGCATGCTGTGGGGGTGGCCAACATTGATCATCTGCTCCCTCCCCAACTCCTAGAGCCTTCTGTTGCCTTACAGCATTACAGCTGCGCTGAACTGTGTGCTTCTATTCTAGTCCTGGCACTTCTTATGGGCAGGTGGCATTTGGCAGATTTTCTGTTTCTTGTAGCAACTACCTGTTGTGTGCCTCTTGGTATTGCCAGCTGAGCTGTTCCTGGACAGGGCTTTTGTCTGCTTCTTGGAAAAGGTCACACAGTTATTTTGCTGTTTGGCACTTTGCAGGATGGACACAGGTCAGAAGCAGTCTGGTGTTCTAGATTGTTGCGGTTCAAATGAAATTTATTTTTTGCATAGCGAAAATGTTTGGGTTTGGTTTTGTTTTTAAACTGAGATAAATGATCAGTCCTAATACTTTCAGCTGAACACCTCTCTATCAGACTGTCTGCCACTGCTTCAGACCAAGGCCTTCCTTAATTTCTTTCTAGCTTTCTCTGACTTGAGCACCAACAGGTCCCGCCACAGTCGAGCTTCACAATAGCTCTCTCCTGGGGCAGTGATGGCTTCCAAAACATGGGATTATTTTCAGGCTTTTTTTTGTAAGCATCCTTTAACTGTTCCTCCCTCCTCCGGCAATGGTTGCTGCTCTGTGCTCTAGTTCTGAATGAATTAGTTTGCCACGCTGGTTTGACTTACTTGAGCTGTCTCTCCTCTGAAGCATCTGCGTGTTTCTCTCCTAACAATCCAGTTCTGCATTGGTCACTTCATTTCATACCAACCAAGATTTCCATTCAGATTCTTCTGGCTTACGATAAACAGGGAATAGGGGAGGGGTAAGAAGTAGTTGATTTGTGCTGTATGAAGTGTGGTTGTCCCCTTCTGGGGCTAATTTAGCAGGACTGCTGATTACTTTCTGCCGGTGTGCCAGGGACATCATTCACCTTGAGGTGTGGAGAGCCATGCTCTGCATCCTTTTATATGGGTCAGCCTTAAAAACCCTGCAGGAAGGGGCTGCGGAGGGGACGCAGTCCCTTCCAGTGGGAACCAGCAAATACCGTTATGCCCTAGTGAATAGCTGGGGCTGATAGGACTGCAATGCTTTGCTTTTGTGTTTGTTCTTGGGAATTTTTGACTGCTTTTGAGAACTAATATAGTTTATATTTACCCAGCTGTACAGAGTTATCTTCTTTGCTATGCCTGTTCCTTATTGTATCTTTATATGGGAGAACACTGAGAATTTTGTCTCACCTATACAATCACAAGATTAAATGACAGCTTGATCTTAGAGCTTTCTGCATTTTGAAGGGTCATATAAACATCCTTAAAAAACCAGTAGTAGTGCTATATTTGTTTACCAGTCAAAATGGATGTCAACTAATGAAAATGGATGCTTTTAAATATTTTTTTTGGGGGGGGGGAACTATGAAAGCACTTCAGCTATTTTTTAAGTGCATTTGAAATTTAAAGTCCAAACTTTTTCTCTTACCTCATGAAACTGCGCTGCTTGGAATCCGTAATTTGACATTTTAAAAAGACCTATTTTCTTCATTTAAAAGGGGAGATGCTACACAGGGGAGGTGTGCAAACAGGAGTCTGGAGAATTACACATTTCTGGTTATGTCATTTTGGATGAGGTATCTTGTGCTTCAGTTTCCTCCATCTATGATCAGAGTTAATAGTTACTTTAGTAAGAAACCTTAACTTAACTTCAGAATCTCAAATCCCTGTTATGTTATTGCTTATTGTAAATCAAGTTAATGCACTTAAAAGGACTCATATGCATGCAAGAGATTCAAAAGGACTGCTCACATGGTCCAAATGAAACACATTAGCAATATATCTACTTTTCCCAGTAGTGTGGTAGAATGCAGAGGCGTTTGCAGGATCAGTACTTTATAATGGAAAAGTACACAGCTTTATATTCTTATGGCAGGAAAGCTTTCACTGTGCTGTACATGAGATGGCTCACAAGGACACCAGACACTTTGAAAGTCTGTTAAAAGTTAAATGGCTAAAGGGAATGGCAAGGGAATGCATTATTATTACTTGGAGAAGAGCCATCAACTCACATGATGCCTTGCAATTAGCAAAAAAAGCTAAACTCCTGCCCTTGAGAGAATGTAAGGTGGGACATCAGCTCATACTGAGGAGAGGAGAGATGATTTCTGTTAGGAAGGTGGGCAGAGGGCTGCCTCGCAACAGAAATGAGCTTTAAAGATTTTGGGAAAAGGGGTTATGTGTGAGGAATAAGGAAAGATGGGATAAGTCTTGATCGTACAAAGGAAGATTTAAGTTCCTTCTAAATTTGACATGTTTCTAATGCAAAAGTAGTGAATTAGGTGGTTGAGTACAGCAGAGTCTCCATCTCTGGAGAACTTTAGGCAGAAGGCGGACAAACTTTTGTTTGTTTTAATGTAATAGGTAGTTTATATCCTGTCCTTGTGTGTGCTTGGCAACCTCTTGAGGCCTTTGCCTGCCAACATATTTTTTTTATGATCTTATGAAGTGTGAATGCCTGCTTCATGTATGCTGCTTCTGGCTTTAATTGTCTGTCATTCTGTGAAGATTTTATGCTGTTTCTCCTTGCACTGCTAGAGACAGCTTTCAGATTTGTGTACTTGCTAAAATTTCAGTTTGGTATTTTCATTGCTCTGTGAGGTGTTAAAACACTCTGGACACCAAAAACCTCACTTTCGTAAAATGAGGGATATTTGGCTTTAAATGTAGAATATAGACTGCTTTAGTGTGAGGTTTCACTTTTTTTTTAATGCTATTAAAAAAAAAAATATCTTTGCAGGTAATGCTATATGCCATGTGAGTGATAGATGCGAGGAGAACACCAACTCCTCCCTGGCACGAGCTACTCTTTATTGTCAGATTTTATTGTATTACAGAGGAGGGTTTCCTGTGCAGCAGCTGACGCATATGAATTTTCTTTAGAGCTGTTGGCAAGTAAAAACATTGCTTGCAGCAGCTGTGCTCCTGCCTCCCCAGAGATTCAACCATTCACCCCATCACCCCAGTTCCCATCCCCATTTAACTTCATTATAGAGAAGTTGAAATTCTTAAGTAAATGACATGAACCCAGTAAGTAAGGCAACAAGAAAATAAGTCCTTCTATTTGACTCTGCCTTTGGTACGCATCTCCATCCCAAGACCACTTTCGTACATAGAACGCCATGTTACAATCATTACTATGAATTTGCCTGTCTCCCAATGCCAACTTTGACAGTTGCTTGATAAACCCTTTTTTTTTTTTTTTTTTTTTTTTGTGGTACTACTGTCTTTGGATACTGCCCACTGCAGCAACCAGTAGAACTGGGATATTTTAACCCTCTGCTTATTATACACACGAGTGTGTGAGAGGCCTCAGTTCGGACTGATGTCCTGACTTGTACTGCAAGGTATTAGTGGATGGCTTAATCTTTCATTCCTTTGCTTTAGTAGGTTTTTGTTCTGTTAGGATGTTGGAAAAATAACATTTCTTTCAAATGCATTTTCCTAATAATAATGGTATTTTGGGTCTCATGACATTTCAGGGCTGATCTGGCATAATAATTAAATAATAACTCCTGCAGAATACCAAGTGGTCACTTTGGAAGAAGCTGCCATAAATAGCTGTGATGAAAAAACTGACATTAATGGGAATTCACTAAATAAAGTGACTGGAGAAGTCATCTAACATTTCCATGAAACTGTGATGAGCTTCTTATGTCAGAGCTATGCTAAGCTTACTGTTTAAAAGTTTTACCCTGTATATTACAACCCAGTCCCTTCCATTCAGCTACAGATTCTTCTTATTCATATCCTGCTTTATGCTAGGGAAACGCTAGTGTTTCTCTTCCTTACAGGATTGGGTAAAATGACTTTTTATGGTTTTGACTAAATCTTGTCCATGGTCAGATTTTAATTCTATGAAATTTACCTCTTGCCACTTTTTAGGGTGTTCTTTCCCTTCTAAAAGTTTTCTCAGGGTGCATGTCTATCCCTAAGGTTCTATGTATTCTGAAATACTCCTGGGTATTCTGGAATGAGACAACTGAATAGAAAAGCAAATATTCTCAGTTCACTGTTTTCAGTCCAGGACAGGAATAATATTCTAGTTGTGTTCACAATGACTACTAATTTCTTGCTTTAGGAACTTGTCTGCACCGTGCAATTAACTGGAAAAGTTATTACAGTTTAAATGTAGTCAGGGATGACTATTCTAGAATAGCTCCTCCGTGAATGCTTTTACTATATCCATGTGGGAGACATTCTGCAATAGTTACTGTGCTGTGCCCCCTTATTCTCCTTTAATCTGGATTAATTGTCTCTCATACATGAGTCAAAAGTGCAGCTTGTGTATTCAGGCTGAATTGTCTTGGCTTCATTTACTTCAATGCTAGTATGCCATCTGGGAAACTTTGAAATATTTCTTCATAGTGTTAAATGCAAAAGGTATAGAAACAAGCCAAAATCCTCAGTTTGGATAGTTGAGGTCTTCAGATGTCTGATTTCTGAAATGCAAGTGTAATTCAGCAACCACGTTTCAAAAATGTTCTTATATTCCTTATGGGTTGAAGCAGAACTCCCTAAAGCAGTACGGTCAGGGCTTTGGCTCTTTGAATGAGCTATGACCTAGAACACTAAGTCTTGGTCTTGTGTGTTGGACTTCCTCCCAAAACTCCCATGATGACAAACCACTTTGGGGATTCAGTAATGCAATAGCCCTGAACTGACAAAAGAGGCAAATTTGG
Organism: Sagittarius serpentarius; assembly: GCA_034782735.1. Taxonomy (NCBI): domain Eukaryota; kingdom Metazoa; phylum Chordata; class Aves; order Accipitriformes; family Sagittariidae; genus Sagittarius; species Sagittarius serpentarius. The sequence continues at coordinate 6,354,663 of JAVKLA010000040.1, forward strand.
GCATAATCCTGTTCCTTTTCTTGTCTGACTCTCTAGCAGCTACTTGTTACAGAGAGCTCCCTGACTCTTTTTTCTTTTGGCCTCTGTGGTGTGCATTTGCAAGAGTCTTTTCTTTGTGCCATGAGCACCTCAGTCTCCAAGGGTGTTTAGTGATGGGAAGCCGTTTTGCATTCAACTCTGCTACAGAACAGACACAAAGATAGATAAACACACATATGCAAAGACTTCCACCTCTTTACTTTTAGTTATGCCCTTGCTCCACTGCAACACCTTCCCCTCCTCTGCAAACCACAGGCTGAAAACCTTTGTGCTTTCCCGCTAAAGGAGGAGGTGGGGGGGGTGGGGTGGGGTGGAAATCACCCAGTCAAATCTGTAAAGGTCCCAAATTCTGAGTAAAGAACAAAAGATTGTGATATGTATTAGGGGAACATAGCTTCAAATACTGGCCAGTTAATGCATGAAGGTGTGTAGGGCTTAAGCCAGATTCAGCAATATTGACAAGAACACCAAAGACAGCCTGATTTCAAACCTGACATCTTGATTTAAAGTCAACTTAAGCATGCTTAAAGCCCCTCTTGATAGTGCTGCCAGGAGGAAGGCAAATCCTGGAGCTATTCTAAATGTCAGCCTTGTATACTTGGGTTGCTTCAGCTGACAAAAACTTGATGGCCACTTGGAAAATTGACATGATAGAAAACACAGGAAAGGATATAACTGCAGCTCGGTTAAACCCACCAAATCTTTCCTGACGTGGTTGCTGTCTTCCTTTGTGCTAATACAAAAAAGAAAGGGGGTAGGGAGGGGAAAACAAACAAACAGAAGTCCTGGCTTTTGTGTTATCTAAACTACAGGTTCATCTCTAATGCTGGAAATAATCCAAGAAGGCATGGAAGCCAGGCTTTTCTGTTTTCAAAACCAAATTATCCATGAAAAACTTCCAGACTATTTCTCTGTCTGTCCTCCTGCCTGCCTTGTTCTGTTCCCCCCTTCCAAATGGCTAAGTTTTTATTGTCTCTCAACTGTCATTGCGTGGAGGTCATTTTAGTGTTGTTTTTTTCCTCTCTTTCCCATGTACCCTTCAATTTAGGAAGTTCCTCTAGTACAATTTGTACCTCTCAATTGCTTTCAGTCAGAATTAAACACATAGCTTTGTACCTCTAATTTGTCTAGTACAAACATCTCATGCACTTGTCAGAGGGGATTCACTCCTTTGTTAGCTGCATCTATAAAACCAGTCTTGACTCATGCTGGAAGGTTTTGCTGGTCCTTTACCCTTCAGCGGGAAATGACATGAAGTCCTGTTTGAAGCATTTTATCTTGAACCACAGGGTTATGCTTATATGTGCATGCTGGAAGGCCAGAGTGGTTTCAGATCCTCACCCAGAGAAAATGAAAAACCCATGAAAGTAAGGCAATGTGTTTCTGAGGTTGCTTCTCCTAGTGCTCCCCCCTCCCTCCTACACTGGCCCAATCCTGGCAGAGGGGTTGGCTCTGTGCTTAGACTCCACTGTTCCCCAAAGCCTCTCTGAGGCATGAAGCAAGACAAATTCAGGGCAAATTAACTACAAACCAAAACTAGGTTTAACTTACAAATGTAATTTTCAAGCAAAATCTGAAATTTGCTACAGAAATGCTGGGGAAAAATGCCAGCCAACTAGTAAATAGTTAAAGCTCTTGTAGCTCTATAATTTCATGGATGGTAATATTTTTGCTGTTTTGGTCACCATCTATTGGTCACCATCTGTTTACTTTCTTTTCTTTTTCCTCCGATAGTTAGGATATATTAGTCTGTACTAGACATAAGCAATTAATATAGCTTTTATGCCTCTCTTCTCTTTCCTTTTATAACGACCTGCAGAGTAACTTTAGAAATAGCATTTTAAAGAATCATTCTTGGATGATCCAAACAAATTGAGGCCTTTATTGGGAAAGCTAACACCAGTTGCATTCTTTTCTTTGCAAGTGGGCAGCTCCCTAAACCCAGCTTTATGTAAATCTAGGTTAATATCTTCCTGTGGTTTAAATTCAGTGGTTCAGATCCTATAATGTGGGTATATAATAAATCACTCTTCCTGGAGACTTGAAATTTTTTTACTTGCCTTTATTTTATTTTTTTACTTTACATTCCTGCAGCATGCAGAAGCTGTAAGCTGATCCAGTCAGCAGAGCAATGGGATTACAAAAAGCTGAAGTCAATCACCAGTTCTTTCTACTGTTATGCTAGTTTTGGGGGTAGAATTCTTCTTGCCTAACTTAGCTATTCAAATCAGTGGTTTAGTCCAACTCAGTATCTGTCTAGGCTTTTTCACGGTCAATGTGGAGAGACTGGCACCTCCAGAGGGTTGTTAAGCCCATTCTTTAATACTTTTGGAGGATATGAATTGTTATCTGCAGGTCACTGTCTGACCAGAGAGTATGGTCCAACGACCAGCTTGGAGCAGATATCTAGATCTTCCAAGACTGAAGTTAGGTTACTTGAATCCCATCCCTAGCATTTAAATATGAAGTTAGTTAAATAGCTAAGCTGCATTATGGGGTGATTTGGTCTATGGCTGCTCTAATTCTTAAACTTTTACACTAAATGTGTGCTATTACTCGCTGTAGAAAGAAGAAAGGGAACAAGGCTAAATGGTTCTATTGTCTGGTTATTCTTTTGTAAATCAGTTATGTAAATATCTGCAGTTCTTAGGGAAACAGAATGTATGCCTAGCCGTGGAAAAGGGGAGCTCGAAGTGACTTCATGTGCTCAGATTTAGCCACAGAAATCTACCACATGCATAACAAACAACTGGAGAACCCAGCTATGTGCTGAATGGTTTCACTTTTTCTTTTTTTTTTTTTTTTTTTTTTTTTTACCCCTGTATCTGCTGTCTACACGCCTGTGTATGAAGGGTGGGACAGAAATACATCCTCTTGTGACCAGTCACATTTGCCTTTTTAAGCTACAGAAATGCTTAGTGGGAGATGTTAATCCTAGAAATTTACATAGCCACTTGGTGTGCTTTGGCTTGGGGGGAAGAAAAAGTAGAGCCATCTCCTTGTTTTAAAAAGCCCTTGGATCAAGTTTGGCTAGAATAGAACGAATATGGTTTTGAGCTGACTTAGACTTTCACAATGTTAACATATTCTTGTTGCTGTGCAGTCTGCCACTAGCATGATTATAAGTTGTGATTGCTCAGTGCACTGGTGGAAGATGTATTGCATCCTGTGTGAATTCCTTAGAAGACTGACAGGAAGTGGCCAACACTTACTTTCTACTTCTGCAGACATTTAAGCACCAAAATTCTCAGAAAATCACAAATACTTTCAGGACTGTTTGATCATCTACAGGTCATCTGAAGATAGTAGTACAAATATCCCTGTTAAGCCAAAACTACCACAATTAGCCTGAACCATTTCAGTCTTACGCAGCATGATCATTGGAAAAAAACAATCTGGCACCAATGTCCGTTGCCCAGATAATGTCACAAAATGAGATGTACTGAGATAACCTTGGCAAGAAAACCAGAGTGGAACAGGGCGGGTCTGTTCACCTTGGCAAGAGGAATGTTCCTTTGTAGCCCCAAATATGATGACTGCAAAGACCCAGAACCATGTGAGCTGAATATTAAGCCAAAAAAGTTGAAAAAGGATCTTCTCTGTTGTGGCAGGTTTCTGATTCAGCCATGAATGATTGGGAAGTAATTGAAAGCTGTCACAATCTGCGTGGCCATCTAACACAGATTGAGTTAGGCTGTTTCAGGCAGTTCAAATAAATTTGTCTCTGTAACTAAGCCACTGCCATAGAGAACTAGTTGTCTCTGCCATTTATTGCTTAGTCTAAATGTTATTCTGGCAAGCTCAGAAACCCGTGATACAAGGACATGATTCAAGTTGCAACTGAACTGGAGTGCACCTCACACAAAGGGATGTCTGGGAATTAGCTTCTGAGAAAGCTTTCCCTATCCCCACCCTCCCACTTTTGTGAGCTGTCAGGAAAATGGGTATGAGGGATAAAAATCTCAAAAATGGCCAAAAAACCTGGTGTTAATCGGTGCTTAAAATATATTTGCTAGTGTGTATTAATGCAAAATCACACTTGGAAAAGATGAAGTACATGTTGATGAAAGACCTGGCAAAGAGTTTATTTTAAAGAGGTAGGTTTGTTCCTTTAAACTATGTAGATGAAAGGTTACATTTATAGTGTGAAAATGATTAACAATCTTATGTTAAAAACATATAAGAGAATAATGGAACCTTTTGTAGCAGTGATGTGCAAGCTCCAAGGAAAAGACTTGGTTATACTAAATTTAGCCCATTAAGTATCTGTATACTCTATCTTTTGCACTTGTGTGGCTGGCTGTCCCCATCATGTTGTACCTTCCTATGCCTTATCACTTCACCAGTAGACTGGTGGTCTTATTGATCTGTTTTTGCAGTGTACAGAAATACTGTAGAATAGATACTGTTCTTATTTACTGTATAGTGATTTGAAGACTGTTGGATGGCCTGGCTATTTGCAAGGGTGAGTCCAGTCTTTGAGTGCAGAAGCAACATTTATGACAGTTTAGTTACCAAGATTCATACTTATGACTGTGAATATTGTCTGCAATATTTTCTCTGCATGTATGATTTAACATGTTAATTATTTTAGAATGAAAAAATAAAAAATAGTAATTTGGTCAGCTTAATCCCTGACTCATCATGGACTTCAGTAGCATTATTATATGGACTAATTTACCCCATACAGTCTTACGGCATCCTCAGATACTACGGTTGTGCTTCTTCTTCCTCCTGCCACAGAGCAGCAGATGGAGATATAACATTTAGTACTGTCAAGTAGCTTACATAAAGTCTTACTTGTGGGATCAAAACCCATTATGCATTTGTTACAAGCCATTTTGTGTGAAGGTGTGCTCATCTTTTCTCGAGAGACAACCTTCTTTCAGTACAATGACCAGTGTCCTTTAGCTGCTTAAGATGTCTTCTGTGCTTTTTCTTACAGTCTAGGAAGACTAGTGGGGCATGGAAAAATCAGTGGGCAGTGAAAAGACACCTCTCCCCCCCTTTCTGTCACATAGAAGCTAGGAAAGTCTGGCCAGTTTGACATCAGCAACAGAAGATGATTAATTTGAAAATCTTTCATCTTTCAATCAAGAAACTTCTCCCATTGTTTACTGTCTTCCACTTCTTCAATGCTGCCACTGAAATCCCCCATGACAAGGCTGTCTTTTCAAATAAGAATCATCCTGTAAAGTCTCCTTTTCCAAATGTAAAGGGATTAAATGTAGACTTTTCAGTAAGGATACCCTTACTGACAGTCCTTCATACTACGACTGCTGATTCATTCTGGTTGCCATAAAAGTTGTTATACTCAGTCTTGGAAACTTGGTGGCTTCAACATGCAGCTGGTGTCCTTACGGCTGATCTGTGGTGCTCAGTCAGGTTTGTGTGGCATCCACTTGGTCTGCTCCCACCTCGGCTCGCTGCCTTCTTGAGGATGCCATTTAAAATGCGTGGCTGCTCTGGTCTCCCACATGCTGCAGAGGGAACCTCTGTGGCTGATTAAGGTCTGGTGGCTCCACTCTAGGGCATAGGATCGTGAATATTTAGGAACATAGTGCAGTGTAGGTAGTTGTGAAGTCACAGCGATCAAGTCTGGAAACAATTAGCTCTGACTACATTAGTGAGGTGCCTTGCGTAAGGCATACGTGGTCACACTGCTTTTGTCAGAGTATGGACGGGACAAGGTCATCTTTACCCACAGTGCAAAGGGAGGCAGATCCTTAAAAACTGCAACACTTAGTTCTTGCAGTGCTGAGCTCCTCTGTGAAAAATGAAAAATGTATCTCTTGTCTCACAGTCTTTCAGAGATGCAATTATCTCTGAAGTGCTAAGAAACTTGTGGAGGTGTACAAAAGAACAAATGAGCTGGATTGTGAACTTACATGAAATAGAATCAAAAAAGTTAAACACCCACTTGTTTTCATATCTTTCGTATCTTTCCACCTCTCTAATTGTGCCAAAACCAACCCATTTTTATGTGTAGAAATTTGATGTAATTTCAAAGGTAAGCATCAGTGCTAGATGCTAGAGTTATTTATTTCCAAACACCTTAACCATTTAATTGAAATGTACAATTACTCTTACAGTGCACCTTAACATTCATAATGAAGAAGAATTAAAGTACTAATGCATCAATTACTCAGCTTATTCCAGTAACAGCAGCTGTTAAAGTGGTAGAGGTCAATCGTGCTGACGTATAACCAGTCACACCATCAAAGTAACAATGTTAAATAGGTGACCTTTTTAAACAACGTTATCTCATCATGCCACTCAGAAACTGATGATCATTAATTGTCTTGTAAGTGTAATTTAAGACTTCCTTCCTGACAGAAAAGGATTTCCGAGGGCCTGAAAAGAGTTGCTACCTTAGATGCTGCTGGAGGAGCCTGTGTCCTTTCTTGCCTGGGGAAGTTAACTTCGTGATGCTAAACCTGGCCTTTGTGAATGTCTGTGGATGTAAATTCAGGCTGTGGCTCAGAATCAGACTCGCTTTTCTCCTTTGGCTAACTGCACTTTGTCTTTTATCACTGATTTGCTGTCCATTTCTGTGGAAATACAAATTGACAATGTTCAACCAAGATGTTTTCACAAGTTTTCTGTGAACTAGAACCCTAACCTCTTAAAAGCAGCCTTGCTTTTATTTTCTTAGTCCCTTAAATACAGGCAAGAAAATTTCAGGTGTAGCTGTGGATTTCAGTCCTCTGCTGTTGTACTGAAGTGCTAGTCTTTCTAATACACATTCACATATGACTTTGAAGTATATACTACTAAAAGGCTGCCTTGTTTGTTGAGTTTATAGCTTCTATACTTTTACCTAAAGCCTCATGATAATGAATAGCTTTTTTTGCATATCCATGTTCTTGAATGAAAATTCAAGCATCTCGGTGTTCATACGTTAAAGAGCAGGACTTTAGTATGTACAGTTTGGGGGAAAAATGTGAAAAGACTCTAGAGGGATTTAGGAAAAAAAAAACCTAAAAAAACAAACCTAGAAGGCAAGTAAGAAATCTCAGAACTTTTTGGCAATCTTCTGATTTATTTTGAGTCTGGTCCATGAATTTTGAGTGGATTGGATTAGCAGTGCCTCTCACACAACTATTTTCATTTGCAGAAGTTGAGCTGAAACATAGCTTAAGTATTATATATAATATCCCATGTGAAATGAATTAGTCTCACAGGGCCTTCGTACACTTCAAGAGTCTAGACAAAATCTTACAAAACCTGCTTGGTGTTACTATGACTTGATGAATTACCCTACATCAGCTGAGCTACAGAACCTACCATGGTCGTCTTCCTGGCCTGATGCAGTGACAAGATACGTGGTGGGTTAAGGTGATGCACTTTGATTCACAATTACTGTGCACATAAGATCACGTGCAGAGTTGGGTGCCAGCTCGAGTGACAAGTGATAAGCAATTAAGCCATCACAATACATTTTATTTGTAGCTGGGGTGAATGAGAGACACTCAGATGGGCAGTTACCGAGGTTTAGCTGATGCATTAAGTACCTCTTAGGAGGTGGTAACATGATTACTTGTGATCACTGTCCTTAATTTCAAACAGTAGAGTATATTACCACTGACCCTCAGTCTGCAACCCTGATCAGCAAGGGCAGCGCCTTCTTTCTATACCAAACCAAACTTGCACTTACTAAGAATTTGTTTGCGATGCAGGAAATGAAGACATCTCAAGCAGTATTGTGCTCAGTCATATCTTATCTCTTTTGTTATGGCTGCTGTTATGAATTTTTACTGAGAGCTCAAGGAAAATAGAATATTACTTTCAAGTGCTGCCTTTTAAAAGTTGCATCAAAAATATGAAACAAATTGCCAGCAGCTTTGGAAATGTTCAGTAGAAACTCAGGTCTCAGCTTCTTTCTGTAAAAGCCTGAAGTAAAGTTTGGTGTTTCCCAAGGTAATAAATACTCCTTCATTCTCAGATTCTTGAACTTCTTAGCAGTGTGGAAAATGCCTGAGAGTCTGTTCAGAAAACAGGACTTAAAACCACAAGGTATGCTTTGAAATGCAACAGCAAGCACAAAGTCACTCAAAGCCTCAGCAAAGTAAAGTAGTAAACATGATGACTCTGGCTGTCTTGTACAGCATTTTTGGAGCTAATTTGAAGCTTTGTGTTCCCACTGCAACCACGGGCTACAAGATCTTAGCCAGCGTATTTTAAATGAGGACCTTCTAATTGGGATAGTCCCTGTGTTGCACTGAACTGCAAAAATATTGACTGCATTTGTATCATTAACTTGGAGAGAGCTCAGACAGCCAACTTAATAAATATAGTAATAAAAAAAAATAAATCCAAGATTCTTGCTACTGATCTGATCCCACTGTCCCCCTGGGGTCATTCCTTATTACTCTGGTTTGCTTAATATGAGTTAATCAGTGCGTGTCCAAAGAACAGAATGGTGTCAGCTTTGGTCTTTGATCTTTCTGGTCTGTTCCCTTTCTTGGTAACCTTGTTCCAGCTTTGCATGCATTTGAATGTAAAGGCAAAATTTACTTTTTTCCTTTTTTATTTTTGTTTTTGGTTTTTTTTTTTTTTTTTCTTTGCTTGCTTCTGCATGTGGTATTTCATGTGCATATTAAATCTGGTCCAAGAGCTTGTGGGAGATGCTAGGGGGCAGTCACAACCATCCCTTTCCAAGAATTGTCATTCCCCAAGAATATCAGGTAAATAATGGTAATTAAAAAATTACCCTCTCTCAGAAAAGAGAAAGTGTCATAAAAAATATTTTCTCATAAACACCTCTTAGCAGCCACTATGACAGCAAAATGACTGAAGTTTCTGTGCAGAAGTACAGCTTTTACAAATGTGCCATAGGTATTCAATACAGAGGAGAAGATGCCCTTTAGCTGTGGTACAGGGAAGAATGGGTATCTCCTGTGCAGTGGGTCTGTTGCTGCGGTTGTGAGACTTAAAGAATGAATTAATCAAGACAGCTTTCAGAAGTCATGGGAGAACTGGTCCTCTGTTGTGCTGAGCACTGTAAAAACATAGTGCAGTCTGTATCCCCTTGCTCTTTCCATTAACATCTACACACACACACTTAAACATTTTTTTACGTGCTTAGTACTGTATTTGACAACATGAGAGGAGGTGTTGGGGCTGAATGGTACCTGAAACTGTATGCATAGCTGCAGTTCCTTCCACAGCAGTTTTCTTTATGCTGCTTTTGTTACAAAATGTCCTTTTTGGGGGGAGAGGGAAAGATGGGTGTTGGTAATTTTTCAGGAGCTTCTGAAATACTTCGAGGAGTGTCACAGTCTGCCAGAGGCATGCTCCTATAGTTTGAAGCCCAAAGTGTATGTTGCTTACCCTTGGAGGTGGCATGAAAGTACATGGAGGTTCGAAGCCTGGTGGAAAATGACTGAATGACTCTTCAGAATGGAGAGATCCCAGCTGGGCACAGTGCTGCTCATCCTCCCTGAAGCAACCAGCCCCTGGAGAGAAATAGTCTCAGAACTGCGCTCAAGTTTTGTCTTGGAGGGAGGTTGTTGGTTCACTTCAAAAGAAGGTCCTGGAGTAGATTAATATAATAATGCAGCAAGATGATCAGGCAGAGACCTGGGAATGAACAGTAAAGCTATTTTACTTGAGAAAGTAGATGCTGTTTATCAGCCTTTCTCTCCATCCCGCTCTGAGTCTCTTTCCAGCAGTAAGAACTAAGATGAAATGTAAAATACAAGGAGTTATATCAGCTAATTATTTCCTGAAAAATATCTGGAGGTTATATTAGGCTACATGAAAAAGCACCTCAAAAGATGAATGTTTTGTGAATGTTCTGATGGTTTGGAAATAGGATTGTATGCATGATATTTTAAATTATTTTTAGCTTTTGTTGACCTAACACTGCAACACAATTTGTCTAGTAGATCCCCTGTATTTGCACACTTCTATGTTTTGGCTTTACATTCCAATAGATGTAAAAAACCAACCATGGACTGTCACTTCAACCTAATCTCCATAAATCTCAAAGGAGACTTTATGAATTATTGGTTCCAGTGTCCTGACATATTAGAGTAAGATGTCAAATTTAGCATATCACTGCTACTTCAGCATGTCAGTTTTACTATCGCTCTAGCTATGTTTGCCAGATGCATTAAAAAATGCAGTTACATTTTTATTACTATGAAGTACAAGAAATTTATCTCTGAAAGAAGTTGGTGGGGCTTATTTATTTTCACATCCATCCTCTATTAAAAAGAGTAATCAAAAATAACCACTTTTTCTAGATGATGTTCTGTGTGTTACAGGTACCACATAATACATATTGTTCATTAATGAAGACCTTGGCTTTAGGGCACTGTTACGCACGAAAACTGGCATTCTGGTGCCTCAGCTGGTAGTGGGGATAGGAAAACTTAGTGGGAGACGCGTGCCAGGACATGGCACGCTGTATCATCCTTTCATTTCTGACAGAGAATAGCGCAGATGATATGGAACAAAGTCAGTGGCAGTTCTGGGTAGGGAAGCCACCTTACAAGCCCTCTCTCCACAATTGATTTTGACCTTAGGGGTTGGTTACTCCTTGGCATTACTTGCAGAGAAGCAGGAGAAGTGCAGAAAGGGGAGTGTGAAGAATACAGCTGAAAAGAATGAAGGGGAAGAAAAGAGAAAGACAAGGGAAAACAAAATAGAGGAGTAAAAGAAGCAGCGTGATGGAAGAGTAGCTGGGAGGTAGCTTCTCTGTTGAGCTAGGTAGACCTGGGGTTCTCTGGAAGCCACAAGTTTGTGAGGCTCTAGTCTGTCCCCGGCAGCAAGAGGCTGCTCCACGTCACTGATGTAAGAGATGCTGGAATAATGTTCATTTAATTGCAGTAGGTGAGCGTTTTGTGGATGAGGTAATTTATGCAGGGTGGAATCCCAGGTTTCTATTAATACAGGTGCTGGTATCTGTTTCTATGGTTACGGTTGCAAAGCGCAGCCCTCCGCTTTTCAGTTGTCTGTAAGTATATGAAACTGTCGTCCTGGGAACAGAAATTTCCTGAGCTTGGTACCTTCCCTGAGGTAATACCTTTCCTTTAAGAACTGTTTTGAAAGCAAGCTTGAGAGAGGCAATTCTTCTGTTTTGACAGGAATAGAGGAAAGTATGATTTTCTCTACTGGCTGAGAAGGCGTATGTGTCATAAATAAGACCTAGTGCAGGCAAACAGGAGGGTGTGATAGGACATTTGCTCGTTTGCTGAATACTCAATGTACCTCCTTTTCCCAGGAGTATTTCTCAGTCAAAATCCTCTGGCCTCACCCTTGCTTACTATCATTCCCATTCATACCAAAGTGAGGTGCCATGGTCTATCTACGCTGTTCCCATCAATCCAAAGGATGGTATAGAGACATGCTAGGTACGTAAGTCTGAATAATTTTGTTCTCAGGTTTTGAGAGAAAAGGAACCGTAAAATGTACACATTAATATAGAATTGGTGACGAAGTGATGAAAGGCTCAGCAAAATGCTAGTATGGTCATACAGTGTTTTGAGAACTACACTTTTCTTCTCCAGATAATTAGTGTCCTGTATTTTGGAATAATAGGCTCTCCTGTCCCATAACTTTTTCCAAATCAAATTGGCTTCCAAGAGAAAAACTGATCCTTTTGAAAAACCTTTTCTGAAGGTTGACTTAGTCACTGAACTTCTAGCTTTTGGGTTAGGTAATTTGCCAACAAGCACACGTAGGTGAAACAACATTTTGCCTCTGAATTGAATTTGAGTGGAAGGTGGAAAATGCTAGTACACTAAGGCAACTCAGTAGTGGGTTTTTGGGGGGAAAACTTTTGATGGATAAATATACCTTGATAGTGTCTCCTAGTTCCAGAGGCTTCCTTTGCATTGAATCACAGTGTATACTTTTCTGACATACTTCTTATGTATAGGTGCCCTGGCTTCATCAAAACCAAATTGGGCTTTTATAATGAGGTGGCTTTATTTCTGGAAAATTAGACAAATCATGATATGGCTTCTCAAAGACATGAGGTTATATAAAATATGTTCCTGTTACTTCCTTTTCAAATCTAAAAAAGGAACTTGGAATCTAAATGGAATTTGTCATTGGTAAAAACAGACCACCTCGTGCTCTCCTAACAAGGGCTGTACAGGGTAATTACAAATGCTGTGATTGTTCAGTTTTTAAATTTAGAACACACACACATACATGCACAATTCCTGCTTAGATGTTTACTGAGAAGCTACTGTCTTTATAATGTATAACTTGATATGAAAAGGAATGTAGGAGAATTTCTTTGAACTCAAAGACACAGTCAAAAAAAGAGGGAGAAAAGAATCATGAGACATGAAGTAGGACATAGAAGAGCTGAGCTGTGGAGGTAGGGGAAACAGAGAAGAAGGAACAAGGATCCAGAAGGAGGAGTAATAATGTACAGGGAATGTAAGGTAAGTGCCTTGTTACCAAGTCATATTTAAACAGTATATTTTTAGGACTTACCATCTATGAGTCCTGTTCTCCCTCAGTACTTCCAGAGTCTTTGAAGAGCATCTGAAATCTTAGATGCACAGAGAGATGCACAGAGATCTTAGGTTCTACTATATAAGTCTCTCTGCAGAAGAGCAGGAGGTTTTGATCATTGCCTGTACAATCAGGCTCTCCGACTTCTGCATATCAGTATCTTCATATGAAGCAAGAACAACATAATCTGGGAGCTTCAACTCTGCTGTCTTTTGTAGAGAGAAGACTGGAGCCCAGTAATTTAAGAAAAAGCCTTCTTAAGAAAAGCTTTCTTTTTCTTAAATGCATTGAAAAGAATTACAAAATATATCAGCGTATGCAGCATTTGTCAGTTGTGCTACCAGCTCAGATCAGTGAAACTGCAAGAGAAAAGGAGAGGTCATTTTAGAGGCAGGTTCATTCTCCTGTCTGCCAGAGAGTCTTTGGGACTCTGACAACGTTCTTTATCATCCAAGTTTCTTCTCTGTTTTTCATCATCAAATGGGAGAAAAACACCCAACCTTTTTTCTTGTCCTTTGTCTTTGTTATGTATTTTGGAAGCTTTCTGCATGTTGCATTGTTTTACCAATGTCTGTATACAGCATGTAGCATGCTAGGACCATTATATATGTATATCTGGAAGTACTTCCATAAATATAGATTTAGTACTAAGTTCAATAATAGGAATTTGCCCTCGTTAACAAATGTCATCTATATTTGATTTGTTTGCTAAAAACTTTCAAAGTTTACTGTAAATAAGCTCCAGTGAAAAAAAACTGAATTATTATAGTCTGGATTCCCTTTAGAGTGATTTCTGGCATGTAGGAAATAAATTATAGTGTATTCAAAAAACCAGCTGCTTCCATTTGCGTAGAATATATCATGATTTAATGAAGACAGCCATCTGCTCCTGAGTAAAATCCTAATTAAGCAATATATGAATCAGAACAAAATTAGCTATAAAGCAATTAGTATTTTATAAGTGCTGCTAGCAATGTATAGCAGCTAGTATGTGAAAAGTTTATTTAAATATGGCTAGCTTTCATCATGTTTTAATGTACTGAGAGGGCTATAAAGCTTCTGTTGCCTGCTGCTGATACCACGTCTCCATGGTAGAGTTTAGATTTTGTAGCAGGAGCTGAAGTATTGCATTGAGAACTGGTATGTCCATCATGTTTTAATCTTATTAGTTTGGGTCTTTTCTGTTCGTTGCTTAGCACCACATTTAGTGAATTATGCTACAATTCAGATGCAAAAGCATTTGAAAAAGGCTGTGGAAAACGTAACTCTGCAAATCTTACAGGTAAGCTGGAGAAATTGAACAGGCTGCATCTCTGGGAAAATCTTGTCTGAACGCATCAGCACTTCTGTGCCAAAGTCAGATTTGTGAAGCTGACAATTAAAAAAGAAACCTCCTCATTTAGCGTTTATGGCGTGTCTCAGACCTGCTTACGCAATTGTGCAAAAAAGGATGCAGAAAACTGGTTGAAGGGATCTTAAAACTGGAGTTGAGATCAGTGTAATGTATGGACCCCTGCCTCTGAGGAGATAAACTTTATACTTCACGCAGCCTGAATGCTGATATTTAAACTACAGGGAAGCTTAGAGAAATAATAATCGGTCCTGTACGCTTAATATACTTCAAGGGTAATGTACCTTTTTCTGGACAAATGTGAAGAATGTGGGTCCAGTGTGGACTCAGAGACTACAGCTAAGGACATGTGCAACCCCAGCTGCATTGCTGGGTTGGGCCAGGCCTTGTTTGGGTTCCCGTGCCATGGCTTCACCTCCAGGAGCGTAAGACTTGCAGAGAAACAAAGGAAAAGTGAAGTGATAGAATGGGCAGGCAACACTCTTGTGCTCTGACTCACTGAGATACAGGAGGTGCTTGTGCATTGTTTAAAGAAAATAAATACTGTAAACAGCACTACTGTGTATAAGCACTACTCTGTCCTGTTTGTGGCAAATTGCTTCCTTCCACATGTATGACTTTTTTCTTTGCAGTGCTTTCAAGAACCTAGTAAAAGATAATATGCAAAACAGAAGCTACAGCTTGCTTGGCATGGATATAGAATCATAGAATGGTTTGGGTGGGAAGGGACCTGTAAAGCTCATCTAGTTCCAACCCCCCTGCCATGGGCAGGGACACCTTCCATTAGACCAGGTTGCTCAAAGCCCCGTCCAACCTGGCCTTGAACTCTTCCAGGGAGGGGGCATCCACAACTTCCCTGTGCAACTTGTTCCAGTGTCTCACCACCCTCACGGTGAAGAATTTCTTCCTTATATCTAATCTAAATTTACCCTCTACCAGTTTAAAGCCATTGCCCCTCATCCTGTTACTACCTGCCCTTCTAAAAAGAACCTCCCCAGCTTTTTTGTAGGCCCCCTTCAGGTACTGGAAGGCTGCTGTAAGGTCTCCCCGGACCCTTCTCTTCTCCATGCTGAACAGCCCCAACTCTCTCAGCCTGTCTTCGTAGGAGAGGTGCTCCAGCCCTCTGATCGTCCTCGTGGCCCTCCTCGATTTGTTCTAACAGTTCCATGCCCTTCTTGTGTTGGGGGCCCCAGAACTGGACGCAGTACTCTAGGTGAGGTCTCACGAGAGCAGAGCAGAAGGGGAGAATCACCTCCCTCGACCTGCTGGCCACCCTTCTTTTGATGCAGCCCAGGATACGGTTGGCTTTCTGGGCTGCAAGTGCACATTGCCGGCTCACATCCGGCTTTTCATCCACCAGTACCCCCAAGTCCTTCTCCGCAGGGCTGCTCCCAATTCCTTCATCCCCCAGCCTGTATTGATACCAGGGGTTGGCCTGACCCATGTGCAGGACCTGGCACTTGGCC
>JAVKLA010000040.1:6370095-6384921 GCA_034782735.1 Sagittarius serpentarius
GCCCCCCCCACCCCCAAGTCCTTCTCCGCAGAGCTGCTCTTAATCCACTCATCACCCAGACTGTATTTGTGCTTGGGATTGCCCCGACCCAGGTGCAGGACCTTGCACTTGGCCTTGTTGAACTTAATGAGGTTCACACGGGCCCACTTCTCAAGCCTGCCACGGTCCCTCTGGATGGCATCCCTTCCCTCCAGCACATCAACTGCACGACACAGCTTGGTGTCATCGGCAAACTTGCTGAGGGTGCACTCAGTCCCACTGTCCATGTCGCCGACAAAGACATTAAACAGCGCATATATATATTTATATTATATATAAAGTTATAAAATTTAATATCCATGGAAACTCTCTCTGTCTCTCCTTTAAGCTGAAGTAACTGTCTGGGTCAAACAAAAATGGAGTAGTAGTTATACGAGGAGAAACTAGGTAGTCTGTTCACAGATCAGCTCCTTGCCTTTCTTCAGAGCCTTCAAAGAGGACATAGCCAGACTAAAACCATGAGACACATGCTTCCCCTTCTGTTGAATGGAAGAGAGATTTTTCTTAGAGATTCAGAGCTATTGTAGCAGGGGTTTATCCTGCTCTGGTCCATATAGCCTCTGGCTGCTTGTGGCACAACTGTCTGTATGTGGGAGATCCCACCGCAAGACAGCCTCGCACACAGGCTGACACGGTCCAGCCCCAGAAACGGTGCTCCCATCAGCTACCAGCCAAGACTGGGTGTGAGAAACGATTAGGACACATACACCACACGTCTTCTATAACACACATCTGCTATCTTTATCTAAAGTACCTCATCTATTACTCAAACCAAAAGGACTTTAAAAATTACTTTGTTGTTGTTGTTCATTGCTTATCTCCACGAACTCTTCTGTTCTTGTCTCCCCAAGCAAGAAACCAGCTTTTTCAGTTTAGTCTCTGAATAAAATGTTTCAGTGCTGAGCTGGGCTACAAGCACTGCAGGGGAATGTTTTTCAAGCCAGACGTAAAGTTCTCTGTCCTTTCCCCTTATACTCTTCAAATTAAACTTCATAGAACATTGGTAGTTTCTCTCATTTCACACCTAGCCCATGCAACAGCACCTCTTTAAGGTAAAATCCTCTGAACGAAGAACTGAATAGATATTTCTTGAGGATGCTATTCTGCTGTCCCTAGAACAGCAGTAGTTGCAACAAATCTAAAAGTTCCTCAGTAACTCTCAGCTAGAACAGCCTCAGTAGGTAGACCCCCATTCGCTGTGGTCTGCAAGCAGCTGTTCAGCTCTGTATGGGAATTATACACTACTTTCTTTAGGTATTCAGGTGCAGTGCAGTTTTGAAGAGCAGAATTAGACATATCACATTTCCCATATGGGTGCTAGAAGGAAGCAGCTGCTTGCGGGGCAGCAGTTTAGAAGACCAGAGAGAGAGGTCTGAGGTGGCCATGAACATTTCCTCTTTCCAGTTAGTGACTTTGCTCCTTTATTGCTTCTACTCAAATGACTCAAATGATCTGTTCTGCTCCTGCAGGTAACCAGAATTTCTGTAAGTCTGTAAGGACCGCTTTTTTTTTTTTTTTCCCCTCCTCATTTTCTTTCTTCTTTCCAGTCCTCAAAACCAGACACTATTGTGAATCACTAGGTGGATGTAGCCAATACAGCAGCAGTCTTCACTTGTGAAATCTAAAGCCCCTAGCTACACTGAAGCTAATCTTTTTTCTAAAGAAATGAGACTCAGCATTAGACTGGTATAAAACGGCAGGAAGCATGGTAGGGAGAAATATGGTGACAAGGAACTTGCTCTACTTAGAGTTATTTCTCAGCTCTGGTGAGGAATAAAACAAAGATAACTGAGGGTTCCTACTCTTTCCTGAAGTACTGGATACCTGTCAGTCAGTGGCAATGCAGATGTGTCTTTAGGCCTAAGTATGATTAATTCCATGATAAAGCAGTTTGCAGCTTTTGTCTCAACTTCGGTAAAAAGGAAAGGCAAGCTCTACAAAGGAAGCCTGTTTATGATGTGTGACTACAACAAGGACATACCTGCCATGAGCTTGCAGACAGGACTTTTTTTGTACATACCTACAGGTATGTTTATCTAGGAAAACATAAAAGGAAAACGTAGATTTCCACTTCTAGCTTTTGACCTCTTTCCATGATATTCTGCAGCACCTATACTCCTGTCATTGGGGCTGTCACTGTTTCCTTGCTTGGATAGTCTTCATAACTGATTTTAAACATGGTCTTGGCAGCTCTGGAGAAACTGTTTAGTGATAATTGCCCCATGTTGATACTTACAGAGGAGTTGGGTGTGTTTCAGACATCACTTTGCAGAAATTCAGTATGTGGCTGACTTTTTCTTTCTAAATATGTTTCAAGTTGGTTACTAGAACAGTGTCTTTCTGCTGTCCTTCCACAAAGGTCTGAGTCTCTGGGCAGCTGACTGTCCCTCTGTTCTCCTGTCTGAAAATAGAGGTGTTCTGAGGCTTCCCCCCCCCACCCCCGACACCCAAGGTATTTTTAAATAAAGGGATTCTGTTGCATCCATAGCAGAGTTGCAGAAATACAGGGGCATCTGATTTGAACAGCCGAGGACCTTTTCTCTACCTCAGTGAGTGGGCCGATGGCCAGCAAACCATCAGGGCACCCTCCCTGCCAGGAAGCACCTCCGGAGAGGCAGAGGATGCCCAGGGCTGCGTCTGCCTCCTCCCAGTGCCTGAAAACTTTGCCAGCGAGGATCTCCTGCCTGTTGCGGGCCTCTCCACCAGCGCCCAGAGCCTCTCTCCTCGGGTCTCGCTTAAATCTGGATAGGAGTCCCGTGAGTGCCTTCACCCTGGCTCTTTCTCCTCAGGAGAGGCGTCGGCAGTGGCCGGGATCGTACCGGTGGGGGAGGCCACCGCCTGGCCCCTGTACCCTCGCTGTGCTGGGCCTGCCAGGCCTGCGGGCTTCCCTCCCGCTCTGCCCTCCCTCAGCAAGGCCATGCCTCCACCTGCTCCCACCTCCCTCATTTCTGCCACGTGCGTTCCCTTTGTGTGAAAGGCTGCCATGATGTACTGGCAGTCTGCAGGTGTCTAGCGGCCAAATTTTGCTACAGGGACATCTTGTTTGATAGGCCTCTGTAGGGATGGGGTGAGGTTTGGAGGACAGTAGAGTTGCATCCTCGTAATTCGCTGCTGGCAAATGCTTTTTTGTCTCCTCTTTCTCAGGTTGCGGAGGTCTTTGTCTTGAGGGGTTACTCAGGGTCAGCGTGTCGTGGGCTTTGCATTTTGGTCAGGGCTATCCCTAGAGTAACAATTTAGCTATCAGACATCGAGCTGCTCTGTGGTCGTGCTGAGACACACAAGAATTAGTCAAAATGACACATCCCATGTTGAAATCACTTCTTTGTTTAGAGTTAACAGTGCAACTGGAACAAAAGCAGAGCTCCTGACCTGGAAAGCCTGCGTGGGTGCAGTAGGGGAACCAAGCAATGCCCTAAACCGAGCACTAATGGGACCTGATGCGCCTGTTTCTCTGAGCACAATTAGTCCTCGGTTTGTGCAGCCACTGCCAAGGCTGGTTTCAGGGGGAGTGACGGGAGAAGATGGGGTGGGTGCTGATAATGGAATGGGAGCAGTAACTTGGGCAGGTCTCGGATCTCAGGGAAGAGAAACACTTGAGATGAGGGACAACATTGCCAACAGGGACAAGAGGTGCTGGGATGTGTGGTGGGAGCTTGTGGCAGCCGAGCTATCTGTGAAAGCCATGATGAGAATTTTAAACTTGATGCTTTAAAGTTCAGGCTCTTCTTTTTCCTCTTTCATCCCACTAATAGCATTTCTCTGAGAGTACACTCTATTTTCAGTGGGATTACAGGCAGGTATTGCTTCAGGCAAAATCCAACCCTCACAGCTGAGGTTTTACATCAATTTCTGCACTTGAACTTGTACAGATTAATGATTATTCTAGTTCTTACCTGAATGTGTTGTGGTTACATTACTTCTGCTATGAACAGTATTTAAAAATAACAGGATTTAAAATTGGATCTAGTAGCTACTTTCAGTATGCTTCTTTTGAATGAGATATCTTCGTATGTGTATGTTGTCTTCTGTTTGCAAATGATGAAAAGGTTTTTGAGGTATGAAAACCAGCCTAAATTTAACATCATTTTTTACAGCTCAAAATGTGAGGAAATATATATTTATTGGGCAATCTGACCGGTCGCCTTCTGGACTGTGATTGATAATTCCTGCCTGATATCAATAGAAAAGTCTTGTAATTATAGTGTCAATTCGCCTGTGAAAGCAGGTCTGAGTTCAGCACTCAAGACAGAAAGAAGGTGCCCACATGTCACTCTTGACATTTTCTCAGAAGTATTGCTGCCTCGCTAGCTCACCTATCAAGCATGGTGAATTGCATTTCTTCTCATTGATTACTAGCTTTCCTGTGCAACTGAAAGCATTGCCAGCTATTCCCTGACATGATGTAGAATCAGTTGAACGCTTTGGCAGGTACATTGTGTTAAGAAACTGTATTTTTAAAGTGCCATTAAGTGGATGTTATTAATGTTGATTTTTTTATCTCATCCCTGGACTGGCACTATCATTATTTTAATATGTATGTATGCATCAAAGTTGATGTGTCTCTACACCAATATTCTTCCATGTTGTAATGACATACAGTTTTGAACAGAGCATTCTTAAATGAAATTGAAAAGGGTTGGTTTAGAGAATGATTTTATTTATCACTGTCACAAATTTTTAAAATCCATAGGGAAGGCTTTTTGGCAAATGGTGTTATAATTTTGAACACTTTTCCTGACCAAGTTTTGGAAATCACACCTTGTCCCTGAATACCCTGAGGGTTATATATCCCTTTGTCAAAGATGGATGGTTATGATTCACTCATATAGTGCCAGTAGTGTTCAGGGGCTGTAATCGTCTTGTAGTGATCCGTGTTACTGGGTTTCAGTCATCTGACAACAATTTACCGAATGCACTTACTATATCAAGAAGGGCAAGCAAATAAACCTGTCCTGTCAGCCTTAGCACCAGCACACATGCTTGCTTCCTGGAACACCTGAGGCATGAAAATCATCAGGACTATTTCTCATTCCACTCACTTTTAAATAAAAACAGGTATTTATGGAGAAAACAATTCAGGTGCTTGTTCATCTGTACACGGGACTTCTGCATGGGACCCAGTTTGTTAGGGACACATGTCCAACCAGGCCAGAAATTCATTTCTTCTACAGCATTTGGGGCATTTGCTGCATGGTGGCTGGTTGATTCATGCAGGTCAGTGGACATGTTGGTTTTCTCCTGCAAGTGGGAAGATTTGCCGAACAGCAAAGCTGGTTGGGCCCCGTACAGTTGGTTGGAGCTCGTACTCGTACTGGTTGGAGGGGGACCTATGTAGAAAAGGGCCGGGTGCCCTCTCTTGGCGATCTTCACAATAGCAGCCAAAACCAGAACTTAAAATAGCGTCTGGGAATTTGAAGCAACGTTACTGCTTCAGTAACGGACAGAGGCTTCAAGATTGTGACCAAATTAAGAGAAATATTTATTTAAAGGCAAGACCAGGAGCTGAAGATCCTAATCCAAACCCACAGTGCTTCTCTAGTTTTAGGTAAGACAACTAACTTGGTCTCTGTTAGTCCATCCCAACAATAGAACTAATGAAAGTCTGTGCTGTTTCTTAGGTACTGGTAACAGCTACAAATGAAAGACTCAGAGTTCCTTAGCCTAGTCTTATTATGGACTTTCCTGTTCGGCTCGTGTCATTTATCACAGTAGTCTTTTGTCATGTAATTTACATTTTGATGAAACACTGCAGCTATCATTATTTCAACAGGATTGCATTTGAGTGGCAGCTGTGGGGTTGAGGCATGCATGTGCCTGCATGCTGATGCCAGCACTTTAGTAAGGCTTATTGGAGACCTCCATAAAATTTCTAAGCTTATTCAGTTTATCAGCGATCAAACCTACCAGTTCAGGAACTACAGTATGTCAGTCTTCCACTAGAAAAGTATATTCTAACAGTAAATAGTAGTTTCTCCATGTGTAAGATAAATGATCATTGAGACAGTATTTAACATAAGAACAAAAATAGGCTGGTGAAGTAAAAAGAACATTTGATCAGCCTTTTATCAGTCAGGTAAGAATGCCTGTGGTAACTAGCAAATCGACAGTTTAGTGAAGGAGACTTCATCTACATAAAGTCCTTGCCATCCTAATAAAAGAAGGCACTCTACAATGGATTTAAATGATATTTATTTGCCTGATAGAAAAGTGTAATAATAATCTTTTTACTTATGCTGAAGACCAAGCTAGCTATTGACTGTAATGGAGCTCAGGTGCTTTATACCTGCTAAGGATCTAGCCCCATCCTTTTTCTGAGCTAGATTTCATAGCAATTTACTGATGAGTAAAAGGGAACATGGTTTAGAGCAAAAATGGGTCTGAGCACTGAAGTTGCACCCTGCTGCTGCTGTTCCAGGAGTAAGAAGACAAGATGGTTAAGTAGAAAACACAATGTTAGGAGCTGAATGTATGCACTCTACTTCCAGCTCTGCTATGGGGTTGTTATGTCGCTTTAAAGATTTTGCTAAACCTCAACTAATAGAGTTGTTATCTGAAAATTACAAACTCTCACAGGCATGTTTTTGCATCTGTATGTAAGCAGTGGTTTATGAAGCATCCTTAAATGCCTAGTGGAAAGACACTATTTGAAGGTTTGTTACTGGTTTGCCATGTGGCATTGATAAAGATACAGCAGTTGCCATTACAAGACAGGCAGCTCTTACTTGTGGGATGATGCTTGCATCCCATGTTAAATCTTTCACCTTAGGTAAAACTCCTTGATGCCTGGAGTTAGGGATGGAGCTAAGCACTTGAGTGCATGTGAGTCTTTTTAAAAGCACGTTACTTTGGGTGAAATTCCCCAGACTGAGAAAGCAGAAGGAGTCAGAACAAGCTTCAAGCCCAACAGAATGTATATGGAGGCACAGAGCAAACTACCAGTTTTGGGCAGCCATGTGAAAGAGGACAGAGGAGAAAGATGGGTCACAGTGATAAAAGGGAAGCTCACAGCTGAGATATCTGAAGGGTCCAGGGAAGAGTGGTGAACCATGAATCAGAATTGGTTGCAATGCTCCACTTCTAATGTAAGAACCCTTGACATCCTTTGTGCTGCAAAAGGCATATCAGATCTTGTTGCAAACCAATACTTGTTCTTACTAATTAAAACCAGAATGCATTCACTCATATAATTTACTTGCATTCTTCTCCTTGAGTTGGCAAGTCAAAACAGCCCTACATGAAATGGGACTGCAGTGTGCTCTGACAGCCCATGTACAGTGTTCATTGATCAGACAAACATTTCTAGAAATGCATGATAAAAAGCCAATCTTAAAAGTCTTAGTACCCAGGACAGACTGTGCAGGCTGCCCACCCAGGCTACCTGCTGTCATCTTGTACGGAGCTGTGTCAGCTTACAAAGAGTGAGGGACAATGTTATATTTTCATGTGTTTTTATTATTAATTAACAAAAACAAGAACAACATTTGAACAGCAATCCCATGTTTCCACAGGTAGGTGCTTTTGAGGTGCATAGAGTTGACACGCCTCAAGGCTATACCTCATTAGTTTACTTATGTTGCATATCTATATATCTCTGGGAATGGAGTAGGTGTTTTACATACAAATAAAAGATGTGGGTGAAGGAGGGAAGAGGGCTGAATTATTCACTTTCCTGCCCTGCAGCATGTGTAATCATGCGTGCCATGGCAAAATGAACGTAAAATACCATAAGCAAGGCTTGGAGCTGGTACAAATTAGTACAGCCCTGTTGAAGATGACAAATGTCCTGGGCAGCTTCTGTGAAGGGTTAGACCTGCTTTATATTCACTGCTGTGAATGACTGTATGGAAGAATCAGGTCTGAGGTCCCAGGCCTTGTTTATACATACTAAATAGCCATAGGAAAGCAGGGAGGGAATGACCTGAAAGTAAACATCTTCAAATATTATTTTGATATATGCAGGTTTCTAGACATATATACAGGTAACTGGACTCCACTGAAGCAGATAGATATCAGCTGGCTGCTGTTGGAGAGGATGGAAAACTGGGGGCACAGAAGAATTCCTGTTCCAAGCTATTAATTGGCTCCGGGTTTTGATACTTCATAAGCAACTTAGATTGGGAATAAAGCTCTTTGTGTGACATGACAGTGGCATGGGTTAGTACACAACGCAAATGCAAGGAGAATACCACACGAAAAAACAAACACAGTTTCTGAGTAATTAATTGCTTAGCACTGGTAAAGCAATGTAGCCATTTATTAAAATAGACAAGGTTTTGTGTGTGATTCACAGCTGAATTGCCTGCTAATTAAGAAAGAGCTAATACTCATTTAGATAATAGTCTTGTCAATAATTGTGGACAAAAGGAAGAAAAATTTTATTAACTGGAATAAAATGGGATTAATGACTTCTGGATATTGAAATCTGAAAAAAAAAATACTGAGCTTGAGCGATATTGTTACTAAATGGTACTGGATGCTTCCTGTTGAGTGACTGTGTTTTATTAGATACCTGCAAGGACACTTTTATCTCATCACTCATCATTATTATTGGTTATGGCTTTATTGTGTATTTGATAATGTACTCAAGGGAATACTTAAATATACTGTGGGGGAGTAAAGAGGACGGGAATAAAAATTTGATTGTATTATGTTGTTTGTTTACCTACTGACAGAAATTTCCAACTTCATAATGTGGTGTAGACACAATTTTCAAAGGTCTGTAGACATCTTACTTCCAAAAAGTCAATGAGGGACAGTCCAAGCCCCAAATGAGGTTTGGGCTACATCCAGTAAAGGGTCTCAGAGAACATACCTGGTGAGGTAAATAGCTTGCAGAGTCGGATTCAGAGTGGTTTTCCTGGGGAGACATGGCAAACCAAAACAAAATACAGAAACAGGAGCTCTCAGTAGTAACAGGAAGTGCAGGGACATTCTGAAATCCATCCTCTTTTCCAGCACTGATGTCTCCGTCCTCGTAGGTTTCATGTGCCAGGACCTTGCTTTTGTTCTTTCAGAAAAACTGATCAGTATTGGGTCTTTCCATTTACATGAGCAACAGTGGTGTCCCTGCCACCACCACCTTAAAGGACTACCTAGAGGTTAAGGCATTTGCCTGGAAATTGGGAGACATGGATTTGCCCTTCTCAGCCTTCCAGAAACTTCTATTTCAGACTTGTGTCTTAGGGACCAAATGCCTGGGCTTTGCAAGAAGTGGACCTGAGTTCAAGTCAAACAGGCAAATTGCACAGTGTGAGCCAGATATCCCCTTGATTGCAGGCATGAGACAGAAAACTATGTAGTTCTTTTTCTGACGCTCTCCTGCTGTCTCCTCTGGCAAAGCTTTCTTTTTTCACCATGCCAGAAAAGTTTACATGCTTTTTCTATAGAATCTAGGGGCAAGCTTTTGCATATCTAATCTTAGAGATACGTAGTGTAAACTTCAGCTTCTGAGTGAATCATTGACGTTCCCTTTACAGTCAGTGTAGAGGAACAGAACTCTCTTGAGTGAAGCCTTATTGTATTGTAAAGCAGATGTGCAAAATAGGTTGGGCGAATCCTGCCTAAAAATACTTATTTCTTTCCTCTAGGGAGCTTAAGGCAACTAGCTCAAGGTACACTTCTACAGAGAGGTGTACGTATCAGTGATGTCCCTATAAGATAAACCCTGCTCTAGAGTTCAAGGTCTCCCACAACCGAAAGCCCATGGAGGAGTTAATACAGGGTGAGAAATGGACACTGCTCCCTTTCTTCTTCAACTTCGCTGTCTCAGACTTCTCCTTTCAAATTTATGGGAATTATACATAGTTGAAATCAGTTGTCCTGTTATAATCAGAAAATCAGTTGTGTTTTGTTACTGGCCTTTTTACAAGGATCAGTCTGGAAGCTTGTATGTCTTCTGTTGTTTTGCTTTTCTAAAAGGCCTCAACGAAGAGCATGGATCATTGTAACTCACTTTGAATTACAGCAGCTTTTCTGGGAAGCTTTTTGTATGTTTTAGCTATTCCCCTTTTCTGAAGTTCATTGGCATGTTGTTTGTGTTCAGAACAATTTCCCTCTTGAAAACACTGAGCACAGTATAATCATGGAGAAACTGGTATTCACATGGCGGTGTCCTTTTCTTCTTTTCTGCATCTGCTTTCAATCTGCATTCAGAATGTTCTGGGTTTAGGGACTTGTTCCTTGTGGACCTAGTGAACTGACAGTTCATTGACCGTGACATTGATTAGTAAGATGTGACCTGTTACAAATGTAATTACTAGTTAACTTGACTCTAAGCCATATTTTAACTGACAGTTTTAATTTTCAGCATTCTTAATGGAGAAATACAATGATATGTTGCAAGATGCTGGATGTCTTGGAAACCCATAACATTTACAAAATAAACTCCAAATGGAAGGAAATAAACTAGTTGCTGAAAAGTTGTGGCAAAAAGGAGGCCTGATCAAGCTTCACTTCATGTTGACTGTATCATCAAAAAGTTATGAATACATATGCTGATAGAGAGATTTCAGTCCTGAATGCCTATTACTACATAGCTTTAAATTGTTTTTCTTCACATCTAGGCAACTTTTCAAGACTGAAACTGTTCTGTATTCAGATAGTTCTATCAAAAACATTCAGACAAAACCAAAATAACTTTTGTGCCCAATCCAATCTTTACAATGTGGTTCTATGAGTATAATGTGAACCAAAACCTAGCATGTGCTGTTATCAGTTGGACTTTTTGCAAGATGAATATGTATGTCAAAATTTCAATTTTCAAGTCCTTTCCAGTGTACACTTATGTCATCACCTATTGCCATTAGGGAACCTTTCAACCATGTCTATGTAACGTAGTATGTTATTAAGGAGGTTTAAATGAATAATGATCCATAGGTAACGCATGGCTAGCCCATTGGTGAGAAGTCACTATTTGCCAAGCTCATTCCAATAAACACTCATTTGTTTGGGTTTTGTTTGCAGTGCCCAAGCTAAGAAATGCAATTTTCACCTGATTATTTGTTTTGCAACTTGATGGTAAATCAGGAGGGAGAGGCCTCACTTGGCAAGGACTGCGAACGCTTCTGAATCCAGAGATGAAGTCTGCTTGTCTATGACTGTACTAGATGATTTTGGATTACTAGTGCTGATGAATATGAGGGCTTAACTGATGGCCCTAGAGTGAGGACAAAGCTGGTAATTTGCTCAAGGGGCTTAACACTGACATCTTGACGAGAGAGTCCTTAGAATGAATTCAGCCATGCACCCATGTCAGGCCCATCTATTGCTATTTATTATAATTTCAAAACCCCACCTCTTTAAATGTTTTAATAGATTTTGTCTTGAACAGTACAGAGGACTTAGTAAACATTGTCATGACATCCAAGATCTTGCCAGGGAAAATGTATTATCCAAAGATGGGAAGAGTCGAATTGATGATGATATGATTTTTCATAATGACCATAATTATCAGGCATAGGTTTACCAAGACTGTGAGGACACAGTCCAGGCTCAAAAATAGTTCACTGGCTTAGACATCCTAGTCTCTCTTGTCTTCCCATACTTGATCACATTTATGTTAGATTTGGAAGTTCTTTAATCTTGTTATGTCTCTGTATAGAGACAGTGTATGTGCAATGAAGTCTAGTAAAACTAATGAACCATAGAAGTCTGTGACTTCACACATTCTGAAATTTACCTTGAATTAGGAACACGAACAAGCATCAAACTTATAGCAAAATTCAACCAAATTCCCTCACAGTTTATTCAGTGCGAGAACAAAACTACTGTTTGAGATTCACCTGGTCTCTGTCTCAGCCTTTGCCTCTCATCAGGTTCATGAAAGCTTTTAGGAAACACAGCAGCATTTTGATGAAAAGCAGGCTGGGTCTGCAGGTTGATACTGAATTTTGATCTTGTTTGTTTTGCAACCTAGACCTTTTTTTAAAGCAAAGTACAGTGGCCTTTAAGAGAAAGAAGTGTGATTGTGGATGGTTTAAAGCAGAGCATCTAGAGAGGAAAAATAGTATTTCATTTTATTCCCCCAAGATCTTAAAAGCTTCTGGAAACTGATGAACCTTTCAGTAGCGGGGAAGCAGGAGGTCAATGTTAAACTGGAAATGTCATGCCCGTGTTAGATTCCTTTTCTTCTGAGGGATCTCACAGCTTTTACCTACACTCTGGCTTAGCCCTCTTCACGAGGTGAAAACAGCTCTGAAAGGCATGAATGTTTTTATTTTTGTTACCAAGAAACCTTCCCTCCCTTTCATTGCTAAGTTACAAATAAAGAGAGGGAAAACTAGCCAAGCAGTTCTCTCTCCCCGCCTAAATCACCTTGATGTATGTTTGTTCCAAATAGGCTTATTTCCCAGCTTTGCCTGGCTGTTTGGTAGGCTGGTAAAGAGATGAAGGATGCTTAAAAAAAATATTTCTGCAGCGTGAGACTCAAGGAGAAAATACTGAAAATGTCTTTTAGGCTGTTTCCTCTTGGATTACTGAACTTCTCTCTGCTTAGTCAAGGTATTTGGACAGCTGTTCAATCAAGCTCTTAGAGGCCATTGACCCACAGCATAGGGACCTCTCTGTCAGGGTCACCTCACTGCATTTTCATGTTCATCCTAACAGTCTCACCATCCCCTTGTATCTTACTGCAGCTCAAATCTCCACGTAAACTCCCCATAACTACCTATCTCTAACCTTTATGCCTTAGGCTGTGCCTCTTCAAAAAACCTCATCCATACTATTTTATTCCTGGCTCTTCCTCTTTTTTCTTCTGGTTGTCCACATCCCATTGGCTCCTTTCTGGGCTGCTCTGCCTCTGCCTGCACTCCTACCACCTGGCTGTCTGGCGTGTCCTGGTGTTAACAAGCGGGCCCTCAACGCGGTCTTTCTATGCTGGCACCAACAGCTGACACTGGGTTTTAGATTTCACCCATTTGTAAGCTTTGATCTGTTTCTGGAGATAACACTCCAGCCTCCTGGTAATTTAGAAAGACACCATTAAAACTGCTTACATGTAATTCATCTTTATGACCATGAAAATAAGTTTAAAGTCTAACTCTGTGGCAAAGGTCAAATTCTACCAGTGCAGAAGCAGAAGTTACTAAGCCCTCTCATGTATTGGATGCTTGCTGAATGGTGTATTCACCTTTGCTGTAATGGACAAAGCAGAAGGTAGGCTGGCACTGAATCCACCTGTTAATGTTTACACTCTACCCATTACAGTAAGCAAATAGCTACTGAATGCTGGAACCTTGGTAATACTGGCACTGAAATAATAGGCACAAGTGTTAGCTGACATTGGTTGGAGACGTCATCCCAGGCTCCTGTCCTCAGCAGGGACAGCTGTTCTCAGATGACAGCCAGACACTGCTGAAATGGAGCTGCTGAAATAGTAACTCTAGGGTGCTGAAGAACTATAGGGACAGCAGTATGCAACTGGGAAAAAACTGCCATCACACTGCATTAGAAGTTGTAATGGCACCTAAAAATCTTGGGAGTATATTGAAAGCCCCACATGTAATAAAATGGGAAGACTGAAATTCTTTTTTCATGTGCAAGCTGTCAATCAATGGAGCACTGTAGCAGCATGGACACCAATGGGCAAGAAGACAATAGGACTGACAAAGAAGATGCCAGTTGCCGAAAGCCGTTGCCTCACTGGTCAAAAGAAAATCTGAAAGCTGTCTGTTGATCTAGATAGTGAATTGCAGTGTCCTTAAGGGGAAGTGAAATGCTGAAAGATGGTGTCTGGAGAGTTTCTGCTTTTGGGAGCTGGCTCCATCCCCAGCAGAGCCTGTTTTTTTCCTCTGTGTGACCATGGAAAGAAGGCAAGAGTTAGGTGCCTCACGTCACTCCAGTACATTTGATGAAGGTCCGAGAGCAGAGCCTGGCTGGCACTCAACCATTTCTCTGCCCTCCTTTTCCTCTTGCTGCCGGATAGAGATGTTTTCTTTCACAAAAGCTACTGATCATCCTTCTTCAGTCCAGTGGCCTTCAGGAAAAGGGTGAATTTCAGGCTTGTGGTCTGAGAAACCTCTTAATTTTCTCATTTTTTTCAGCACTGGGTGCAGGAGGGCAGCAAGGTTCTGGCAAGACTCCTGCCACCTTTCTTTTGCAAAGAAGGCAACTAGCTGGCAGTGCCCTCAATCACAACCTTTTAGAAAGAGATGCCCAAAGCATAATAACCAGGCTGAAAATATAAAACCATTGCTGTCACACAGTTTAGAAGTTCTTAGCTGAGCTGTTTTGCTTTGCTGGTTGTTTTCATTCTGCATAGCAGTATGTAATTAAAATAGTCATATGCAGATTGCAGCCCATTTAGGGCTGAATCCTGTTAGATGCTGAGCAAAACTTGGATAGTGCTGAGAGATCTCAGCTGCCAAGGAAGTGAGAGGAGGCTCAGAGTAGTCTGAGTTGCCCAGCATCTGGCGGAGTGCCTCAACATTGAATTGTTCTTATGTTAGGATAAAACTGGCAAGGAAGAGGGAAGCAGTTTAGAGCTCAATTAACAAACAGCCTTTAAAAAATGTATTTCACTTTCTGCCTTAGGCTTTGCCTTAGGGCTAGCCCTGTTCACAGAGCTAAGACTAAAAGAGCAAAACTGCTCATATACATAATATCCTGTAAACAGTCATCCCCTCTAAAATACGGGCAATTCAAAACATCTCAACATCCCAGACACCTCTGGAAAGGGAATCAGTGTCACGACCCACTCAGAAGAGGAGGGTGTGTGACTCAGATTCACAAATCCCCAACAGTGTGGACTAAGGTGAGACAACTCTCAAGGTCCATACACAAACATTTATT
>JAVKLA010000040.1:6385021-6399926 GCA_034782735.1 Sagittarius serpentarius
TTCTAGCAACTTTTAAAGAAGCCACCCCTGTGGCCCCCCCACTACCAAAACCTTGCCACGTAAACCCATTACACTAGGGCACAAGGAGATTGTTGCTTTGTTCTGGGCATGGAGGATATTGTGATGCAGAGATCAGACTTCTGCTGTTGGAACGTACGTTAGATACATCTATTAATTATGATAGTGGCTACTTCTTTCCTGTTGCACTTCACAAAGGTCCAGAGGGCCTATGCTGTACCTATGGGTAGTTTTGATTAACTCACTTGTGTATTCTTACAAAAAGCTATGTTATGACGAAGAATCTTTCTGGAGAAGTGGTTTTGGAGAAGCAGTGGAAGTAATCTCTGCAGAGGGACTGTGACTGGGGCCATGGTCCTGTGATTGACCTTCCCTTCTAGGAGGAGCTAATGCCTGGAGAGAGGATGTCCCACTACTCTCCCTATCTGCAAATCATCCAGGAGAGTGGGGAATTGACTCTTCAGCGCATTACAGTTCTTGTACTCCCTTAATGGGGTCAACTGCTATACCACCCTTGGCTGAATTTTCTGAGGTTTTACAGAGGTCTTTGTGCAGAAGTTAAAGCTAAATCAATAAAAGGGCAAGACAAGCATTCTTCTGCTTTATCTTGCTAAGTTTATTTCTGATTATCTGACTTAACGAGATCTTTTTGCCTCTCTTTCCATTCAAGACAAATTCAGCTGTTATTAAGAGAGAATAAATCCTTCCAGAGCAAAGTGTTTCACTGAGTCTGCATTCAGTTTGTCTATACAGTTTCCCTAAGTTATTATGACAGTGTCAAAATAGGAGATCTACTTAATGTTTTTTCATTTGGAGAGTGGAGAAAGACCATGTCTGATCACATGCTTTCTTTGCTCCCTTGGAAAAAGGTACAGTGTAATCTTTCTAAATGAAGCTGATTTAAGGTTTCTCAGCACTGTAAGCAAAACTGAATTTTGCTGGAGCTTGGAGCCGCTCCTGCCATGGGGAAGAAAGGGATAAGCAGAAAGGATACATGAGAAGGTCTTGCACAGTGAGAGAATGAGCCCTGGGGAGCCAGGCTTGCTATTTCAGTTTCTGCAGGAGGAACAGGATGCAGGGCTGACCTTTGGGAAGGAGTCGCACCACCTTATTTCCTTAGCAAGAGAAGTCATGACAGCCAGCCCACAGGGAGTTTATATAGCCTACCATAATTTTGAGCAACCCAGCCAGTCGGCCTAAGAAATACAATAATATTGTTGCATTCCCTCCTTCTTAACAAAAGCTTCTGTGCTGAACTTACATGAAAGGCACAGCATGGGATGTAGGCTGAGGAATGGCGGATGTTCCTGTGCTGTTCTCTGCTGTTTCACTGCGGTATTCAAGTCTGTAACAGAAGGAGCTGATCTGAGGGTGAAGGTAAAAGACAAAAACTTTCAGCTAGGCTCTTACAAAGGTTAGACAAAATGTAATTTTTTTTTTAATTATTTATCAACTGCACAAGTTGAGGCTTAGCAAATAAGGCTGATATGTTATTTTTGTAAATCCTAAGAGTCCCTGTGAAAGTCCCTTTGAAGGTTAATTGATCATAAGCTTGTGAATAACATGCATGTTTCATGAAAGGTTGATTAATGACTATAAACAAGCACAGCATCTCTTAAACCTATCCAAGTGGTAGTAACTGATCTAAGTATGTAAAATACTGTAAGAACTAACATAAGTGACAAATTCTTAAAGCAAACTGCTTTTGCAATCATACAGGTTTTTTTGATATTCATTCTTGCTGGGGAATTGAAACTGCAGTTGTTATCTAGATTATGTAAATTGAGTTTTGCACTGGAAATTTAATTTTATTTTTTAAGATGTGTGATACGAAAAAAATACTAGGGTATTTAAAATTTCCCCTTGAAAAGCCATTCAGATTTTAAAGGTGAGTCACAATTAAATATTACTGTCAGTTAAAGATAGAGACTAATTTTTTTCATCTTTGCTGAGACAGGAATTTTTCCGACAGTCCACGATACTTGAGTGCTTTGTCTTCTATGGGAGTGAAGTCCTTGATTTTCTTACCATGATATATTTTGATGTAGCACCTGCTGCTGTACTTGGTAGACTTATTCATAATCTAGTTTTACACATAGATCTAATAACAGGGGCATTGACTAATTTTTTTTTTTCTCTCAGTTCTGTTTAATTGTCTACCCTTATAATTTCATATCTTAAGGTGATAAGGCACGAAATTGTCTACCAGTTTGCTTGTGCAGAGCCTGGTAGACCTGAGTTCAAGTGGGATCTCTGAGTATTATGTCCATCACAATTAGCCGTTTGTGTTGCATCAGCAGGAACAAGTCTTCTGAATTTCTGCAGAACTTCCAAACGCTCTCATTTTATGCAGCCCTTTCAGTCATAGACTGGCTACCTTATATTTTGCTAATTATGCAGAGATGTTGCATATCTTTATCTGTGATGCCCTTTTCAGCTCTGCCTGTATTATCTGCTCCTTTCATTTACTTCCTTTTCTCTACCCTTCTGTTCTGCTCTGCGTGCCCATTTATCCCCTTCTCAAGTAAATGGTTCAAACCTTTTTGTGGTATATTCCACAAAGTCCCAGCTGACAGCCTTTATTTGGCTTTTGTACTTATTTGACTGGACCTTGTGTGATTGGACAAAATCCTCACTGGGTTTAGTGGAGCTGCTTGTGGTATAGATTAGGACAGAACTGGTTTGCTAAGTGTGTAAAGTCTCCAAAAATCACTGCAGGATAAAGAAAGGAGTGGTTAAAAAGGAGGTCTCCTGGGTCTCTTGAAAAACTTCCAGCAGGTTATTTCCAGTTCAGATCAGAAATATTTCAGTGACATCTCCCCTGGTACCTTGATATTTCCAAATAGTATCTCGTTTAGAAACCAGAATGGCAAAGACACTCGCAAATGAGAGTGGGGCTGATAAAGAAAAGAATTGTTATGACATTTCAGCTTCTTAGGAAATGATGGCTGCTGAGTGTGTGTGGAAGAATGAGCTTACAGTTAAAAAGCACAGTTCGTAATCATAGCCTATGATCCTTTTCTATCAGTACCACAAGTTTCTTGTAAATCACTTAATTTCTCCCAGTCTCAGTGCCTATAGCAATACAACTTCTCTACCTTGCAAAGGAAATTGAGGCACAACTTTGTTTCTCTTGCAAAGGAGTATAGTATCAATTTGTTAAGAATCAGTTTGGGATTCGTGGACTGAAAGTACTTTTATTCTTTCCCTTTTTTTTCCCCTTCCCATGCAAAGTATCTGCACTCCCGACCCCTCTTTCATCCACTTCATGTTCTAGTTGCTTGTCAATATAAACAATCTGTGAGTTAGCAGTATTTCGTGCGGGGCCACTGTACTATCTTCAGCTTCTCTGCAATTAATATTCTGTTCTGTCATTTAAGTTCAGCCCTGTATTCCTAATGTCAGGCTGGCTTTGTTTAATATGACCAGCAAGGTAGCATGTTTCTAAGCTGGGTCTCACTGCCACTTCTGGAGGTACCTCCCATTAATCAAGAAGGCTACTTTGTCATGGTGCAGCTAATGTTATCACCAAACTTTAAGTACAAAGGTGGAATAATAATGACTCCTGTTTCGCTAAATGGAGTTAACACAGCTGAATAGCTTCCCTGATGGTTTATTATATTAGTCTTTCAGAACATTGACTGATTTGTTTTTATTACCAAGAAAGCTTTTGTCTTATGAAAATGACTTGGGACCACAGGTCAAAGCTTTTCATGTCACATCTCCATAGGAAGTACATTGCTTCATTATACTTTGTATTCTGCCACTGCAACCTGTATGTCACTTAAATTTATTTGTCATGATACCACTGCCAGGCTGCCATTAAATTGTTAAAGGATATTCAGGAATTGCAGTAACCTTTAGAGGAAGACATATGGAGATGGACTATATCTGTTAATTAACTTTTCCGTATGCAAACCTTTGGAAGTGTAAGGTCTGGTATGGATCACTACACGTGAGCAGAATATTTAGTGATGGTGATCATGTTTTTTCTGTGAGACAACAGATGCTCAAAGTTTATATTACCTATCTGTTTAAACCAGGAGATGAAAAAGTTGAAGAACAAAAATGAAGTCCATAGACCGCAATATTTGTCTTTCTTCTGTCCATCCACATCGGTCTCCAAAACCAAAATGGCCTGTTATGCCTGCCTGTCTTGACAATATTTAAAAATTGCAGGTCACAGAAAATGAACAGACAGCATAAGGGGATACATAGGAAAGTAAAACCTGTTGATCAGTTTGAGAACTCATGGGAGAAGCTCCTAAGGCCTTTCAAGTTAAGCTGAACCAGGGATCCCTGATCTTGGACACCTCACCCTGCCCTTTGGAGAAGGAGCTGTCAGGGAAGAGGTCGCTAGCTCTGAGCTAACAAGCTGTGACGGTTCCCAGCCATGTCCTGGGAGTCAAAAATCGGACTGCAGGCAGATCAGCTGAAGCTGGGAAGGATTAAGCTTTCCTGCTTCAGACACTATGATCTCTAACAAGATCAGTATGCTAAGGGATATTTAGAATATTAATTGTTCATACTTCAGGGCTGCATAGACTTTCTGAAGCTAGTGTTCTTAATACTGGTGCCATATTAATACAAGTACTTGAAGATGGCATAACGCAGCACTGCTGAAGGAAGAGGCTCACTGCTTTTTTGCTTGCTAAGCTTTAATCTGCACCAGTTCCCTGACATGGTTTGGTGTGGGGCTGCACAAATTCTTGTGGCAGCATAAAGTAGCATAGGAACGTGCTGGTGTTTTGGAGGTGGCAGAAGGGAAGAGCTGTGTGTACCATGCCAGGTTTGGAGTTACACTGGGAGCAGTAGTCCCAACAGGTAGGTGCTGGCAACATGGAATAGCGATAAAGGTAGAGTGATGTTGAAGCAGGACATGTACTGGTTGCCCAGGCAAGTATGTTTAAGTGAAAATGTACATGGATATGTGTGATACGTGTGAAAAGCATAGTGATAGACAACAGAAAGGAAATCTACAGGCTAGGGAAGACAGAATTGTTTGCTCTGAAAGGAATGATGTTGTCCATCAAACCTGGCAGAAAACCCCAATTGTGCAAGGTTTGACCTACCTAACTCTGCTGTATATTAGGCAAGAACTGCAGCACAGTCTGAACAGCCTGAAAAATGGGTAGAGGGCAACTGAATACAAGTTTTTTTTCTGTGGACATCAAGGTGACTGGAAGAAAGAGAAAGTTTGTGGTAAACTCAGACAAAAGACTGATGGCTAAATCAAGCTTTTTGTACTTTCCCAAGCTTTAGGTTAGCAGGAGGTTTCATAGATAGCCCTGCAAATTCTGATTACATGCATGTGGCTAGGAAGCTATGCTCACAGCACCTCTCCAAGTGTTAGCCTGTTTTTGTTCTTTTGGTTTATTGCCTGGCACAAACAGTATAAAACAGGTTGCAGGAACTCTATAATCAAGCTGAAAATATTCAGAGAATGCAGCTGTAGCATTACATGTTTGAGAGAAAAAACTACTGAGAGACCAGAAATATAGGAAGCCAATATGACTATTGTTTCCATGTTCATTGGTGCCTCAGTAGGTGAAAACCAAAACAGAGGCACTAGAAAGAACTGCAGTGTATCTTTCATGCAAGTTGCTTCTCACTATAGTGTATTTCAGTATCCAAAATTACATTTCTGGAAAGGTTTTTCCTACGGAATTTGTGTTTTCATTAGAGTTATTCTTTTTCATTATTGCTTATAAGCGTAGGGCTAACCAGTAGTTCTCAAAATTTCTTGATTTTCTGAAACCAGTTCACTCGATGAAGCACAGGCCTAGCTGTGGATGCCCACAAGTTTTGCTTCAATTTTGGGGTGGCAGTAAACCCCTAACCTGTTTAAGAATTTGCAGTTTTCACATGGATTGGGTGAAATAAAATGCATTGTAACATAGACATAGAAGAAGAGAAATTGCTTTAAGGAATATTCCAATGCAGTTCACTAACCATTAAGTATCGTTCTACTTTTGTGAGCTTAAATCTCTACTGACATGAATCTTTTATATCCTGCAGTGCAAGTTGTAATACTTGGATAACTAATACACTCAGAGCAGTTTTTCATTAGACCTGAGAAAGTTTGGAATTGCTCATGATCTTTGAGCAATTCAGTCTCCATTTTGTGGTATTGAAAGGTTTTTATGTTTTAATAAACAAGTATTATTGAATGTATTCCTGAACTTGATTTTAGCCGTTACTGGTTAAAAAAAAAAAGTAATTTGAAATGTGTTTTTGAGACCAGCAATTTCCAGGTCTATTTTCTGTGTAGTAGTATATGTTGTTTCCGTACCCTTTTGATCTGTGGCTCTTAAGGTGAGTTTATTAGGATGGGATTTAGAACTAATGACATTAAATAAGATGAGGAGACAATGACAGAGAAATAAAGGGGTATTGCAAAAGTTGCAGAGGCAGTTATAACAAAACCTAGGCCAAAACTCTTCTATGTATATAATCATGTGCCAAATTCAGCAACTGTTTATGGAAATTATGTATACTGAAATTATGGCATCTTTAACTATAGTAAGACAGAACAAAATTGTTGGATATTTTATTCATTTAAAAATATACTTGAGGCTATCCTGAAACTAATCACATTTTTAGGCCAAAATGGGCTGAAAAAATATGTGTTTATTTTGCTTAGAACTCTAGGGTAGGCTTCTGAGATGTCTTGGGGCCCAAGCTAAGTGTCTCCTCTGCCCAAAAGAGCTTCAAGCCCCTACCATCTCTGCAGCCCCACTTCCAGGATGTGCTGGGGGATGCAGTTTCCTAAGCTGATGTGATTCCAGTCTGCCCAACAGTAGATGCTGAGGACCTCCCAGTGGCTGTTCACTATGCAGGACAGGCCTTGGGGACCTGCAGTCCAAACCTGTCCTCCCAAATGCTTTTCATTTTTGTCATGTTTACCAAGTTAGACGCACCAGCTGTACTATAGCAGTTGTTTTAGTACTCTAACACACAAGGAAGGTTACCTAGCTTCAACAAGGTTAATCACCTTTAACAATGAGGTAAATCATGTTAGATCAAATTATTCTGTATTATTCTGAAGATGTTGGGGGTAATAGTCCATACATGTGCCGTAAGCAAAGAATAGTTGCACTACAGTAACTTTGTGCCTCATTGGTTGTGTTTAGGCTCTTACCTTCTGGGGACAATGAGGCAGTCTCAGATATTTCTCTCCTCAGTTAATAGAAGTTGGCTTTTTATCTCAAATGTGCCATGGAGCTAAAAGGTTGCCCTAAGACGGCAGGGTAGGAGGTACATTAGATGAGGAACAGAAACTTGTTCCTGTGTGACTCCTTAAGCTTGCACCAAGGACCTTCGAGCAGCTCCAAGACTGTACTTAGACTTGTGTTTTCAGGTTCCTAACATGGACCTGGGATGCAGGAGGCAAGAACTGGAGATGGTGAAACATGTGGTGGGAGGTATGAGGGCACGGAGAGCTGGATCCTAGTAGATGTTAGTTATGCAACTGGAAAATGAAGGAAGCAGAATAATTTGGAGACAAAGATGACAGGATGGCATGTGAAATGGAAGTACAAATACAATTCTTCTTTACAACTAATTGTGATAAGTCATTCCTGGGTCTTTTTCTGCAAGGCTGCTACTTGCCCAGTAGGTTGCCATGGTGTACCGTGACATGGGGGTATTCCTCCCCTGGGGCAGAACTTCATACTGTTCCTTGATGAACTTCAGGAGGTTTCTGCTGTCCTAGTCTTTGAGTTCATTAAGGTCCCTGTGTATTGAATTGTGGCTTGGTATCTGTTGTAGCCATTATTCCCCTAAAATGGACATTATGTTAGCCTTTTTTCTAGTCATCAGGGACCTCCTCTGATTGCTGCAGTTTTTCACAGGTGATAGGCAGTAGCCTCACAATCATGTTGGCCACCTCTGTGGGCATCCAAACCAGCCCCTTAGATTTGAGTGCATCCAGCCTGTAAGCAGTTCCTGGCCCATTGCATCCCTGCTGCTGGTTGCCCCTCTTCTTTGCAGACTAGACTATACACAGAGGTCCAGGAGCAGGCTTTGCTTGTGAAGACAAAGACAAAAAAGGCATTCAACCTTTCCAGTGCTGTTGACTACTACTTCTTCTCTGCCCATCAGCACACCCATGTTTTCGGTGAGCTTCCTTTTGCAGGCTCAGGAACCTGTAGAACCCCTCCTTGTAAAGCCTCTGAGCTTCAGATGGCTTTGGTCTTCCTGATTTTGTCCCAAAGCATGCAGTTGTACTCCTGTTTCATTGCCTCTTCTTGCTTCCATTCCTTGTACACTCACTTTTTGCATTTTAGTCACCAGCAAGCTTCTTCCTAAGCCAGCTGACACTTCTCATTTTGCCTGTTTCTGAAACTGTGAACTATTTTACGTGTTAAAAACATCTTACAGATAACATCTTCTCTAGTCTTTTTCTCAGAGATGAATGGATTGGAAAAGAGAAAACAGTCAAAGAGAAAACTTCAGTATAAGCAATCTGTTTGACAATCAAAATCAAATGCAAAAGTTATTAAGAGAAACTCTAGGGCTGCAGTCCTTAGCAAAAAAATGTTTTACTGCTATTGATATACTGAAATATTTTTTCCTGGTCAATGTCTGTTCTTCATTGATCTCTTCTCTCCCCACTATACATAGGGAATGAGCACCATGTAACCAGACAGCTATAAACCTTCAGCTGCAGACCACTGATGGGAGTCTATAGACCACCAGTTTGGAAAACCTCTGCTTTAAACCTCTAAATGATTCAACATTTGTGTAAGTCAGACACATTCTAGTATTATGTAGCTAAATAATTTTATAGTCATGTTCATTGTAATGCTAAGAGGTTCAGACATTGTATGAACTGTTTACTAATGCAAATTGTCCCTCTAATATTTAGGACATAAAAATAGAAAGTGTATGTGAGCTATAAATATGCCCTTAAAATGTGCGTGAAAAGCTGTGTGCTGTTTACAGTCTGTTAAAGAAATCCTTGCCACAGTGACACATGACTGTCTTATATAGGTATTGTAGTGGTTACAAGGTTTGGGATTTTTTTTTTTTTGTATGAAACTTTGGCTTAAAACAATATTGCTAAACAACTAAGGTCCCATTATACTGGTATTTAAGGCAAAGCTCATCTATTCTTGTCTAATAATCCAAATGACATGTAGAAAATATTTCATTGACAAACACTCAGAAAATGTTATATTGTCCTGGCCAACTTGAGTATTTCAGGCAAAGACAAATATTATTTGGACTTTTACTTCCTCAGCTGCTCTGCCCTTTTTTACTTTAGAATGAGAGTTATTATGTAAATGCTAAAGTATTACAAGGGGAAAACAATTTGACTAATATAGGTTGAAGTGTCTTACGAATGGAAACTGAAACACAAGCTATAGAGAAATCACTTAAGTCACTGTTGAGATGCAGCCATCTCTGGTTATGCATAAAAGTTAATTAACAATGCAGTGAACTGGAAGCAATTCAGAGGGGAAACATTATTAGATGAAGAAATCCAAAAGAAAGTGAAATGTCTTTCAGTTTACTGACTAAGGATAGGTGAATATCTACAAATGTCCAGAAGCGACCTTGACAGCAAGGAGGAAGAATCTGTCTGGAGATGTTCCTTTGCGTGCTGTGTCTGTAGGAGTAATAGGATAAAAGAAGAGGCAATCAGGTTGTGATGTAAAAGACTAAGGCCTTTTCCATGCTAATGTCTGGCAGCTATTGAGGCTGCATCCATATAGCCCCTAAATGCAGATAAGAAAAAGTTTTTACTGATTGAGCACACTCTGGTATATGACGAGCTGATGTAAATTGTGGTTTTCTATTGTATATATAGCATCTGTAAGTGGAGAACAGCAAAAGCACTGAATACTGAATCTCATGCTTGGATATATTTCAAGGCAAGGAATAGAAAAGCCATTGTTTCATGCATTTAAGCTAGAAACTGCTTCTCAGGGCATTTTGAGAACAGTCCTGCTCTCACTAGGAGGTGGACTTAATACTCCTACTAAATTCTTTTAGATGGTATTTCTTGTTATGGGATGATAGAGTTTCCTAGTGCCAGCACTGGCTGAATAGGCTCAAAGAAGTTACCTCATATATCCATTTGTGTAGGCTTGCTGTTTGCATTCTAGGTTTTGCTTTGTAGGAACACTTGTGCATAGAACGCTTTGTGGAAAATAAGTGTTCAATCTGTGCCTGCTCCTGATAGTTGAATTTTCCTCCCCTGAATTTTCTTACCGTTATCTACATAGGTTTGGGCTATGGAGTTGGTGAGCAGCCACAGACTACTATTGATATGATCAAGGACAACTAAAATGCAAGACAAGTCTCAAATCTCCCTTGATTGCATGTCTTTTGCTATCACTTTCTTTCCTCCTAGATTTTTCAGCATTTCCCCTTGTTGTAGGTTTTCTACGCGTGTTATCTCTGTTCTTGTATCACTGTCAGAATTATGGGACTTTACAGCCTTAGCCCTATTTCTTCTACTCAAGTGATAAAATGAAATGGATCTGTCTGCATCTTTATTCAGGTTAAGAATAATGAATGTTCTAACAAGTTATTTCTCTTCCGTCCACAATCAGTTACTTCCAGGAGCTCTCTGTTGATACCCAGAATGAAGGTTTAATAGTGCTGCATCTTATTTTGAGTGATATTGGTAAAACTCAGTAATTAGTCAACCTATCAAACTGTGCTGTTGTTTAAAAAAAAATTGTAAATATGTGAGCTCACTCCTTGCTTGTTTGAACTGGATGCTTGCACTATGTCTTATTGACTAACCAGTCATCTGAAGAGTTCACATGCATCTCATTGATGCCCATCAGAAATACAATAACAAAAAAATACCCACCAAAAGTTTTTAGCATATTTTCGAGAACAGCTTTTGATGAGTTGCTGTTTTGATGAGTGCCTGAGCTCTGCAGGTGAAAGTCCAGCAGAACTCCTGAGAAAGTGAGCTCTGTAGCAACTAAAAGCAAAGCTGTAGTAGATGGGTACTTTCACTTAGCCATTGCTCTAGTCTGTGTGAGCTGGCAGTGAGTTGGCAAAAGGAGCAAGGAATATTTTCTTGAAAATGTGTCTGTTCATATGAGTGAGGGTATAGATCTTCTAGTTACATTGGAGTAAAAGCAAAGCAAGAGTGAAAGAGAGGAAGATGGTATGAAAATAGCCACTTGAGTTACTGTCACAAGGGAGAATTGCACATGGCACCACATAATGCAAGAGTTAATCATCACAAAATTCTTTGGAAGTGAAATAAGAAAGTACAGAACATGACAAGAATGATATTCAAATGCAATAAATTCTTATTTCAAAGTTGTTTACATTTTAAAAAGTAGATCTGTAAATTAAGTGTAGATGAAACTGGTTTGTGAGAATTCAAAGAACTTGGCAGAATTCACCCATCCAGTGAAATTAATTTGAGGTTGTTTTTAACAGTTGATCTATTTTCCCCCGTAAGGTGTTTGTTGATTGCAGCAGGCTCCTCCTTGCTGGAGACTACCTGAATTCTGTGCAGCACCCCTTAAGAAAGCAGTGCTGGCAAACCAGGCTCAACATAGTGAGTGGGTTTAAGTATCTTTGCACCTTACATGATTCCTTCACGGGCATAATTTAGAGAAATGCTAGCAGTGCATAGTGGCTGCACTGGACTCTGCAGCAGCATGACAGATTATCACCAAACCTGTGACACCCAAGATCAACCTTCCCAGCAATTTTCCCCATTGCTTCTGATGAGTACCTTCCCTTTGCCAAGTTTGGCTGTTATACTGAGTAGAAAGGGGCCAAGTGGAGCTTCCCATTGAAGTTGCCATCCTGGTGCTACTCAAGAAGTAACCAGGAAGGAGAGAAACGGGAGGAAAGGCAAGATAATAATGCAAAGTGAGGAAGGAAAACATGAAAGCCACAGAGACAAACCACTTTAAAAAAAAAAAAAAAAAAGGACCGAGGGGTAAATCCACTCCCTGGAGCCTCACCAGTGCAGTCCTAACCACAATGGATAACCTGGTGGAGCTAAGGCATTCCCTGAAGCATGACATTTGTATACAGGGCATTTCTGCAGCATGATGTTGTCTTCTAAAAAGCATCTGTGTGATGTGTGCTATCCAACCTGAACAACTGGGACTTTGATGTTGATAAGAGTCATGACATGGTTACAGATCTGAAGTACTAAGAGTTACATATACCCCTGAAATTAATTTGACCGCTGTGTACCAAAATCTAATTTATTTTCCTATCATCTCCCAACCATTAAATTGCTAGAGCTGAGCTGTATAAATGCTTTAAAGAGAGGCATCTCCTAGTCACTAAGGAATATTGCAGAAAATTTGCCTTCCAAACATGGTTATATAATGCCCACTTATTTTAATTAGACTTTTGCTCTCAAAGTCCCACTTTACCTAAGTGGCATGATCACTGAAACGCAGTAGAGATCTGTGATAGCAAATGCAATCTATCTGCTTCTTTCAGCAGTGACTTTGCCTTTAGTACTAAGTGTCTCAGGCATGTGAGCCCCCAGCAGCTACTTGCAGTGTTGTCTATTATTAGTGCTTACTCAGAATGGGTCTTGTTCTCTGCTATCAGAAGTGCAAGAAATGTCTGTGTAAGCATTGCATAGCTTTAATTCTCCTACAAAAGAGTGGTCCTCTGGGAGGAAAGTCAAATAAACAGCAGCCTAAACTATACTCCAGATAGCTGAAAACCAGGAACAGGACCAAACCCAATTATTCATCAGATGATGCTGATGTTAGTCTTTTCTCAGGAAGAAACACCAAGCAGAGACAATTTTTTGGAAGTAAGTAAATTCCAAAATTAAAGGTTTCCCTTCCTTCTAGTCTTACTTGAGAACTATTACTGTATTAAAGTCTTTGGCAAGCATGAGAAAAGTGTTGTGGTTATATCCATTAAATCCTCTACCCCCACAGCCAACTGCCTCTTCATATGTTGTCTGTGACATGTCCTGTTGAAGAACATGGAGGCCTATTTGGGCAGGCACCGAATACAATTTCAGTGTACAAACCAAAAAAGAAAGCCAAACTGTATGTTTGTAGTATCATAAAAGGATGATTTGTGTATATAGGTGGCAACAATCCCTGTCTATTTTTTGGTCCAGGATTCTTGCACTTCTAACTGAGCAGACCAAACAATTTGTTTCCGGGTAATTGTGTTAAGCCTACAGGAAATTCCTGATAATTGTGCTATGCTTTGTTATGATGATTAATTACTGCGTATGTTTCTGCGATGCTCATTAGTCTTCTTTTGCAATTCTCACGCTTCTTGTGCACTGAGATGAATTGGACATTGAGCCTAAAAATTTTGCTTTCTGACATCAACTGCTCTTTCGATTCTGAAAATTGGAGGCATCATGGGGTTTTTTTCCTCACTGTCTGATTTAGAGACTGAATACTTTATAGAAGATGTCATCCCTTAGTCAAAAAGCAGGAACTAATTCCAAGAATAAGTGCCTTACAAAAACAATAAAACAGTCCTACATATAGACATTGAGAACTGTTTTGGAAGAGAGGGAGAACAGTCTTGGAGCAAAAAAGAAGTGTGGGCTCTGTCTGGAGAGGAGATATAGCTGATAAAAATTCAGGACTATATAGATTGGTAGGGGAATTTGAACAAAGCTATTTAGGGAAAGAGAATGAGCAAGGTAATAATCAAATGATACAACCCATAGTAAGCATTTGCAGCAGTTTATTTTACTGAGTGGATTGTTTACTTCTTAGAGCAGTCACTGCAGTCAAGCAGGAAAAGAAATGCAGTTGAGCATCAGATGTATGTCTTCTTTCTCTTAGTGGACACTACTGTTTTTGCCAGACATGACACATATACAAAAGAGACACGTTGGGAAGAAGTTCAAAGACCTTACTCAGTCATCTAGCAGTGTCTAGTCTAATAGAACAGCTAACCATCTAGTGGATAAGTTACATTGGGAACTTTACCTATATAAATCTGCATCTATAATCACATTTATTATGGTCAATTCCTACAAAAATGCTGTAGTGAAGTTAAGATAAGACTAAGTGCACAGAGATCACATGAATAAATAAGATTGTATAAACTTTTTTAGGGAAATTGATTTAGGGAACTGATTTTTACAGAATATTAGACTATTGGCAAAATTACTATTTTTTGCTTGGATTCTCGTAATGAAAGGCAGCTTTTTTTTTTTTTGGTCAAATAGGGACTGTCAGAAGATAAAGTTGTGTTTTTGTGTAGATACACTGCCTCAGTGCTTCATGGGTCTTTTGTTGCCCGACATCTCAATTTACCAAAATTGTGGTGATTTTACAGTGAGGGGGTCAGCATCAAAGTGTCTGAGTACATTTAAAATGATCAAAGGTTGCTAGCTGGTGCTGTCCAAGCTCCAAGATACTCCAGCACAGGCCAGCTCCAGCTTGGAGTGTAGCCAAGTTTGCCATCTACTGAG
The DNA here is from genome assembly GCA_034782735.1 of Sagittarius serpentarius. Lineage (NCBI taxonomy): Eukaryota > Metazoa > Chordata > Aves > Accipitriformes > Sagittariidae > Sagittarius > Sagittarius serpentarius. The sequence goes on from JAVKLA010000040.1 coordinate 6,399,450, forward strand.
CCTGCATGAAGCAGATGAGAGGTGTGAATTTTTAGCTCAAACACTATCCTACGATAATGCATCTAGATGGCTTGCAAACCTGAGGTGATATGATATGTGAAGTGAGTTAAATCATGACCGTCTAAATCTGACTATATAGATATGCCTTAAAATGGTCCGTAAGACCCAAGATCACTCTTCTGTAACCCTTCTGAAAGTGATTACTGGTTTCTGCTTGATTGGTTCTGAAGACAGAGTATGCAACACATCCTTGTACTCTTGAGGAACGTGTATGAATGAGCTTGTGCTGTGCTTTTTTCCCTTGAATTAGAGGAGGGAAACCATAGCATCATCATAGAATCACAGAATGGCTTGGGTTGGAAGGGATCATCAAAGGTCATCTAGTCCAACACCCCTGCGTTGAGCAGGGACACCTTCAACTAGATCAGGTTGCTCAGAGCCCCATCCAGCCTGGCCTTGAGTGTTCCCAGGGATGGG
>JAVKLA010000040.1:6400026-6444901 GCA_034782735.1 Sagittarius serpentarius
GCCTCAGCATGGCTTCTAGGAGGATCCGTTCCATGATCTTCCCAGGCACAGAGGTGAGGCTGACAGGTCGGTAGTTCGCAGGGTCTTCCTTTCTACCCTTTTTAAAAATGGGTACAACATTTCCCTTTTTCCAGCCTCCAGGGACTTCACCTGACTGCCATGACTCTTCAAATATCATGGACAGTGGCCTGGCAACTACATCAGCCAGTTCCCTCAGGAAACCATCATAAGCCACTTCTTACAAGTGCTGCGTACGCTGTGGCAGTAACATGGCCTTTCCAGATATAACTCCTGTTCAAGTTCCTAAATTCCAGAGATTCAGCTGGCAACCGAGATACCTGATTTTGTTATGCCTACCTGTAAGTCTGTCTGTGGGCTAAAGGCTTGCTTCAGTTGCCCCCACACAGGAACTGCTGCCATTTCTGATGCCCTAGAGTATGCATGACACCCTGATGGGTCTGGGAGACCTGTTGCCAGTAGGAGGACAGGCAGATTATGCTGTCTCATCTCAAATGACACTGCCTGCCTCGGTGTGGGCAATGGATTGAGGCCCTCAGTATCAAAGCCCTTATTAGAGTCAATAAAGATCAAGCCTGGAGTCACTGGAGCTGAGCAAGTGATTCAGCTCAGCAGCTGCTGGTTCCCTAGGTCAGGGTGAACTCAGTGGTGCTCTAGGTTGCATTGGCTAGATTTCTGCTGAGTACAGCAGGCGGATGAAAAACTGATGCATGTGTGCATGCCTACGTGTAGATAACTGTTTAGATAGCCTAAACACAAAATATTTTGAATGGTCAAGAATTAATTTTTAGAATTTGAACGAACAATTGCAGAAGCTTTCTTTCAGAACTAATACAGAGAAATCGGAGTACCTATAAGGTTTAAAGATCTCATGGAAGGTTGTAATGGGAAATAGAGGTATTTACCTTGTATACGAAAATTAACATATAAGGCAGACCAACTAACAAATGGCCTGTCAGGCAGGTTCCCAAAGGAAAACGGAGTCTATTGCTTTAAAATCAGTTGTTTTTAAAATGCTAGAAGACACACTAATGATTGGTGGAATACTGGCAGAAGCTGAACAGGAACTAAGTAACATCACCACTGTTTTTGACTTCTCTGAACCCAGTAGCTTTGTGGGAGATGATTTCCTATTCCTCATTAATGAAGAGCTAACAGGAAAAAGGTGCACCATTTCCTTCAGTAATAGATTTTTCAGGGAGTAAAGGGCTGAGCTTTATGTGCTGTTTCTGTGCTACAGGGCTGGCCTTGTTGCACTGAAGACAGAGGTGCGGTAGCATTCACGTGTGCAAAATTTAATTACTCTGATTTATCAAGCAATTATTTTTCCTACTAGTTTTATTTAACTGTGGGAGATCTCATCCTTTCTTTGAGCATAATGAGTGCATTTGCTCCAGGAAGCAATTTGCCATTCACAGATGAATTCTCTTTAACAGTGACTTTGCCTTTATTTTTCATTTTCAAATGAAATTACATTCTCAGTTTGTTAGTAAATTTGAGTAGTAAATTTATTAGTATATGAGAACAGTGAATTCTTTATTGCATGATGACAGAGCTTCTGCAGGAAAGTGATTTCCATCCAAACCTTTGTTTTAGCCAATACTGTTAAGCCATGCTGCTAGAAGATGGAAATTTTGAGTCTGAACCAGCAGGCTGGAGAAGGTCTTGTATTCAGAGTTTCTATTTCCTGCATGAAAGCACTTAACTTCTAATCTGTAACATAAATTGCAATTACCACTTCCATTTTTCAGCCATTTAAGTGAGTTAAGGAGTCTTCTGTTTCCAAAATAGTTGATATAAATGCCAATATCCAAGATACAGTTTGAGTCTGTGTCTGACTCGTACAAGCTTTTAGTGCACAGTTTCAGAAAGCGGACAGCATGTCATCTTGTTACTCTTACCTGTGATTAGCACAATGCTCACTATATTTACTGGTGATTCTCACTCCCATTCAGAAGCATCTAACTCTGTTGCATCATGGGAAGAGCTTGGTTGTGCTATCTCTATGTCTGTGGTTTCTTCTCAGGGACCAGATAAGTCAAAGGAGGTGCTTCTTATTCTGAAAAAAATGGGCTCACTGGGGAAGTGTGTTAGGTTGTCCTGCTTCCACTGTCCTGGGGATAAAAAGAACCATTACTGATGAATCCTCAGTCACATGACGACGGGGTTTATATCAGTCACAAGATGCGACTTGCATATGGCAAAACTCCAGATTTCGGTGGTGAGGTCAGGTTCTAGAACCTGACAGCAACCCTGACTGGGCTGTGGAAGCTGATTCCTTCTGTTTTTACCTCCATTCCCTGTCTTTCTACACACACTGAACATTTCCCAATGTTTTGTCCATTTTACTTTTAAGCATATTGCATTGTGAACTTCTGTATTTCTCATTTGTAATTTCATATTATCTATTCTAAAATATCGCGCTAAATTGGTCTTTATAACTCACAATTCATGTGGAGCACCTCATCATGTTCCCCTTTTTACCAAGCCTTCTTATACTTTTTTGCATCGCTGCTTATCACACACATATAGGGTGGCATCTTACAAAGCCTGTAACTTAGCTTTCACCAGATCCATTTCCCACATTCTTGACAGCAGAAAACAGCCTAATTTTCGTTACAAAAAACCATCCAGTTGGAACGAAAATAATTAGGATGCAGCAGAAAAAAATCTCATGTGGACCACGACAGGAGAGAAAATGTTCTTCACATGTTTTTTTTTTTCCTTCTTTCTTTCATTCTTGAATGTTTCAGAGTTTTTGCTAGATTGATCTGTAATAGATGCATTTAATGTAGTTGCAATCTAGGATTCACAGGATCTCACAGAATCACAGGAGGCTGAGTTTAGAAGGGACCTCTGGAGACTGTGCAGATCAAAACCCTGTTCAAAGCAGGGTCAACTACATGAGGTTGCTCAGGATTTTGAATATCTCCGGGGATGGAGATTCTTTAACATCTCTGGGCAGTGTGCTACAGTATTAAACCACAGTCAGAGTAAAAGTGTTTTTTCTGAAGTTTGAATGGAATTTCTTGTATTTCAGTTTGAGACCACTGCTTCTTGTCCCTTCAGAGCCTCATGTACCACATTGTAGTACAACATTGTGAAAGAAAAATTCAGTAGTATCTTTGATAGCACACTGAGTGAATTTTTTAATTAATCTATTTATAGTGTCCCGAATACTAAGGCCAGAAGAAACCATTACAGCCATGTAGTTTAATCTCCTTCAGAAGAAAAACGGTAAAGTCACTGCCAGTAATTTTGGTATAAAGCCAAATAATCATCTGTTGCAAGACAGTATATTTCATAGAAAGGACTCCTATCTTCAAATGCAGCTAGAAGTGATTGGGAATCCGCCACATCCATTGGTGATGTGTTCTAGTGGTTATTTGCCTTTATCCAAAAATAGAGAAAAACAACTGAGAATTTCACAGAAAATAAAGCAGGAAGAAACTCAGGATGCCACCTCTCTTACCTGAAGCTGTCTCATTTATGCTTAAGCCTTTTTTGGTAGGTGTTTGCCTAACTTTTTCCTTGATAAACGCTGGTGATGGAGACCGAGCTGCTTTTGTGGACAATTTTGGCTGTCCAAAAGTTTTTCCAGGGCCTGGCTTTGAATTTTCCTTGTTGGTATTTAAGTGAGAGACTTCTTGCTTTGTCCCTAGTGGTCATGGAGAATTGCTTAGTCTCTTACAGCTACACTTTGTACATCTGAAAACTGTTAAAACTCCTTTCAGGTTTCTCTCCTTTAGATTAAATGACCCCTTCAACCTTTCTTGAACAATATTTTCTTGAATTCTGCCATTCTTCCTGCTCTCTTAACTTCTTCCAGATGGCCTAGACTATTCTTGAGGACCAGTGCTTGTAACTGAAAATGAACTCCAGTGGATGCTGCACCAGCTCTTGCAGACAGCCTTTCATTTAAGCAGTATGTTTGCCTTTGGGAACGTTATTGGCACGTGCTCAGATCTGATCTGCTTTAATCCTCAGACCTTTTACAGCAGAGCAGATCTGTCATTCCCTATCCTCTATTTCTGTAGTGTAATCTAAGTGTATAACCTTACATTTACCCCCTCCTCCCCTTGCCCCAATATGAATCCTGGTTTTGCAGGAGAGTTCTCTAACCTGTCAAGATTATTTGGAGTTTTAGTCCTAGACCTTTCAGTACTTGAAACTTCTCCTATTTTGGTATGATCTACATATTTAATAAATACATTCTATCTATAATATCATGCAAGTTACTTATGAAAATATAGTAGAATAGCAGATTCTGCAAATTTTTATTTACAATATCCTTTCATTTTGAATGGAATAGCCCAACATAGATGTTGATACAACTTCCAACTCAGAAAGTCATGAAGCTGTATATTTGTTGAAACCAGGACAGCCTACCACAGGAAAGCTAAGTATATACTTACTGCAATTTTTCTTGTTCTTCTCTGATACCTGCTAGTGGCTTCTGTCGGAGAAAGGATACTTAGCTCAGTGACGTTTAATTTTGACTTATTATAGAATCAGCATAATTTAGGTTAGGAAAGACCTTTAAGATCCATGAAGTCCAACCATTAACCTCACACTTCCTAGTCCACCACCAAACCATGTCCCTAAGCACCACATCTACACATCTTTTAAATACTTCCAGGGAAGGTGACTCAACCACTTCCCTGGGCAGCTTGATAGCCCCTTCTGTGAAGAAATTTTTCCTAATATGCAGTCTAAACCTCCCCTGGCACAACTTGAGGCCATTTCGTCTCGACCTATGGCTTGTTACTTGGGAGAAGAGACTGACACCCACTTCACTACAACCTCCTTTCAGGTAGTTGTAGAGAGCGATAAGGTCTCCCCTGAGCCTTTTCTGCAGGTTAAACAACCCCAGTTCCCTCAGCTGCTCCTTATAGGACTTGTGCTCTACACCCTTCACCAGCTTTGTTGCCCTTCTTTGGATGCTCTCCACCACCTCAGTGTCTTTCTTGTAGTGAGGGCCCCAAAACTGAACAAATTATTCAAGGTGCTGCCTCACCAGTGCCGCGTACAGGAGGATGATCACTTCCCTAGTCCTGCTGGCCACACTGTTTCCAATACAAGCCAGGATGCTATTGGCCTTCTTGACCACCCGGGCACACTGCTGGCTCATATTCAGCCGGCTGTCAACCAAAACCCCCAGGTACTTTTCCACCAGGCACCTTTCCAGCCACTCTTCCCCAAGCCTGCAGCGTTACACGGGGTTGTTGTGACCCACGTGCGTGATCCGGCACTGAGCTTTGTTGAACCTCATAGAATTGGCCTCGGCCCATCAATCCAGCCTGTCCAGATCCCTCTGTAGAGCCTTCCTACCCTCAAGCTGATCAGCGCTCCTGCCCAACTTGGTGTCGTCTGCAGACTTACTGAGGGTGCCCTTGATCTCCTCATCCAGATCACTGATAAAGATATTAAACAGAACCGGCCCCAATACTGGGCCCTGGGGAACACCACTTGTGACCGGCAACACCATTTGTGACCAGTTATTTTTGTCTACTTGTTTTCCATCGTTACGTCTTAACAATTCTGATCATTTTCCCATACAAAGAATTAGATTCATTTAATAAGATTTCATAGTGAAAGGTTCATGTTGGCAGTCACTTATGTCTTTGCTGTCTTTTAGGTGTTTGTGAATTATTTGTTTGACCGTTTGTTCCAGGATTTTTCTGGAACTGAAATTAAGCTGAGTGGTTTTCTCTCCTCCTGCCTGTCTCTCTTCTCTTTCCCTTTTTTTAAAAATAGATGCAGGAGTGGCTTTTTTCCCAGTTTTGTGGAGCCTTACTTATTTTTGCCAAGTTTTCAAAAGATAATCATTTATCATCCCTGGGATAAAAAGCTGGCTGAAGGAAAATACCTACAGAGAATTTTCAGTGAGCCTATCTTATCTTAAAACCTCTCATTTACCTGTCACCGTTCTGGTTTTTATTACTCATCACTATCTCTGCTGCTAATTTTGTTAGCTGTAAGATCACAGTTGACATTTTTAATGAAGACAGAAGCAAAGATGTCATTAACACTGTGACCTTCTAAAGATTCCTGTAGACCAACAGAGTTTTTAATCTTCTACTACTAATAACATAAATACGGAGTATTTTCTCTTATTTTATTTTCTCACAAGTTATGTTTTGCCTTTCTGATTTTATCCCTAGACTGTTGATACTCTAGTTCAGGATACTTTGTGCCTGTGAGTTGTCCTTTTAGTTGGTTTGTTTGGGTTTTTTTTGTTTTTAACAGTACTAACACTCTCCCCGAGTCCTTTTCCCCTTTTTAATGACATTATGTAAAAATCTAGCACTTCCACCTCCCAGTGTTTATTGTACTCTGCTGTCCTAAGCTCTATGATTTATGATGTTTATGTTCTCCTTTCTGAGGACAGATAGTTCTGTCATCTGTTTCATGGTCACTCTCAGACAAGTTACTTTGCATCTGCACATTCTCAACCAGTTCTTCCAGGCTGGCCAGAAAGACAGCCAGAAGACCTTTTCCTTTACTTGCTTTCTTCACCTTTTATAGAAACAAAAATGTCACCAGGACATTTCAAGACTTTGCTGCCAATATGTTCCTGCTACCTTCCTTTCCCAGTGGTTGTCTGGATGATGAAAGTGTTCCACCACAAACCTGTCCTGTGCTCTTCATGTTTTTGCTGGTTGCCCAGAAAACGCCTCATCCACCTGATCTTTGTGACCAGACCCAAAACATGACAGCATCCTTTTACCTTCAGCATTTTAGCAGGTTCTTATTCCTCCATATCCTGGGATTCAGAAGAATATCAGTATACCCTTGATACAAAGAGAAACATGTCGTTTGGTTTACTTTTCATAGAGCTGAACAAGATATATAGACTTATGTCTGCTAAATAATTAAATTGGGCAGTATTGCAGCATTCAAACACTGATACCTTCTGAATCTGTTGGTGTAACTCCAATGACTTCAATACGGTTTCTCCAGCAGAGAATGACCTATATTTTCCCCTTGAAAAGGAGGAAAAAATATGCAAGTCTTTTCTTAAAATCTGTAGTTAAGTTTTGATTTGAATTTAAGAACTCACAGAACATTTGTGACATCTTTTCTGACCCATGTAGTTATTACGTTAAATGTTGTATCCAGGATAGTTCATAAACCATAAATAGTAGTATTTCTAAGACAAAAAAAAATACCCCACACAAGATTATGAGAGCAAAGACTTAACCCAGAACAAAGAGGATCACTTATCAGGGCTTGTGGATACTACATTAAAAGGCAATGAGGATTTCCATTTTATATGATTAATTCAGATTTTAATAACTAAGTTCTTCTGCACAACTGCAGTCAATTTTTTCATCACTAATGGAGAAGTTCAAACAAAATATTCTTTCTAAAGAGGAATGGAGAAAAAAATTATAATATTATTGACTTCTTTAAACCTATCTCATATGATGGATTTATGAAATGGAAATAATATAGAAATTCCTTAGACTGTGACAGGAAATACAAATCATGTGACTTGAAAGGAAGTTGTACTGAAATAAAGACATTTCAGAAGATAAGAAGTTCACTACAAAAGGGTCTTCTGTTTAGTATTTCCTATAATTCTTTTTTCAGTGGAGCACCTAACAAGAGACAGGAAAAGATGCAAGTGGGTACATCACTTTTTTGTTCACTAGTAGCTGAAGATGTATTCAAGCTGTAGGCAAACTGAATGCAGTGAGGGTTGGAAGGACAGAAAATTCTGTGTCCCAATCTGGAGTTACTGTTTCCTGGTTAGTACAAAACCAAACCAAACCAAACCAATAAAGACCTACATAACTGAATTACTGATACTTTAGTTCTGAATTAACTTGTTTAACTAAGGGGGAAGATTATCCAGCCACAGTCATTAGAGGCATTATACCTACAAAGATCAATCAGTTGTTTTTTCTGGATCTCAGATGTGATTAGGAAAAGTCTACTAACTTGTGCAAAGGTGAGTTTAGTTCTATATTACCTTTATACCATTTCGAATAAATTTTTAGGACTGAGAGTGACCTGCTGAATGGAAGTCTCAAGAATCATAGTTTTATCAGGAAAAAATGGCCTAGGAATTAGCACTTACCATGGCTTTGAAAAAGGCATTCACACTTAGTACTGGTGTCTGGGCTTGTGGGTTTGCACACAACACAACGTGATGGGTTTCTGCAAAGAATTATAGAGGAAGATTCTTTCTTTAAATATGATAAGCTGATCTCAAAGATATTTCTCACTGAATTTGGAGATTAGCTTCAGTAATGATGGTAGGCCTGAACAAACAATCGCTTGTATTCCCTTGTTCCGTAAGGCAATTGCTAAATGTGTCTTCTTGCTGTCAAAAGAGAAAGAATATCTTTGTTTTCTTGTTAAAGCCTTTTTTTCAATTTTTTTTTCTTTTAAATACAGTTTGTGACTATAATAGGAAGGAAAAGGGACAGGCAGAAAATTTTGATAATGCTTTGCTTAGAATTGCTTTTTTTTAGTCTTCTACTTTGAGATATAAATGCCCAACACCAAAGAACGAAAAAAATAGGGGAGCATTCTTAAAGGTGATACAACTGGAGCAAAATTTCCAGTGCCTGCAAAAGCATCACCTCAGACAGACAAGTGCTTTTCAAATGGGCATTTGCCTTTTTCTATGGAAGTAATTGGTTCATATTGTTTAAAACCCATCCTAGCAGGATGAAAATGATAAGTCTCACTTGCATTCACAGATGTTGATCTCAAAAAGTGTGTTCACAGAGCAGCAGATACCAAAACTGAAAACATCTTTGGAAATTTCATTGTAGAACACTTGAATATAGCCCTCCTCTGTGTTTAATCTTTGTCCGTGTTCTTTTTACCTAAAGCACATCTCATGTGCACTGGAAATCAAATTCAGGAGTTACATAATTGGCTACAACAGGAATGAGTGGCTGCCTTAAGGGATCATCTCCTGTTCTGCTACTTCACAATAATTCTGAATTCCTATTTGAATGAAAGTGGTTGCTAGAGGGAAATAGAACAGAATTTCATCCCTGGATTTTAATGTTGTAACTGGAAAACTAGAAGTCAATATCCCAAAGTGCTTTTGGAGTACCTGCCCTATTTTACAATAATTTAGAAGTTTTTATGTTTCCTTAAATTAAGCAATTAATATTTCTTTTTCTTTTTTTCTTTTTTTTTTGTTTGTTTTATGCAAAAGCCCAGATGTAATAGTTTTTGAGGGCATGGAAAATATCAGACTTGAGGAAAAAAATATGATGTATTGGTTTTAATTTTCTCCAGCATAGGCCAAAAAACCTGCTAAAATGAAATTTGCTTGTTGCCTTATTATAACATGCCCTTCTGGTGGAAAGCCATACAGCTTTCAAGTTTTTGATGGGCAAAGCATCTGTGTTGTGTGTTGAATTGGACTATGCATAATATGGGCTCTAAGACTGTTAGACTGATAGAAGAGATTCTTTTTTTGAAGAGTTATTCTTTTTTTTTCCTTAGGAAAGCCCTATCAGCATTTTTAACTTTTCACACCTTTTCTTTCTTCTTATCTAATTGGTATTCTCTCATGATTTATTAAGAGGTACAGAACATGTATTTTGTTAAAACTGTAGAGAAATCAAGTACTGTAACAATGAGCTATTGTATAAAAGGATAGAGAAATATTTATGCAGATTCTTGTGGAATTTTTATGTGTTTGCTGCATATAAATTAGCCCTATAACTTCACTGAGGAGAGACAAGAATAAATAAGTTCTGAGAGCAGAAAAAGTTGAAGTTTTAAATAACTTGCTGAAGGACAAAGCTAAAAAAAAGCTAGCAACAAAAGAAAAAGAGGAAAAAATATATCTGTTTTCTTGGGTTTAGTTATGAATACCACTGTCATTTATGACGTGTACTTGAAAGTGTAAAGACTGAGATGAACAGCATTCTAAGAAATGGACACATTAGATAAAACCTTTCTGTAAATTCAGTATGACTGAGGACTCTCTCAGTGTTCTGGATTTCATTATGAAAGCTTTGTGGAATTCCACTAAATAATAATTTATTAAGTAAATTTTGCATTAATATTAAAGTATAAATGAGAACAGAATTTGCTTTATTTTATTTAGCTTGAAAAAGTTTAAATCAGAAATATAACTCTTTGTAATGGTCACCAATGAGATGCTGTGATATTTTATGAGAATCATTTGGGAGAAGTCTATACAATAGGTGTTTAGAAACAGAAATACAATGTAATAGATGAACTATATTGCAGAACTAGGTAATTGTTCCTGGTATGTATTCATACTTGTTTAAATTATTCCACAGTCTATGAAACAAAATATATTTTTGTGAAAATATTGCTAGTTGGTTCTCTTCATCTTCATGAGCATGTGTATAATATATTACATTAAAAAAAACCAAATCAAAGTATTAGAAGAGCATTAAAGGTGCAAAGAAAGAAAAGCAAACAAACTTGAATATTGAAGATTAATGAAATAACATGCATTATCACCTAGTATACTGCAGTTCTTGATAACCTCAAAGAGGACTGTTTAGTGTACAACTTACTGTGTATCATATTAGGGTTACATTTAGGGGCTAATGCTTCCTAGTAAATGGGACCTTCCTCCTAGATTTTCACTCCTCTAAAATATAATCATTATCCCATCTAAACAAAAAAAGTACCCCTCCAGTTCTCCCTCCCCCAACAAACCCAAAACTCACTTGCGCATATTAGAAGCTGTAATTTATGAAATACCTGGAATTTCAAAATGCATGGACAAACTTTGTTCTCTTTCCTGTAGTTTATCTGTAAAAATATTACCTGGTCTTTATTTTGTGCTGAGTTTCACATGTATTTTTAAGATCATAAGGAGATGATATATTGAGGAAATAGTATATGAAAGTTATATTCAAAACTGCATATGCCCATGGCTGTATTAAGATTGTATATGCAATTACAATGTTGTCACTGACTGACTTTTGGGATCTTGATCTTCCATTTTAAGACTATTTTATGGCAGCTGTTTGATAGAATAGGTACTCAAAATACCATTTGAAATACTTACCAGAGAATAATATTATTATCTAAAATTAACTGCGGACAAAAATGTATGCAGTTTGAAGGCTATAAGCCTATGCAGACCAAAAGAATCTTAATGCCTTTGTGTTTACAGGAGATGATATTTTCTTCACAGAACATAGATACCTTTTTCATTCAGTATTAGGTATTATAAGACAGAAGAAAACTCACAAGTACGTGTGGAAATGAAGTTTTTTAAAAAAGGTGTAGCCTTTAAACATGTATCTTCTAGTACAAAGTCATTCAACATTTATGGAGCTGTTTGAGATTTCCAACAGGTCTAGGCACGTGTCTGCAAAATAAAATCTATTAAAAGAGATTTAGTGTGACACTCCTTGTGCACCCCGATGGCCAAACTCCCCTTCATTGACAATAGGCCTCACCCTGTTCAAGCTGCTGGAACAGAGCTGGCTGAGACAAGGGGCCTCCTCGGAAGGTGTCACTGCCCAGGTGCTGCTGATGGAGAGAGGCAGAGAATGTTCAACTATGAAATTGCTGTGGGACAGCAGACCTGGATGGTGCTCTCTGGTGGCTTTGCCGAGTTAATTTTTTCCAAAACATTCAGCCATAATATTCACAGAACCTTGGTTCTAATGTTCCCCATAAATTTCAGGACTGTAATGGCATTATAAGCTAATTCAGGGGCTCTACTTGCATTTTCAAGCAACTGAAAGTATCTAGCCTTTAACCATTGTCCTTCTCTAAATAATTCAGGTTTACGGTAACCAACTAAAAACATATTGTCCATTAAATCTGCTGTGTTAAAAACAAAGGAACAAGTCTTTTCTTTCCTCATGCGAAGAAGTCACAATCAGACTCTAACAAGAGAGCTTGAAGAAGAGATTATTTTTCATCATTTGTAAGAGAAAAATAAATAAAAAGGAATAAGGAATTACCAGTTGTGAAGTTAGATACAGAGTTTAGAAAAATACTGTGTCAGCACAAGAAGTTATTTCTTTAACATAAGATGGCAAATAGAAGTGGTTTTATGGTTCCTTTGAACCCAGTTGTTAAAATACTTTGTGAAATTTAACTATTTAGGAGTGTTTGGAATTCAAAACAACTTGGGTAAAATCCTCATGTTACTGAAGGCTGCCCAGCAACAGGAGCTTAAGATGGAGAGTGGAGAAAAATACATTATTCAGTTGAATTTGTAGAAATTATTTGATGTAGTTAGAAGGCAATTTCCTGAGTTGGATTTTGTCCAAGGTTCTGCAGTTATCACCTGAAGCTTATGGGAAAAGCCACAGGATCTTTCATGAGCACAAGTTATTGTGACCTTTGCTTTAATGCCTCAGGACAGAAGATTAAGCATGGTTTCTCTTGACAAAGTGCTGGTACAGTACATGTATGGGTAACAATACTATTTATTTATTTATTCCTTGCCTGTCTTAAGTTTCTGTGTTTTGTTCTTGGATAAACAAAAGAGATATTCTTAAAAAACCAGAATAACTATACAAGAAATCTGGTAGACTAAAGTCAAGCAGTGTTACTCTTCAGTGGGGACTGTTAAGGAATTCAGAGCTAAGATTGTAAAAAGCTATTTTGTAATGTGAATGATACTAGCATTTACAAAATCGAAATTTTGCTTCCTAATGACTTCATAAAATGGTGGGGTCCTCTAATATTCAGTAGGGCAAATGTGCAAAGCATTATGCCAGAACCCAGTGTAATCTGCTTCCAAGGATGAGGATAAAAGTACAAATTAAAGACCAAACAGCAGAAGATTCTGTAGGAATAAGATGGAGCAAAACATGTGAATGGCAATCTGGAAGTGGACTGAAAAGCAAAAACTTTCTTATGAACAAGAATTGTTTGACTCTAGACAGTGTTTGCCATCTGCGGATTGCAAAGCATTCTACTAATTACAATGAAAGCATCACAATGTCTTTTTGTGGGAAGTAAATATTATGTCTGGTTTGCATATGGGTAATGGTGATACTAGCTCTTGGTCTTCAAATACTGCTCTCAACGGCTTCCTTCAAAAGCTGCAAGTTGAAATGAAATTGAGCTGTGATGATGAAAAAAATAACAAGGTTTTTGGACTGAAATCCTTTTAACCTTTCCAGATTATTTTTATGCAACAGTCACAGGAGTGTGGTTACACAGTGCGACTGCTCATTGTGTCTGGTTAAGCCATGATAATTAGAAACAAGACTACAGATTCATTGTGATATTATATTCCTCTTTATGTGTCGCTTGATTGATATATGATATTTCTGTTGAGTTAATGAGTTACATGAGATGCAAACATACTTTCTTTTTTATTTAAATGGAGTTTAAAAAATGTTACTGCACATACTGTTCAAAGTGCTCAGGAAAGGACTGTGGTCACAGGCTTTCTGTAATGCAATGCTGTCATGAATGGATGCCTGGGCTGAATCTTTCATATGTGGTCTTTTCTTCAGAAACCCAAAAAGCTGTCCCATGCAATGCATGTATCAAAACAGCAACTGATATAAAATATATGCAGTTTATTTATCTGTAGTGTGTTTGTTTATTTGTGGTTTATCAAGCTTACAGACTAGCATATGGTGAGAATGATTATAATGCATTCATAATATTTAAGCAGAGTCTTTTCTTGAAGGTATGGAATTAGGGAAAAATTGGAAAGAACGAACAAAATCTGTCACATCTGTTCAAGATAACGTACACTAATAAATGTCTGTTCCTCCAGCTGTGCTTCAGAGTGGGTGTTTCTGGCAAGCAGGCAAAACTGGGTCAGAGTCAAAGGTTAAGTAGATGACCTCCTGAGGTCCTTTCCAACCTGAATTAGCTTATAAGCCTATGTTTTTTAAAACACACTTTTTGTCCCGTACTTGTTGCCATTACATCCAGGGTTGCAATCCCTTTGGGATTCTAGTTGGGCAGCACTGACACTCACTAGGCCTTGAAAGAGCAGCACTTGTGGAAAACAATATATGATATTAAAACTGAAGCAAGGAAGAATATATATTGGTATGTTTTTGTGGGTCAAAAGAAGTTAAAAACCTACTACTCTCAACTTTTTCTTACCAGCTATGAGCTCGAAATTGCCATTCTGGTCAGCTAAGACACAGTAACCATTCTTAAGAGCATACCTAATCCATATCAATGCAAAACTGCATAGCCTAAAAGGCTCCTTTGGCAGCTTGTTGGTGATGACTTATAATTTATGACTAGTATTGAAAGGGAGGGGCAGCAATTTCTGAAATTGCTCAGTTAGCAAGAACACCTGGGTTCTCAGTGAGAAAGTAATTTGTTTCTAAGTATCCAGATCCCCGGCACCTATATGTCATGTAGCAAACACTAAAGAACTTTAAAAAATGCTTTCAGATAGACTCTTCAGTAAAATCTTAGTCCTAAAAAGTTGCCTAGAACTGTTTAGAAAGATGAACGACCAAATTAGAGTAATGTTCGCCGTTTTTTCCAGTTATTGCCAGTGATGGGTTCCTGGCAAGTAAATGGGAAGAGAATTTGATCCAGGTAGTTAATTCCGTGACAGGATCAAATTGCAGTTTGGGGAATCTCCTTCCTTCTTACCTGATTCCAGGTAGTTTCTGCTAGGATTCCAGGCTGTTTGCTTCACACGTTTGTCCTTTTGCATGTGTTTCAGTGCTATCACACATTGCCCTCCTCAGCCTATACCTCTGTTCTCTCTAACCCTCTTCCTATGCTTCCCCCCCGCCCCCGATATTTCTATTTCTTCTTTGCCTTAAGCCTTTCCACCACTACTGTTATCGTTGGCCTTCAATCATTTTTCTTCTTTCTGTTCCACTTCCATTTTGTAATTTGTCTTTTATCTTTAGGGGGCTGAGGGGTGATCGAGCACTTTAGAGGGTTTTTTCCAAGAGCTTGATGGACCTAGCTTACTTCAGTGTGATGCACTCTTAAACCCTACATAGTTCATAATAGACTGAGGAAAAAAAAGGGCATTATATCCATGTATCCTGACAGCTTATTACAGTATCCCTCACATTCATTACATGCATGATGTCTGCAACAAATATGTTGTAACCTTCTCTTAAAGCAACTGAAAGATCAGAGTAATTTTCCTTTGATGAAGGAGTTCCTGTCTCTTTCTGGACCATGAAAAAATGGTGCTTCTATCTCAAGCTTGGCTTAGATACCCGGGTACTTGAACAATGAGCATAGGACAATAAATAAAAAGTTGTTTGTCAGTTTAGATTCATGTTGACGCATGCATTGTCATGCTCTAGATATGTTTATACACCTATCATCTATACATCTACATCTATATGTTCTGCTCTTTTGCAGGGAACATAATATACTTTGGTTTCTAGGGGACTGTCTCAAGACAGCCCAATGGCAGCCTGTCCAGCTCTGCAGTGTTCGAACTGATTCTCTATCTGACACAAAGGAAATGTTTGAGGTTAATCAAAACTAAGCACAGTTCTTGAATTCCTTGCTGCTGTTGCTACAAGTAGAAATGATCACAAACTGTTATTTTAAAATATGGCTGAACTTAAGCCAAAACTGAATCTTAAGCTTGCTGACTCAACTTCCTCATTCTTATGTATAGGGACTTGTTCTTTAAGCAGAAATAAATTTATTCCGGATATGAATATGGATATGCACAGAGTGCCTCAGGATTTATGTTTCTGGTGAGGAATAAAAGTAACATAATCATTAAAGACACCAGTTTCCACCTCTGTTTATCTCTGTTTTCCTTGTATATTGTTTCTTCTTACAAGACTCATAGACAGTGCTAACTTTTAGTAGTTATGGTTTTTTAGCATTTTCTTTTAGGTCTCAGGACTATTTTGCCATTTGGTTGCATTTCACCAAGGAAATTGTGCAGGATATGTTATTTAGTGAAAATAACTTGCCAGGATGCATAGAGATAATTGCTTTGGCGAGGATTCTCTGAGCAGGATACAAAGAAAAATCATATTTGGAGGTCTTTGGTGCTCAGGGAGATGCATGTATTATCTAAAATGAATTGATCCCAGTCTGTCAAAGGCTTTTTTCATGCTAGGATAGAATGTGGGAAAATCTAAATGACACAATACAACATTATATCATGCTTGCTAGGATCCTGGCTCCTTGAGGGGCTGTATACTCTCACTGAGTTTCTGCTGACTTGCAAAAGGAGCTGAAGATGCTCAGAGTCCTTCCTGGGACACTCAGACTCTCCTAGGATGAGAGGGGGATACCCATAAGTCCTCTGCAAGGGTAGTGTCACCTTCGTATGCAAAAACATCCCTTGGAACAAATTCAATTTTTTACAGCCAGTAGCTGATACGCCATGTCTTATGGAAAACTATAGATCCTCTAGTGTTATTAATATCCTAGCTTTGGGACATACACACATTGACCTCTATTCCTAAAATGTATCTTTGAGTGCTGGAAATATTTTGTACAAAATATAAGGCAAGCATTTTTGCACAAGGATTATTGGACCTGATGGAAGAGAGGTAATTCAGACATTCAAAATAATTTCTAGAGGCAGGTGCACTTTGTAGTGTCAAAACATTGAACTTCTTGATGCTTAACAAGATAGTGACAAATTTCATGGCCACCGACCTCTGTTTCTGAAAGAAGCTACTGATATCTTGTATCTTTCTATTTTTTTTTCTTCTCCTGCTGCCTAATGTTAAAAGGGTCCAGCCTTTCAAAAGTCCATTCAACTTCAGACCTCTTCAAAGATTTCTCTGGCTCAGAACCCAAAATGGGAACTCTGGGCATGCTAAGAAGACAGAATGCATAATAAGCATATTTAGAAGTCAAATGTGAGTTGAAAACAGGATGGGCATTGGGATTTCTGCCATATAATACCAGCGACTTGGTTGCAGTGACAGCGCTGGGGGTAACCCTGCATCTGTGGTATCAATCTACCACAGTGGTAAATATACGTTAGTGTGCAAAAAGCACTGCATGCTGGATCAGTGGCAGTGGCAGTCTCTTTTTGGGTGGAAGTCCTGCCCTTTGCTTATGTATGCTGTAATAGATGGTGCAACTGCTTTACTGCTTTTTTTATCGCAGGGGTACTGCATGTGGTGCTCTGTCAAAGGGTCGGCTGGAGAGCAGCCCTGTGCTAGCGGGAAGACTCCTGAAAGGAGCAAACACCCAGCCAAATTGCAGAGTTGACAAGGAAAAGGGAAATTTTCTTAGGGACCCAGAAGGGTCTGAGTGGGGTTGATACAACTCAAAATGTCACTGAAAGTTGCTGGACTGAGTGGTAGGCTGAGATTTCTTCTGCAATGCTCAAAAACCTGTGTTCCCACCTTCCTATCTGCAGCTTTTCCAGGGGCAGTGGGGATGCTGAGCATCCAGAAAGAGTATTTGCCTTCCACCTGGGCATTAGATATAGAGAGGGAGTTGCCAGTGTATCTAACCCTTAGAGACATATGAGCAAATGCTTCCCCTACAAGAAGATCAGCAGCCAAAGCATTATCAAAGGGCAGGCAGTTTTCCGTGCACATATAAGCTTAGGATACTTGGATTGCAGCAAAATATAGAATTGTGAATATGGCAAAGAAAGGAATATGCAAACTAAACTTAGTGCTACAGCATTTTCAGGCAAAGCCCTGAGCTATCAGTGATTTCTTCTTTGCCAAGGATGTGGGATTTGCTGTATCTGGCGTGTGCAGTTCACCAGAGCTTGAATGTGAAACATGGCCATTTTTTCCCCCACTTTTCATATTTTCAGTGTATCACCAGATGCACATTGACTCCAGCCTCTCTAACAACCGGGGTAATGGAAATAAGGGTTAATTTCGTTTTTTCAAAATGTGATGTTTTTACTGATTGGAAAGGGCTAGATCGAGCTCTGCTATGGGGAAAAAAAAATGAAGTATAGCAGTGCTAATTATTAGAAAGCTTTAAATTCAAGAACCTTCTGTTCTGCAAGATTTGGTGGCACTGCAGGTGGGTAAGTGTGTGTGTGTAGAGTACGCAAGGTGACAGCTGGACTGTAAATTCATGCAGCTGGGGAGTTTCTTTGTTTTATGCTTGAATAACATTTGGTTCAGTGGCATTTTGGTCTGTGACTGGACTCATCACACAAATAAATGGAATGTTTTCTTTTTGGCCCTGAAGGGAACAGGCATGTGTTTGTGCTGCATACATTATCTGAGCAAATTCAGACCCAGCATAGCACTGTTATGTCCAGGAGAGCTTCAGGTCAGAGCTGGGTTTCAACCAACTCCTTCCAAGATGTTTTTGGTGACTTTGTGGTCTAGCTGGGTAGTGATGCCCAGGTACACAGGAGCCAGCTGGCAAAGTTCCTCATCCACAGCCTCTCAAAATCTATTTTCATGGGCTTCAGTGAGATTTGAGTTAGGGTTTTTAGACTGAATTTCCCATTGCTTGGTGCCAGTATTTGGGTCAGTTATTCCGAAGTGTTCAGCACTTACGATTCTTGTAACAGCTTTCATAGTCATATTTTCCAGAGAGTCCAAAGACCTGGTGTGTTTAGGCTATAGAAAGAGTAGTCACAAATGTGTTTATTTGTATCTAGGGGATGCAGCGTTATTAAATGTTTATTCTCCACATATGCTCCGGATGATATTGGTAATGATCAAATGTTCTGTGGTACTGACAAATGCTGCTTTCACATACACATCTTTGATAGAGTTTGGAGCTATCTGATATGTTTCTCAGGGGAGCAGAAACTATTACAGTAGTTACATATACTGAATTTTCTTTCCCTCTTCCTACCTGTTTGCCTCTAATAAACAGAAATATTCTAATTTTCTTTGCACTCTGGCATGCTAGAAATTAATGGAGTAAACGTACATGCTGTTTTACTTTGCCAGAGACTGGCTTATACAACAGATTTTTACTCTGTAAGACAGATTTTGCTGTATTTGTGCTTTTTTCATCTCCCCCTGAGGAGTATTAACTCAAAGCAATCGCAAGACACCCATCCTTGCCTGCTGCTTCCTGAACTGCTCTATCTTCCTCTTTGCTTCTTGCTTCTCTATTTGAAGGTGTTTTTTTTTTTATTAAGAGGAAAGAGCAACAACCAAAAAACCTGAAGGCTGTCTCCTTTCCTAAAATCATAACTATTTGATGTGAGAAAGCTTAAACATGTAAACCCCTTTTGTTCACATAAAATTTACTTTCAACAACTGTGTTCTTTCCACTAAAATCAAGATAGGTGGAGTGCTCTGTAAAGCACGGTATTGGAAAAGGAAGATGTGTACACGCTCGGAAAATGCTGAGCTGCTTGTGAAGCTATAGACACTGCATGTTTATGACTTGGTTTTCTAAGCAATCTCCAGAGCTTGAACGGATTACAATGATATTTTAACAAGGCTGCTGGCATCCATCACCAGCTTTCACTTACTGAGAAATGTAAAAGATGGAAGAATGTGATTATTTCCACGTAAGCTAGATGTTAGTGGCTGATTGTCACGAGAACTTTGATGCTTTAAACTTCTTTGTTTCCTGTAAGGCAAACAGGTAAGTCTCACAGGCTTCTCTTCCAGCATTCATTTTGGTAAGGGAGCAGGGGCTCACAGGGCACTGGTGTCAGAGAAATGTGTTTGATATGAAGGCAAACTGTACTTCTTAAATTTTAAATATGCAGTATTGCACGTTGTCATTTTCTGTCTGTTGGGTCACAAATCCACTACCTATAAGAAATATTATTGCTTTCCATAGCCAAGGTCTGAATCTCACTCCAAATTAAACCCTAACATATGCAACTATTTTATACACTTATATACTCTTGGAAGAGGATGTGTACGTCAGTCATCTGTGCATAGTGAAATATCTGTGTCTGATTCTCTGTCATCCTATAATTACTTCTAGATTGATTACTCTGGTTAAAACAATGTTATTCCATATGATTAATGCAATAATATATATAGGACTGTACTTTCTAAAGACGATTTTTGTTGAACAGTTTTTCCCTGAGAACATGATTTCCTGAATTGAGATCTTTGGGCAGCTTACGTTTCAGATGAGTTCGGTATCATTGTAGAAATACTGTGGAAAACAAGGGGTTTCCTAGCTCGCAAGTGGGAATCTAACAGCATCAAAAATATCTATTTCTTTCCCTTTCACCCTTGAAAGAACATTTATTCTCTTTGAGTAATGGCACTGTTGTGCCTCTGGAGTTGAGGCTTCCTATTTGAAGACTTCTAAAATAAAAGCCCTGATTACCATTTAGAAAAAAAAAAAGAAAGACTCTTTGACCATAAATAGGTTTTGTCTTAATGAAGGTTTTTTTTTGTTCTCTGAGAACATTTGCTAGCTTATGTATTATTATTACTGAAGGGCAAAGATTTTATATGGGTCTCTAAGATTTTTGCTTACAAGAATGACTATTAAAGAAGAGAGTATTTTGAACTAAAAAGTAAATATTAATACTTATTTTTTGTTTTCAAATATGGTTGTTTACAGAAAGCAATTAATTTAAGCTCCATTTCCAATCTGGCTATGATAATTGAAAAAAGCCTGCTGGCAGACACCATTATAAATAAACTTCTAAGAATAATTAGATGTGTAATTAACAGAAGACTGAGTTATTATCACTTTCTCCTCTGTATAATAATTCTGCATAAAAACATGAGAAATGGCTCTCATTAAAATCTCACAGCAGATCAATCCACAAAAGGGAGTGAGACATTAAAACAAAGCATTCAAGATGTGCAAATACTGTGTTTAATTAATTAAACAGACACCATCACTGAGGAAAAGCCTAAAAACAAATGGAATACTTAAGAAATAGATATGTTGTAAAAGGTTAACATGTTTAGGCCAGTTTTAGTTTGTTTTGGTTTTGTTTTTTTTTTAAAAGGGGTACCTCAGAGTACCTTGCAGATCTATATTTGTTTATTTTGCCTTTATCTTTTGGCTCTGAGGAATCCTTCTGAATACCTGTGCTTTATTCATCTGTAAAGTTTTCAAAATATTAATCAATGGAGTGAGTAATTACTTAGGAGGGATTTAAAAGAGCCTGGCAGAGAATGGCTGATGGAGTTTGCTTTCCCTCCAGCTAAGGGACATTCTCTGTCAAACTTCAGGGACTCGCTGAGCTGTTCCCAGTGATTTTCACCAGAAAGCTGCTTGCAAAGATACCTCTGCTAGTGGCAAACAGAAAACCAAACCAAACCAAACCAGCAGATGGGTCTTTTGTGAAGCAAAGAATAAACAAGCAGGTTTTGAAAGCCTCACTGGTTAAAATACTGGGATTCTGGAGAATGATGGTATTCAGAATAGAAATGCCAGCAGTTACTTAAATCTGGCTTCCGTCAAACTCCTTGAAGTCATTATTAAGTACTGTGCAGTATCATGCCAGCACTCATACTCTGCATTTTATAGTATTTGATAATGTTTAGGACTACTTTGGCTGCTGTGCAGTATTTGTTCTAGCAGTGTCCTGTGTGTAGTAAGTAAGAGCTCTAGGTGTGAATCATATGAATATTCAGGTTATGTTACTTAATGCTTGGAAGTTAAGCCAGGAAAGGAAATCTCCACCTCTGCTATTAAAGAAAAAAAAAAAAACGGAAAAAAAAAAGGAGAGGGTGAGAAAGAAATTGTTCTGTGGTATTAAATAGTAATGTCATGTAATACACACCCAAGAGCTTAGCAAAAACTGTAGTAGGACTAATTTAGCTAGTGCCTGTCTAATCCTTCATTAGCATGCTATTATTTTTTTGCCTGGTGGATATATTGCCTGTTGAGAAATAATGTGAATATTTATTCAATAGTAATAACTGTTGCTTCTTGAGAGCTTTTTTTTACCATGTGTGAACATGCTTATCTAGAAAAGGATTTCAGGCAGATGATCACCCCTGGGATTCAATGAATTCATGCATTGCTAGTCCTATCTTACTACACGGCTGTACAGCAAGATTACTGTTTTTCTAATGAGATTCCCGTTTGAACACAGACACTGCAAACACATCACCACCTCTCAGAAAATAGTACCTGTCTTCCAGAATAGTTTACTGTACACATGGAACTAGTCTATTTAAGCAGCATTAGAGGTGCAAGTCTGTCTCTATTTGGTGCAACAGGCCAAGCAGTTTTTGTCTGAGATTGTAGTAGTCTCCTAAGAACAGAGCCAAGTCCTCTTCTCATAGAGATCGGGGAGCGTTTTCCTACCTAGGTCAGAGGAGTAGGAACAGACCACTCATTTTGGCATGTAACTTGTGTTTAGTATTGATGACCCCCCCAAAAATACAGCTGCCACTGTATCTTGCTTATACAAAATGGCATTTTAGGTTGATATATCCCTTTTTAAAATAAGTTGAGAGTATTCATTTATGTTCCATTTGTCTGCTAAGCTCATTTCAAACCAGATTTTCTAAAGAAAAAACATACTTAGTGTATATATTTTCTGCAGTTAATATGGCTGTGCTACTAGTCAGGTAGTCACATTTTTGTGCATACATTTTTGATACAGCTATATTGAAATGCTATTTTTAGTGTTAGGGTGATGTAAGGGAAGCAGTGCTACATTACCGGTGCATCGTGAGTTTAAACTGAAGCTAGCTCTGCAATGGACAGTTATTACTGCGTATCTATTGTTACTAGCTACACTGACGTAAATTAAGGACGATTTCATCAAAATCAGGGAATGTAGGAGGTTTACTTTTCTATAAATGAAATTCAAATCAGATCCATTAAAATTATTTCAGGCTAACTTGTGGAAGTATGAGCAAGCCCAACAATTAGTAGCCACAAGCTGTAACCTTTTATCATTCCTTAGTCAGTTAGCAGTTAAGTTGTAGTAAAGCAGCATTTGTTTAAAAAGAAAGAGAACAACAAATCTAAAATGTTTTGCATTTTACTGGTTTTACTTACCATTCATTGTACTATTTACACTGATGGAAACTAGAAAAGAATGAGACCAGTTGCCATCTAGAGTATTGAAAATAATTGTTACGGTAATATTATATTTAAAGTATGTTAGAGATATTTTTTAGGGTTGCTAAGTATACTGTAGATGGATGGAACTATGGGTACATCCTCTGTCACACTTTTGGATATTTTTTTTGAATGAAGGTCTATTTCTTATGGTTAGATTTTCCAATTAATTTCTGCTGATGATCTGGAAATGCACTTACTTGAAGATCAGACGTCTCATCCATGTATTGTGGCTTTTAAACTAAAAAGGCAAGAAATCAATTCAGTTGTTTGTGTTGTAATTGACTGAATAGTAATTGAGACACAGGATATTGAAAGGTCAAAATGAGAAACATATCCAGAAAAAATTCTTTGCAAATTATTTTCACAGGTTTTTAATTAAAATTTCATTCATAATTGGATTATACCTTTTATTTAGTACTTTAAATAATTTCCATGATCTGTGCATATCTTTGTATTTATGTTAAAATTACTGTGTCCTTTACATACAATACTGCTTTTAAAAATCTAATTCAGTTCTCAAGTGGCAGGTACCAGAAAAGGTACCGCTTACAAGGAAAAAAGTCATGGCCTTTATCAAGTATTAACCTACAATTGCAAAGAAGGCCAGTGTTTTGGTAAACAAGCTATTTCATTTGCTTCTAGTGGCCAGGCGATACTGTGGCAGGCAGTTGGGTGAACTGGGGAGGAGGTTTCCCCCTGTCACTCAGTTCAGAGCCCGCGTGGGTGCCCCCCTGCCCTGCCCTGCAGGAAGGCACCTCCTGATGAGAGCGGCTGCTGAGGCGGTCTGAGCACCCAAGGAGCAATGCTGGCACGCCTCTTCTTCCAGCTCCCTTTCTTCCCTGCTCCTGGCACTTCCAGAGAGGGAGATTTTTCTGCTTCAGCTTCTTAAAGCCTGACAGCCTGTGCCCACATCTTCCCAGTCCCCAGGCGCCTCTGCTTCAGGCTAGGGGACAGTAACTGCCCAGCACAGTAAGGAGCCGTCACTGACCTCCCTCCCCGCAGCACAGGTATCCGT
Source organism: Sagittarius serpentarius (assembly GCA_034782735.1). NCBI lineage: Eukaryota > Metazoa > Chordata > Aves > Accipitriformes > Sagittariidae > Sagittarius > Sagittarius serpentarius. Next base: position 6,423,932 of record JAVKLA010000040.1, read on the forward strand.
GCCCAGCCAGAGAAAGGCACCGTTTCCCTAGCCTGGACCACCTCTTCGCTCTTGCTGCAGCCCTCACTTGCCTTCTTCAAATGTCATCCTTCCGCTTGGTCCTTTTCTGCACCCTGGACTAGAACGTATTGACAGAAGAGTCTTTTTTCTTCCCATTTGTCTCCCTGGGGACTTTCTCTTGTTATCAGGTCTCAGCAACACAGAGAAGCCAGTCTAAGATCTGAAATGGGCTTCTGCCCAACCAGTTGCCATGGCTTGTTGCACCTTCCCATTATTTTGATGCCTAAGGTCTTGCAGTATGGGTCCTATCTGGCTTACAGGGCTTGAACATGGAGGGATGGTGCCAGCCTTACCTGGCTGCAGTAACCAACATGGTTTTGGTGTGACACCGGTTGTACCATTCCCCCAGCGGATGGGGGCTGACTGGGTCCTAGCTTGCTCTAGTTCTTGGGCTCACAGGACACTCATTTTCTCAAAGAGGATAATGCTACTATTGAAATGATAGAAAGGTGGGAAGAGAAAAGATAAATAGAAAATGGAATAGGAACAGAACACATGCATTAGTCAGCCTTTTCAATGTATAATAAAAAGCGTTTATATGAGATTAAATTCAAGCCTTGTGTAAGTGAAAAAGAGATACTGTACTTGCTTTCTGTAAGAGACTGAATTTTATCTAAGCAGCTTTGCATTTTCTAAAAAAAATCTGCACAAATGTTGACATCTCCAAACCTACCTCTCCTACAATTTCTTTTAATAATCCGATGGCTCCCTCTTACATGACAGTTTGCTTTCATTTTGAAATCACCAGTTGTTGACTTGCTTCCTTTCTATGGTTGTTTTGTTTTATTGCTTTGCCCTTGAACTGCCCTTCCCTAGTACTTTTTATGATATTTGCTCCAATACAGAGAGCTTCAACATTGTGTGGTATTCCTCCTTGTAAAAATAAAGTACGAAACAAGGCACATAAAAATATTAATACTTTGTTGTCACACATTTTAAAGATCGTACTGTTGAGGATAAAAACAGGCATTGGCATGAATGTAAAGGGGTAAAAGTGGAAAAGATAAAACAACTGCAGCTTGTCATGTTGAAACCAATTTTTCTTTACTATGTGTATGGTGAAATACATTTATGTAGACTTAGTAATTTCTTTGTAAGAATTTGGGAAATATCTCCACGTCTGTGTGTTCCCTTAGTATAAAAGGTCATACATTTTCCAGGCTTTCATCACTCCCAAGCACTTACTTCCCGCCTAATCTTTTCTCTATCTATTTCTGTATTTTTCGTGTATTATCTACCTGATATCTTGTGCTGGCTTCCCTGTTCTATTTAGTATTTCATAAATCATTATACAAATTCAAAGTAAAAAGCAGTCTTTTTTTCCCTTGTGCCCTTAAATTGAACTATCTTCTTCCACAGGTTGGAAGGACTCCTTGACAGACACATACGACCTAGCTGTATTTAATCTCCTCCTTTCTGTCACCCCATTTCATTCAGAAAAGAAAAAAGAATATTGAAACACTATTCAACCCTATTATCACAGCTACATGAAGCAGTCCCCCCTTGTTTCCCTGTTCCTGTGTTATATGACTCACTTCCTAAGCCAGACACTCTCTCTTTGGTCCTTTTACTTTTGCATGTATTAATGTGCATCCCTATGCACATGTAATTTCACATTCAGTTTTCTGTACTGTTATGATCCAGAGGTCACTGTGTGATAAACCATTTCCTAAAAAGTGACAGAAGAGTGAAGCCTCAGATAAGTTTTTAATCTAGAAAGAGAAGAGAGTGTGAAGAGATATCATGAATTTTACAGTTTAGGTAGTTGCAAAGAGGAATGGAGGAGCTCTTTTCCTTGATCGTTGTAAACAGGACAAGAAATAGTGTGTTTAACTTTGCAGCAACGGAGCTTAGAAATACCCTTTTTGTAGTTACAGTAGTGAGGCACTGGAATAAATTGCCCTTGAAAAGCATGGAGACTCCAGAAAGGAGACTTGTAAGCACTGGTTAGAAAGGCATTTCCCAGGACTAGCATGTGTGTGATTGATCCTGCTGTGACACTGAGGTGGGTTAGCTCCCTTTCAACTCTACTTTTTGTCATTCTCCAGTACTTTTTGTAAGCAAGTAAACTTGTGGGCTACGTGAAGCAATGTCATATATGAGCAGTGACACACAACAAAATACATTATTCACATCAACCACTGCTAGAGGAAACCTTGTTGGATTTATTCCTATCCAGGAACAAAGACGAGGTACTATGAGAGACAGTCAAAAGAAATGTCCAAAGAGTCACAAGAAGAGATAAAGGGAGAATCAATGATACCAAATTAATTACATAAATTGGTGGCCATATAAATCAAGAAGAGTCTATGTTTATTATGTGTGGGTTTAGTGTGTTTAACCTATGTTTTGTATGTTAGAAGAGCTGAGGAGACACATTTTCATGCAGTAGGTGAACTACAGGATCTCTTCCTTGGAAATATCCTGCTGTATTTTGTTGTTGGTAGGAGGCTAAATTACTTTCCTTTACTAAACCGATACTGGAGTTCCCATATTTCTCTATATGCTATAATTGGGAGATTAGGAGTACCCAGTATATGCTTATATCAGTAGTCATATTGGATGAACTGAATATGTTCTGCAATCTTTTTTATATACCAGCTCTGCTAACCTGATCCAATGGTCCTTCCTGAGGTTTGAATATATGTGAAGCATCTGGCTTTGCTAAGAAAATGAGGCTAAACTGTAGATCTTTCTTTATAAAGCATGAAAGCAGAGTGTGGTGGGGCTAAGCTACTGTCAGAAAAGTTACTCTTTTGCTTAAGATAACCTGTCCCCTTTTCACAAAGACCCGGTGTTTGCCATTGAGATAGCGCACACCAGCTATAGTTTGGAGTTTTTCAAGGGCAGAGTTAGATAATTCTGTCTATGTGACTGCAAGCTAAGGCAGTTCTCAGGGCCTTGCCCTTTAACTTGTCCTATCACTGTAACAGAATAAAGAGCTGATCTAGCTCAGGTCTTTGACAGTAATCACGCGTGAGGAGTTTGGCCAAGATCTGATATTGCACTTACTGCCAGGTCACAGGGAGAGAAATCTCGAGGTCTTTCCATTTCTTACATCTTACCTGTGCAATGGAAAGACAGCTTAGTCAGTGCTGAACAAATGCCATGATCTGACTAAGGATTTATCCAAAACGAGAGCACAAGAGACATGTCTCATTTGGGACGCTGTGGTGTTTTGAAGAATTTTTTTCAGGCTCTAGAACCACAGAAGTCAGTGGAAGCCCTGCCACAAATTGCAGTGGTCAGGCCCTGTTCAGGGTCCATCCACTCGGTGTCAACCTTGCAAAAATCCTCGGTGTCATTCCTATGGGGCCATCAGTCGAGGCGCGCTAGGAGGAGCCCCTTGGAGCCAGCTCCAGTTATCCAGTTACCCTGTCTCTTTTACGGGCCAAAACTGAATGGCCTCATTGCTGCTTCTCTCCTATGAGGAACTTAAACACATCAGTTAAAGCAATGACAAGGTTATGTCAGAGAGCTCCATTTTGCAGTCTCTGACAAAGACAACCGGTCAATTCCTCTGGATGGTGGCTCTGGCTTACTGTGTGCCCTTTCAGCCAGAGAAGTGTCTGCTCTGTCTGAAGTGCAACGTGATAAAGAGGTCAGAAATAAGTAATCCATTTACCCTGTTATTGCAGGGACAAAGCTTATGTGGCCACAGCTTCAACTGGAAACTCACTTTTGAACCCATGAGCTGGCATAACCATGGGAGTTGCTCGTCATTGTAACGGCATCCTTGCAGCGTGCCTGGAGAACCAGAGGGTTAACCCAGCTTTGCTTTTCAGAAGGAAGCTGCACCACCCTGGTTCACCTACCTCTCTCTTTCCATGCCCGGGTGGGTTCCCCTCGACTGCACCAGCCCCCCCGGCCCAGGCACCCCACTCGGGGCGGAGGATGCCCTTTGGGGCTTCAGCGGTGCTGTCAGCGTGAAGTAGGGCTGCTGGCCCGAGCCCTGCCTGTGCCGCACAGAGTGGGGGGAGCAGCCCACCTCCTCTCCCCGCTGCGTTACCGGCGGCTTTTTCCCTTCTCCTTTGCGGAGCTTCCCTGCAGGGCAGCTGAGGGCACCCTGGGGAGGGGGAGCGGGGCGCGGGGGGGCGTCCCCTCTGCCTGCTGCTGTTGCTGAAGCTGTGCCGGAGCCCTCGATGTGGCTCCCCCGAGTTAGTTGCTCAGCAACCAGAATCAATTAATATGCTTTGCAGAAAGTGCAGGGGAAGCCCGAGCTGCTGTCAGCGAGAAGGCAGGAGCTGAGGGTGACTCAGGATCCCACTCCCGCCTGGCACCCATTCGGTCCCACCCCATCCTCTCCAAACCCCCTGTTAGCCGCTGTTCCTTATCCCTTTCCCCTTCCCTATGATGACTTAGTGCGTGAGTCCCCAAATCTTTCGGGCAAGGTATCTCCTTGCTCAAGAACTCTCCTGCTGCGAGGGTTTTGCTTCTAGATCTAATTTGTATTTTTGGGTTGTTTGTCAAGCTTTCTCCAATACTTTTCCAGAAATTCTGATATTCCTGTTCTTTGGGAAGGGAAAGGAACAGCTGATGTTTTTGTCAGATGGTTTTAAAGATTCCTCAGGATGAGAAGGGTTGTTTGGTAGTGCACCGTTGAGCAGCAGTAATGAAAATGCATCATGTGTGAACTGGGAAAGTTTTTGCCTCTTCCCTTATTACAAATAATCAGCACCGCATATATGAGACCAAAGAGGTAGTACTGATTGTTGTGAAACGCACAGATGATAGAATAAATGAGGGGTTGTTGGGTTCTTTTCTTGTCCTTTTCCACATAGTAATTTCAGGGCTTCGGTAAGGTATTATTTTCTTTTTTTCTTTCTTTCTTTAATTTTCTTTGGAGTCCCTCTGATGACACCACGAATCTGGGAATGAAGAACTTCTTAGAGCTGATTGGAAATGGCATTGCGGAGCTGAAACTTAACTGGAGGAAATATATCTCCTGAAGAAGAAAATATAATGCACTGTAAGGATCTGACTTCTGGTGAAAAATTCAAGCCTAGAGAAAACTTGTCTGCTTTGTTAGGAAGAATGGGTTGGACAATTTTCTTCAATTCCAAAGGATATCTGAATGCCATGCTGAGCTTAATCTCTGCAGCATGCTCTGTGCTTCTCATCTCTTCCTGATGCACTGCATGGTAAGGCCTTTTTCCTTCCTTTTAATAATAAGCATATTTCTGTTATGGTGAGAGGTAAAAAGAACAGCAATAATCAAATGAAAATTGAGAAAATGTAGAAAGCTAACAAAAGAATGTTTGTTTGTATGGTTGTTTCCAGGAGCAAGTGTCCTGATTACTGCAGCAGCTTTGTAAGATCATCTCTTTCTCCCTTGCTTTGTGACAGTGTGTATGTGCGTGTGTGTGTTTGTGCGCACCTGTGCTCTCATTTGCACTTGGACTGGAACATCAGTAGCTGTATTGTACATATTTCCATGCTAAAGAGGATGTTTAAGAATTTGCTTTGACATTTCTCTCTCTTTTCCCTCCCTCCATTCCCCTCCTCCTGCCTCCTCTTTCTCTCGCTCTGTCTGTCTCTCTGGGGTCATGGTGCTATACCTTACCGGCACCTCAGTCGTGCACTGATCGATAGAAAGCAAAAATAGAAGGTAAAAGAAATCCTGTATCAATATAAGAATAGTTCTGAATAAGTATTATCTGAGTAAATAAAAGCTACAGGAGACTTTTGAATGTCTGCAAAATCTGCAGGTACAAAAATTTACTTTATTTTTTTTCACATAGGAAAAAAATACCAAATGCAGACTTGGATGCTGTGTTTTAGATACAGTGGGAGGCAGATCCTTTTACACATGTCAGAAAGCTGAAAAATGACCACTGTGAATTATGACAATGTTACTTTTGATGACCTAAGTCATAAAATAAGCAAACCCCATACAAGATATTCTCATATCATGTAATTTTTGTCATGTATTAGTGGGGTGTTGAGAATTATTATAAATGGCTTCAGTGGATATTGTGAGATATTTTTCATTAATAGCTGTAATGTGCTTTCATCTTGCTGGATGAAAGGTGCTAGGGGAGTGCAAGGTGATGTTATTAACTAACTGCCTGACTTAAAATAATTTAGGGTCATTATCAGGAAATTGTTAAGCAGATCAGGAATTACATAGTGAGTGTACTGAGATGGAAGAACAGATTAGTTTTCTAGAAAGCCTGGTTTACTTGGATCTCTGTTTCAGAAATTAGGGTAGAACTAAAAGATGAATGAGTGGTGATGTGAAATATATATATTTTCTTTCTCATTCTTGTTGATCACTGAGTTTGGAAGAGGGAAAGTTGAGTGCCTCTTGAGGAGCAAACTGTGGTAAGGGCCTGCCCCTGCTCTGAAGGTAATCCCTTGCAAATCCCGCTGCTTTTGATAGGGTTAGAAATGGACCAGGAGAGGGTTTGGGTGGCAGTTGTCATGGGCTGTCCAGCTGGGTATGGAGATGATGGGTTCCTGGCAGCAGGTGTTGAGGGTGAGAGGGATGCAAAAAGCAAAATGGCCAGGCCAGGCCACACCAGGACTCGTGAACAAGAATCAGAGCTTAAATCCTATTCAAAAGATGGAATTTTGTGGTAGTTCCCAATACATCTCCTCCTTGTATGATGAAGGACTCTGTAAGACAGTTTTTAGAGAGAGAACGGTAATGCAGCTTTTTCAAATCACTGCAGTAGGAGGAAACAGAGAAGATACAAACACATTCCTGTAGTGTGACAATTTTCCAGTAGAGTTCAGAGGAACCAGCCTTGATTTCATGAGTAAAGGTTTCAAATATGCATACATGTGCATTGAAGTAGATTTTTTGTGCTTTTTACCATCTAAAATATGTGACTAGTTTAACAACCAATAAGGAAAACTGAGGAAGGACAACACAACCCATAAATGTCATCTTCCAGTCTTCACTGTTCAAAGAAGCTCTTACTTGTGGAAGTAGTCCCCTCAGCTCTTTATGTGAACAAGGACTGCATCCTAAATTCAAGTTTCCCATTTCAAATCTCTCCTCACATCAGCAGTTCTATTTCAATCAATGGGACAACTCGTATGAGTAAGAACTACTCATGTGAATAAATTATGAAAGGTTTTATAAGACCAGGCTCTTTGATTGTCATGGCAACAGATTTATTAGGCTTTGAGCATAATTTGTATTTCCCTTCTAAACAGAATCATTTATCCTTTTACCCATGTGAATCCTTTTGCCTTGTAATTAGGACAAGAAAATAGGTTAATTACATTCTTAAAGATCATGCAACTGTACAGATATATTGTTAGTGAAGAATTATCAGAGTATGCAAAAGTTTATTTTCATTAGTGGTCTCCAAATCCAAGAGAAGTGTATTCTTGTTGGAATCATTCATTGCCGTATTTATTTTTGTGACAGTATTAACATTGCTACTAGATACTGTCAATTCTTCCAGTAACTCATTAAAAAAAAAAAAAAAAGTATTCCTTTAAAGTGTCACTGATCTTACAAAAGTACTCACTACTATTAAGTTCAGGGATACTTACCAAACTTTCTACTACATTAAATATTTTCATATTTTAGTTAATACATGATGTTTAGCTCTTTGCTTCATCGAGGAACATATTTGTCTTTAGGGTATAGAAACACAATATGAAGTAATAATTATAGTAAACTTCCTACAGAATATATATATATAGAAACAGGAAGCATAAAATCATCTGGATTTTCTTTCCCTGTGCAATTTTGCATTCTTATAAATGTCTATATTATTAGGTTATATATTTACATAACAAGAAATATTTCCTTCATTGTAATTTGTAAAGAACAGTTCCTTTTCAGAATAGTGCATAGGAATTTTTTTTGCACTGGGTTATGCATTCTGGAAGAAAGAAAAATATTAGAAAAAAGCAAGCATAGTAACCTTTAAAATGTATTCAGTACACTAATGCAGCAATAGGTTCGTTTGTTTCTTTTATCCCTATAACAGCAACATATATGTAGCAAGAATAGTGGATTCTTTTCTAAAGTGTGTGATTTTGAGAGAGAAGATTTTGCATGATAGAAAATGTTCGTTGTCTTTAGCAGACATTTCTGTCAGTGATTTACTGTGACTTAGAACTCTTTCTTTAGTGACATTTTTAATCCTTTAAACATTTGCACAACAGCTGTATTTGGCACCCTCTCTCAATTCTAAAGCAAGTAAAATTAGCAATTTCCTTTTCTTTTAAGATACTTTCCAATAAAGGTCTGATGCTGAAAACACATGTATTTCATTTCAGTCCATTGAACTGTTTCTTTAGATAAACTGTGAATTAGAGCTTGAACCACCTGCATTATCAGGGAAGTTATACTGAACAGTGGAAATACTTTCCACACTTGCAGCAACTATTTCTAGTCAAGAAAAATGTACTTTAATAATACAACACATAAGCAGTTCCTATACTAGGAATGCCTTGAGCTGTCTTGATTCAAGATCCAGCGAAACCATGTTTTTTGAAAGGCCTGCAAAGAAAGCCAAAACAAAACCAAATGAGTCTTAAACTTTTGTTGTTTAAATGTAAATAGCCACAGAAAAGAATATTTATCTGACAAGAAACTTCAGTAGATCAGCATCTGTGTTTTTCATAAACCAGGATAAAAAATTGAAAAGGTGTAATGTTTTTAAAAAATGAAAAGCTCTAAAAATCCGTATGTATGGAAATACTGATTTCAAAATGACACAGCATTTCATTTTAACATTTTTAATCAGACTTTGATTTGTTACAAGAAATTGTACTCATATCTGTTTATCTGTTTTTCTCAGTGAAAATTTGCAACACTTTTTTTTTTCCAGGGAAATATTTTGTTGTATATTTTTAAACTAGATTTGTTATAGCTGTCCCAATATTTATTGGCTCTTACAGGTCAGTTCTTTAATTAGAAACTCTCTGAAGGGCCATCTTTAGGACTACGTATTGTATAGCCCCATATTACTGATACTGAACAGCAGTTCTCACCAGATCTATGGTAGACATAAGTTCTGATTGCAGTTCCCTCCTTTAATTCTTCTTGTGTCTTCAACAAAAAGGAGGCCTCCATTTTGCTGAGAGTTTTACAGATACCAGAAGAAGTAGTTTCTACTACAAAAACCTTCAAGAGGCCTTCAAAAGGCATGCAGGCAAGGAGTAGAATTAATCGAGTATTAATATCCTTATTAAATAGATAAGGAACTGAGGAACAAAGAAACTGCCCAAAGCTATACTGGCAAGGGAAGAGTTCGGATTTGAACCCAAACGTCCTTATTCTCAGTTCATCACTGTCCCTGCAAGGTTGCTCTTTATTTTGTTCATTTTTTTTGCTTAATGACTTGCATTTGGACTTTTAAGTTAATACTAGTTGAAGTATCAAATGTGAAAGGGAATTATTGATGCGTACTTCCTTTCCAGTCTGACACAGTTGTCCTAAAAATTCTTTTTTCTCTTCTGAGCCATTCTGTTTGAATGTAACCATTAATTATGTAATTGCTTTACTACACAGGGTAAGTATATCCTAGATTAAACAGAAAATTACTAAATAGAAACACCCTAAACATGCCATACAGGTTCTGGGGGATGTACATGTGTATCTGTTAATGCTGTCAGGGTTTAAGGATAGCTGTGGAGGTATGTAAATGAATCAAATTTCAACTCAGAAAAAAATCCAGTCAAAACATAAAAAGAATGATGATTTGCTACCTAGAGTTCACACAAGTCATTATGATTCCAGCAGCTCCAGGCAAAAAGATGACACAGAGAATATGGTACCTAACAGTGATTCTAATTAACCCTGGTATGCCTCCTCTGTCCAAGGTAATCTTTCAGCTTTTTAACCTCTTTACAAAAAAAAGGAAAAGTTGGTTTGTACAAAAAGTACTTAGCTGCTAAAATTACATCTGATGTTGGGGAAAAAAATCTGCCTTGGCATCTTAATACAAGCTCAGAAAAATTTTATACATGTCAAGAAGGAAAAAAAGCATTTTGCAAGTGTGCCAGAGTTTTGGGATGAGTTCTGCAGCAGAATATCCCAGAAGCTTAAGGAGTATCTGCCTCACTCTGGTCTACTTGTACAGCTCCAGGTGTGACACACCTCTGGATGTTGACAGGTACGAAACTTACCCAATTACCCAATGACATAGTAGTGTAGAAGTGTATGAAAGTCTGATTAAAACCAGTACTTCCACTGGAAACCTAATTTCACTTGTGTTTTATTCTTGAGAAATGTTAAGAAGAGAACTTAAAATGCACCCTACTGCATCAAGTACACTCTTTTATTTTTTCTGACATGAACTTTTTACTGGCTTACAATGAAAAAGGGTTATAAAGGTATGCCTTAGTCAATACATACTCCATCATAGTAAGCAATTACATAACTTGCTTCAAAATACTGTTCTCCAATGCGCAGAGCTCAGGGCAGCCAGGAGGATCACCTCCACTCTATTTTCATCATGAATGATGGTTGTCCCCAGCCTACCTCAGCCCTCTGTCCTAAACTAGACCTAATGTTATCTGTAAATATCATAAAAGAGGTTCTGAAAGGTTTTTCCAGATAAGCTAGAAATTATTCCATGGAACCTTGGAAATCAGAATATATAAAGGTGTTTAAGTTCAAACGCAAGCTGGTGTTTAAGAACTTAATATATCATATGGCCCCTAGATCTTTTTTAAATCAGGGGAGCTAAAGGATTCAGATACCTTTGAGGATCTGAGCATGGGGTTTATAATATTTTTGTATTTTCTACAACATTAATGGATCAGGAAAGTAAATCTAATTATTATAGTAGGGTAATTATTGAACTTTGACAGGTAAGGTGGTTTTTAGTTGGCTAAGAAACATTGGAGAACCACTGAAGTCCATGAACATAAGAATTTCATTCACAGTAAGAGCCTCAGAAACAAAAGGCCTAGAGAAAAGTTGATGAGCAAAAGAGATCAGTAAGCTCTGATGAAATAAGAGATTGTAGAAAGGGTACAGGGTGTCTGGTACATCTCTTTATGATAAAACAGAGTGGAGGAATGCCTGTTCCAGTTTTCAACCAAGCTGGACAGAAAAGAGTGGTGTGAATAGAAAACAATGTGGTGCTTGTGAATATAAATCATGCCTTAATGGTTTGTTATCCATTTAATAAGGATATGAATGCAGTGCATATTCTTAACTTCTGACTTCTGAAAGTTTGGGACTTACCATTTTATGCATATGTCTTTAGATATTGAAAAGCATCGTTTTCTCCTCCATGTTAAACTGTGATATATTTGATGAGAAAATTTAGGACTTTAATTTGACACATCCCAAAACCTAGCAATACTGGCTGTAAACTGAGATGTTACTATGTTAAGAGTACCAGAATCATTCCTTTAAGGAAGGCAAGTCTGGTGCTTGAAAACAAAACCATTTAACTTTTTGGATGAGAAATCAGATGGCCTGTGTGTTGTTGGAATTTCTTTTTCACTCTGTGCCTAAGCCAAAAACTGGTTGAAAGGTTTTTGTTCAGGTATTCACAGCAAATGTAACTTTTCACTGTATATAGAAGCAGTACAAAATATTTAGCAGGAGAAAGTAGGATTTTGGAAGGGCTTTTAAAGCATTCTTGAAAGTGGCTCTTAATGGATGACCACAATGGCCCTTAGGACAGTATTGTTTCTGTGCTGCTGAACATAGTACTTGTTTTGTATCTGTGTTAATCAAAGCTAGAAAACAAAGCTTTCCTTATGAAAAGTCATCTGTTTCACTGATGTCATATCCTTTTGCTTTGTATTCCTGTGGTTTTGTTCCATAGCAAATGCTTTCCTTACATCAAAGTGCTCTGGAGCTTGGCACAGCTGGGTGCATCCTCAAAACATTGCTATGGAAATGTGTTTACGACCTACATTGTACCTGCTCCTTTGGAGCCACTCTGAGATATTGTTAACTCAGTATAAATGGAACAGCATCTTTGACATGACTTCATGTAATGCTCAGAGTGTTTCAATGTGTCATGTCACTGGGATCATCCTAAGTGTGCAATGTGAGGTACCTTGTAATACGGTGTTAATATCACTAGCACATCAGAGCTGACTGAGGAAGGGTTGGTCTGTTACTTCTGCTTCTTACTGTTATCCCTCAAATTGTGCATCTGTTCATGTGCTTTCTAATGGAATTGTAAGGGATCACTGGTATCTTTGGGTCTAGTTGTTGTCCCCACTCTGAAAACCACGCAATGGACATTTAATGCAGAAGGCCCCACAGAGCATGTGCTCCGTCCATTCATGCTCACCACAAAGTAATTCCAGTCCTCCTCACTGAATTTTAGTAAGCTAGTAAAAGACCACTAGTCACATCTGCAGAATCTCACAAAAGGAGATAGATGAAAAGCGTCACTAAAGCCTTATAGTCCTTTGGGAAAAAAAAAGTAAGTAGACCATGCCTAATGTTACAGAGAGAATCCTGCAATAGTTTTGCTGAATCTGTCTCCAAATTCATTTGTGATCTCTCAACTGGCTTTCAGTAGATTTATGAGCACATGAAGAAGGCACACCAAATGGGCATTACAGGGATTTTAACATCAGAAACACTAGTACTTCTACCTCACAACCTGTTCCTCCCCCACAGCCCTTCTCTGGAGCCTCAAGTGGAGGTGCAGCATCTCCCTGCAGAAGTCAAGTCACAGATAAAGACAGAAACAACTTTCTGGATCCCTGCAGGTTAAGCACGGGAGTAGTACAGTGTGCATATGATGCAGACAGGATCAATAAGCAATTTCCTTCATAAAACAGAGGAGACCTTCCTGACATCAGTTCTTTAGGGACAAATCCCAAACATTTTTACCAATTTACAACACATGAATTACTATGTATCTTAACAGTCCGGTGGCATGTCCTCCTTGCCCACACATCTCTAGCAGATGCCTGTACAGATGCATCTTCCCTTGACCCTTTTTGTATCTATCGCAGTCCATGTGGACACACATCGCTAACCCACATGACAGTGTTATCTGGGTACATCCATCCATTGCGTGCATGTATGAACGGAGCCTCTCACGCCTTTGGTGCATACATGCATACCCGTCCTGCAAAGAGACACAGCTGTGGGATCACTCCCTGTCCTGCCTCCCCAGGGACCTGATCTACCAGTCCCCTGTGGCTTATGGACAACTCCTCAGTGATACAGCTAAGAACAGACCCCTCAGCTGCATAAATGATGTGTGCATAAATGATGTCTCCCAGATAATTAAACAAAACAGCCAGCATGGCCTCACAGGCCACAGCCAAGTCCCACTTTCTCTCTTGGTCTATGAGCTCTGTCAGTATGATCTCGTGGGCCATATCTGTCACTGATCCTCCCATTCCTCAATGCAAAGCCCAAGCCTTGTGCACAGGGCTCAGCTTTCACCCATGTGTTAGTATGTGATGACTGCTACTGCTTGTAGAAACAGATTCCTCTGAGATGCAATGAGCTGAGATGCTTTTGGGTAAGGAAATTAGAACCAGGTAGGACTTTTCCACTTCAGCTGCTTGGTTTGCTTTACACTTTGGGTGTGAAATGCAGTGCTTTGCATGTGAATGTGCCTGTGTCCCCTGTGCCTGGTTGACAGCTACCGTCCTACTTGGGATTGTCACAGCTGGTGTAAAAGAGGAGCCAGGAAATCAGCACTTAAGAAAGTCCTTGTAGCCCCAGTTCCCCACAGACACAAATGGCTGGGCCAAAGCTGCTATCTGCTTCACGCTTCTTTTTCTCCTGGTCTGGAGGTATGAAGTCCCATCCCCTTCTCTGCTTTTATAAAATGTAAAGGTGCTGGGTTCTCCGGGAAATCAGGTTACAACTGCTGTGTGAGTCAGCTCCCAGATCTGTTCATCAGGGCTACTGAACCTTGCTTGTGTGTCCCAAGGTGAGGATTAATCTATTAATGTTTGTAAAAAGCTATGTAAATGATCTGTATCATGCTGACAGGTCAAGTACTGCATTGCTCACTGGCTGCTCCTCCTGACAGTTTAAGATATATGCCAAACGATGTCTACGCTTTCAGACAGCGTTCACTGATGTAGTTTGACTGGCTTAACCCTCTCAGGATTTGGCCCTGCTTCTTCTGGCTTACTGATTGGGTGATACAGCACGAATATGCAAGACTAATGCTTTTTCACATAACCCAGAATACAATAAATACACTGATTTATGCTTGTGCAGGACCATGAGCTCAAACAAAACCTCTTGGATCTATTATAGCACATGTGCAATTCAGGTCCTGAAGGACACATGGAAAGCAATGAGGCTGAGCAGAGCTCGATGCTCTGCTTGGCTGTGGGCAAGAGGCAGCAGCAGAAGCTGCTTCTGTGAGCTGTTGGCAGGATTTGGCCCTGCTGCACCCGCAGGAGCTGCAGGTGCTCAGAATGGCTGTGAGGCTCAGCATGAGCCCCTCTGAGAATGTGAACCCTACCCAAGAGGAGGGTGTGCTTGAAATTTGGGAGCCTTTTTGTCCTGTGCTTATCACATAGATTGCAGCTATTGTCAGTTATTGAGATCAGGGCCTGACAGTGGCAGATACTGTACAAAACAGAAGAGAAACAGACTCTTCTAGAGAATTAAATTCCAAGTGAATGCAACTTCCATAACTAACTCTGTGAGCACACAGAACAACAGAAGCTGGCCAAAAGGTAAGTAACTAGTTTCACTGGCTGTTTTACCACTTACCTGGTCCCAGTCATCAGCATTACATGTGGATTTTTATGTTGATTTTTATATGAATGATTAATACTCTCATTATCTTTAATGCTTTTTGCAGTGAAGATCATTTGCTACTGATCTTTGCTGCTGTCTCTGTGGGTGATCTGTTCTTTTCCTTAAATACCTAAGCTAGAAAGCAATGCTGCAGCGTGAGGCAGGGGCTGCTCTCGGTACAAGCTGTTACTAAGTAAGAATAGGACAGCCAAAAGACAGAGACTTTCTGTCAATCTTCATTATCACATGGTCCTCTTCTTTTGAGGCTACTGGAGCTGATAACTTACGATGTGGGTCATTTTCGGGGACTAACACAGGGATCTGGGGTCAATACGTATGCTAGAAATTTGGGTGACTAAGTTATGAAAAAGTATTTTTTGTTGTCTTGGCAACTTTTGCTTTCAGAGCCTAATCCAGTACCTGGTGGAGTCAGTGAGAATTGTGCCACTGATTTCTTCCACAGCTGGATCACACCACTGGCTGGCTTCATCATCACCACCGGCACAAGTTGCTGTGGTAGAAAATATGAACAGACTGTGGCTTTGCACTTTGTTTCTTTATCTGAAACTTTCTTTCCATTCTTTTTCTGCTTTAGACATTTATCTGCCACATACTCAGGGCTTCAGCAAATGTTTAGGGCATATCTCTGTGTTTCTGTACAACGCCACTGATATTAGCAGAGCTGCTCTGCAACTGGGTATCTGTCTCCAAGATTTGGCACGCATCTTGTTTCGTTTCACTCAAACAGCCTGTTTGTCAGCCACAAAACTCCATGAAAATGGTTGACAGGAACTGATTTCTTCTTCCTCCTCATAAAATGACTGTGTATCTCCATGTAGTGTGTTTGTTTACACTTGTACTAAACAACCTGTATAAATGCACTCAGCTGGCACTGATGTAGCCGGCTTAAGTAACAGGCAGAGGAAAGATGGCAGGGCGTGGGCACTGCTCCTCATGGCGGGTGCAGGCCCGTGAACTTTCTCGGAGACTTCTGCTCCTGGCTGTGTTGGAGCTACCTCGGGCACGGTTGTGTGTGCAGCAGTCCTGTAACTGCAGCAGGGATAGAGCTGGTGTCAGTTATAAATAACTGCAAGTTGGAACAGGAGGAGTTTATAAGCCGTGTTTGGGAGCTTTTAAATACCTTGTTTAGTGCGCTGTTAAAAAAAAAAAAGTGTGAAATTACAAAAAAATAATGAAGACCAAGCATCTGTAAATCTTCCTTTGATGAGATGCCTAGTAATATTCTAGTGTTTACAGTTTTGACAGCAGAATGACACAGAAAAAAAAAACCAAATTAGCATTTACAAGAAGTCAGGAATGAGAAAACAGAAGGAAGGCAACAGAGACTTGTGCTAACAGGGGGATTATGGCTCTTGAGAGAGAGCAATGTTCCATCTATGAAGAGCAGTCATTTTTGCAAGTCCCTGTTTTCCCGCTTAGCAATTACCACCTGGCAACAGTGAGGGAGAGGCAGCCCATACAGCGTTTGACTAGGTGGAAATCATGTGCTTTAATGCAATGTTTGTAGCTCTGCACAGCATCTTCCCGGCAGCACATACCTGGGAAGAGAGTGCTAATGAGCGGGGAGGACGGAGATGCCGTTTCTCAGAGCCAGAATTGTTCGTGCTGACCAACTTCCCAACTGCAAAGGGTGTCCCCGTGCTCACGGAGGTGCCTCCCAGGACCCCGGATACCCTAACTCCCCCGTCCCCACCGGGGGGGCTTTGGCTGCCCAGCCCCCCTTCCTGTGGTAGGCAACACCGTACAGCAGGAATGTTACTGCAAGCGCGGTGTGGAAGAAGTCGTTCTTAAGTGCTTGTGAAGTGTACAGAGGGTGGCACAGTCACCCTGCTGGTAGAACGTGGTGTACATGCAGGTATCTATGAGAAAACTATTCTGTCCTTAATAATTTGCAAATACCTACATGTGGTGAAGCGCTGCGCATTTGTAAGTCACGCACATTTTCTCCTCAGTAATGTTTACTTTAGCCCCAGGGAGAGTGCAGAGAGCGTAGCTGTGACCAGAATGGATGACTTCGTCAGAGGAGGGAAGTTACCCAGCCTCACTGACAGATTTTTATGAAGGGTTTCCCAAGGCCAGCCTGCAGCAGCACATCACTACAGATATGCTTTTGACATTTGTAGTCCAAGAAGCAGCAGTGTTCAAAGTAAAACACCGCCAGTGGGTTTCCATAAAAAGCCTGATTCTTGGAGTATTTGTAGAGCTTTAAATGTAGCTCTGAGTTGTACAACCCTAAGCTTTCTCTCAGGACTCCACCAGCCTACATCCATCTTCCTTTCCCCCCTGAGCACAGCGAGCCGCAGCAACGCTGCTTTTCTCTGCAAGCTACCTGCAACCGCTCCCTGCCAGTGAGCAGCTCCTGCTTTGGCTTGCACCCTCCAAGGAAGCTCCAGTGAAGAAAGGACCGGAGAAAGGAAGAAGGAATTGGGAGCAACTGGAAGAGAGTCATGAGCTGGGGATGACAGACTCAGGAGCCCTCCGAATGTTTGCTTTCAGGAATAAGCCAAAAAATGCTCCTGGCCAAACCTTAGCTTCCCGAAAATTTGACAGAATTAATTTCTTCTCCAGGAAATAGATGATCCTTTTGGAAAAATAACTGGAGTCATTCTTACTAACCCGTGCAGAATAGATTGTCCAGTTTTCCTATGGCTGCTGCCACAGGTCCTAGTCTGATTATAGGCATGAAATGTAGGCAAGTGTAATTACGATGCAGGCAGATTTATGTGTCCCCAGACAGGTTTTCAAATAACAAAAAGAATATAAATATCGGATCTATGGAAAGAAAATGTCCATTATTAAAATCAACCCACAAGCTTGTACCGTGAAAAAGCTTTCTTCTTCAACTCAGCTGTCAGCCCCGCTGAGATTTTAAATTGGAGTTTGTCTAGTGTAACTCTCACTTTCTATTTAAAAAGCAAAGTCAGAAGCATTAAACTTTTGTCTTGGGTTTTTAAAATACAGGAAAGCTAATATAATTGCTGCACTAATGTAGAGTTATGAGCTTTCAGGCTTTCCAGTTTTTGGCAAAGAAAGGTTACGTCTTTTGATTCATGGGATAAGACATTTCCTTATATAAATTTGCCATACGCTTTCTCTTCAGAAAAAAATCTTCATCCCTTCCTCTCCTCCAGACCATTTGGCGTGGCTCTTTGGTTTGTAACTGCCTGTGCTTCACTTGAGAGCTTTTGCATTTCAGTCACCCGTCACTGTGCAGAGTTTCTGCATGAATTATTGGAGTGTACTTGGCATCTGGAGATCTAAGGAATTGAAAAATATGGTTCAAAAGTCAGACTGCAACTTGAAAGGCTTCCGGAGATGCAGAGCCAGGTCTGTGGTCTGACTGAGGCAATGCCCATGCCAAACTCAACAGAAAAAGTCTCTGGGTGACAAAAGGATGTCCCCTGTCGGACGCATGGCATGTGCAATATGGCTTCTAGCTTCAGTGTAAAAAAGAGTGGTTTAGAGGGTGACACAAAGTCTCAACCCTGTGAGGAGAACAAAGGTCGGATACATTGCCTGTGCCGGTGATGTCTGAGAGAAGCTAAGGACTGATAGGATAAGCAAAATAGGACTTCGCTTGAGTTCTTAAGTTAGTGCAATTAACTACTTGGGAAGTCTTTGGAGAAAAATTACTTCAAACAAAGGGAAATCTCTGGAAGGTTGCATCTGTATCAGGGGAAATGGGGAGGAATTTAGTCTAAGGATGTTTTTCTGAGTCATGTTAATTTATGTTCAATCATCATTGGCATTGATTAACACTGAATTGACAGGACAGTGTCATTATTAATGCTTTATTCATCTTCTTTTGTAAAATAGTATGTCTAATAGAAAAAAATAAGGAAATCTGCACATTTTATTTGGGTTTTTTTGTGCTCCTCCTTAGAGTCTTTAGAGCCGTAGATCAATTGCGGGTGTTTAGTGACCTCTTGCCCAAGACTGTAGGGCCTGTGGGTGGGTCTTCTTCTGTGGCTGCCACTTGTACAGGGCATAATCGGACACCGACCCTTGCAGTCTTATGGGAATAATATTTTCAGCAGGATGAATTGTTCTTGAATGTTTTCTTCAATGTACTGTGTTACACGCCTAAACATTCTTTTCATCTTGAGCTTATGTCCTACATTTCCTCTCTGCTCTTTTTGTTGCATGGTTTTGATTGTAGCCAACAGCAAAGGTCAAAACACGTTTTATTGTTTCTATTTCTATGTTTCTGTTAAGCTGAATTAAATTGGTGCTGCAAAGTGACTTGTTAAAAAGCTTATGCTGCAAGACATCAACCAGTATAAACAGAAGCTGAGCTGCATCAGTTTAAACCACGTGGTCCAGAGAGACAATGTTGTCCAAAGGATAGAATGCTGATCTGGAAACCAAGAAAGTGTTTGGTTCTCTGGAGCTTCAATGGGCAGCTTCATGAATTTAGATAAAAGTTTTTCATCTTGCTCTGCCTCAAGTTTTCTGGATAGGTGGTAGAGTAACACTATTTTAAAGCATTTTGCACATTCAGTTTTTCAATCGTAGTCTTATTCCTTTCACAGCTAACATTAATCAGTACGACTGCCTGTTTAATTTACATTACAGATAGGTTCTGAAATTTTAATATCTAAGCAAGCTATGGTATCATTGAATAGGTTAATTATGTTTACCAGTGTCTGTGAGTATTCACTAGAAGGTATCATTTCTCAGTCCAGAATTGAACCAGCACTGAGTTTTGCCCATCAGGCAGCCTTCCATTTCTTTCCTACATAGTAAAGGAAATCCAGAAATTTTCTTAAAGTATGAATGATTCCTATCAGAATTTTCAGGTTAACCTGAACTAATATTTAGTTCAGTCTTTTAAATTAACCCTCAAATGGCCTTTAGAGAAGTTTGGCCCAAGCGTCTTTTTCTTTTTTTTTTTTTTTTAAATCCCAGATATGAAACTCATGCAGGATCTTCTTTTTTTTTCTGTCTATTAGAATTTCCTTAAATGTCGTGAACTGGCAATACCTGAATATATGTTCTATGATTAATGTTCATTTCCCAGTTCTGCTTTGTGAGGAAAGTCCTTTCTCTCACCAGAGCCTGAAGAACTTTGTTCCACTGCAGGGCTGGCATCTTCTGTGGCATCTTTAAATGGTCCATGACCACAAGATTTTGTTTTTACTGGTATGCTTATTTCTCCCAGTCAGCTCATCCCAGCACTCCTTGATGCTGCCTTACAGCATGAAAGAGGAAGAAATGGATAAACATCTCCCTAGAGGACCATTTGGCTTTAAAAACATGAGTAGAGCCAAATGGATACTTCACGACTGTTAGCAAAGTATCTTACCTGAGAAATCATCAGTCCTATAGGGATGGTGTGACAGCTGCTAGAACAGAAAACAGGTCTGTGAACATGCAGAATATCTTGGGCAACAATTCATAACAGATAAACACTTTGTTTTGAAAATTAAGTTGAAAGAAACATTACCAACCTACTGTTTCTAGGCATGTTGCTATTCATTTACTTGTCACGGCAGTTCAGTGTGACTCGGTGCTCTCCCTGTCTGTTATAAGGATCTGGGACTTAGACACAATCATTTCCAATGACCAATTTTGCATAATTCAGATACTATGAATATATTATTTATTATTAGCAGCCTCTGTATTGCAAGCAATATTTTTAAAGAATCCATTATATGTTAAAAGAAAATCAGAGTTAAATTTAGCTCTCTGTTCTGGGGGCATAAATCCAGATTAGCTTTCTTTTTAACAGTAATTTTACCCAAGGTTTTGTGAGCAGAATTGGGCTTGGTGTCCACTGAAGAAAAACGTAGCAAAATATATACTCTCCCTAAATCCTGAAGAAGAATTACCAATATGCTACTGAATACTCTTAATATAGGCAAGCAGTGAAATATTTTCTGTTTTGTGGCTATGTTCTTGGTCTTACATTTATATGGGCGTTGTTTTAAATTACTGGCACTACATTAGAGTATGTCAAAATGCATCGTATAAACAGATACAATTTACCATGACCTTGAGGCAACATGATGTGTATGTTGCATTACATTAGCTATCAAAGTATGTTGCTGTCATGGTTTAACCCCAGCCGGCATCTCAGCCCCACACGGCCACTTGCTTGCTCACTCCCCCGCAGCGGGATGGCAGAGAGAATCAGAAGATTAAAAGTGAGAAAACTCGTGGGTTGAGATAAAGACAGTTTAATAGGTAAAGCAAAAGCTGTGCACACACGAGCAAAG
>JAVKLA010000040.1:6445091-6472192 GCA_034782735.1 Sagittarius serpentarius
TCCCTTTGGTCAGTTGGGGTCAGCTGTCCCGGCTGTGTCCCCTCCCAGCTCCTTGTGCACCCCCAGCCTCCTCGCTGGTGGGGTGGGGTGAGAAGCAGAAAAGGCTTTGATGCTTCTCACCAGTAAGGAAAACACCCCTGTATTAGCAACACTATTTTGAGCACAAATCCAAACCACAGCCCATTGCTACCTACTATGAAGAAAATTGACCTTATCCCAGCCAAAACCAGCACAGTTTCTTATATAGTACAGTATTCACTGACAGAGGAAGAACATGGGATGTTAGGTATGCTGCACAGAGTTGGAAGACATAAGCAAATAATCTCTCCACATCTATAGCTACATCATTTGTATCTTTTAAAAGAGAATAGGAATAAGCTATAGGACAAAAAAATGAATCCAATGGCTTTGCTGCACATGCAAGGTGACATCCTTTGCTGAACAATGGAAACCTCTGAACATCAGGAAGGATGTAACTGTGAGGGTGACCGAGCATTGGAATAGGTTGCACAGAGAGGCTGTGGAGTCTCCATCCTTGGAGATACTGAAAAGCTTTCTGAACGTGGTCCTGGGCAACTGGCTGTAGGTGGCCTTGCTTGAGCAGGGGGGGTTGGACCAGGTGATCTCCAGAGGTCCCTTCCAACCTCAACCATTCTGTGGCTCTGTGATATCGACAACTCCCAATAGCGAGCACTTGTTACAGCAATGCACCAGTGCATAGGGGTTAGGAAATCCAGCTCTTCCCATACTCCTTTCTTCACTGCCCGTACTGATGGCCTTGCAAGAGCATTTGGTGAGTTAATCATGACCTTTTCACTCCCAAATCCCACTTCTCTGCTGTGCCACAGAGCTCTACCCCAAGCCCTGAAGAGGAGATGTGTCACCTTGCTCTCGTATTTTCCCAAATGGGCTACTCCCCACACAACCAGCTTGTTTCCCCAGGAGTGTGGGACCTGTGCAAGTCAAGCTACCACCTCCCCCCCCATGCCATGCTTGCTCTGAGCACAAGCCGGGGGGCAGCTGTTCCCGTGGATCGAGGGCCTGGCTCTCCTGGCTGTGGCGGGTTTGTGCAAATCGACCTTCAGCAACTCACTTCAACCTTCTGTTCTTCCCCCCTCCCCTTCCCATCCTTTGTACTGTTGTAATTTTGTAAGCTGCTTGGGCTAGGTATCGTTCTCGCTATCTGTGTCTGGTTTCTAGCCCAGACGTCAGCAGGGGTTGCCGCATGCTGCTGCAATATAAATGACTAATGATGATGATAAAAGGTGTGGGAGTTGGTTGCCTGGAGTGTTATCCTACTTAGATAACTTTGTTTTACAGACTAGCTTCTTCCTCAAATTATCTGTTATTTTATCTTATTTGGTCTAATATTTTAAAAGCAGCAAGGGATTTTTGGCTGCCTCCGGTTTCGAGCGCTTATCCCAGGACTTTGAAAGAGGCTTTGGCAGTTTCAGAGTTTGGATAGCGTTGCTGTGACGGTGCCAGTAGCCTTCAGCGTGAGTTGCAGGTTATTGGCACCTTTAAGAGTCAGCTGCAACTGTGTCCTGAAAGAGACATTCAATAGGGAAGTGCTCTATTTTTAAATTTGGGCTGATATAGGTAATAATTACACACAAAACAGTATGTGAAAAGAACATTATCAAGGTTGCACAGCTCAGCACTTGAAGCTAAGAAATGCTGCGAGTAAAATTGTCTCTACTCCATTAATTTGCCACCTTGCACAGGTGCATCAGTCACAGACTATTTTTGCCCAGGATCTGAGTCTCGCTTGGTGCGCATAATAGATGACACAGTTTGTGAGTTCAATACTTGATTTTCTTTTCACTGTTCAATGCATAGCTCAGACTCTGCTGTGAAGGCAAAATTATTTCCTTCTGGGGCATTCCAGGGTGTTCCACCGTGCAGGTCCTTGCCATGTGCAAACACTGACTTATTTCCATTTACAGCACCTTAATAGCGACTCTGGGTATCGTTGCTCCCTAGTACAGCTGGTAACCGAAGGCAAAAAAGAGTAAGATTACAAGTACCCATAACTGTGGGTGCCCGATGTAATTTTTTAGACGACCTGGCAGCACATACTGCAGCTCCCATTGGTTTCCACTGCAATGGCCAGTACTCACCACTTTCAGATATTCAAGCCTCCCGGCCCAAGGCAGGCTCCCAGAAATACAGAACAGGGGAGCAGCTTTGAAAAGTGTAGTGCGAATGAGTTGTGCTGTTCTCCAGGCCAGCGTCTCATGCCGGCAGACAAAAGACTGCTGCTCCTCTTCTGAGACTCTCCTGCCATCTTTTAAATTCTGCAAAAAATATTGAAGAATCCTACAAGCAAAGCTTTTTTCTCTCGTCCTCTGTGGCAAATGCACTGTGCTCTGACTGAAGCTGGAATTTGATGGACAAAATAGTGCTTAGCTAAAGCCTACCTGGTAAGACATCAACACAAGGAGGTTGAATTCATCCTGGATCACCTTTAATTGTGACATTTTTGGCTGGTCTTTGCAAATTAATTAGAAAAAAACCCCGAACAAAGTAGTTATTTTTTAAAAGCAAACGAAAACGTTTTGCTATTCGAATTTTCATATTGACAGTCATCTATGTCATTTCAACCTATTGAAGTGTTGTGAAGGTGCGTTGAGCTAAGAGAGTAATTAAACGGGAAAAAACCTACAGGAGAGGTAATTTCTTTTACAGAACTGATCACTTAAAAACAAACATATTTTCAAATGCACAAGACCTTCTTCAGCACTTATATCAAGGCATCTCAGCTACAATAAAAATGAGAATGCAGTCCTTGCTTCAAAAGTGAAGATACTTGAGTATGTCACAGAAAAGGTTGCCAGGTTTTTATGTGGATAAAACTAAATTGGTTTCCAAGCATCATTCCTATAAACAGCAAAACTGGGTGATTTTTTTTCCCAGAAAATATTTTCCCTGAGACAAATGGCTGGCATGTATCATTTCAGACCAAGTAGCTGTAATTTTAAAAAATTATAAAAAAAACCTGAACACAACTTTCCTGAATCAGAAAGTGTCAGTTGGCTAGAATTACTTGCAGTGTCCCTTAATGTAGCTGTAATTAGTTTTGGGGGTAAAGATATAGTTGGAAGTAAAAGTGGAGATTTTAGACTTTCTAGATTGTTGCTGTACCCACAAACTAACTTCTCTTTTCTAGAGAAGCTCTAGCGTTATATCCCTCGGGCTTCTGGATGCTTTTCTGGCGCACATTTGTTTTGTGAGTAGAGGTCACATCTGAGGTAAAGGTAGTTTGATCCATTACAGGCCAAATTATCTTCTGGCCTTGGCTGAATTTAAAGATGTTATATAGCAAAAAATTAATACAAATTTGTGTCACTTTTCCATCTCTTACTATTTTTTAAATG
This sequence comes from Sagittarius serpentarius, assembly GCA_034782735.1. Classification (NCBI taxonomy): domain Eukaryota; kingdom Metazoa; phylum Chordata; class Aves; order Accipitriformes; family Sagittariidae; genus Sagittarius; species Sagittarius serpentarius. The sequence goes on from JAVKLA010000040.1 coordinate 6,448,469, forward strand.
TCTGCTGAAACAGCTCAGTTTCCATTCCAGCATGCAGTGGTGAGGGCAGATCTTCAAACTGCTTATGACAGAGGTTATGTGCCTTCTGGCAGATAATGGAGACCTGTCTATCTCTGAGACTTGGGTATTGTATTTTTTCCTTTATACAGGGCTTCAATGTATTTTTGCTCCTAAAAGAGAACCCTGGAGATGCCCTTGAAATAGAAAATGAGGTGCTGAGAACTGAAATGATGGAAAGAGATACTTTAACATCTTATTCTTTCACATAGCTATTTCAGCTAATGCTACTTTTAACTAGGACAAAATGCAAATTGTAAGGCTTTTAACAGTTGTGGTTCTTTTTTTTAATCTGAATGTGCCAGCACCTAGGTGTGCTCACTGTAGGGTTTTTTGTTGTTCTGCTTTTTTAAGGTCAGGAAAGATGGGTAAAGGACTAAGAGAGAGAACTCTCAAACTTCAAATCTTTATTCTGTCATCATTTCTGGGGTGTCGGAGGGAGAGATGTTAGCCTTTTTTTTTTTTTTCTTTGAATGAAACGTGTCCCCTTCTACCAACCTTGGTATGTACAAATTATAAAGTCTTTGGAATAAGGACAATACGTCTTCGGTGCACAGGCTCCACATTAATACCAGAAGCCCAGAAAGGTTTTGTTCTTTGTTGCTTCAAAACCCCCTCATATAACTAGAAAAGGCAGAGAGATAGACAAGAAAAATAATCAAAAGCATGGAATGGCTTCTGTACAAGGAAGCAACTAGAGAGACCGGGATTTTTCAGTCTTGAAAAAAGGTGACTACAGGGATATGGTGAGAGACTTACAGCATTCTAGGTGGCTTGCAAGACAAAAGCCAATTACTCGCTGTTTCCCAAATTACATAATGAGGAATGAAGTACCAGGTTCAAATAATAAGTAGATACTTTTTCAGATGTCCCTTAATTACCTTTTGAGCTCATTGCTAGAGGACAGTGTCTAGTTCAAGCAGCAAATGACAAATTTAGAGAAAACAAACCTCTGAAGGGGCATTAAAGCCGAGGATGCTTCCTCTGGCGAAGGAAGTCCTTGAGCTGCAGATTTCTGGACTCCGGCTAGGTGCAGTGGGGTAAGCATTGCTACGGTCACGCTGCGCACCTTTGGCATCAGCTAATGGCAAGGGGACGCCTGGTCAGCTGGACTGTGGTCTGGCTCCATTTGGCTGCTTTTATGCCCAGAAACACCGCAGTGTGTTTGGCCTTTACTGGACGTGTTGTAGGGCAGTTCTGGGAAATCTCCACTATGGCTAGCTCTTTCTGTCCCTTCCCCACTGATGGGAAAGGACCAGCGGTGAGACATGAGAGGACCTGTTCAGGGCTGACTGTTTTCTCTTCTCCTTCTCTGTTGCAACTGCTGCTTCTGGGACAGGAGCCCCTCGGGCTCTGCAGGACAGGGCTCAGCAGACACTGTATGAAGTGGGAGCCTAAGAGATCTGTTCCCCGTCATTGTATCTACAATATGCAACTTTTGTCTTTCAGCACTAACCGTTTGTTGCAGCAGAGCAGTAAATTGCCTGAAAATGGAGCACACGCAGTCAATATTTTTTTCAGAACCAGTTCCTTTGCAGACGTTGCAGAGGGATTCATGCGAACAAAATAAACATAGACCCTGTCGTTCTTCCTCTCTTTTTCTTGTTAGAGGGTATCAAGAGTTAACCTTGGGAAGAGTGGGAGGGAGAAAATACTCTTTTGACTCAAAAGGTCTGAAAAGAAATACTGAGTATTTAAAAGGAGGAAAATGGCAAGTGTGTACTGCAGTACCAGCTGAGAGTCAAACACTTCTGCTCCTGAGCATTAGCACCAAGCAACAAAGCACAGTGCTGGGTATCAGGAAAATGGATTGTGAACACAAAATAGGTCAGTCGAAACCACCCAGAATTATACCGAAATTTCACTGCTCTTTGGGCCTAGCCAGAAAATTAATCGTTTGTGGATTTGTGACATTTGGACTTTTACTTGTAAATGCTTCCAGTTGCATTTTAAATAGATTTAATTTTGATCAATAACAATTCATTCTTCATAGTGCATCTCGTATCAAAGGGGAGAGGGCTATGAATTAAAAGGTGACTTGCTCTCATGTCAGTCAGGTTTGTTTCTTTCACAAACTAGAACTCGTGAAGCCTTATGAATCCTGGTATGGGAGACCTTGCTGTAGGTGGCAGAGCCAAAGGCTGTTAGCGAGTCTGTGGATAACTGTCTGCACGGAGGCAGGTAACCTACAGGCTCTCCTGTAGTAATAGCCTGGTATTTAAGGATCATTATGCTACTACAGATCACAGCTTTGTTTCTCAGATACTTGTATTCAAAATATTTGGTCTCTCTATAATAGAGCTTAGGTATCCTGAGAATTTCAGGGTTGTGCATGGTCCCAGAGACAAAAATGAGGAGAAGGAAGGTAAAACTGTAAAACTGGCTGCAAGTCATTTGCCTCCTCTGAGTTCTGAGCTGCCTGGGGGACAAAACCAGCTGCCAGAACAAACTGGATCAGACCCATGGTGGGGAGCAGGATGAGCCCTGCAATGCATTACTTATTTGAATTCTGCCCTCTCAGAATAACCTCTTTGCTGCTGAGTGCTTCCCTTTAGTCTAGAGGAGGTCTCACATTGCTGAGACCTTTGGAAATATCCTGGCTGTAGTGCTATAAATAGCATGTATTTCCCACTGACTTAAACCTGCCAGCATAGCAGCAGCCCGACGTGGGTTTACTTTCCTGCTTGAGGACTACATAAGTGCTTGTGTCCTCTGTCCGCTGAGACATCTCTTTGCTTTAGGCACTGGTCTCTCTGCTCACTGCTGGGGAGTGTTACTGAATCTGGCTCACATTCCTGCTCTTTCTGATCTTTGTTCTCTAATGAAAGACCTCTCCCTGGGCACCTTTCCTTGTCCTCCCTCTTCCTTTTCTTATGGCAGGTCTTCACTTTTTTTCAGGTATTCCAATTTCTACCGTATATTAGTTTCTGCTCATTCCATTTCAATTCGTCTGCTATTCATACATCCTGCACACTGCCTGTGCAAGCTGCTGTGTCTGGATGAGCTTTTAGTGAAGCTTCTTACGGCCTCAGCGCTTCTCTTGTCCTTATCTTGCATTTACATCGTGCCTTTCAGTTCCCTGAAATCGAACTCTAAAAATAAATGCAAATGTGTGTCGCTGCACCTGCCAGTGTTTCTCTGGGCAGGATCTTGACTGATAGCTGACAACATACTGTGTTAGTGGAGTTTAGGAGGGGACTTACCCAGTCAAAATGGCACAAGGGTCGGGAGTGGGTACAAAGTCATCGCAGAAGTGAGACTATGCCAATGTAACCCTTAGAAAAAGGACGGCTACTGAGCACGAATGTGTGTGCTAAGTTTGCCTTCCTCCCACAGATCACTAGCAGCAGTGCAGTGTCCGCTTAACTGCCCCGCTCAGCATCTTGCCTGGGGGCTGCCCGGGACTTGAGCCGAGCACCCAGCTTTCCCAAGTCTGCTCTTGGAGGAAAATGAGGTTAAAAGAAGTTGTTAGGAGGAAAGGAACAAAACTCCATTTGGATGTGATGTTCAAGAGGTGTTAGATCCTCGAGGAGCCTCTCCTCCCTGCTTGGTAATATGAGCACTTCTTTGCGAGATAAGGGAAGGTGTCAGCTCCAGCAGCATCTGAGCTCACACTCCGCTTTGTATGATTTCTGTGCCCTCTTCAGCTGGCTAATCAAAACAACTTTCCGCTGTGTGTTTCTTAGCCCCAGAGGGTGGAACTATCCTCAGAAAATTAAAGCTCTCTTATCTCTTAATGTGTCATCACAACTAATAGCCTGGGGACTGTAAACAAGTTTAAATATCAAAACAATTTGGCTGGTGATTGTCTGTGATTATGGATTAAGAATACAAAATTTGTGCTCGCTGATATTCAAGCTAGATTAAATACCAGGAGCCAGATCCTCAGCTGGTGTAAACGGAGGTGGCTCAGCTGAACTCAGGGGAGGGAGGCTGCTTTGTACCAGCTGAGCATCTGACCCTGGGAGCTTTTCAGAAGTTTTTCTTCTTGTTCTGCAAAGCGCCAGATAATACATGACCGCAGGGGGCTGATCAGGAGGAGCGCTGAGGGCCCCCAGCAGAGCCCGTCCCGTCCCCCCCTCCTCTGACTTCCCAGGAGCTCCGCTTCTGCCGGCTGGCTGCGCCCTCCACTCGCAGCCTCTTTGGGGAGTTCATAAATAATGACTTAGAAGAGAAATTATTTAAGATTACAAAACTTTTTCAAGAGCAAGTCAAGGTGCCAGTATATTTAAAAGCTGACAGATATGTCGGGGCAGGTACTTTGTGTGGGACGTGCTTTGTATCTTCGACGTGACAAACACACTGCGGTAAATTCACAAACATGCACTTGCTGCTGCCTTTTCCAAAGCCCTGCCACCAAGCCATCACCTTTAGCTCAGTCACTGCTCACGCTGAGAGTGAAGGGACAAGTAAGGATTATCTCCTTTTGCTAGAAATGCTTTGCCTAGTTCAATGGACTGTTTGCAGTGACAGTGGTGTGCAACAGGTGCCACAGATTTGGGGAGATGGTAGTGGGTGTATTTTATAGCACTGTTGGATTTGAAATTTTTCATGTTAGCACCTCCCTCTTTTGGAAGTATTTGTGGGGTCTCACTTCTGTTATGGATCATTTTCTGACATAGGCTGGGCAGTTCTTCAAAGATTCCCACAGATGAGAAACTGAGGCGGAGAGAGACTAAGTGGATTTCCCGTAGATACAGAAGAAGTCAGCAGTAGTGCAAGGAGATGAATAGTGCAAGGAGCGTCCTAACCACTGAACTGTCCTTTTCTCCCCGTGCAATGCAGAATACATGGAATATATATCTTCTCATGGATAACTTTTCAGAATATTTATCTTTTCAAAGGGCTGATACTAGGTTAATAATGAATCTTACAAAATGAAGTAGGAAACACATTAATTTTGATGTGGCAGGGAAGCGCTTTCCTAATGAAGTAGTAATTAAATAAGAAGGATAGTTATTAAAGAACTGGTAAATCTAGTGTTCTCTATCCCTCCTATCTCAGCAGTTCTAGCAGCACTTCTGGGTAAGGGAAAGGAGTGTTTCTGACAAGAATGAAGTCCCACCAGAAAAATATCAAAGGAGCAACGTGTCAGAAGAATCTTAAAAATATGAAACAATGTCAAATAAATGAAATCAATTTCCAAAAGGGAAAAATAAAGGCTGAAAAAAAGGTACCCAGAAAGCCAAAAGACTTTTCTGTTTTCTTAATTGAGGTAATTATACTGAAACTGACAGCAAATATTTGACCCGCAGCAAAAAACACCCACAAACCCAGCCAGCCAAAATACCACTCTGAGCACGAGATCTGTGAAGGGTAAAGGCTTGAGTCTGCCATTAGGAGAGTGCTCCTCTTCTCCCAAGGTCAGTCCTTAAATGTGGAGAAGTAATTTTGATTCTGGTCTCCTCACAGTTCAAAGTCAACACTTACCTTGATTTCAACAGTGCTATATTTGGCAAAGTACTAATATAATTGTATTTGGTCCCAGTCTTGTCCTGTTTGAATGTTAAACGCCTCTTAATACCAAGCCCGTTGTGCTCGCTCTCCCTCATAGTTTAGATGATGTATAAAATGGCAAGCAGCGTGGACCCGCTGGAGCAGCCCCTCCAGGGAAACTAATGGTGCCAGTGTCCGCACTACATGTGTTTTGCAGGTTTTACTTCAGACCAGCTTTTGTCTGGACCCCTGCTGCCATGGACTGAAATTTCTGTTATTGGTTTTATAGCATGCGAAGAGCTCCTGGAGCACATCCTTGGGTGTAGTTTCATCTAAAAAGGATGCAGTTCGTGCAGTCCCAGGCTGCGTCATAGCGTGAGCCAAATACAGCACATAGGCATGACTGGAGTAACAGACATGACCTCCAACAAATCACACTGTGCATCAGCCCGTGTACAAACTCTCAGCTGCTGTTGCCTCCTTGTTGTCCTTTCATGTTCATCACGTCCCAGTCACCAGCTTCTCCATGCATATTTCACTGCATCACACTGAGGACCTTCTCCCTCAGTTAAGGCCCCTTAGTGGGACAGAAATAATCTGGCAGTCTGAGCTGCATTAGCGGCGTTTGGATTTGAAAGCACTCTGTATCTCCTTGCTAAGAATTAGAACTTACAAAGAGGAGAAAAGTGATTGTACAACCTCAGATCAGAAATCATGCAACCCAGGGACACCCTGTCTCTCAGTAACCAGTAACGGGAGCCTGGGAAAGACTCTAATAACAAGGCAAGGACGTGGTGGTACTTCCCCAGAATACTTTCTTAGCTTCCAAAAAATTCACAACTCAAGGATTTCCTAAGCCATAGGCTTTGTCTTTATATCTAAAAGCTGTTGATATGGTTTTTTTCTTTTGTGAATTATTTAGCTACTTTTTAGATTTATGTTAATTTTAGTATCTAGTGTCTAGCAGGAAAGAGTTTGACACTATCTTCATGCTGCAGTTTGGATTTATTAAGAAAAGACTGGGGATGTTAATAGGAGGGGTTCAGATACTCTCATGTTGCCTCTGTTCACATTAATCGTAGAAACAGGATCATCTAGCTCATGTGGTGCACAGTCACCATGCTGAAGTTAAGAGTGTCAGTGGATGCAGTGCACGTGCAAACCGACCGCGGCTGGGGCCCTGCAATGCTCTGTGTGGGTTTGTGTTGACGTGAATGGGAAACTCTGCCCATATCATAGGGTGCAGAGAGGCCCACTGTGCCTTCTCTGGCTTTTTTCAGAGCCAGAAGGGCTTGACCCACAAGATGTTTGGGTATGACCGTACTTCTGTGGGAGCCAGAGTGGTGAATCAAGAGCACTCGGCTCTTGTGGGAACCATCCAGCAAAGACTTCACTCTCCCCTCAAATCCTTGCGTTCCAGGCCTGGGATTTTACCAGATTGTATTTGTGATCCCACTTGATTTTTCAAATAAACGGTGAAATGCGAACATTTGGCCAGAGGGAAAACCTCCCAGTTACTGAAGGGGAAAAGAACACGGTACCTAAATGACTCATGCCTTTGTGGGTGAAGTAACGGCTGTGTGTCATAGCTTGGGATGTGGGTTTGTGGTCTGATGGCACACGGAGCGGATGTGCTTGGGTTGTGAGGTTAATGTAAATGGCTTTGATAGGAATTGTCCTGTGACTTCCCAGAGCCAATTTGCTTGTTAAGATATCACTGACTGCATGGTGACAGTTAATAAGATAGGGAGGGCACCTGCCAGATGCAACCAAGCCCTCCTCTGGACACCAGCTGGGGACAAATACGACAAAGCCCTTCTGCTGCTACAAGAGGTAAGTCCTGCAGGAGGACTTGCAGGTGGCTGTGGCTGGAGGAACCGTGAGGACCACGGCGTTTTTGAGGGCTGGAAGGGAACCTGGAGGGGGGCAGCAGGAGCCAGCGTCCCTGGGAGGTACCTGGTGCCTCTGGAGCTTTGCTCTCCTGGGACGGGTTACCTGAAGACCTGCTGGATGAGCGTGCTCTGATGTCTGACGCAGTACCCCTCTGCCTGGTGCCCCCTGTGCCCGCTGACTTGCGTCTGCCATGGGTACCCTCAGGTCACTGACTCCCTTGTTCTTGTTTTCCTCTGAATCACTTGATGATGCTAAGGCAAAACACGTAAATGCTAATGCAAATGTAAAGGCCAGTGGCACCTCCGCAGACCCCCGCTTCTGCCTTGCTCACCGTCAATCACTTGTACCTGCTGGGATTCAACCACGATGCCCGTTCTAGGAAGTTGCTAGCAGTTACTCACTGTCCTATATGCGAACAACTTGCAGATGTGACAAAATACAGGTTGTTTAGTCTGGGTTCTCTGTTTTCCCTCTCAGTCTCTCCATCACAGGATTTCCTCACCTCTCCCACTCCTTTCCATCTTTTCGGTGCTCTGGTCGCTGCTCCGTGGCTGTGCAGCCCAGGAGCTCGGTAGAGCTGCAGGTCAGGGCTCCCCTCTGGTGATACCTGCTGGGGGGGCACGTGTGCCCACACAGGTGGTGGCCTGTTCTTGGGGGGGCCCTCACCACCCTGAACATTCATGCTGCATGGGATCTAGCGGTTTTGCTCTGTGGGTTAGCAGAGGGAGGAGTGAGGGAGGTGCCTGTGCCCCCTTTTCCCTCCAACCAAACCCTTCCTATAGGCAGGAGATGTTGGGGAGCATTTTTTTACTACATCCTACTACTGCTTCCTGCAGCAGAAACATCATGGGATATGGTTTACAGCTTGGGAGACAACAGCAGGGCATCGCCTGAACCCAGCTGTTGGCAGATCAGTTGGCTTTGGGAAACCAGCCAAACTTTTTCAGTTTTCTGGGGCGCTCTGGTTTGCCTGTGAGATTAGAATTTGCAGCATTAGATAAGCACAGATAAACAGAATTTATCCATTTCTAATTTGAACAATCAAATGTTTGCCCAGGTCTCAGTGCCTGGCTGGAAGACCAAGGTGTTGTCCCAAAACTTGTGGGATCGTGCACCTGCTATGCAAGCCAGTAACACACAGTCGAGGTATTAGCTGTTTATTGCCTGTTCTGCGCAGGAAGGGGTGCTAGGGGGTATCCCCGCAAAGGTAGCACTCCCAGCACTAAAGCAGTCACTCATTTATACATTGTAAATTAGCATAATTACCATACTGATTGTTTATCAACCTCTTACTGGTGCCCATAATTCCATGCCTTAAAGCTGATGGGTGTATAGTGCCTCGTCTTCATTTAAAGGTGCAGCATCTTTTACTTTTACTGCGCAAGCTCCGTGGGTGAGGGTCTTCAGGTGGAGGCAGGTATCCGAACTTCTAGAGGTGTGGTCTTCATATTATAATTAATTAAGTTCACCTAAAGGGCGCGTTTTCATGTGGTATAGCTAAGCTTCTTGGGCAACTGGCCCACTAAAGTTTCTGGTTCCTAGTTTTAGGTTGATTTGTTCTTTGTATTCCATTGTCTTGTCAAGAGTTACTTACCCAAGTGATTTACATCGATTACTTATCTTTTATTCCCTACGCTTATAAAAAAATTACAAACATAAAGATTTTGATATCAAAGGGAGCTTCTTTCTTTGTGGGTCCAGCAGTGCCAGGAGTCAGGGCTGGTCCCACATTTGAAGACTCTCCTTTTTTTAAGCAGTTCAGAGGCTCAGGGGCTGCTGCTTGGGGAACGGCTGTGTTCTCCCTGCAGGCAGATCAATACACTTCAGCTCACTGCACTGCAAGTAACTTTTCATCGTACATTAAGAATGAGGAAAAGAAAAGCCAAGATGGGTGTTATTTTGGTTTTGCTTTTATTTTGAATTATTTATTAGGAAGTCACTGCTGCCTTCCTTCTCACCAGGAGACAAAATGTCTTTGTCTTTGGTGATTTTTCCTATTAAAATGAACGAGGTCTTCCCAGTTTTATTTCCTTCACCCACTTGCTTCTTGGTGCTGAAGTGTAAATCTAGGGCCTCCTAGATTTACTTGACAAGATGCTCTCCTGCAGTCCTAATGCAGGCAAAGTCCCTGCTGCCACCGGTGGAGTCACACCCCATTGGAACATTTCTAACCAGTTTTATAACAACATTGCAGATGAGTTATATGTGTTACAAATGATTGCTGGCACATAAGCAGAGTGTTAGAGAGGGTTATAAGTAACCTACAGGCTAGCTGAACTATCATTTTAATTAAGCATTTACTAAATCACTAGTAAAAATATTAATCTTTTTAAAGTGAATTTTTAATATAACACGTTATGGGGCAAAAATTCTGCAGTTGGCTCCACTATTAATATGAGTTTGGAAACTCAAACCAACAATCCGTTTTCATGTTTTTCTTCCCAAATCTAGGTTATCCTGAAGGGGAGGATAAAGAAACTGGCCACCAAGATGGTAATCACTAGTGGAAATGAAGAAGATAAAGGCAGTCAAGAAAAGGAAAGCAAAGAAGAAACCATCTTGGCAATGCTTGGAATTATTGGGACAATTCTGAACCTCATTGTGATCATTTTTGTGTATATTTACACAACATTGTAAACTAGCAGGCATGCAAATAGACCAGATAAAACGGCCATTAAGAGTGATGACAAACATTGCTGATTATTGACAAGTTGTTTAATCAGAATTGACTCTGTATTATATTAACACATCATAAAAGCACTGCCTGCAGGCAGCAAAGGCTGAAGCACAATTAATTTAACAAGACTTTTTCACACAGTAACAAGCTTAACTCTTCTGTCCTGCCCTCTTCCTTTCAGTTTGGTTTTCAGTTTTGGGGAAAATTACTGCAATCATGTGAGTTGTAGCTTTGAAGAAATCCACCAGGGATATGTTGTTTTAACACAATTTAAAAAGAAAAAAAAATAAAAAAAAGAAACTGTACACTATATGCAAGTAGAAATGCATACTGTATACCCGCAAAGATCGAACTCAAAGATAGCTTCGTAACACAGATCACGTGTCTGTTAGGTCAAATGATTTTTTTCTCTTGGTTTTTGCTTTTACTTACATTGAATCTGACAAGCTTTTTATTTAGAATGAACATATGGTGCAATCATGAAAAAACCAATTCCATTGAGCAAGGTCTGCCTAAACCTGATAAAATGTTGGGGGAAATACGTTACATGGTTATTTTTCCTTTCTCATTTGCTTAACATCTGTGTCTGTTCATACCAATGTTTATAAATATATATTTTTAATAAATGTGCTATATTTTTAGCATGAACCAAATATTTGGAGACACTTGTATTCATGCAGCTAAATTTTGTTTGATGAAGTGCCCTTTTTGACAATGGATGTTATTTTTCTCAGCAATTATACAGCAGTCTTGTTTGCAGCCCTCTCACTGTGGTCTGAAGCAAGCTCACATCATGCTCATATGCATGACTTGAAGTTGGAATGTCAGCTGAAAAGCATTGCTGCTTAATACGGGAAATAGCAAAACATTGTAAGGTGACCTTTGGAGACTGGTTGCAGAAAGAAGGCTCTATTTATAGTTTTAAAAAAAAAAAAGCAAATGAAAGGAATATTGAGGCATCTCACACAATACTACAAAATTCACAGAATTTATGGCTTTCAAAATCTGGTCACGCTCTCTAAGTACTTAGAGCGAAAGAAGTGAGCAGAGGTTTATGCAGTTTAAAAGAAAAATTTAGAGAGCCTGTGGTGAGGGGCTTAAGCAAAATCCAGACTGTAAATACAGAGTATATTTTAAATGTGAGGATCATTAACCCTTTACTCTTCTCTGACGTGCTTTAGCTGAGGTCAGTGCAGTGAAATTCTCTGACTTGTGTTTTTGACAGGAATGTACAATGATGATCACCATTTTTCTTCAGAGTTCAGTACCTATAAATATGTGAAGCATTAAAAATATGAGACCTCAATTCTGCCTCAAGCTGCCTAAGTACATTGTCCATTAACTCTGACATACCCTCTTATAAAATAGGTCAATTAATTGTTTACTGACTTGTGGTTTGGATTGCATCCTCAGATGCACAAGGGGGATTGCTATTGCAGTCAGCTGGAGCTGTAAAGTTTGATCTTAGAGTCTCATTGATTCTAGTGATCGGTCCTGTCCCCCTGGAATCAGTAATGAGCTTTTCACTGGTTTCCAGGTGCTAGGACTGGTCTCAAAAATACAGAATTTCATTGGAGGATATAAAAGCAAGCCTGGAAAACCCTGAGGGGCACCTCTCATAAACATAGGTGTTTAGTCTCTTGTGGTATCGCACATTCAATAACAAAACCATTAGGAGAAAGGAAAAGTTCAGTAAATAAATTAAAATGAAATCCAATATGAAGACTGAAGGAAAAAAGAGCAAAAATAATCTCATGTTAATGAAAACATGACAGGGTGAGAGAGGTGAGAAAATGAGCACAAATTTGAACAAGCAGGGAACGGCACAGAAAGCGGGTGCCAAGCACGCTGGTGGGGTTGCGGAAACGTTTGTGTTTGGACGGTGCTGGTAGCGCTGCAGGTCTTAGGGAGGGTGAGAAACATTAGTGGCACTGTTCAGTGGAGCTGAGTGAGGCTCGTCGTGGTTTTCGATTTACAGTTATTTATTGGTAATTCTAAGGAATTAGCAAACTCTGCTTTTTGATCATCCTGACCAAAAAAAAAAAAAAATGGCTAAAATATACTTGCCTCCGCTCTGCATTTTTTTCTTCCGGTTAAACTACAGCTGATGACAGCACGTGGCAAAGGCATTGGCGCTCGTGTCCCCGAGCACAGCAGGCGCCTGGCTAACTCCAGCCTGCCCCTTGCGCTGGCAGGATCCTCTCTGCAGATCTTTCTCTTGAACCTCTCCTGCTCCTTCTCCAGCAAACACCGAAGCAATCTGCCTGAGGCTCGTACCCATCTTCTAGAGGGGAAGCCTGGGAAAGGGCAGCGTCCGAGTCAAGAGATGAGCTCTGATGCCTGATTTTTCTTTGCCTCTCTGCATCAAATGGTAATACCTGTCATCTCCTTGTGGGCATGAAGATGCTTAATGAATGAAATTTTGTTAAGCACTTCCATTAATATTACAAATTAAGGCTCTGCATTGTAAAAAAACATATAACAGCCCCGCTCTCCTACAGTCAGGTAGCAACTCATCACCGTTGGTCTCCTTCAGACATGGGCCAGCATCTTCACCAAGACAGGCACTGCAAATAGCCCAAACGTGCTTAAGCTGAACTGGCGGATCAAAAAACCTGAGGGCTCTGTGTTTACTCTGCCTTTCCCAACAGAAGCCCCGTTAGGGGAAGACTTTCCAGCTGTGGCTGTGCTGTACTTTGCCTGTTCGTCTCAGCGTAGCAGCGTTTGCAGGTGCCTACCTCCCTGCGCCCTCAGCAGCCGGGTGCTGTGTGCTTTGCCGCGGGGCTTTCACTGCGCCCTGAAACAGGAAGAATGGTTTATCCCATTCCATAAAAAGTTGAACAATATTTTAATTTTACAGCTTTCTCTTCACAGAGAGTTCTAGAAATATCCTGGGGCAAGTACTTCTTAAGTAGATTCATTAAGTATTCATTCAAATAAAGATGAAGATTTTCCTTCAAGGGAAATTTCTTTACCTTTTATTTGGTATTCATGAACACTGATATGGGAAAAGTATGTTTTCAATAATGGCCGTGGAAGGGAAATGTTTTATACAAAGATCTGAAAAAATGCCTATCCAGACAGCCGCACACAGGCCTGCTTTCAGCTCGATGCCAGCTGGAGCCAAATTACCATCATGCTTTTTTATGTGAGCAGTTTTCAGCATGCACCTATAAGAAATATTCAACTAGGTAACATATATATCATGGATACCTTATAGTCAGTAACTGCAGTATAAATAGTTGAGTAAAACTTCTCATTACAGGTGCTGATTGGTAAATCTGCTTTGGCAAGGAAAAAGCTGATAGTCTCATTTTTGGCTTGACTTGTAGGTAATGTAAATAGTTTCCAAAGTAAATTTTTTAAAATAAAATATTACTCCGTTAGTGACAGGAACTTTCATGTTTGCATTTGAGTAGAAGGAAATGAATATCCAACATCTTAATAAGATATGAAAACATCACCTTTTGTTTCTGTCAACGAAGAATACCATTGTATTTTTAAATTATCCTGTGTAGTTTGATGGTTTGTGTTACGGGAGTGAAAAATATTTTCCTGAGGTGACAAGAAGGTGACATTCTCCCCGCTAGTGTCTGGTGTATTGTCTGGTGGGTACAGAAGACTTTCAAGAAAGAAGATAAAACTATTTAAATCACATTATGCAAACAACAACGTGAGGAGAAAGAAGAAAGATAGGCAGCCGCTCTCATCCCTGGTTCCTATAACTGCCACTGAAAACTCATCGTCTCAGGAATCGTGTCTTCATACAGGAATATATCTTCTCATATGCTGGCTGGCAGCGCATTCTTTTCAATTATGTACCTTTTTCTCCTTCTGCTTGCACTTCTGCAGCAGTGTGTAGCTCATCACACCTTAGGACAGTTTTTACTTGTACTCAGTCGGTAAGCCTCTGGAAATTGCTGTTTTGGTTTTTAGTGGTGTAAAGGTCTACTATGGGGCAGATTTTTACTATTTTAAGGACAGTCACTAATCATCTTCATGTTATTGTCTGATTATCTAGGGGATACTTTGCTGGTTGAATTCCCAGACCCATCCCTCCCCTGGCCCACAGGTAAAATTTTGATTCAGTAGACATCCAAATACAAGAAATCTTCAGTTACATCTTGATAAAATTTTAGTATGAAGCATTTCTTCATCAAAGTGTGTTATATTTCCGTTTAATTGATATCCTGGAGCTCACCCCAAATACCCCAAGGTCTTATCCGTGTCAGGAGGTCTCACTGTTTCTGACTGAGAACTGACATTTCAGAGGGCATCGTGGCCTAAGCAGAGAACTGGGTCTAGAGAGGGGAGCTGGGATAAAAAGTAACTGAATTAAAACTGCAGGGAGGCAGCGCTGCAGAATTAACTAATTAAATAGTTTGAGGTTTGGCTGGAATACTTTGTTTCTGGCTAGCCAGTATTTTGAAGAAAAAAATACTATTGTTCCTTGGAAAGTTTCTGGAAGAAATATGTCTAATTGAAAGAAAGAACCTCATTGAAAATGTTTCAGCAGCAATTTCCAGCAGCAACTTTCCAGAGAAAACACCGACCAGGCCTCCAAGTGACTCTGGCTTGCTTCCCAAGAGCACTTTTTGGCAGCCCAGGAACATGCTGCACACACATGTAAGCACCTCTTGTTTACTGAGAGGCTTCATCTTCTTTGGAGCGGAATGCACAGATTTACACAGACTTACAAATGTAAGGAATAGTACATTATGCAGTCAAGAAAAAAAAAAAATGCTGTTCACCTTTATTTCCAGCAGACACCCTGCAAAACCTGCACTGCTTCCATGTCTGGCTGTGCATTTTGGAGGGTCTTCCCAAAGGGTCTTATAAACTCAGCGTAGCTTTCCTTCCCCACCACTGATCCAAGAGAAACAAAACCTGTTCAGCGTGGAAACCTCCATGCCAGGCTGAAATCCCACATGCACCCATATGCATTTATCTACATATGAACCATCTGGTATCCGATAAGACTCTTCTTGTCTTAAGCATTAGGTTTGCTTATTTGCATTTCATCTGGGGACTCGGATGGCGAAAGGCAATTTGTAGGGCTGAAAGCACCCGACTGTTTCCAATGATACAACTTTACGTAATGCAGCTGTTACCTAGAAAGGTGCTTGTTCGTCCTGAAATGTGCCTGTGCAGTGCCATGCGCGTGGCACGTGTCCTCACTGACAGAGTACCCATGACTGTGAGGGGGGTGGGTTTGGGCTGTAACCGGCCCCTACAGCAGGGTTTTGTACCAAAGTCTGGATCCCAAGGCAAGCTCTGTAGAGTGAAAGGACATCTTGCCTGGTTCATGGAAGGTACTTAGCTGTGTTCACAGCACCGGGATCCCTTCTTCTCCAACCGGTACAAATCAGCTTAAGGTGATCCATGCACCACTCCTGTCCCTCTTCTTGGCAGCTGCAGAGCTTTCTTCCAGCTGGGTGAAGAAAACAGCTTTGGGCTTCCCGAATCTCCTAGAACAGGCAGCAAAGTCCCTCGTGCAAGGAAGAGGTAGCAGCAGAAGCATCTATTTCTTGCTGGCAACAAGCAGGTCGCTTGCTTAGAGTGCTGATGGGGACCCTTTTCCCTCCCGTCACCCTACATAGCCCAGGAAATGCAAGTTTATTACCTGGTCTCTGGGTTCTCCACAGGCTCGGTCACCAGGTAGACTCAGGCAGACTTGTTTTATGATGCTGAGACTTTGTTACACTCAGACGCCTCCTGGAGCCAGGTCTTCAGGAACAGCTAAGAGGCCCTGATATCTTAATCTGGCCTTTATATCATGGAGGTGTCACCCTAACAGGTCTCAGTCATTGTCAGTCTCTGGCAGTAAGGTATTAATGGACTAGCATTAGCAAGGGACACCAGATGGGAGCCACGGTGAGCCAGAGTTGGTGCAGAGGAGGCTGGTTGCTTTCGACGGTACTTACTTACTTACCTACCTTCTGGAGGAACAACGGTATTATGGTGGATTGATATTGGTGGTGGGTAAATGTAATAATGTGTTTCTGTCGCAGGGGCATGATATCTTACCTTTAGTTCCTGCAAACTCAATGGGAAATGCTTTATAAATAATTCTGGCTTTGTCAATTTAAGGTATGGATTAAAATTTACTATGTATGTTTTCAAATTTTAATGTGCTGCTTTTTTTTTCCCTTACCAACCAATTCAATTTTAGTTTTGCAGATACTATTTTTATTTCTGTAATAATGATGACTAATGCAAAAATGTTGGTATTGGATGCATAAGGAAAGAATGAAAATGACATTGTCAATGTTTTATTAATTTGTTATCGTGGGCATGAAAAGATAGTCAGTGATTTTCTTTGCATCCAGTGCACATTGTTAGCAGTATTTTTATGATAATTTGATACCATTATTTCTGGAGCCTAAAGGAATTCTGTGGGACAAAGGTTCATCATTTAGAGCTGCGCATTTTTGAACAAATGTCAGCAAACAGAGAAGCATATGAAATGTTTGCATTAGCTAAAAGAAAACAATGTCAGACATACACATTTTTAGCGAATTGAAACTCAAAGGTGAGACCACACAACTATCACTCTTATACCCCTGCTGACATTGCATAATACATTTTGGGCCATAATTTAGATGCTCACTCTGCTAAGACTATGCATGTACATAACTCAGACTAAGGGGCTAAGTTCCTTTACAGTTAATATGCATATGGATATGTATTTGCCGGTTTGGGGCATTAGCTGACAGCTGACAATTCAGCTATAGCAACAATGCAACTAATCAGACAGGGAATAATACGAAATCCCCTGTACAATGAGATATTTCTCTTTGCCTCATTGACCTTATTTTCAGCTGATCTGTTTGAGACTCTATGATTGATGAGAATGATGCTAAAGCCTGCCTAATATAACCAATGAAAGGATCAAGACAATGGAGGAATATTCAATCTATATCTTCCATCAGAAACTAGGCATTTCCCTAAATGGCTTCGAAAAAATCTGTGCTGAATGTTTTACATTTTCCTTTATACGTTTCACCGTCAGCCAACATACTAACTCATTAGTGGCTTTATCATATTTCTGTTTGATTGTATAATAATATTTATGCACAGTTTCACTGAGCTGTGCAAACACTAGCAAATGGATTTTGCATCCTTTATTGTTTTTTAAGTTTTATAAGCCTCTTCCAGTACATACTGATCTCCTGTTTTAAAGATCAAGAAAAGAAGTATAACCACATCCTTAGAGCAATATACAATTATGTAAACCTCACTACAAGTTTAGGTAGAAAGTATATGGCCGTTTACAGAAAACAGAGGGTCTTATTTCTCGAGCCTGTTCATATAGCCAGCCTCAAGTGATCCCCGATACTGTGCTGAGTACGACAGTCCTACAAGATTAGGTTCTTTTCATTTTAGGAAAAAAAAGTTCAGCTGTCAAGCTCCTTGAAGCAGTGCATTGCACCGTCTTGGCAATTTACAGAGCAAGACAAAAAAAATCTGACGACCACAGACGGTGCTCAGCTCCTGGCTGACCTTCCCCCGTGGGGCAACAGCCCTCGGTGCACCCTGACAGACCAAGTGCCCGGTGCCCTTTATACTTGATTAAAGGCACTGATACTCAGGCAATTAACTTTCCAAAATTTGAAGTATCATCATTACTAACGTGCCTGGTTCCGCTGGTGCAAAGCTGTAAAATAACACCAGAGCTATTAGCAAGGCAACAGCCAAACACTAGCACAACTCAACACAGAACCCTTGCTGTTGTGTTTGGGTGTTAAAACACGCAAACTTGGGGCTTTTCTCCCACTGCTGTGACTTCCCGTCATCAGAGACGCTGAAAAAATCCTTTTTTTCTACCCACTGAGTATTTGTTTTTCTTTGAAATGGTTTTTGACCTGAGCTGAAGAAATCTCTCAGCAGTTCAGAGACTGTCACAGAATGGCGTTTAGAAATGTTTGTTGCAATTTGGTTTTATATGTTTCAAACATGTTTTGTTTTGGCTGTTTTCCTTTTCTTAAGAGAAAATTAATTTCAGACTGAAAAGTTGCTTCAGATTACAATCAAAACTCAGTTCCAAAAAGCTGTAATACTTCGCCCACCTTTTTCCTGAATGAATTTTCATTGGCATCAAAGAAATTCTGTGGAGAAAAAAAAAACCAACATTTTTGTTGAATTATCACTTTCTCACTGAAAACTACCTGGATTACAATGTTCAGACCAACTCTCTCAGTCGTCAGTAGTCCTTGTGTACGTGGTAGAAAGTATCAAATAAAGATTCTTAATACTCTTTGATTTCTTCAGTTATGTGTTCCTATTTCTCCACTTCCTTTCACAAAGACAGATGGTACCTCTCAGGGCCAGCAAAAAGCCCCACAACTCCTGTGCTTTAACCCCACCTTCACGGTTTCCTCCCTGAGGTGGCCGTCCCCTACGTACGGTTTCCGACCCAGAGCCTGGGTGCAGGCAGCCGGAGCCCTCAGCCCTGCCTCCCCTCCGGTGCTGAGCGAGCCTCCCTGGGGATGCCGTCCCACCGACAAACAAAACTGCTCGGCAAGAGGGAGCACGGTCTGCAGGAGGCTGAGACCTGGCTCATAAAACTTGCTGTGTGAATCAGCGGAGTCTCCAAGAGTATTCAGCAACGAATGATTTTTCGGTTTTCTTTTGGTGTTTGGCTTTTTTGGTCGCTCATAAATCTCTCATAAACTGAGACCACCCCTCACCGCATAACTCTTGTGCATCAGACTGCTTCTCCCACGAGTCTGGGAGCACTAACGTGAGACGGAAAGCGAGAGGCTGTGAGATGTCGGCTTGTCATTGCCAACGCTGTAGCAAGTCTTCAGCGGTACAAAACTCAGCCTGCGAGCACACAGCCGCCTCTTCCCCGTGCCTGGCTGTTGGCCACGTTGTGCCCCACGTTCTCGGAGGGGGGAGTGAGGGGAGCACACACATTTTTTTCCCATCCTAATTGAGTTACATGCTCAGCTGGCTTTGCTGTGGTGAGAGCGACTATGGCAAAGGCCAGGGCATCGGGGGACCCATGGCTGGGGTGTCTCTGGGATTTGAAAGGCTTGTTCAGCGTCAAAGTCCTGCTGCAGTCGGTGGCTGCTTCATGTTTCCATGGAGTTTATCTATAACGCGCTGCTGGTACCAGAGCTCCCCGTTTCACGCTGCCCGGGTTATGATTTCAGAGGGAAAATGTGTCATGTCTTTGTCAGTGTTCTTTTTTTAAATGCTGTACTGAAGAAGCAAAAATAAAGCAATGCCTAATATAAAACAGAGAAGCAGCCAGTGATTTCTTAAGGTGCCCCTGAATGTCCCTCTCAAAAGACATCTAAAGAAGTGGCTCTTAGGAGCTTTGAATGGCCCTTGGCAGCATCTGGTGTCATCCTCACTCCCAGCAGTCACCACTGCTCTGACCCAAGTGGACTGAAAAGGTGTCTTCCTAAATGGGACCACGCTGTCTCCTCTGAGGATGTTGTGTGATGCCGCAACCCCCCCACTCTCCATATTTCCCTGTATGAGTATTTTCCTATACATAGAATAGAATAGTTCAGTTGGAAGGGACCTACAATGATCATCTAGTCCAACTGCCTGAGCACTGCAGGGCTGGCCAGACGTTAGAGCATGTTATTCATGCCTCTCGAGCACTGACAGGCTTGGGGCATCAACCACCTCTTTGGGAAGCCTGTTCCAGTGTTTGACCACCCTCTCGGTAAAGAAATGCTTCCTAATGTCCAGCCTAAACCTCCCCTGGCACAGCTTTGAACTGGTCCCGGGTGTCCTGAAGTGGATCCCAGGGAGAAGAGCTCAGCACCTCCCTCTCCACGTCCCCTCCTCAGGAAGCTGTAGAGAGCAATGAGGTCGCCCCTCAGCCTCTTTTTCTCCAAACTAGACAAGCCCAAAGTCCTCAGCCGCTCCCCACAGGAGCTGTCTCACTCCTTGATAGAGTTTGAAAAGGGAACAGGTTTCTGCATCCCTGTATTCCCCAGACTCCTGCCGCTTCCATGTGACAGTGTGGGTGGGAGGACCACGGGATGAAGGCCTAGGAATCCAGCTGAGACTTTCCTTCTCTAAAACTTGTTTCTGTTTGGTTTTTGAGTTCTCAGATCATTTAGGGATAATTTGTAAGTGCAGCTCAGCTTTTAAGTGTCACGTATATGAGTCTTATTTGACTTGTGAGCACTTCCATGACATGGTATTTTAAAAATTACAATAGTAGCACATTTCATCCACACGGCCTGGAGTGCTCAGAAATTCTTCATGTAATTGCTGGAATACTCCCATCATCTCAGACACATAATGGAATACGAAAAGAATAATCAGAATAGGAGAGGTTAGTCATTTAAATTGATTGAAATGTTGCTGCTTGTACTGAAAAAAAGGGTCCTAAAAAAAACCAATGGCATAAGTAGGGTTGCTTTGATGCCACAAAATATGAAGAGAATCAAAATCCTGTGTTATTAAAATATCATAATTTTACTTACTTTGAAAAGAGGGGATCCAGCTAATCGTTTTGGTGCTGAGACATCTCTGCAATTACCAAATGAGCTCAAAAATTTTGTATACATTTTGTCGCTTTGCAGAATATAGCAAAAGGTCCGAAAACAATGATCCTTGTGCTGTAATTCCACTGCCTGGAAACTAAATAAAGAAATCAATAAGCATGCAGAATGTTTCACCATCAGCCCATGCTGTGTTTGCAGGAGGATGCCACTAAAGTGTGGCTAACTGTAAAACAGAGTCTGACTGGTACTTTCCAATATCCTTTCAGATCAGTAAGTTTTTATTTATAGTCCTTGTCCCCTGTACAGAGGGTGGATATTCTTCCTTTCAACCAGATGGTTTCTTCCTTCTGTGTGTCTTTTTATTCATCAAGTCCTACTTGATAATATTGTTGTTGCTATGTCATTGCCAAGAAGTATTTTTAAGAAAAGAAATTAAATAGTCCGGTTGTAAAAATAAAATATATGTCAGTTTGTGTCGATCAATTCAAGATACACAGAACAAAATGTATAGATCCCTATAAACAATAAGGACTTTTTAGAAACCATGATTTCCTAAGGAATGGCAGAAGCAGAAGGATGTACAGCATATATCCAGGAGCTCTTTGAAAATTACCTTGCAATATATAACTTTATTATGTAAAAGTTAAATATACTAGTTCATTTCAGTGGCTTTCCTTTGGTAAGTTTTTTTTTCATTACATTCACATATATGCAGGGTGGCATTTCCCAGCTGTCTGTCAAGCCCCTACTGAAACTGCATGACTGGAGCTGAAGGCAGAATCTAACTCCCAGGTCCGAATCCAGCAGAGCATTTGTATTCGTGTTTCTCTCCAAGTGTGTGGTCCTGTTGGCTTTCTGGGCTGCCCATAAGCTTGAAAGTAAGTATGTGCTTAAGTGCTTCACTGGAGCAGGGCAGCATCCTGCAGCCGCACTAAAGCATTGAGTCCAATTTGCTTTTCAGGGAGGTTATTACTGTTTGAAAGAAGTATTTCTCTCAAATAGAAGAAGGGAACAAATGTCCCAGAGCACTCATTCTTTTCCCTCTCACTCCCTTTCCTCCTTTCTGCAACTCCCTTGTCCTGGTTTCCTGGCTCATAACATCAGCCCTGTCAATTCCTTACAAAATATCACTGCTAAACAGTCTTAACTTTGCTAGCTCTTTCTGCTTTATGTGTCTCAGATTTAAATGGAAAACCTGTTCCTTGCCCAGGGCCCTATTTTCTCTTCTGATCCCGTTTCAGCCCCCAATGGCACCAGCTGTTGAGCATCAGCGCTTCCCACAGCCAAAGCAGCTGTGCGGTGTTTTCTATTGCATACCTGGCATGCCTTGCCCTTTCTACCAGCCCCGATCCTTCCCTTATTTAAAGCTTGCCAGAAATACATCCCCATCGTGTAGTGATAATACAGCTACCTCTCAGCAGATTTTTTTTCTGGCTGGGGAAAAAGGAAGACCAGTGAGGGAGACCTAGTACCAGCGCAGCTACAGAGAGGGCTCTTAGCAGGGTGGGCTAAGCTACCAGGACTTCTTGGACTGACGCGTAACCACCAGAGCCCCTGGGTGAAACGCTGTGAGCCCCAAAGGAAGAGCACTGTACACGGACCTGTGACTGCAATGAGTGCTGCGTTGCAAGGGCTGTTTAAAATTCCTTCCTTACGTGCTTTGGTAAATAGAGAAAATGCTGAGGGGTGGGGGGGCAGTGTCTCTTTTGTTGCGGCCTCTGAGCTTTTTTTGATAAAGCTGCTTAGAAAAAAGAAATCGCTTTGGTTTCTTGTCTGGTAGAATCCCATTCTTCCCGCAGTGCTAGTCTTCACTTACAGAACTAGTGGTGTGGATCAAGCTGATTTCATGCTTACAAGGTCACAGCTACTCTAAGCAGTCTGTAAAGAAGCTGCTATCCAATAAATCTGCCTATTTGCAATTCTGTATGCTTTTTGAGCTGGTTTTTGTTTCAGGGGATTGGGAAAGCTCTAGAAGACACAGGCAGATCTAGCGAGACGGTCTGGAGATCTTACGTGCTCCATCACAGCAGACGTGGCCATGCTGGTGGTGAAGGGGATTTGGGATCAGAGCAAGTGCTCTTAGCGAAGGCAGCGTGGCTCTGTGAGCAAATAGGCTCTCCTCAACATGCCTAAGAGCAGGCTTCAAAGAAACACTGGAAAAAAGCAGGGAAGTATGAGTCATCTGTAGAATGTCAGTTTGCATGTGCCTTTATGCTGCATGTAATTATTTTTATACACATGTTTAATTAATTTTTCTTTGTATTTCATCTGGGACTACATTTGTTTGTCATTCTCCTTGCTGGGTGTAGCGTCACGCTGTTACAATGTCAATGACTGTTTTGGCAGCTGGAAGCCTTTGAAGAACACCGCGGTGAACGCGGCTGCCCTGAAAAGCGGTCCGAGTTGGAGACAACAGCCTGAAGGTATTCCGTGATGAAAACGATACGTTCCACTGCACAACTCCCTCCTGCTCCCGTGTCCAAGGCCAAAGCTCCTTGCTGGGGCAGAGCCAGCGACGCTTCAACTCCGGGACGTGCTGTGCGGGCCCTGGCCCTCCCTTGGCCGCAGAGAGACAACTGCTGAAACGGGAACCCGCCCTGCGGACACCCTGCTTGCAAAGGGCACCCTGGGGAAGGCCAGTTACATTTGGGGCCGAGCTGAGATGCTGCTGAAGCCCGTACACTGGGGTAGCGAGGAGTTCTGGGGAAAACAAGGCATACAAAGCCAGCCGCTATGAAGTGCAAACACAGGGAAGTGGTCTCAGAGCAGGAGGGTCGGGAGCGCGATGTGGGGTTTGCAGCTGGAGGTCTATGGAGGCAGCTGAGGAGGGGGCAAGGGCAATTCCCCTGTTCCTCCCTGTTCCTTCATCTCTGCAGGGATAAACCTGAGACAAAGGACTATTGAGATGTTTGGGTTAGGAACAAAGCAAAGTATTTTGTCCACGGAGAAGAAAAAAATTGATGGGATTTACTTTTGTTGTTGGGAGAAAAGTTGTATCTTGGACAGGGCATTAGATTTTTGTTTTTCCCCCCCTTTACCCATGAGAAGAGGGCTCTGACTGTTCTGGAGAGGTAAGCTGATAAAGCAATTCTGTCGTGGTCTAACCCCGGCCAGCAACTCAGCACCACGCAGCCGCTCACTCACTTCCCCCCCACCCAGTGGGATGGGGGAGAGAATCGGAAAATA
>JAVKLA010000040.1:6472292-6489416 GCA_034782735.1 Sagittarius serpentarius
CTCATACTAACCCAAAACACAGCGCTGTACCAGCTACTAGGAAGACAATTAACTCTGTCCCAGCTGAAACCAGGACAAGTTCCCTGAAGACATGGTTTGCTCACGCAAGGTGAAAGCAGCCCATGGCTCTCCTACATGGTAAAGCCTGGGACATGAGGCAGAGAGGAAGTCTTCCTGCAGTAAACCACACTATTACTTTCAGCTATTAATATACATATTGCTGTTGCATATGACCTTAACTCATGAAAATCTGTGGCTTTTCCTCATTTAAATGAGCATGTGCCATTGGAGTGGTGGTAAATGTGGTGGGTGGCAAATGGGAGGGGGTCTGCTCTGCCCAGGTTGGGATACCGCCGAAACAAAGGGCACCTCTGGCCAAGTCTGCAAAACCTCTTATCTCACTTAGATAATATAGTTCAATCAAATGTCATTAAACCAGTACAAAATCTGACAAAATTGGGCTAATTAAGCAATACTAGCTTTCTGTCAGATGTTCAGAAAGTTTTTGAGAATGCCTCTACTCTCAGGAATAAAACTGAAATAACCCAGTTCAGTACAGTAGAGTCTCAAGGAATGAAACTATTTTAAGCAGAAGGAAAATCCTGTCTGCCTTTTGTTTCTGGCACTTTCCCAGCATGTCTTCTGAGCACAGGATGCTCACGGCTGGCCATCTCTCCTTGTCCTCTCTCTCTGCCATCTCACTGGCTTTACTGCAAGGTTTCCTTTGCTGTTTTCAACCCTTGTTTGCTGGCTGGTATAACCTTTCATTTACAAGAGATGTGAAAATTTGCCTTCCTCTTGAGTGTTTTTGAATTTGGTGTGTGTTTAGCCTATGTGCTTTGGGGCATATAACTTTCTTGTATGGTTTCTTCTTTTGCAATATGTGGGAAATGAAGAAGTTCTGATATTGTGCCTTTCTTTACCCATGATGCTTTTATCTCCGTTCTCTATGGTTATCTCATAACATGGGTTTGACCTTTTATGTGTAAAGTCCCTGCCAACATTTTGCTTGTTTTAGCTTTTAAAAGCCATAAATAACACTTCTGCATTCTTGCATATTTTCTAAGAATGAAAAATGCATTGGCATAATTTGTTTTTCCTGTCCTGTGATAGGGCAGGAGAAGCAAGGAGCAATTCTGTCGCTTATTTCAGTATCCCTGTACTTACAGCTAGGGACTTTAGTCCTGGGTGCTCCATCACTGCTACCAGAGCTATTTATACTCTTCTCACAGTGACTTCAGCTGGTCCATCTCCACCCATTTGTGAGATGAACGGTGTACTTGGATCTCATCTCTTTTTATTTACAGAGTATCACAGGTAATGACTTCATATTTCCTGGAAGAAGCCAACAAGCCTCCGGCAACCCATGCGCTGCACAAAAAGATCCTTACTCCCACTCTATATGAAAGTAGATCAGGAGTTTCATAACTGCAGGACCCAGACAAGAAAAATTGGAAACAGTGTTCAACTTGTCAAGATATAAGACAAAAAATTAAAAAAATTTTCTCTTGCCTATAGCCACAAAAGAAATGATCAAATTAGTGTCAGGAAAGCTTCCTGACTTGTCATATGTATTAAGACGTTACTTACACATATGGACTTTTCTGCAAGTACCTTTTATCTTTTTAGAAAAAAGATAAATTTCCCATGTTTAACAGTCTTTTGTTCAGAGCTTTCGTTTCTGAAAAATGCTTGTACAATGCACCATGCAGTGTAGACAATTCAACAGATACCGTACACCCTTATAGAGCTAAGCTGGATGTGTATCTGAATCACCACAAATGGGGAAAAGCTAAGGCGTTGCCATTTCCCGCAAAGATATCTAAAAGCCAGAAGTCTAGATCTGGAAGCTGGTTACTATTTTTGATCGAAACTTTTGAAGTGCATTTTGCATTTGACTCCATCTTCCATATAGTTAACAAAATGGGCAGAAAATATTCCACAGTGCCCAGAACGTACTTGACCGTGGAGGGAGCCCACACTGTCTAGCCAGTGCATGTTTGATGAGGAAAGGTTTGATCGCTCCTTAAGACTTAGCCTGTTTTAGCAGTGGTTCTTTTACTTCAGATGAATACGTTAGTGGTTTCCCAGAGGTGGTTGAGCACTGGTGACATGCAAACTGTTCGAAAATGTTGTATGCCCTTTTTGAGACCTGCTGCTGCTTCCTGTCATGTTGCTTGCTATTCCAGCGGCACTGGTGGCCGTTCCTGGACAGAAAAATGTTTGTCAAGTTGTGGGATGAGTCAGGCCAGCTGAATGTTTCCCATTCTTTGCGACTTCTGTCTTCGTTGCTAGTCAGGATGTCTCCTTCATGGAGATACGGGGAGACGTGAAGGAGACATGGAGGCAGTTGGCCGGCTGGTACAGACTCTGCAGTCAAAAAGCCCTACCAGCCCCAGCCAACGTAATCCTCTGTGGGGGCCATCAAGGGTGTTCAATACTGGAAATGACTATTGCGCTGCTCCTTTCTCTCTCCTTTGATTTGGGAGCCTGTGGATCTTTTCTGTGAGGTGTGAAACACGAGGCTCCTTAGGCTTGTGTACCCCCTCCCAGTCATGGAGGAACCCAGCACCCAAGCAGGATCCATCCCTGCAGAGCTTCTTGTGGGGTAAGGTGCCAGCCAGCCGTAGCGTGCTTTCCCACTCGGCTTGAAATATTGTCAGAGGGAGCATCTGCAGAGGATTGCTTGTCATCTGATTGCAGTATATTTCAACCACATAAGCAATAAATATTTAAAGTCTGGTTGTAGGCCATGTAACAACTCTGTAAATATGCAGTTCTGAATACAGAAGTGAGAGGCTGATCTTTTCTTTTAAGAGGAAACAAATACATCTCTGTTTGGCATAAAGTGTCCTCCTCCCCATTCTGTAAGGAGGAATATGTTGAGGCAATTTTGCTGCTATGAAAGAAGGTGGAAACTAAAGGCAGAAAAGTACTGCTGCATATTTCTTGCTATCTGTCATGCTTTAAGCCCCGACGGCCACTAAGCGCCACGTGGCTGCTTGATCACCCATCCCCCACAGTGGGATGGGGAGGAGATCGGAAGAAAAAGGTAAAACCTCATGGGTTGAGATAAGGACAGTTTAATAGGACAACACAAGGAGAGAAGAAGTAATAATAACAACAATGCTAATTAAAGAATGTGTAAAGCAAATGATGCACAATGCAGTTGCTTACCACCTGGAACCCGATGCTCAGCCCGTTCTGGAGCTGTGATCCCTCCTACACCCGGCCAGCTCCCCCAGCTATATACTGAGTGTGATGTCATATGGTATCAAATATCCCCTTGGCTAGCCCTGGCTTTGCCCCTTCCCAGCTTCTTGTGAAAATTAACCCTATCCCAGCCGAACCCTCCTGGCTATCCTCTGTTCTTTTCCATTTGTCACATTGGAGTATTAGATCAAAGCCCAGTAAGGAAAGGCAGGGACTGAGAGAGAACTGAGGAAAGTGAATAGCTTCACTCTTGCTGCTGCTGCTCGTTCTCTCCCTGTTTGTCCCCACCATGTTCTCTCCCATGACAGAGAAGCTGTGATCGGTAATGGAGATAAGAAGCAGTATGGGCATTCCTGTGAAGTTTTCTGTCTTCTCTACAGCATCACAGGAACTTCCACTATTCTAAGTAATTAGGTTTTACAGGAATACATACAGCTGGTTTATGTAAACTGAGATTGACAACTGACATGAGCCTGAAGATTCTGGGCCCTTATCAGCACCTGTGGAAGAGGGCAGCAGTAACAGAGGACATGAGAACGACCTGTGGAAGTGATTGAAAGGTAAGTGCACTGTAGGTGTCTTTGGACATTGACTACAGACTTTCAAGTGTGGAAAGAAATCCAGGCCTGTTTTGGTGTCCTTTGTTGTGATTAAATTATATTTTTTGCTGTTGAAAGAGCTTTGAAAGAAAAAAAAAGTACTCTGACATTGGCTGAGGGAATATTTAGGTTCTCAGGTGATTTAAGTCAAGTAGCAGAGCCACAGCAGTTGGGGGAGAATCTAGTTCTGCATGTTGCCTTCTCTAGCTTTCCGGGTTTTTTTTCCAAGAGTTTCTTGTATTTCCTTGGAAGTGGTTTTACGAAGTGCTTTTGCAGTTGAGAAGTAACTCGGTGATTTGACTCATGTGGCTTGTTTCTTCTCTGTGGCATGTAATTAGTAAAGTTCTTTGAATGTATAAATGATTAGCAAAATGTGATGATGTGTGCTGCATCTTACATCTCTGCTGTTTCTAAAATCCATTTAGTGAACAAAAACCCTAGTGGTCATCTCAGAACAGGCCATTGTCAAACAACTGTTACCTACCAAGAGAAGTTTCCTTTTCAAAAAGCCCAGCTGAGGCATAGTAGAATATTTATTATATGGCTGGCAGTATCCTTCTGCCTGAGGGATGGACTGCAATTACAGCATGGTAAATATTTCATTAGAACAAAGCAAAACTGTATGGGAAGTAGCCTTTCCTTTATTTAAAACATTTATTAAAATACAACGTTAGAATCTACATGGGAATAATTCTTTCTACCCAATCTACCAAGCTGCAATTTTAGGCAAGACATTTTGTTATTACAAAACCTTGCATATTAGAGTAATCTATCTTTCCCTCTGAGAAAGATGGACATTTTAACACAGATTAAACTTAGTGTACACTGATGTTCTTTATACTATTCTGGCTGCATTAAGGAAGTGAGAATGGGTACAAGCGGAGTCTAGTCCCATTACAAAAATCTTTCTCTTCAGAAGGATGGTGTAAATGTGATTTAAGTGCAAGACCTAAACACAAATGAATGTTGAAGTCTGTGCACCAGAGTGGGAAGTAGTCACTTCAATACTGCATAATGATGCATGTGCAGTATTGGAGAGTAATGGTCTGTATTAAATTCCTTCTGACTTCCATTTATTTTAAAAACGTCCACTTCTCTGGAACCTGAAAAAAGACACAAAGGCAACCACTTTTTTGAGTGCTTGCCCTACTGCAGCAATTTTCTTAGTGAACAGAGAAGATATCTAAGAGGACATATGAAGAAGAGATCTTATTGAACAGTAATCTGGCAATAACTCCTTTTCCCTGGAGGTCACCTTTCTACTATAGGACCAGATTATACAATGTTTAGCCTATAATATTCCACTTTATCTGCTAGAGGGCTATGGTTAGGCCCCAAGTCTGTAGCCTAGTCCTACACTGGTAACAGCCTTCTTGCTTCTTCAGATGCTGAGGAACTAAAAGAAAAAGATCACCTCCTCACTGTACCAGTCACAGGGAGTCTCAAACCCCTTTTTGCCCCGTTTTTCTGTGATTATTGGAGAGATGCTACTTCCAGTTCAAGGTTTCAGGCAGTTGTTGAACTCCATTCCCATGGTGTCTGTTCTCTGAGTAGCAGGACTTTGCTCAGTGTCTTTCCCTCTCTAGGCTCCTGGTCACTCTTTCCCTGCCAGCGATGAGAGTGCTACCTACTTTGCTTTGCCTAATGTGTAGGCTAGATGTGCAGTTTCAGTGTGGAAAATCGCTATTCCTGATCTCGCATGCCGTGGTCACGTAAGAGTGTGAAGTAGACCTCTCTGTTGAGCGTCCTAAGCCAGCCTACTGTCCCTCCTGTATTAGAGACTCAGTTTTGCTCTTGATCTCTTCTCTAATCCCTTACAAAGTTTCAAAAGTACTTGATTATGCCACGGTATGTACAAAACCATTTCCCACGTTCAGTGCTAACCTTATAGCCTGACTTCCCATCTGTCCCAGCTGCTGCCTCTGCTGCTGCCCAGTGGGGAACTTCTACAGGGAGCTCCGACTTGTCTCTGGGCCAAATGTACCTTTTCATGCCTGCGTGAGTGGTCACCAGCCCCTTTTAAGTTGTCCTGACCTGTAAAGCAGCAGGATTACTTTAGCAGAGAAGAGTCAACCAGAAAGACTTCTGGCTCATATTAGCTAGTCCAGAGAATTTTATTGTCCTGTTGGTGTGCTTTGTCCTACTACCCTGAGCTCCAGTAGGGACTTCTCCAACTGCACTGGAATGCTGACACACTGCAAAAGTTAATGTACGGTGAAACCTGTCTCTAGACAGCCCTTACCATTCTTGATGTTACAAGCATACAGATGCTGAAAAGCTGTGTCCCCTTGTTTAAAGCCATGGCTCGTTTTTACCCTGAGAAAGGGATCCTGCAGTAAATCTGCTCTGAGGCATAAAATCGCCGTTCATTGCATACGGCATGAGCTGGCTCCCAAAATGCAGCATCAGCTCCAGAGTCTAAAATCCATTTAGGTTAAATGTCGGTTTCCTTTGGGTGGCCTCCAGACTCTGAGGATGCAACTGCAAAGCATTCTAGCGAGACCCACAAAAATAAAGCAAACGCATCACAAGTGAGTCTCCAAAGTGCGCTCCCAGGGCTGGGCTTCCATGCAGTGTAGTGCAGAGGCCCTGAGAAAAGAGAGACTTAAGCCAACACATTGCCAGAGGACCGTGCAACCAAACCTGAGCCACAGGAGCTCACAGCAGTGCCGCTGGCTCTCCCCCAGCCTGATGGGAAGGCGGTGAGCGGAGGCCACGCTGCGTTTCCCAGTGCCGCCTCCTCCAGGGTTAGCAGAGTCATGTCAGAGCCCTGTGAAGCAGCTCTGATCTACTTAAGCTTTTTTGCTTTATTATTTTTTTTTTTTTTTTTTTTTTTTTTTAGATTCCTTCTGTCACTGGTAGAAATGAGTTGCTCAGAAACAAGGAGTCTGAATATGTGGAGTTGGCCATTGGGATGCTAAGCCGTGCCTGAGCAGCGGAGGCTGAGGATTTCGTATGATAAATACAGCCGAAGTAGCACTAATATAACATTTGGGTGCCCAGTTCCTTTGGAAACCAAATCCTTGCACTCTCCCTTTGTGGGTCACAGGATTAATGCAGCAGCCACATGAATATGCTCTCCTCTGTGCCCGTCTTTTTACTTAGCACTAATATGTGCAGCGTTCCACATGCAAATAACTATGCCAGGATTTGTATAGAGTCCTGTGCCAGAAGACAAACTGTACAGCTATCTTCATATTGCTACTTTCCTTCACTAAGAAGTCAGAGCAATGAAATCTCACAGACATGCATTAAAACACGCTTGTATTTAAGAGCAACAATGGATAGCTACAAATATGTAGTGCTCAACAGCAAAAGAACTGAAGTGGGGTTATAGCTTTAAGTTAGCAAGACAGATAGTAAAGGGACAAGAAAGTTTAGGTACTTGCTGCCTCCTGGGAGGTTCATGAGGATGTACCAAAATGAAGATGGGTCTTTGGAGTTGCATTCCTCCCAGAGAGTGCTCTCTTGGTGGGAGTGTTGGCATACCTCCAGCAACATCCCTTATGGTGTCTCTCCTATATATATACGTATTGATGTTAGGAGTTCCAAAGACCCCTAACACTAGCAACTTGCATTTATATTTAATACTTTAACTAGTTATTGTAGGCACAAACATGTTGCCACCATGTGATGAGGTACTCAAATTCTATAAGCTAAAATCTTTTCTGCAAAACAAAGCATGTGAACTGCTGGCTTCTGGAACGGTGCCTTGGTTTGCTTTTTTGATCGTGAATTTCTACATCTCTGTGCTTGTCTGGATTTTGTTAGAACAATTTTTACATCCAAACTCACATGTATGTCATCTGTCAACCAATTACTGGAGGTTATTCAAAGGTTATATTTGAAGTATTCATTTGAGATATAAAGCGAGCGTTTCATTCATTGATAATTGCTGAACAAAGGCTTGAAAATCCTAAAGGAACCATCAGAATAGATTTGAACTTCTACACTATGCGAAGAGCATTGTGAATTCAAAGTGTGACCTTGACAGAAACAGCAGGTAGTTGTGCTCACACCTTCTGAAGTATGAGGGACACGTTTGCATAATTGACTGAAGGTGCTTTTCATGTGACTGACATGTTGACAGCGATTAATTATCTCAATATTTGCTTGGGGTTCTGAGCCTGCACCAAGTGATTAAAGATACTTTTGGAAATTAGTGGTTTTGTTTGCACTCCTTCCTCTAATTGTTTGCTAAATAATTTACCATCATTGTGTTTCAAATCTCTGAGTACTGCAAATAGTACTTAAATAGTATGGGTTAATTTGGAGGGAAGTAAATACAGATGTGTAAAGAGTGTGTGGAACTGGGGAGGAAGGAATGAGCACACGTGGGCTTTCGGGGCAGAGGTGAAAAGGAATATAAGTGTCTTCCTCACCTAAACAGGAGGTGATAATTTACAGATGGCTGGTACCAAGGCGCTGTAGTGCTTCAGGCAGACCTGCAGGATCTATCTTTATTATGTGGATATTAAGTAGACTGTTAATGAACTTAAAGGACTGTAGCAAATTTCCCAACAGTTTGCATTTCTGAATACCAAGTAATGCACCAAACTAGGTCCCTCCAGAAAGCAAACTCTCTTCCCCTCCCTAAGAGATCCCTCTTTCGCTGCACCCATTTGTTCTCAGTGGCCCTCGTCTGAAACTCACTGGGAATCTTTCTATGTATTTCACTGTTATCTTGAAGGTCGTAGTGATGCCTGCAGTGTTCAGACTGTTCTGTAAACACGGTGGATATCCTTTCAGCATGAATTCAACTTAACATATGTTTCACCTCTTCATGCCCTACCAAATGCATGGCTCCAGTTTGTAAGCATGCCATGCATTGCTGCTGTCTTTTCTATTGAGATGAAAAAAAGCAACTCATGCAGTGAGGTTACTTAAACAGAAATTGAAATTCTGGGAAAGACGTAATGATGGAAAAGTTCTGTCTTTGTGATTTCTGATCTGATTTCAGAGTTGTGAGTAAAAGGGAAGTTACCCTTTTGACCGTTGTTATCTTGGTTAATCCACTAAAACCTCCATGACTTAACTAACGCCATGCAGTCCAGAAGTCAATGACTGAATAATTACCAGAAGGCATTGGTCACCCTTAGATGGCTGCAGTTCTTGCAGTTGTCACTGCTATGCCTCATCAAATCTACAACAGAAACTTCTGGTATTAGGAAAGAACTCTGGCCAGCTCGGACATGCTATCCTGTGTTAGTCCTGGGCCAAGGACCTACCTTGTGTGTGACTCAGGTTATGCATCTATATGGCTGATAAATTTGATTATGCTGATGTGTTGTAAGGCAATGGCTGAAAGTGTTGATTTCCAGAAAATACTGACCAGCTTCCCCTCCTCCTGTGTGACAGCGCAGCCCTTCATTAATCCTCAGGTGATCCAACTACTAAGGTCAGCTACGTAGTCTTACACAACAGTCCAGCATCAGTGGATGCTGAATGGTTGTGACAGCACTTTTTTGTTAGATTTAATTCAAGCAGTGTTGGGTACTTCCTCATATCCTTTACAAACATAGGAAGAAAAAATTAAGCAAAGTATGAAGAAAAAAAGATGAGAATCCTCCTACATGTTTATGAACAAACCATCCACTTCTGTCCTTTGGCATGGCTAGGCCATCCGCATGCTAAATCTTTGGTAAATGTAGTTTCACTCTGCAGAAATTTCTCAAAAAAAACTGTGGAGAAAAACTTGATGGGGATGACATAATATTAACGTAGGAAAATACCATTTGCAAACCTCAGAACAATCCTGATTAACTACACTTAGTCCTTCTTTGCTAGATAAAAAATAAAAGGAAACAAGTGTGGAGTGCCTTGTGCCTCAAATTCCCTCATGGCCCTATTCATGTAGCGAGTCCTTCCCATTCTCGCTGGATGTATTGGTATTGCTCTCCCCCCAGCCAACCCGCTGGCTAACCATAAACTCGTATTGTCTAACTCTAGATGACCTATAAACCTCTGGCAGTATATCAACCTACATAAAGACTGATGCACATATAAATGAAAGTGGCTGAGTCAAAAGAAGAAACAGTAAATACCTTTTTAAAAAACTGTAAAGGAATCCAGGCAGCCTGCATCTCTCCTTCCCGCTTTTCTCTCATATGTACCGTTCCATCTTAGTCTGTTCAAGTCGACCTCTTGCTCCAGTCTTCATTCTTTATCTCAGATTTCTGCCTTTCCATTTATTCTCATTTTTCAAAGGACACTTCTTAGATCATTTCTTTCTTTAGCTAAATATTCAAGATATGAGCAACGTTAGCCTCATAGAAATTTCCTTTTCTACATCCAGATAATAGAGTTTAACAGTTGCCAGGTTTCATATTTAGGGGTGCAAAGTGAGTTCTGGGATATAAGAGCCTCAAGTGAAAGAACCACAGAAGGCTTTTCCTAAGCCTTACACTGTCCAAAGGAGTCCTTGGTTTGCTTTCAGTTGATCTAGGTGAAGAAAACAGGCACGTGTGCTCAGTCAGAGGCTTAGGCTGGGTGCTTTCACACTCAGCAGATCCCCAAATTGTTTTATATGCAAGTGTCACTTTTTGCAATTATAGTTTTATTTCTCTTTCTGTAGGAAGAATGAAAAACAAAACTTCATATTGAACAACTTGCTGAAAATATGTCAAACCCAGAACAGCACAGACAGAACTGAGTCACCCAGAACAACACTGATTCATCTTAAAATGAAATGCATGCTCTCTCGAGCAAAATTCTTACCCTTTAAGCACATTAAGACTGTTAAACAACTGTGCTCTTCTGGTAGCAATTCGTTACAATGCCTTCCCTCCAGTTACCTCTTGCAGGTTTCCTCAAAAGCCCTGTCCTTCTCCATCCCTCACTGGTATCCAATACACATCCCCTCCCTCGTGAAAGGCACACACGTGTCTGTCCTGGGTTAGCTGGTTACCGAAGAGCTGCTTATTCCTCAGGCTCCCAGTGTATGACTGTCTCTTCTTGCATTTTCAGCTCCTGCTCTTCTAAATGTCTTTCTCTCCCAAACAGCTTTCCCAAAAGCTGGTGTGTCTATGTTCCAGGCACTTGCTCATGATATAAATGAAAGGAAGGACATGATTACCTATATTTGGCCCTACAGATATGTCAGGAGAGAAATCTAAGCCACAGTCTTGGACTCCGTGATCTGGAACCTCCCATGTGAACTTTGGAAGTTGTGCCACGTCTCCGTACACCTGCACACCAATACTGTTACACGCAGCGGGAGAAAGCGAAGAGAGCTGCTGTGTGCTGGCAACTCACCTAAGCAGTTTTTCAGTGGAAAGCCCCCCTTTGGCATACAGCTCCCGACCTTTGCCACTTGGTAGGCGGTAGTAAAGAGAGTTAGCTCCGATATTGAGCCATTATGTTATTATATCCATACTTATGTTATAAACCATGCTACCCAGACTTGCTAAACAACCAAAAACCTCGCTGCTTTGTGCCCGATTAACACAGGCAGATCCTTCCAGTTGTTATTTGGCTGTTCTGAGTACTTGGCCATCATCTCTTCCTCTCTGCTGTGTGTAGCAGGGCTGACAGCTGGGGACAGGAGTCACAGCTTCAGTTCTCCAAATTGAGAGAGAGACAGCAATCAGGCTTCCAACCCCTGAAGGCTACTAATTTCCTGACTGTTAAAGCAGAAAAAGCATTCACATATAGAAAGCAGGGCCAGTCTTTGGAGACAGAATGGCAGGACAAATTCTCAAACCTGGTTGAATATCAAATAAGTAAATATCACTCTGCCACCGAAACCTGCAGAAATGTTGCTATGCTGCGCACAGACTCATGCATGCCAGCCGCGTTCTTACCCCTGGTCTAGGCAAAGCTATACACAGTAATGGAAATGAAAGAGTACGTGTGCTGCAGCCTGATTATTGCCTCTACATTATATGCAAACACTATATGTGTTCTTCTTGACTCCATATAGATTCTTAATGGTCAGAAAATTTTTGACAGACCTGAGGCAAAATTCGTTCTTTTCATGCCCAGAAAATAATGAAGTCCTATCTGGAAGAAAAACAGGCTTTTTATGGATGTTTGATTACATACCGAATAGCAGTATTCTGAGTTCCTTGAGCTGAATTTGCTAAAGGAACTACACTTACTTTCTTTCTTCTTTCCTTTGCCTCCAGCTGCCTGTTCCAGAACAGGACTTCCATTCTTCTTTGTCCACCTATTAAAAAAGCATAGTCTACAGCAGAGTATTTATGCAGAGAATGGTACTGCTGCCATCTACTCGTTGAAGGAAGTATCAGCACTTTCTTGTTAACCATGAACACAGCTCAGTTTATGTCCCAAATCACCTTTGTTTTCCCTAAGTCTAAATATTTAATCAGAATTTTTGTCTCACTTGCGCTATGCATCCACCAGACAATCCACCCACGCTTTCTGTTTTCCCTTAGCCACAGCAACACAAAACAAGTAGCTGGATGAACATTATAGTTTCCTATTTCATGATGGGATTAGGAGTACCTAATAAGAGGACAGAAATGTTTCCTGCAGCTGTACCATTAATAATGCCTCTTTCTCATGTGGGTTCTCTTGACTTCTGCTATGGCCAAGCTCTTACTGCAGTGAGGACCTTCATGTGGCAGACTGCCCTTGCGAAATTTGCCTTTATGATATAATAATATACATCTACTGTAAACCCAGTTCCTAATTTTTTTTTTTTTTGCATTTGTGTTTGACATATCTTTGAGTTTCACTGAGGTGCCTGCCTGTGATTAGGAGAAAGTTTTGGTTCTGTATGTCCAAATCACTGTGACTCAAAATGTAACTAAAATGGAAAGACTCTAGAAAGGGCTGTTACTTGCTCAGCAGGATTCCCCAACACCTCTGTTCCCTTTGATAGGAGTGGAGGGCTTTTTCTGCTGTATGACTTGCCTTCACCGTGCTGCTGTGATTAACATGCTGTTGTGTGCGTTTTGCTATCTGTGTGCCTGCCAGGTGGAATTGTGCAGTGAAAATTTTTTCCGGAATGTTTTCATCTAACTGCCCCCCCGCCCCACCTTTTCCTATTTTCTCCTTGTGCTGTTTTTTAATTTTGCTGCCTAAGTGGCACCCTATCAAATCAGCTATTAAAAAAAAAAAAAATCCGTATACCAGCTTAGTTGCATCATTGGAACACAAACATGCCTGTCTGACTCCTTTATAGAGTGGGTATTGAGGACACTCTTAAAACATTTACGGAATGTCGTTTCCAAAGTGTCTCGTTGCTGAGCCTTTCTCTGTCTGGGGATTTGCTACGCATCAAAATTGATACTGAACAGCAACTGTGTCTTGGAATTATTGGAAAAGGCAGTTTACAGATACTTTGCTTCTGGCAATGTTTGCACAATCCATAGATGTAAAGAAATAAAGATGACATTTTCTGAATTTCTAGTTTAGTCCTCTTTAGGAAAATGTCTTGATCTTTCCTATGATACTCTTTTCAAATGGCACAAAATTGCTGTGTGTTTTAAAACACCCTTGCTGAAAGTTTTATACAGTGGAGCTTCCTTCTGGCCTCCGTAAATGCCATTACAGCACCCAAAGGAATACTGTGGTCTGGAACCGCTTCTAAAAGCCTAATGACAGACGAAATATGTTAGATCTTGAAGAAGTAGGAATTAATGAAAGCATCCCGCGTTCTCTCCTTTCTCTCTTTTTTGAGACCTTTGCTACTGGGACATGAATTCCAGCTGAATTTTAAACCTGCCTGATTCATTCTTCTCTCGGAGCTGCGCAACGGGCCGCAGACAAACTGAGGTGCCATGGAGGAGTCCATGGCCCAGTTTCATCTCTCAGAGTAACTCTGGGTTAGTCGAGGGAAGCAATGATGGACTCACCATAAGGCATCTGATTCGCTCAAGGAATTATTGCCTGCTTAAGCAGGGAGGGCAGCTGGGTGACATTCAGATGGGCATGTTATGGTAAATGCATCCATAGGCGGTGCACACCCAGTTGCCTATTAACTTGTTTGTGAAAGAAAAGAAACAGCGTGCAGCACCAGTTGATGCCTCCTGTTGGCACTGGTCAGAGTTTCCACAGAATTACAGCTATCCTTCACTATGAAATTCTCAGACAGAAAATGATAAAGAAATTAAAATTATCATTTCAGAGAATATAACTTTTTATTATGATTTATTTCTAAATGTCTCTGCTTCACTTGTGTGCTGTTAAACTAAAAAATGGCTTTCCTTTTAAGCTCTCACATGAGTAAAGCCATTTTTTTAATGCTAGATTCAGTGATCTAATGCATCTTCCACATGTATAAATGCTGAAACAGGATCTATTAATAGCAACTCGGCACCAGGGTTTTTCTAACTATAAATATTTCGGTATAAACATTGCAGAAAGTTCTTATAATAAAATAATAAACAATTTCATAATAGATTTAGATTCACAACGCAATGTGCTAAATTATGGCCAAATTTTAAAGTGGATCTCAGATTTGTAGGGTGTCTTAGCAATGAGTTTTATCAGTGGTTTTGAAAGAAAGAGTTTGAGATAGGCAGCTAGAAATAAATCAATAAGGAAATCAGGAACAGAGAAATAAACATTTGAAGGGACCTACACAAGATCTCATACTTAAGAGACATCTTAGTGTTTCAACACTCTGCCAAAAGTCTTTTCTGTACACTAGAAAAGGCTGATGTTTCTGCCCCATCACTTAGAGTGCGGCCATTTTAACAATTGAGCCACAGACCTGCAGCAGGGAGGGGGCGGGGGGGTGTGTCTGGGCTGGGCGCAGGGAGATGGGTGCATGGGAGGACAAATCCGGCTCTGCCAGAGAGTCACTGTTTGGTGCAGCAGTTGATCCAGATAGGAAACTCCTGGCTGTTCCCACTAATTTCTCTTCATCCTCTTGTGGAGGCTTTCAGCTGAACTGTGTTGTGCTGGATATGCTTCTCACACTTTCACAGGGAACGGAAAAAAGAAGCAGAGCTGAGAACAGGAAACTTAATAAATCCAGTCTGTACTGGATATATGTTATTTCACAAAGTCTGCTGGTCTCTGTGGTGTGGCACTGTACAGGTCAGTTAAAGACAGTAGTTTCTGTTATTATTTTTTTGTAATGGAAAAGCATAAAAGGGCACAGAAATGGCATCTCTGAAGGCATGGGAAAGACTTGCCTGAGAATTGGAAGCTGGGAGGATAGGAAGGAGACAAGATTACTTTGTATTTCTCTGTTCTTATATTCCTTCCTCCAACATTCGCTAATGGCCACTGTGGGACAGGCGACAGGGCTGGAGGGACCTCTGCTCTGACCCTGGGCACCTGGGCTTGAAGGCTTGTTCCCCGGCACGAGAACCACGGGAAGAGGCTGTGCAGGAGGCTGGCGCGGGAATTCTCAGCGGACCGGCAACACGCACCCCCAGAGCCACCGCTGAAGGCTGGCAGAGGTATCTCACAGTCTCCGTCATACTCAAAGGTCCCATCAGGATATTATTTCCCCATACGCATTTCTGTTCAAATACATGTGACAAGCAGTGGCAAAAAGCCGTATTACGTACATTCTGGAAAGCTGCGTACAGCCTGTGCTCTCGTGCGCACAAAACATCTCGGTTCTCTCACAGACTGTGCCCGGGGAGGGAGGAAGGATGCTCTTCGTGTTTGTGCCCGTTCTGGCAACAGTGCTTAAAGTGATCCAAAAATGTGCTCTTTTTCCTCCAAGGTGATATTCTGGATGGTGATTTCTTACATGGCAGGGACATCTGCTGGTGCTGAGGTAATCCTGCAGAGCACCCAGCTTATCCCAGAGTCACCCCGGGGTGCAGCCGAGGGGGATGAGGGAGCCTGCCATATGGTGCTGGAGGGCCGGGAGCAGACATCCAGCCTCTCAACTGCTCTCTCTGTTTGCAAAGAGGCGTAATACTACTACTTTGGAGTAGGATTTGTTATGAAGATTAATTTAAAATTTTAGTCATTAAGGAAACTCACTATAAATCGATAATAGTACTTGTTTTAAGGCACCGCCAAAACATAAATCATACACTTACCCAGCTGCAGTAAAGTATGCTATATGAATAATACGATTAGTACACAATTCATGTATGGACAGCCAGGATAATAATGCTGGTATTTCAACCTCAAAGCAAAATCCTTTGCATTAATGTCTGTAATAATTTATTACAGTAGGAGGAAAAATGGAACAAGGTTCGTGCTCAAGTACTTCCAGAAGTCCTGAAAGGACAGCTGTTTGCCACATGTGATGAGCATATTTAATGAACATCACAGTGTCTATTCCTGCCAAACACAGCTTCTTTAATGGTCCCTGCGAATGATTTCCATGCTGCTGAAGGTGGCCGATTGAGGTGCTGGGATGGCTGAGCTTTCCCCTTCCCTATCTCCAGCCTCACACTCCATGGTTTTATCATGCAGAAGGGATTTTAGTAATGTGACTTGCATATCGCTAAGTAGTTCCTAGTTTACAGTGGCTCTGGAGAAGTTTATATGACGATAAAACAACTATTGTGCGATATTATCACTACTGATTTTTGGACCATGCATTTAAAATTTGGAGGGGGACTTGGAGGGAAAGGGCTTACCTAAGGACCCTGAGACTACTAACTTGCAATTTAAAAAGCCTGTCTTGCTTTCAAAAAGACATGCCTTCATAAATTAGGCCAAGAGAAATGATGGTGATCTCCAGCAGTATTCAAGAAAAAATAATGGAATGCTACCTGAGAAAAAATGTCCACTTTTTACTTTCCTGCTTTCTGTGTAGAGGGAATCACCAGTATTTTATAAATAATCTGTGTTTTGATTAATCTATATTTACATATGTGAAAGCAGCTATATAAGGGAGGAAAATGTGGTGGTGGATGTGATGTGCGCATATATGTATGTTCTGAGGCTGTTATGGCATAGCCCTGCAGACTGGCTCCCATCAGTGTCTCCGTACAGAGTCTGAGGGCTTCGGCCTGGAGCCCGAGGAGTTAAACAGCCTTTCCCTACAAGTGCTGGGGGGAAAGATGGTGTAAGCAGGAGGTCTCTGACGTTTGTTGAGCAGACACATATTAAAAAATGGTAATGGAAGCTTATTGGAATGAGTCACAACAGAGTGGGTTAGCTGGGCTCCGTTTTCATGGGAGCTTTGTGGCATTTAAGGACATGTCTGTTAAATCTCGCTGGTTTTGAAAGTTGCTGTAACATAAGCAACATTGGCAAGGAGACCCTGCACAGCACCATGTTCCCAGGGTGTCTGTGGAGAGAGTTATTATATTGTATTAGATTTATATTATATTATTATTATATTAATTATATTATATTATATTATATTATATTATATTATATTATATTATATTATATTATATTATATTATATTATATTATAT
>JAVKLA010000040.1:6491979-6516520 GCA_034782735.1 Sagittarius serpentarius
CAGGAGAGCTCACGGGGCCCTGGGCTGTCCACTATTTATGGAGTAAGATGATTGACTTATAGTCATATTTGCATACCAGCTGTATTTCGGTTGATGCATACTCAAGTAGCCCTTGGCTATTGTGTAGTTATCTGTCTTCCCCGAATCCACTTCGAGCCAGATGTGGCCATCACAACCAGATGCATCCATTATGACCGCCACTGGTGGTTATCACTTGAGCAGGGTTACGGGAAATAAAGGTCAGGTTAGGGGCGAGGGAGCACACAGTCACTGTCAACCATGTCATATCATTACAAAAATGGGAAATGTCATCCTGGGATGTATAGTCAAGAGTAAAACTTGAAAGATATGTGAAATAATTCCTTCCAGTGTACCCTTCATTGGTAAAGATTCAGCTCAAATACATTACTCACTTTTGAGTGCTGCTGTCCAAGGAACAGACCAATGGGATCCGCTAAGTTTAAAGAAGTGAGGATGAAAAAGAGTTTTGACTCTGCGCTATGAGATGGGACGCAGGAGAAGAAGCTGTAAGGAGGTGTGGTGGATTGACCTTGGCTGTCTGCCAGATGCCCACCAAGCCACTCTCTCACTCTCCCTTCTCAATGGAACCGGCCAGAGAACAAGATGAAAAAGCTTTTGAGTTGAGATAAGGACAGAGAAATCGCTTGCAGTTACTGTCATGGGCAAAACAGTCTTGACTTGAGGAGGATTAATTTAATTTATTGCCAGTTAAAAATAGATTAAGATAGTGAGAAACAAAGACAAAACTAAACCCACCTTCCTCTGCTCCCTCCCACGTGTTCTTCCCAGGCTCAACTTCAGTCCCGGCTCTTTTACCTCTTCCCTGAGCTGCGCTGGGTGGTGGGGAATTGGGATTGTGGTCTGTTCATAACCTTTCATCTCTGCTGCTTCTTTCTCCTCACGTTGTTCCCATGGTCCAGTGTGGGGTCCCTCCCAGGGGTACAGTCCTTCCAGAACTGCTCCAGCATGGGTCCTTCCCACAGGGTACAGCCCATCAGGAACAGACCGGTCCAGCATAAGTGCCTCAAGGGCCACAGGTCCTGCCAGAAAACCTGCTCCTCCGTTGGCTCCTCTCCGCAGGCTGCAGCTCCGGCCAGGAGCCTGCTCCTGTGTGGGGTCTCCATGGGCTGCACTGTGGGTTTCTGCACCACCATGGCCCTCCACGGGCTCCAGGGAGACAACCTGCTTCACCATGGTCTTCCCCGCGGGCTGCAGGGGAATCTCTGCTCCGGCACCTGGAGCACCTCCTCCCCCTCCTTCTGCACTGACCTGCATGTCTGTGGGGCTGCTTCTCTCATATTTTCTCACTACACCTTCTCACAACTGCTGCACAGCATTTT
This sequence comes from Sagittarius serpentarius, assembly GCA_034782735.1. Classification (NCBI taxonomy): domain Eukaryota; kingdom Metazoa; phylum Chordata; class Aves; order Accipitriformes; family Sagittariidae; genus Sagittarius; species Sagittarius serpentarius. The sequence goes on from JAVKLA010000040.1 coordinate 6,493,341, forward strand.
TCATCCTTTCTTAAATATGTTATTACAGAGGCACCACCAGCATCGCTGATGGGCTCAGCCTTGGCCAGCGGCGGGTCTGTTGGAGCCAGCTGGAAATGGCTGTATCCAACGTGGGGGCAGCTCCTGGTGTCTCCTCACAGACGCCAACCCTTCTGCTGCCAAAACCTTGCCACGCAAACTCAGTACAGAAGGACAGTCTATCCTCCATGATGCCACTGGATAGGATGAGGAATATGTGCTTAAACTGCAGGAAGGGAGATGCGCGTCAGCCATTCTTGTGGTGAGGCCAGTGAAGCAGTAGGATTTCATGGGAAGGCTATGAAATTTTGATTACAGGATGTGTTTAAAAACAGACTGAAAAACCTTCTGTCAAAAGTGATTGTATTGCAGAGTAGAGGTAGAGGAGAGGGCCTCTTGAGACCCCTTCCAATTCTGTGATCTTGTCAGGTTGAGAGAATTAGTTAACTGTTGTCACATAAGGTAACTTCGCTCTGGGGGCAAAGCCATGATCTGGGACTTTAGTTGACTGATTTATTATATTTTCTTATTTAGTATTTTTTGCCTGTAAGCTATTACCTGTTTGTCTGTCTGGAAGTTCCATAGTGCTGTCCATGTCCATTACCATTCCAGTTCAGTTTTTACTGCATGTAATGGATAGCAATAGTAGTCTTTAGCAGACTTCATAAAGTGTTTGGCTTTCTTTTGCTTTCTGGCTAAAAATTTCTGCTTTGGGGTTTGCTCTTGAAAATGAATATATTCATTTATGTTTTGTTTGTGCCATCAGCGTGGCTCCTGTTAACAAACAGACTGTTTCTGAGAGTGGATTTTTTCTGGTTATTGCATTTTTCCTCAGGTGCAGACATCATACATTCAAATATTCAGTGCTGACCTCTTTCTTTTGGGCTGTCCACACAGGCTGTTAATGAGCTTGAATATTGCATTAAAGGCTTGTTGACAGCTCCCCAGAGAAGAGTAATCTGGATGGAGTAATAGCAAGTAAATATTAAAGTCTGTTCCCAGGATACTCAGCCTGTGAGCTCTGTGAAGAGGGGAAGGCATTTTGCTCTTCATGCTGTGTTGTAATGGTAGAGGAGGGAGCACGCTGCTGCTGCCCGTGTCCTGGTGTGCCTCTGTGGAGTCCCAGCTCCAAGATGGGACAAACTAGATACCACCAGCCATTACCTCTTTCCCTGCCCTTTCCTCTCTGAGTTCACAGGAAAAAAGTACCCTGAGCAAAGGGACTGGGAGGGTTCCCAACCTGCACGAGAAGAGAGCCAGGAGGGCTGAATGTGATGTGGGAAACACCAACCAGGCAGCCTGCACACAGCCTGTGTGAACCATCGTTGCTCCGGTGGAGCCCTAACCCATACCTAGGACTCACAGACACTGTGGTTATACACGTGAACCCAGTAATACAAGGTCCCTTAATAGCTATATTTGTTTGAGCATTACATTCACATTAAAAACACTGTCCAAGGCAATTCACTTCATTGCAGTACTGAATTAAAGACACTAAACTCCTCCAGGCCAGGAAATCTAGACAAACTATAAACTTTTCTGAAACACATTCGATTTTACCTCTCATTTCCTGCCCTTTCCATAAACACTTATAAAGGTTACACAATACACTATCATGCAATCAAGAGGATGATTTACTTTAGAAAGCATCCTGGGTTATAGAAAGCGAGTATTACCATGCTGAAGTTGTGCAGTGTAAAACCACAGCTGGCCTTACGGGGGTAGAAGGTTAATTTGGAACATCTGTAATAAACTAATGACCCTCCTCAAGCCATGAAGAGAAGGTAGTGCACTGTATATCTGTGTTTGAGTTAATATTAGGGAATGAAACCAAGTTACTGGAAGGAAGGAAGGAAGGAAGGAAGGAAGGAAGGAAGGAAGGAAGGAAGGAAGGAAGGAAGGAAGGAAGGAAGGAAGGAGGGAAGGAGGGAAGGAAGAAAAGGAATTACTCTGCAAAAACTCTCATGGCTTTCTGGTTTTAGGCAGATTGAGAAAAATATTTAACATCTCAGTTTTAATACTGGTTTGCCAGCTTTTGATGTTTGAAAAGCTAAAGGCATGTGTCACTTGCTTTTTCTTTTAAAGGAAGCAGAATGTGCCAGAATTTGGTCACTAAAGAATGAGGTACTCCTACTCATTAGGCACTCCTGCTATTCCCAGTCCCAAATGCAGCTTCCTAAACTCAGTACAAGCAGAAATACAAGAAGATCAACATTAAAACCACAGAAGTACCTTCAGCATATTGGCAGTATCCAGTATTACATTTTAGAAATGGTTCCTGAAAAGGCTGTCTGACAAAGATGTGAGCATTTGTAACCATCTGAGAAAGTGAGATGGAGACAGCTGCCTTAAATCCTGTTACTAACAACCTGCTATGGTATACTGAGCAGCCTCTCCAATTGAATTAAAACCACTGGAGGAAGTAGAACAGTTCAGTTTACATGTTGCCAGGCTGCTATTCAAACCCTTCATTGGAAACACCCAGAGCAAACACCAGCAGCAACGAGGGCAAGAACGGTGCATGCTGTTGTGAGACTAAGCTTTGACAGTGCAGAAAACACCGCTGTCTCTGTAAGTCTCATGGAAAACCAAGAAATGTAATCAGAATCACACAGTGACTACACAACGATTATTTAGACATGCCAGGCCTGACAAAAATATACACTCACGCTACTATTTCTTATGTCCACTCTTTTTTCACAGTGTAGTCATTCCACTTAGCATTCGGTAGTGAAGTCGCAGTAAGCACTATCTTAAATTGCAGTTTGTAAAATGTACAAGATATATTGTCATCTGGCACAGCATAAAAACATTTAATTTGGATGCATAAATGCCTTTTAATACCCAGAATTACAATATTAGAAGACTGTGACTGTAGTCACTAAATGAGCACTTTGAGGAAAGACAGCAAATGAAACAGGCTCTGACATCCAGTGTACACCTACACAGCTGCTCTGCCACATGTCATTTCTAAACAGGCTTCCCTACAACAGTATTTGACAAGTGATGAAAGCTGGGTTGTTAAATCTGACAGTCTCTCAAGTCCGTATCTCCAGGACACTTTTTGTTAAAAGGCCCTCAGCTTTGCGTCTTCCTGAGCAGAACTCCCACTTTAATAATTGCACCGGCACATTAAACAAGTCCACTGGTTTATCATGCCCTATTTTCTAGAAGGAATCAAGGATTTAAAGACATTTGTCTGAGGCACCCAAAAAAAGACCTGACTTCTTGGAAGGTGGATGCACAAGATCATTTATCACCTTCCCAAGAAGCACATAAAGAGAGTAAGATAAAATATAAATGTGGAGCATATCGTAGTAATGTTTTATTTTTATAATATACAATGTATATTACGTAAATAATTATAATAATTATATAAACCCACATACTAAAATGTAATTATGTAATTGCATTTTATAGTAATAGATTTACTGATATTTACTTTAAAATACAAAAAATCCCTTATTAGCCTTAACCTTTTGCTCCAAAATGTGGCCAGTTCTTACATTTTTAAACCCCTGAATTTTATTGTAGTTTGCATTTGCCTGTGTAGCTGATTTTGGGTATGTGTTTCAACACTGTCAATGTTAAGCGTGTGAGAATATGACGTGTATATATCTATTGGATGAATGACTGCCTGCTCCTACCTTTCCAAATTCCAATACCCCAGTAGCTTTAAAAAAAAAAGTATTTACCATAATCTGTTCTTTCAAAATGCTCTGAAAACCGATTTCCCCCTGAAATAGGTGTGTATGTTCATCTTCAGTAATAGTTGGTCCAGCCATTTAAGGAATGCCTAAGATCCCCTGCCCTGAGGCACTGGTGTCTTGCTCTGAGAACTTCAGATGTGACCAACTCAGAAGATCTGAGGGGCAGTCCCATAAAATATATCAGCAGTCCTTAGTATGATGACGGAATCACAGCGGGCAAGGCCATGTTCCTACAATCTCATGGTCAGGCACGTTCTTGTGCTCTCTAGGTCTCTCTGCATTGAGTTCTTTTTACATAGGTCATTTTCAGGAGGAAGAGTGGAGAATCACTATCCAAAATAATCTAGTTGAATATTTAGGAAACTCTAAGAGAGATGGGGAGATACAGGCTTGTATATAAAACTATCTGATATTATCCTATGTCCAATATTTAGACCCTTAAAACCCTGCTCAGTTTCTACATAATACTTCAATGTCTGCCTTTGTTGTAGGCATCTTGTTCTGGACAGGTGAAGAGCCACCATCATTTTGACAGAGTATGCCTGTCTGTCCATTTGCTGTGTGGACACATAAGCCAGATGTTTCTGTGGCCATCTACCTCAGTGACAGGGCTCAATTTCTTAATTATTTCAGCCCAGGCCTACCAGATAAAATACTACGTAAACCAGCAGTAATGCCTCCTTTTCCCTGAAAGCCACCGAAAGTACTCATCCTTCCTCTGCTGCCAGAGTACACACATACTCTGCATCTCCTTGGAGAGGTTCCTGATCATCATGAATGGGTTATTGCGGACTGGACTATTCCTTCTGCTTGTCGCGGAGTCCCTGCATATTCACTGCCCTTGAGAGACCAAGTGAAGAAGAGTAAACCCAGTGTTCAGTAGCTATAGCACCAACTAGGAGGGCAGAAATCTGTTTTCCAGTTTCTACATCAGTAAACAGTTAAATTTAAACGTTTGACCATTCAGCATCACAGCCCCTAAAATCTCACAATAAATACCTGCCAGACTGTGGGAGAGGTGTGCAAATGGTGCAGCAAATAGCAGAGTTTATCTATACCTTTTCTTTTTCAGAAATTATCTGCAAACACACTTTGATCTCTGCAAAAATGTTTCTCACGTTCAAAGGAAATTACATGGGCAGAGTGAATGAACAGGCTCTGAGTGTCAAAGTCTTGGGTATAAATGAACATACCTAAATATCTAAGATCTAAACAAGTACATTGCAAAATGGTTTGTAATAACAGGACAGGGTCACATGTAATTTCCAATCCAAAGCACCTTGAAACTTCAAGGTGGATAAAATCCGGGTCTGAAAGTATCTCCCATCCTGGTCCATCTCTGCCTGAAAGGGAAATGTGAAATGCTTTGTCCTTACCTTTAGGTATGTACTTACAGCAGTGCTATGACAAATCCGCGCAGTTAGGCTGTTGCTTCACGCCGCGTTCATGTCTGTGCAGCTGATACCCAAGATAGTGGGAGCTATAGTGTCTTTTTTAACCAGTTTTTAGATGGTAGTAGATGTTTCCTGTGAATGGGTTATTTCAATTTTTTTTTTTTTTAAATAATGCTCCATATATATCCTCATGCTCTTGAATAAACTATTTATGTTTGAAATGACACAAAACCTCTCTGCTGCTGTTGCTGAGATAAGAAGCAGGACTGGACTTGATTTACTGGAGAGCAAGACAGAGTTTTTGTGGTTCATGAATTAGTGTCACCAAACAAGCATAAAGCATCAAAAGCACTCAGCATGGAGAAATTTACGGTAGCTCTGCTGTTGTTTATGAGGGAAGACTGTTACAACTGCTCTTCCCCTCTGTCTCAGCTCTTCCTGTAGGGAAGAGATTTGTGGCCTATGGCTCTCTTTATGGAAATTGTGAGAGAGTTTATTAAGAGTTTCTGTTAACTGTTCCCAAGACTGAATTCAACAAAAGTGAATCAAACTGGCTTTCCAGTGGTGGGATCTTATTCCTTAAATCTTCAAGGGGAAACAGTGTCTACGTAAAGAGTGGAAAGGAAAACCGGGACCTTCTTTGGGAGGCAAAGCTAAAAGGGGTCCTCCATGTGCAGGAGACCTAGCACTCCGGCAAACCATATCCTGAGCTATATTTGAGGAGTGTACTGACAGGTTGGAGAAAATAGTCCATCCCCTCTATTCTGCGTTTGTGAGACCACCTCTGGATTACTGCATCCAGTCTGGGGCTCCCCAGTGCAAGAGGGACGTGGACATACTGGAGCAGAGCAAGATCAGCAGAGGGTTTGCAGGATGTTTGGGGGGCTGGAGCATGGGCTATATGAGAATAGGCCTAGAGACCTGGGGTTACTCAGCCTGGAGAAGAGAAGGTGAAAGGATCTTAGTGCTGTCTACAACTAGTCATAGAAAAACAATGTCTTTCTATTATAAACCTCACCATCTGGCTTTATGGAAGACTTTTTAAAAGAGAGTGAAAAGCATTTGTCACTGCACAAGAGATTAAAAAAAGGATTTTTTTTTACCAACTCAAGCCTAACCTTGAGAAATTTTCACTAAAACAGGTAAGGCTTTCCTTAAGATTAGAACAAAATACTAAACCTTGGAGGACACCTGCCACGGTAAAAAAAATTCTGTCCCTCTTGGAGGCATCTTTAAACTCATTCCGTGTCTGACTTGATAGGTGATTTCTTTCATTACATAGTCAATGTATCTGGTTTGATTAGGTAATGGTTTATTTGACTTGATAGGTGGTACATATTGGTCCATAAAAGATGGATCAGTTTTGACAGGTGACATGGCTTGGAGCTCAGTCAAAAACATTGATACTTCTGTGAGATGTGCACTTTGGATAGTGATGTACCGTTCAGTACAGCTTACCAAGGAACTGCATGCTTTAATATACGGTATATTTGCAGTAAGTAACCAAACATACTTTTTCTCAAATACTGAATTAAAATGTCTTCCTCACTATCTTTGTTTTAGGTTTATTGTCAGGAGTAGAGTATGTAGCATCTATTAAGAATGAATGCACTGTGTTGCTATTTTTGGTTATTATAAATTTTTTTAATACTGTTTCTTGCCCATGTCACTGTGCCATGTTTGCTATTTGTAAGCTCTTTAGGAGAAACTTTCACTTACTCAATGCTGTACAGGCTCAGATGATATATTCTCTTTTTCAATACAACCTTTTTTTTTCCCTATTACTTATAGAGCTAAAGCAAAAAGGTTTCAGGTTGGCACTTGTAAGGCTGTATATCCCATTCTAAGCCTTGTTTTCAAGAGTGATGCAGATTAGTTGGAGGAAGTACAGAGGAAAATGAAAAGAGGTCAAGAAAAGCTTATGAGGTCTAGAGAGTGTAAACTGTGTAGAAAGGCTGAAACGTTTGGGGTTGTTTAGCTACAGGAAAGAGGAGAAAGGAAGGAGAAATGATAGCAGTCTTTACATCTCTGAATGTTTGCTATGAAAAAGAAGGCAATCAACCATCCTCCATATCAACTGAGGATGAGAGGAAAGTAATCAGTTTAAACAGCAAAAAGGAAAACTTCAAGTTAGCTATTAGGAAAGGCTTTCCAACAACTAAAGTAGTTAATACTGAAATAGGTTGCCTAGGGAATTTGCAGATCTCCGCCACATGACACTGGATGTTTTTAAGACCCATCTCGGGAAAAGTCTGGATCCTGGCCCACTGTAGGAAAATTGACTGGATGGTCTCTTCAGGTCCTATTTAGTCTTATTTTCTGTATCTCTGTATTAACTCCACATATGTACAGCCACAGATACAACTTTTGTTCCCCACAAAACATGCTTCTGGGACTCTTGGTGCATCGCAGCTTTTTGCTGCCACAGCAGACAGGGCTGGCACAAATGCTAGCTGGAAGCTGTTGCTCCTTACTTTGTGAAAGGTGAAAACCTAATTAGAGATATCTGTGAAGGTTTTGCATGTCAAACAAAGGAATGATTTTAAGGATGCTGTTTTCAAGTATTCTGTTTAAATTATATACCTAAGAGGCAGACTAAGGTGACCACAGATTTTCAAAAATATGATGGGAAATCAGCCAAAACCTTGGGGGAGGAATACATCCTACAGGCCAGCACTCTGTCTGTTAGGTGCGTTAGGTTTTGTTTTTTCTTTTCTCCACCATAAGCTTCAGTTTGGGTCCAAGCTATGTAATTCTAAGATAGAGCCACTCCTTCCCCCAGAAAGCAGAAGAACCTGCCACACTCTTGGGACCATCAAAGAGCAGCTCTCTTTTGAATACAGGAGCTCTGACATGTGAGTCGGGTAAGACGACATTGGATCACATTCTCTGGTGTTGACTCCTTGCTCAGTAAACTCACTTTCTCTGTATACTTCAAATACTATCTGCTTTAACAATGATCAACATTAACAATGATGACAGATCTGTGTTATTCCTGCTGCAACTAGACAGCCAGCCTTATTTGTGGATATTTATCTAGACTGGGTTTATCACTGGACTTCTTACCTATTGGTGGATATATACTCTTGACAGTAGCACGTGAACTAGGAAGAGTTTGACTTGATTTCTGGCCTACATGGGCTCTTGTTTGCTAGTAGCAAAATTGTACACAGAAATTACTGAGGCAGAGAAAATTTAGAAACACGTTTCTTCACTTTGAGAGTATAGCTATACAAGAAGCTTTTAATATATTTGAAACCATAGTGCTGTCCTTTTTTTTGCCCTTGACAGATAAGTTTCCTGCATGACAAGAGCATACTTAGCAAGTAGCCCAGAGCCAGCCCAGGCTCAGGCCAGACAGTCATTTATGTGCATATGAAGCTTAAAACCTGTTAATGTGTTGTGATGTAATTGTAATTCCATATGTGTTTAAGGGTTCTGAGGAGGCGGCTGCATCACCTTCCTGTAAAAACACAGGGCTAAGAAGAACAGGGAGCACCAGAGCCCAGCTTTTGTGTTGTATGGTGTAAATGGTGAGAGGTAATATCATAACAAGCTCTGGGGAGAAGCAGACATCCCTAGATGCCTACCATGAAAAGGCCTTGAGAAAACAGATTTTCTCCAATGAGCTCTGGTCTGTAAGTGAAAAACTAATAGTGGAGTGGGTGGAGTAGCAAAGTATATTTTAAGATATTAAACAGTAAGTACTATTATTGCTATAATTACTAGAACAGGCATAGGCTACAAAACCAAGGAATTATAGGCTCAACCATAGTTACGTCTCTGAATGAAAATTCTAGGATGTGACCCCCTTGTGCAACATTTTTAGATGCACAAAATACTTGCAAAGAGTCGGTTAGGACACTTCTGCCCAAACCAGCCAAATTCTAATTGCTCATGGCAAATCCAGTATATTATTAAAGAAAAACACAACAACAAAAAAAGAGAATAAAATAAGTTAATATTTGTTACAAAGCAGAAAGCTCTGACATATGCCACTGGAGAAGGGGGTTACCTCTGTTGGAGACATTGGTCTCCATCTAATAATCCCCAGTGCTGTAGCTCACAGGGGCTCCAAAGGTGCATGAGTGGCATAGCTCTGGCAAGTGCAAGAAGCAAAAGGGAGCAATTTTCCTCTTTCAGAACATTTGCTGTCATTTACTGTTCCCCAAACTAGACCTCAGTATATAACCTCAGTATCTATGTTTCTCCTGACAACCCTTTTCTCTCTCTTCAACTGGTATGAATACAGTAGCAATGAATGTGTAGTTGGGAAGATAAAAACATTACCTCACAAGCTAGCTGAAATGAGACAAACCCTTTTCTGCCAATCTTGCAAAGTCAGCTTATGAGGAAGGAACAGACCAGGAAGAGTGAACAGTAGCATTTCTTTGTACAGACCGGATGGACAGAGAAGCGACATGGGAGCAGACATTGCCTTCACTGGGATTCTGCAGCTGGCAGCAACCAGAAAGGTGTGACTTTGGCTAGTTTTTTTGGTCAGTGCATTTAGATAGATTTGGCTTTTCCAGATTCACCCCTGTCCATTCTGTCCTGTTTTAAGGAGGATTCTTTTTGCTGGCTGTTCAGCATTCGTTACTTCACATCCGAAAGAAGTGAGGAAAGGGAACCCACCAACAAACCAATTTCTTCCATTCATTTTTCACTGTCTTTAGCCCTAGGGTCAGCTTTGCCATTCAGGGAGCAATATCCTTTGTGATCTAAAATACTGGGGGTGGCAAACCAAGTGTAATCCCTGCTGATCATATTAGTAGCTTTCTTTTTCCACAAGGAAGAGACTATTTGCTTTGCTTCCACCCATTGTGGGTTCCATCCTGCACTTCTCTATCATTTCCCTTTAATGCATTCATGGTCTTTTAATTAAAGCGAATGAAGCTGGGCATGATAAGCATTGGCAAGTGGGAGAAAGGAAAAAATTGGTGTCTGCTCTTGTAAGCAGGTTATTTTGTATTATTTACTCATAACTGCGCCGAAGTGTCTCACTCATAAAATGCAGTGGGAGGTACTGGTGTCAGGAATAGTAATTGGTTCTCCAATAAGCCAAGGCATTTTTCACAGTTCTGTTTGCATGAGATAGTCACTTTTCTGTTTCTTTATTTTCATTTTTAAACAGAAAAAATTTACAAACATTTCTGATTGTTTCTAAAACCCTTACAATGCTTAGACCATGACACCCTTTCCACAGATGCAGCACTGGCAGTGACAGAGGACGTTCCTCTTCCTGCTTTTCAGTGCTGTCAAGCACCTTCAGTTTGGCCCATGGAAGCCTCTGCGCTGAGGTGCCTGGTGGTTATTTTCCTTTATGTAGGTATGTCTAAGGTAGGGAGGCTGATCAACACTTTAATCATGACCAGTCAGGAAGGGCACAGTATCTGAAAAGACCTGCCATGCAACCCAGAACAATCACTGCTCCTAAATCAGACAGATTTTGCCTTCAGATGGGAAGAACACACCGATGTGTCTCTGTCTGCACCAGCTGACCATTTCTACATCAGCACTGCAGATGTTTTTCAGGTAGCTTAGTCAGAGTGGGACCTTTCTACTTCATTTGCCAGTCAGTGGCAGATACACTGATGTTCTCTGTGATGTGGGAACCTCCCTTGTGAGCACTGGACTGGGGCCCCTAGACCTGTCTCAGAGAGCTCCAAAGTTTTCTGTTTTATCAAAGGCATATAGGGCTGCCTTACATTCTGGAAGGGTGCAAACTATTAGAAGTTGTGGAAAAAATAGATAGATAATGCACAGAAAAAAACATTCTTATGTATTTTGACAGGTTGAAAGTGAAGAAAACCTTCTTGGAAACTGTTAGCTTGTGGAATAACCTCTCGAAGTAGTAAGTGATACACACAATATGATGCTCGGCATTGCCCTACAGAGTGGTTAGTGAAATGATCCTGTCTTCTTTAGACTAAAGGTAGCAAAAGCAACTGCATAGGATGTTTCAGTGGCAGACCTGTTTCTGGTGTCACTGTCTCTGTGAAATGTTTCAAGATATGTAGAAGGAAAAACCTATGCAGATGCTGCAGAGGTGCAAATAATACATCACAATATTTAAAAGGAATATTATTTTGGGATAGTTTATGGAAGACATCAGGAATGAATTTGGCCCCCTAGCTATCTTCCCCATATTTTTATTTCTTGTTTGTATTATACCATCTAAAGATAAAAGAAGCTGAGTCTTTGATGTAGCACTTTTGTCTTTCAGTGTTTAGAGAACTGAAATCTCATTATTTTTTGCCAATTGTACTTTCTAATGTGAAAGCCCCAGAACCTGTAAATAATTTACACTCCTTTTGAAGTTTCTTTATCAGCTTCACTTCAGCAATATTCAAACAGAGATCAGAGGCAAGATGAATCTTTTCGTGATACCCTTTGATTGTAAGGTATCATGCCAGAATATTTGAAATGCAATATGAACATTTCAATGGGTCAAAGCAAAGTGCAATACGGTAATGTCCACACTTCATTCACTATGTTACCTCCCTGCATTTAAAAGTTCCCTGCATCTTTTAAAGAGGCAAACTCAATTTCACAAGTGCTGGCACATTGAACACGCGCCACATTGCTCAGAAAGATGTCTTCATCAGCTTTGCCTCACTGGTAAGCAAAATTAAATGGCTGATGATGACCCAAATTCAGGTGAGTTCTGAATGTCACGGACTAGCTCATACTGTATTAGAAAATGAGCAGGTGACAGAAACACTGAAATTCAGTTTGAGTATTTCATGAGCTTGCTCTTCCAGGGAAAGGGAGAAAAAAGGATTGCTCTCTATAAAATGAACAGGGAGCTTTTTCCTATTTCCCTGCCCCAAATCTTATCAAAACAAAGCTGACAGAAGGCAATCACCAAGTGTAAAGCTCTTTGCGGCTCACTTCTGTGTCCTGACTCCATGACAGTCATTTGCAGTCCTGTCATGAGTCTGCTTTGGCACCGGCTCCAGGATTTCCCCAAGGAAGGGGGGTGGAGACAGTACGCCTCAAGTAAAAGCAGTAGCAACAAGCATCAAATTAGGCAGGGCTCATTGCCAGCCAATATTTCCCACCCCAAACCCATCAAATTGGTTTTTTTTTCCTACTTCAGGGCCAGAGGCTGAATTCCACCCTACCATAGGAGAGATTAACGTCTCAGCTAACAGGATAAACATGGCTGCAAGGGGTCTTACAGCCTAACCCTTTGAAATGATTGAATTTGCATAGACCACCCGCGACAAATGCTTGTCCAACCTGCTGACAAAGCCCTCCAATGAAACAATCCTCTGTCCTCATTGGGCATCTTGTCAGTGTTGTCTTTCCTCAGCAGTTAGAAAACTGATCCTAACTAGAACTTCTATTTCTTTGTTTCAGTTTACATTGTTTGCTTTCTTTGATTTTTTTATACACTGTTTGATTGTTCTCAAGTTTTATTTTGGTATTCTCTTTTCTGGACTAAACAAATCCATTCCCTTCAATTTTCCACCAAGATTTTCATCATTATTGGTCTCCTGTGAGCCCCAGAACTGCAACAGCCCTTCTGAATTATGCCTTCTTGCCACTGTTCTTATTCCCCCTAGCTCCCCAGTGGCTTCCATACTGTCCCTGAATCATCTGCTATACTTGTGTTGTCCTGTCATTTAATATACTTTCTTTTGCCATGTATCGTATTTTGTAATTTATCCTTTCTGATTTTGTTCCTTCTGCACTTTTGTTATGCTTCTTTGTTCACACTTAATTTGGTAATCTTTTTAATTTCAGTTCCTGATGCAAATATGATGACTCTCTACTACAGCTTCTATCTCTTTTCCTCATCAGGGTAGCTTTTTATTGTGCATTAGTAGAGTGAAATTGCACTCCCTTATCCTCCTGATTACCTTCCCTATGGAGCCCTCCTACAGACTCCGGAATTTGGTGAAGTCTGCTTTTCTGATGTTTATGGTCTTCATTCAGCATTTTTAATTTTTCTGTTCCTTAGAAGAATGAACACTATCCCTTCAAACCAGCAACAGGGCAGGTCAGTATCTGACAGCATGCCCTATCTGCACTCCAAATGTTCACTCTCGCACTCCAACACTTGAGAACTTAACACCCCTCAGAAGATTGGTTACATGTCAGGACACACCAGTTACTATGGCAGTCTCTGCAGTTCCATTCACTACAGCTTTCACCCAAATTGTATTTCATTCTCTCAGTTCTTCCCCACCAGCCAGACCGAAGTCTAAAACAAATGCTCTGAGAAAGGCTTCTGAAATGGACAGTTGTATTTAACATGGTTCATAACTTCCTGCAATGTTTTCCCAGTTTATATCTGAGTAGTGAAAATCCACTGCCTTCTCCCATTACCAATCTTTACTCTCCTATTAATTACTTCTACTAATTGTTCAAAGATGCTTCAGTTACCACCTCCTTCTGTAGCCCATTTGTGACAGACCCCTACCATGGCATAGCTCCTGCTTTTTCCTCTTCTTCTTCTAAGCCAGTGCTATCTCAATATTTTTGCTGCTGCCCATGGATATTACCATTTGTTGTTTGTTGTTTGCCTCTAAAATTTTCTAGACAGAATGAAATAATCCCATTCTCTATTATTTTTTACAGTGGGGAAGTAATTTGGACTCGATACTAAGATCAAAGAACTCCTAAGATCTGGGTTCTGCTATGAGCTTACAACTTGGCCTTCGGTCAGTATTTCTGAATGAGTCTGCATCACACAGTGGTATGGAGACGTCCAAGCCAGAACCAACCGGATACAACCATACGATACCACATACAATACAGTGAAGGGCTGTGCTGGCATGGCCATTCTGCACTGGAACCTCTGCAGACTTGTTCTTGAGATACTCTTGAGCTGGTGAGCCTTGATCATCAAGCGCCCACCAACACTTCTGGTTTCAGATGGGCTTGTGGGAAGCGTCAGCACCTATGTTGCAGATACGCTCACAACCTCTGTGTTCTGGTTTGTTTTTCCATTATAGCCTAACAGTATTTGTAAAGCATGTTGAAGGAATGCTGAGTTAACATTTGTGTTGTGCTTTTATATATGGGGCTTATTTTATGGACCCTCTGCCTCAGGTAACTCCCCTACCTTTTCTTCTCTGCCCTTTCTGCCCCATTTAGAGGGCTACAGGGCCACCTGGTTACATATTTAATTTCCTTTTCTCTAATGTGTGAAATAAGATGAAGAATGAAACTGGATCAAAGAATGCTGGCTCTTTCAAGCGTTTATCAGGAAAATGAGAATGTAATATGCTCTCCCGCTCTTTGAGAGCCTGTGATATGCCCCAGCAGAGCCAGCTCTTCACAGGCAGGACTCGTGGGTATTGGGAACAATGTAGTAGGACAATATATATATATATGTCGTAGTATTTGGAGAAAATGTGGCATTAACAGCAGCTGTGGCATTTATGATTGAAGTTGCCTGTTTGTGTTTTCCATTTTCTGGGGAAGGTGGCATACCAGGGGTTTGAGTGGCAGCCCAGGTCTTCTGGGAGGTATGCCTGAAGCTGAAGTCCTCTTTGGCAAGAAGGAGGAACTGTCCCACCAAGGCTGGTAAATAACGATTGATCCCCACTTGAGGCAGAGGACTAATGTAGATAATTTCTCAAGGTACTGTGCAGAGCTGTCTTCTTCTGGATGTTTGATTATCTTCTAAAATGAGAGTCCACATATGTTAATATTTTCACAGGGGCATCCCTTTGCAAACTAATTCCCTTGAGAACTCTGTCTGGGACCATAAAATTCTCCTTCTTAAGGGCATATGCCCCCTTTCCAATACTTTTAATTCGTATCTTGGTAAACATGTCATGGATTATGGTTCTTAAATGTGTGCTGAAATTCCAGACTCAGAAATAAATTAACATTGTGATGGCTGATTATATTGTTTCAAAGTGTGTACAGAGTGCATCAATGTCAAGAAATCAAATGTGCTGTGACAGGAGACACACTGCAGAGCTCATCGCTCTCCTCAAACAGATTGGCTGATCTAAGGGCAGGTGAAAAATCTTTCTGGATGGAATAAGAAAGTACTGTTTATTTCCATTAGAAATGTTTTAGACTGTTAGAAGCTTTTTCATAGACATTTAACTCTTAGTGATAGATAGAACTGGTGGAGACAGCTTTTCCTATAGGGCTAGACGAGGATACTACAGGCAAAATCCCCTGTGAATTCTAGCCTTAACAGCTGTGATCTTTTACTCATTCCTTTGTATCAGCTAATGCAAATTTGGGGTGGGAATAAATGTTTCCAAAAGCCAAGACAATTTTCCTCTTGAGTTTTTAATAATGTATAAGTATGCAGCATTTTCTGGTTTTGCCTTCCTCTCAAATTAGTGCCTTTTAAATTGGTGCCAAGTGCCAGATCCATCATGAATCTCTCTGTTCTCTAACAGGAAATAAACTGATCTTGAGCCATTACCTTAACAGGCAATCTCTAAGACAAATGCTTCTGTAGCAAAATACTTAAGAGGACTGTAATTAGGAAGAGAGGCTACATTATATATCCCTTATTCTAATCTACCCATTACAGCAATAAGGTGTCAGTGACAGGGCTCCAAGAGATGTTTTGATGCCTATCATATATGCATATCTCCACTGAGGGGAGGTAACTTTCCTACTTCTTCCACCTCACTGTCAGCTCTTCTCTCCCAGCTTCTTTCTAGGCTGGGAATGCCCAGTGCAGACCAGGCTGCAACCACAGGCAGCAGCCCCATCCTCCCCAAGAGAAGAGTCACTGGTGGGCTCCGAGGCTGGGTCCAGGCAGATTAAGCTAGTTTGAGGAGCCAGACTTCTCCGTCTGCCTTTGCTGCTGCTTCAGTTGCATTTTAAGCTCACATAAATGAGACAAAAAATGTCAATTTCTTTAAGACTTACAGCAGCCAAAGAGCTGACTGGGGCTCCCTGGAGCTCACTGACTCCCACAGGGCTGAGCGCCTGTCGTTCCCTCAGTGGGGACTAGGAGTGAAGTTGAAGGAAATGTTTTTTCTTGTCTCTATGGTCAGGTACTTGTGCATTTGTCTCCTGCGTCAAAGGGATTTGGATTGTTTGCTTGTAAAGCTGCAGTGCCAGCAGTACAAGGAGAAGCTTCTTGAACTTTAGAAGCATTCTTACCCATTAGAACTAAATTCTACATGAAGCTAAAAGCCTGAAACATTAAGAATTTGAGCACTATTACAGCTCATCTGTGTGCTAATGATACTGTTTTCAGGAGAGTTTTCAATCTAAAACTCTTTTGGGAGCAATATTTTGCCCACAGGTAATTTGAGGGTAACATCTGAATATTATTATTCTTGTGTAAGCAACTGTGGGGATTCAGGAGTCACACAGAAAGTTACAAACCTAATTTTCCTTTAAATTACTTGGCACTAACCCATTTTATCATGTTATGTATGAGTGAGCCCTTCAGTATGTAACAGCTGCTGATATTGAAAGTTTAGAAGGATAAAAAGGGATGTAATCCACACCAAATTTGTTGGGCAATGTTGCTCCTTCTTGTGATTACTGGGATACATTGAAAGGTCAGTAGGAATGCTGCAGCCTTGACTTACAAAGATGTTTCTGTTTGTCAAGCAGTAGAGGGTTGTAGGTGTAGATCTGAACTCCTGGCTTCCATTGCTGATACAGCCAGATGCATTCCACAGTGGAGAAAAAAAGAGAAAAGAAAAAAAGTCAGCCTTATTCTGACCAGTTCTGAATGATGAAAATATGTTGACGTGGCAGTTTACTAAGATTACAGTGTAAAGATGAAAGATTGTTATTCTAATCTCATTTACTATTGTAAAGGAACAGAAAGTATGAATTTACAGTGCATTAGGTATGGATATCTGACCACACAGCCAGTATTGCAGTGTCTGAGCCTTCTGCAGTCATTTCTGTGCTTCTTATCCCAAGACCACCTAACATAAAGGGCAGCTCTCCTGCCAGTGGGGTGTGGGCTCCAGACTTCTTTTCTTGCACAGGAGTACCTGAAACACTGGGCTACAGGCAGATTGCTCCAAGTTCTTTCTTCCTTTCTTATGTAGTGACTTACATGTCTTTCTGCAGTGACATTTGCCTTCAACGCAGTTTGAGGAGCAGGTTTTCTTCCCAATCCCAGTCTTTTACAGAAGTGTCGTGGTTTAACCCTAGCCAGCAACTGAGCACCACGCAGCCGCTCACTCCCTTCCCCCCCACCGAGTGAGATGGGGGAGAGAATTGGAAAAGAAAGTAAAGCTTATGGGCTGAGATAAGAACAGCTTAATAGAACAGAAAGGAAGAAACTAACAGTGACACTAATAACAACAAGAAAGTGACAATAATAATAATAAAAAAAGGATGGGAATACACAAAACAAGTGATGCACAATGTAATTGCTCACCACTCGCTGACCGATGCCCGAGCTGCACTCCTCCACCACCACCCAGCTGGGCATGACGCCCCATGGTATGGAACACCCCGTTGGCCAGTTTGGGTCAGCTGTCCCGGCTGTCTCCTCTCCCAACTTTCCTGTGCCCCTCCAACCTTCTTGCTGGCTGGGCATGAGAATCTGAAAAGTCCTTGACTGAGTCTAAACACGACTGAGCAACAACTGAAAACTTTATGGTGTGATCAACATTCTTCTCATACTAACCCAAAACACAGCGTTGTACCAGCTACTAGGAAGAAAATTAACTCTATCCCAGCCGAAACCAGGACAAGAAGATATACCTGTTGATGAGAAGCTCAACATGTGAGTTTGCAGGCTTGAAAGCCAACCGTATCCTGCGCTGCATCAAAAGAAGTGTGGCCAGCAGGTCAAGGGAGGTGATTCTGCCCCTCCACTCTGCTCTCGTGAGACCCCTCCTGGAGTCCTGTGTTCAGCTCTGGGGCCCCCAACACAAGAAGGACATCGACCTGCTGGAGCAGGTCCAGAGGAGGGCCATGAAGATGATCAGGGGGCTGGAGAACCTCCCTTATGAAGACAGGCTGAGAGAGTTGGGGTTGTTCAGCCCGGAGAAGAGAAGGCTCCAGGGAGACCTTATAGCAACCTTCCAGTACCTAAAGGGGGCCTACAGGAAAGATGGGGAGGGACTTTATACAACAGTATGTAGTGAGAGGACAAGGGGTAATGGCTTTAAACTGAAAGAAAGTAGGTTTAGATTAGATATAAGGAAGAAGTTCTTTACTGTGAGGGTGATGAGGCACTGGAACAGGTTGCCCGGAAAAGTTGTGGATGCTCCATCCCTGGAAGTGTTCAAAGCCAGGTTGGGTGGGACTTCGAGCAACCTGGGCTAGTGGGAAGTGTCCCTGCCTCTGGCAGAGGGGGTGGAACGAGATGATCTCTAAGGTCCCTTCCAACCCAAACCATTCTATGATTCTGTGATTCTGCCTCCAGGGAACCAGGACCTCCTTGGTCCATCTCAGGCTTGGCATGTCACTGAACCAAAGTTTCCCTCTTCTGGGTTTATTCTTTATCCTATTATTGTAAACAGCAGGCCCCTTCCAATATATTATAAAGATGAACAGTACTTGCCCACTGTCTTCACGAAAGAATTGTGGCTGTCATCTCTCAGGAGGGGGTATTGGCTCTGGAGCCAGAGGAGACATCAGTCTCCAACATGGACTCAAGCACTTGTGCTTTGGAAAGGAGGATTTGTTTAAGCATGTATCTATGCCTACTCTTTATTAATAGCCAGTTCAAACCATCTCCATTCCCAGTTTGACAGTAATTCCCTAAGTAACTGTCCCAGGACTGCCCAGGGGACCTAGGAAGCAAGTTGGGGGATTTGGATTCCACTCAAGGAACTTGACTGCTTGAAATTTAAGGGCTGCACTGTGTTAAGTTGCAGGTGTCAACATTTTTTGTTGAAAGACGAAATGCAAAAAAAATCAACGTTCAGTTCCTGAACAAATGAAGGAACAGAAAGAAAGAAGTCAAATGCTTCTGAATGAATTCCCTTTTGGTAAGTCAGTCCAGCCAGACTTCACCTGAAAAATTCAGCATCCTTGGCCTCCTGTACAAGACGCTTAACAGCAGGGGTCCGTCAGAGACAATGCACTCTGTCTCCAGACAGGATACCACATTTCACTGTGGCTGATTCTTCATTAAGGTAACTAATGGTCCTGTGTGACTGCAACCTGCTGCAGTGAGGCAACAGTAGGTTAAAACTGGGGCTCAAAGGGAAGAGCATTTAAGTACATTAAAATGCAGCAAGAAGCCAACGTTACCATCTCTTCCCAAAGTGGGAAGTTAGTCCCCCTTTGCATAAATGTAAGATTAAAATGTGATATCAGGGATGCAAAGCTAAAAATTGGTACTGTATTGCCTAAGGTATCTAAATACAACATATGGTAAATGGGGCTGTACAGATACAAGCCCGTTTAAAATCCTTTTTGGCAGCAAGACTCAGTTGTCATGTTTTGTTAGATCTGTTTTGTGAAGCAAAGGCAGAGCTTATGCACATATGCAGTGCAACAAAGGATTTCCTACTATGCCCCAGGAAAACTGACAAACCAAACTATTCTCTAATTGAGTTGTGTTCCACTGTACTGAAAAATGTGGTCTTCTTAGCAAACAGCTTTAAAGCTAATTAAAGAGCATCTTAGGCTATCATAGCTTGTTTTTAAGAATGTTATACAACCGTGTTTGCAGTTTTAGCTGGGTGTTACAATGTCTGTCCACAGCAATAGCAAATCATGATGTAATCTTTTTAAGCAGTCTAGATATTTTGATGAAAAAGGCATACCATAAGTCTGGCAAGACAGCTAGTAGTTCTTAGTTCAAACTCCGCATCATCATTACTGGAAGACAGAAGTGGGTCCAAAATACTTGCTCTACAGAAGAACTTACAGAGCTATTAGAAAGCAATTTACATCCAAAATGTATTTTGGGGGGAAGAGGGAGAAGCAAAACTTTGTACTTTGTAGTATTGTAATAAAAGCTTGGAACACACATAATTTGGTTTGCCTCATAAATTATTTGCAGCTTAAACAGTATAAAACAGTGCTGTCCCACAGACAAGGCAGTGAACTAGAGAGAAAGCGGAAGTGAAAACTGAAGAGTGATTTTTTTTCCTTTCTCGAGCTTAAGAAATATGAATGGTAAATTAATAGCTTGGAGATTGAGGACATTGCAGTGATTAATAATTTTGGTGATTAAAAAAATCTTTCTAGAACAAAATTTGATGATGGTTTGGATGGCTCTTGCAAATAGAAGTGCTGTTCCAATGAACCTAACACTCCTCCAAGTAGGGAAGCAGGGTACAAAGCTCTACCAGGTAAAGGGGCAATTTCTCCACAAGTATTCCTATAAAGACTGGTTTTGACTGGCACTATCCCCCAAGATAACTTAGTCAAATTACCGGCTGAGATCAAGAATAAGAAGTAATGTTTAGTGGCATCTAAAGGAATCCAGTATTGGACTCCGGATGCTCATGGTTAGGTGACACAAGCAGGACAGCTGGCATATGCAATAGTTCTTTCATTCATTATTCCTCTGCCACCTACCCCTTAAATTAAACCTCCAGAGTGCCTAACAAATATAATCACTTTCTATACTACTAAAAAATGTATAGCATCTTCAAAATATAATGATCGATACTACTTTCCACTGGCACTTTATGTAACGAACACCTCTTTCTCTAGACTAGTAGGAATTTATATACATAGATGACAGTCAGCAATTTTCCACATTACCTAAACCTTATAAACAAAGATGGAACAAAGCTATGTGTTTTTGTGTCATAGGAACTGAAAGCGGCTGAGTTCACTGTCCCCTGTTTTGAACAGTGCTTCTCCTAAATCCAGTTTTTTACCGAGAAAGAGTTGTTCCACAAATCAGTGTGGAAATAAAGAATTTGAAACTTGAGCAGTTCACATTTTTTTCCCCCCAATAACTGGTCTGCCGGGTACTCTTGAAGTGAGCAACTACATGAGACAAATAGGAGGAAATAAATTTTTGAGACACCACAGATAAAAAGAAAATTTTCCAGAAGTATATGAATAGACCAATAAAAATGCTGATCTATTTTTTAGTGGAAGGGCAAAATTAATAAAATTTGATGCCAAAAAAGCCAAAGTGATGATGCGCCATCGCTCACTAAAAGGTCAGCTATGAGCAAGTGTCTTGTATTGTTAGCTGGGAGAAATAAGATCCCAGCCAGGAACTGCTTGGAGACTACTAGTTGGCTGAACTTCTCGAACATCACAATAAAATATTTGGAAATCTGACTGAACAACCTTGTTACCATTAGCAATCCTCCTTGAGCACTTGCAGGGGCTGGACAAGATAATAATGTCTTCTCCATGTCCCTGGTGGACACAGCCTTAGGAAATGGCCAGTTGAATAAAGCTATGCATTGCCTGGTAGGGAATGAAACTTTCCTTGCTGGACACTTTCAAGAAGGGTTTGAGTAAAGGTAAAACCCCTGTTTGGAGGGTCATAGGAGTAACTGGTTGTATTTTAAGCAGGTGCATGGCATAGATTATTTTCTGAGGCCCTTTCCAGCTGTTTCTCTGTAATTCTCATGCTCCACAGATTTAAACAAGTATGGAAGTAACTGTGGTTGCGAAGCCTTAATTATTTTGTTATTCTCATGAAATGCTCCTTACTATAGCTCTTGCTGCAGATGCAGCGACTGACCAGGCTACTTTCACCCTGTAGAGATGTCTGCCCAGTGCATGTAAAATTTATCTGGATGATAAAAGATTAACACTGCTTTGAAGTTACTTTATGGCTTCTGACACACCAATACCCTTTCAAGACTTTGGAGAGAGTCCACGAACAGACAATTCCATTATTTACACAACTGAATTTAGAATTCTTAAAATGACACCACCTCTTTTGGATTTTACTTGTTTTACTTAATGGGCCTCTTGACATAAAAGCATTTTTGGCAGGCACACTAATAGTCACTCAAGTAAAGGACTGATTTAAACCAGCTGCTTTTCTTCTCACCACCTGCTGCAACAGTGCAACATTATACGGACAAAACAGCATACAGTTCACAGTACACAGGATGAAGTACCTACTATTTTTCCTTCCAGAGTTTAAAACCCCAGTGCAGAGCTGATTCTCCAGGTACTTCTGCTACGGGCATACACTTGTATTCCCACCCGCCCTGGTTCAGGCCCCTGTAATAGGCTGAAGTAGTAAAAACATGGCCAAATAGTTCAGCCTCGGAGAGCAAACCAACAGGCACATGGTAGAAGGGCGATAAAAATCACAGAAAAAAAACATCTGACACATAAGAACTGACATTTTTATTATCCTGCTTTTTTAGCTAGCGTCAAAGGTTTTTCAGAGCCACCCAATAAATGAATTCACTGAATTTTCATGGGAAGTGGTAACAGTCTCTGAGATACAGGGCAAAGCATAAGAAAAGGGACGAAATATGTTTATTGGAATTGTTGAACGGTAAATTTTGGGGACGAGGAGGAGAGAGAAGGTGAAAATGAAGTTGTAACAGCTAAGCCACGGAAAGGTGTAAGAGCATGGTGTTGGAAGCTCTTTTCAGCTGTGGTGAGAGAAGGAGCTGGTTGAGCATTTCAGAAAAAGGCCGATGGATTTGCAAGCTGGGCAAGAAAAGCAAGCGTGTAACCACCAGGTATGTACCTCAGAAGGTTTGCATGATGCAGAGGACCTGCAAGTGCAGCTAAAGCTGAGCCACACCTGCTCCTTAGGATGTTAATTATTTATCCCTTTGCTCTTCAGCACTCGCCCATCATCAGCTCCCCGCCTGCGTGACCCAATCTGGGGCCTCCCCTCCCGCTGCCGCTACCGCGACCTCCTTCTGCCTCAGCATCCAGGCTTGCCTATTGCCAGCGGGCCACCAAGCAGGGACGCGGGGCTGGCGGAGCCCCTCCAGCCGCGCTCCAGCCCCTGTTTCCCCCAGGGAACCCAAAAGCTTTTGTTCCAGCTCCGGCCAGCCCCGGTGCGGGGGGGGGTGGGACCCCAGGCCACCCTGGCCCCCGAGGGCGATGCCGGCCGGCGGGTAGAGCGGTGCCGGGGCGGCGGCAGCAAGGCGACGTCCCTCAGGCGCCGCACGGCGGCGCGGAGCCCTCGCTGCCCGCGGCCGCCGCCGCCCGCCGTCCCCTCAGCCTCCCGCCGCCGCGG
>JAVKLA010000040.1:6524931-6537975 GCA_034782735.1 Sagittarius serpentarius
AACCTCATGAGGTTCATACAGGCCCGCTTCTCAAGCTTGTCCAGGTCCCTCTGGATGGCATCCCGTCCCTCAGGTGTCCTCTGTCTGTTGTTTCGGCAGGCCCCTTGGTTTGATGAGTCTAGTATCCTAAACAGGATTAGTGTTAACCCCTTCCACTGTTCACAGGGGTGATGATTTTTAAAGGTGTCTTTTGAAATAGCGATGGCTCTCTGTTGTTGTTTTAAGCACCTTTTTTTGGCAGATACATGCTCAAGTGTGAAAGAAAGGTCCTTGAAAATTGGTTGTAAGCTGATGATAGTCATGTCACCCATCAGTGGCTTGATCTACTTTTCATGCCAGTGGATACATTAGGAGTTGCTCCATTTCTATGGAGTAGCAGCAGGATAAATACAGTGGAAGCTTTTGGCAAACATGATCCTGACATTGCATATGCAAGTTGTTTGCACTTTGGAACAAAAAAGGTCAGAATGAAGTGTGTGAACTCCTTGGCATCTATTTTGAAGGTGCAGAGTGACCAGGGCGTGCTCTCCTGTCCCCTCTGGTGTTGCAGTGAACAATACCTGTCC
Organism: Sagittarius serpentarius; assembly: GCA_034782735.1. Classification (NCBI taxonomy): domain Eukaryota; kingdom Metazoa; phylum Chordata; class Aves; order Accipitriformes; family Sagittariidae; genus Sagittarius; species Sagittarius serpentarius. The sequence continues at coordinate 6,525,498 of JAVKLA010000040.1, forward strand.
CTGCATTGAGCACTGAATAGGAGAAAAAACCATGGCCAGCTGTGACGCCAAGACCAGGAGTGCTGGTCATTTATTGAATGTGCGCTCTGCAGCTTTGGAAGGATTACAGGGAGCAAAGGCAACACAGGGTGGAAGATCTCTCCCTGCAAATACAACCATGTGGCATGTACATGGCAGCCAGAACTGATGCCGTTAGCGGTAGTCGCTACCCACCCTTTCTCTCGCTGGCTCACACACCCACACGGTGCTTTCAGTTCTGTCTCACAGCTCCGTCTGTTTGAAATGACACATGCTCTTAGGCTGAATCTTTAGTCTTCCTGTTCTGAAAGCTGAATTCCACACTCCCGGTAGCTGCCAGAACCAAAACCTGCCAACCAGCAGCTAATTAGGAAACATTAATGTTACAGTCACTTCAGAAAAGTTCAGCACCTCTTTGCAGCAGGCTCTTGGATACAGGGCCGATTCCTTTTGTTTTACAAAGAGATTATATCCAGTTTGGAAATATTTTAAAAATTAAAAAAAAAAAGCTTTTAACCTCAGCTGGTTCTGTTTGTTGTAATTTTGCTTGTAAGCGTTTCAAATGTTAGGAAAGGGGGAACAGTCCAGGAATGAGCCATGCATGGCTAATACAAAACCAAACTTCCATCGACTTCCACTGTGGCTTTTTTTTTTCTGCCAAAACAACTGGATGAGCATTTGCAAGATGTGGGAAGATGTGCTCGGTTCTGCGACTGATAAAAAGCTATCAGCCCCTCAGGGTCACTACATGGAAGGAGAAAGGACAGCCATGTCTCTTCAGCTGATGCGTGTTGAGGTGTATATTCAGAGAGAAAAAGTAACAGTCAAACTGATGAGGAAGCAAAAGTATTAGAACATAAAGTTTTAAAGGATTTCTGAAAGTGCAGCTGAACCCAAGGACTTGGAGCAGCTGATCATACTTAAATTCTCCCAGCGCCCTATTAAGTGTATGCTTAAAGTATGTGAGTAATCCTCTGACCTACACCTCTGTTTGAATTATATAATTAAGTGCCTTGATAATCTTCAATAAGTGACAAAGCATTTTGAGGTATCCTAATAGCTTTTCTTTAAAAATGAGCTCCACTTGAAATAAGTTGGGTTATTCCTTTCATCTTTCTACCTTACCCTCCTCGATGCACCACGTAAGTTTTTGTGGACCTTTCTCAGGGGTTTTGTCCCAACGTTCTCTTGTATGTGTGTATAAAAGGTTTTCCTTCCAACTCAGGTATGCTGATACCTTTTTGGGTATCTTCTTTCTGTGTCTCTCATATCCTCCATCCTTACCTTTTTAAAATAATTTCAGATGCTATAGTTGCACCAGCTCAAGTCCAAATCCTATGGAGATTTAAGCTTAGATCTGGAAGATGGGGGCCAAGGAGTAAACATTTTTCCTTTTCAGGGACAGGAGATGCAAGTGGAACAGAGCAGCAAACTAAAATGCTACAGTCACTGAAAGTGTAAGCAATGTGGCAGAAAATTTCTCAGTTGTCTTACTAAAGACAGAAGCATGTTACTATGTCCGCACAGTATTAACTGGGCTTCAGGTTAGTAAAAATTGAGTGGCGTTAGATGTAGAATCTAAACCCCCAGGAATGGAAATGTCCCCCCCCCCGCCCTGTTTTGTGTTTTGGTTGTTCTCCAGCTGGAGCAGAGCAGTTTGTAACCTCAATCTGAAAAGTTCCGAATTCCCTTCTCTGGATGTGGGTCCCAGCAGTCACTTGGGAGAAAAATACTGAAAATGCATTCACAAACACTCCTCTCTCTTTGTCTCTCCTATGATGTCTTTCCTTCCACAGATCTGGAGGAAAACTTTATCGAATATGTGGTTATTAACATTAAGGCATGGCAAATGGTTGTTGTCCTGTAATAGGATCCAGGCTGTGAAATGGTTCATTCTGTGTTGGTCTCTGAGCCATCTGACTGAGCATGCTGTGAAACTGTGCAGATGGGTAAGGCGGTGAAATCCTGCACTAATTTGTTGTCAGGGTGGCAGATGTTTTGTTCTCCTGGTGCATTCTCTGGCATTTCTCACAGACATGAAACAGAAGCAGAAGAAACTGAATTGCTGTGCTCTCTCCCTTGTTCTCCAAGGTAGTTTTGCAACTCATTTCTCCTATAATCATATGATGTGTGAGAAGAGATATGCACCTCCTGACTTCTCTTACAACTGTGCTTTATACTTCCACAGGTAACCTTCTTTACCCATCCAGCTGTAATTTTCAGCATGGCTGGTTTTCGTGGTGTATCTCTTGCTTATTGCTTTAGTGTACTTAATACCCTTAATGGTGCTTTACAGATGAGCATTTGGATGAGTAAATAAACAATCCTGCCTCTAAAACATTTGTCTCCTGACCTCTGGTCTGGCCAGTACATGACCGGCAGAAGAGGAGGGCGTGGAGAAGGCAGAAGACAACATGCTGATGTAAGCTGCTCTCTAGGCTCCCATGATAGCAACCCGTCGCTGTTCCTTAAAGCCTTTGGGTGCCACTGGGAATGCTGAGGAAGTGAAGGGAAGTGGGAGACAGCTAGCAAAGGTAGTTTTGGCCAAACTCTGCTGTCTTCCTTGAGCACGCAGCATGGTATGATTTGAATTGATGTAGCGAATGCTGGCCAGCTCCTGGGAGCCAGCTCATTATTTCTAAAACTGTTGGCTTTGGAAATGGCAAAGCCAACAGATACTAAAAATCTTAAATTCAGTTCTAGAGGAGAATAAGTGGAATTAGGAGGGTCTCTTCCGAAATGAAAGTTGGTCTTGTCGTGACACCTAATCTTTGCCGTTAGAAAACTAACCACATAGTTTTATGCTATAAGTTTAGCCTTGCCTAAGCAAGAGTACAATTTCATTGATAAAAACAGATTCAATAATTTTTTAGTGTTAGCTTTTTTAATTAAAAAAAAATATATTCCGTACTTTGTATAGCGCATAGGCTATGAGGGTAATTCAACTGGACTCCACCACATCCATGATATATTTTTTTTTTTACAGAAATATATAACGTTTAGAGTATGGGTGCATCTCCATACTTATTCTAGAGATCTCTGGAACCCTCCTGCACCGGGCTGGGCTAGCGTGGGCATGCATGCTTGGGGTGGCAGCCAAAGACAGTATGGCTGTGTCTGTCGCCCATGGGTGGCTCCAGGCTATTGCTGTATTTCAGTAGTGTTGTCCAGCTGCCTCATCCAGCAGTGACTTACCACTTAGTTCAACTTCTAACGTGGTCTTCATTCTCGTAAACTTCAAAACTTCTTACGAAGAGTGTAAAGTTTCACCTGCAAATAAAGGATACGGAGAGGGAGGCAGGACTTCCCTGTGATGGCATGGAGGAGATAAGGGTCTTAGTGAGAACTGATTCCCAATTTGGTGCTTCCTTAGTGGGGAAGTTTAAACTGGCTGTGGGGTGCAGAGGCAAAGTAGTAAATTCAGTCAGGTGGCTCAGCAACTAATGCTCAGAGCATCCCTCAAGTTCTTCTGGATATTGATGAAGTTACACCTTTAAGCTTGCAGCCTTGCCTTTTGGTACTGGATTTGTGACTATCAAACTGTGAGATTTTTAAAAATTTTTTTTAATTGTGGTGTCACTTGCTTTAAAATGAATCTAGCGGGTGATCTTAATGAAGTTTGGAAATTTGGGACTGTCAGACTGTACCATTTCAGTAAAACTTGGCCAGCTGGCAGAATGGGGTGTGCTTTTCCCCCCAAATAAGCAGCATCTTTCCAAGTGCTGATTTTGATAGAAACCCCAGCATTGGTTTAAGAGTGATACAGCTCATGTATAGCTCTTTGCCTGAGGATCATACTATGCTCCTGTCAGTTCTAGTAGCCATCTCGTTCGCTGCCTGTCTCGCAGGAGGAGCAGAGTGGTGACAATAGAGGAGATGCTGTAGCTGTCACACCTATTTACAGCTTCTCAGTCACTGAGGTGAGAATAAACAAACACAGTATTCATGCAGTTGCATGGTTAGCAATTTATTTTTAAAATCAGTTACCTGAAAAATATCAAGGCACAAGTGAAATAGCTCTGTCAGCATTTTCTGTGTGGTTTGCAACCTAGTGCTTGACCTGAGGGGTTCCCCTCTGTTTCTGTCAATTTAATGTAAGAGTTAAGGTAAAGGCCATATCCTTACCTGGTGAAAGCGCATATTTCTCCTCTGAGTAAAGTACTGAGGGGGGATGTGGCTCTCCAAATGCAGGAACATACCGATTCTTGTCTGCTGCTGCCATTTTATTCTCTGATTTTATTACCCGCTCTGCAGTGATGAGTAATTATCTCGCATGTAAGCAAGTGATATTTACTGTAAAAAACGCTGAGTGTATTCATAGTTGAGCGAATGTTTAAAGAAATAACAATTAGAGATTGCTTCCTGTTTTGTTTGGAACACTGAGGGGAAATTGAAAATATAAATATTTTCTCTTTGATAGCCAAGAAACAAATACTCGAGCTTGTATCTTCCCGCATTGCATCCCCAGAAGTGTAGGCATGAAAGTAGTTGTATTTAGTCACTAAATCTTTATTAAAGTCAAACAGTGGCTGACAGTAGACCATTTGTAAACGAAGCAGTAAATCAGGAAAGTTGACAGGATTAAAATCTGTGGTCTGGTTTTGGGGCTGAAGTGGGACAATCCCAGATAAACAGAAGGAGGGTGAGTCCCTAATAACCCATGCAGACACAGTATTTGGGGACGTAGATGTTGCACTCCGGTTTTCCTTCTCTCTCTGCTTTCCTCCTCCTCCTCAAAGCTATGGAGGGGACCACATAGAACAAGCATCTCATGGCAGCAGCTGTATTTTTGGCTTGGAGATGAAAGCAATCATCCCTTGAGCACAGCAGATTGGTTACACGGTCTGATCATTGGTTATAGCCGCTTAGCAGCTGGCTCTCAGAGATGTACTCCAGTACAGTGGCTGCTACAAAGGCTGCAGTCAGTGTTCCTAACTGGGACTTACTGGTCCCTTAGGATCTCACCTGTCGGTCTGTTTCTGAAGTATATGGGAAACGGCGTGATTGTGTGTACTTATAACCTCAATATGGATGGTGTTTTCAGGGATGTGACCTTAGAGCTGCAATGAAACATCTCTCACTTTGTTTGCTCTCATTTTGGGAGGCTTCATCTCTGCTCCTGCCACCTTGCTTTAATGTGCTGATGCAGCCTTGCAGCTAATTCCTCAGTGACAGCAGCACATAGCAGTGCTCAAGTGTCTCTGCCACCATTTGACCCTTCTTTGCCATGGCTCTATGTGATGGTACTGTTCCTTTCCTGCCCACCTAATCAGCTAGTACCAAATAAGTTGGGTGCTTGTCTCTTAGAACTGCTAAGGGATGTATTTATTCAGTAACATGTCCTATGTAGGATCCTGTACGTGGACATGGTACCTCCTGATGTCATTCCAACTGGTTCATCAGTAGCAGAGCTCTGCATTTCCCTGAAGGCACCAGATTGTAGCTTCGAAAACATAGCAGTCTGCATGTTTGGGCTTTTTTTCTCCCATTCACATTTTTCCTCCCGTTTTTCTAGATAGTCATAAAGCAGACTTGCTTTTGCGAGTCTGGGGATTGCTGGAACCAGTGCTTCAAGCAGCACAGCTCCCATTCATCTTTCAAATGTGCTGCCATTTTTGCTGTAGGAGCATTTATTTCATACGCAATCTGGGCTACATTTATTTTTGTAGCCCAAATTCAACTGTGGGCTGTGCTGCTCAAACCCAGCACTGGATTTATGTTGTGGGAACCATCAGCAAAACCCTGAATCCTCCAGAGTTAGATTTTTTTTTTTTTTTTTTAATCTATTTCACAGAAGCCACTAGATAGCCTCCAAATCTGTTCTTTGGAAAATGTGACAAATTCACAAAGAGACAGGTTCATGGGAACAATTACTGTTAAAAGGCAGGAGGCAAAACAGCGGTAAGGGCATATGTGCATTCACATCACATAAACCTGCTGCCTACCAGCGGGAGCCTGCGCATGCTTTCGTCCCTGCCCGGGCAAGCCCCGCAGTGACAGGATGCCGCCTGACCTTATTGCCACTTAAGGACAGGGTTAGCCCTGGCCCTGTTGCCCGTGTGCAGGAGCAGACAGCTCCCTGTTCATGTGTCCCAGGCAAAGCGGTGGCCCCTGAGCACCGAGGAGCGTGTGGGGAAGGAAGGGTGGGTGGAAAGTGGCACTGCTCTTCAGCTCTCCATCTGCCACTGCCCACCAGCACGGCTGCCCTTGTCTGCCAGAGCAGAAGTGCCTTTATCTGAAGAGCAAAAGAGGAGCCCAGGAGAAAGGGTTTTTGCGATACACTTGCTTCCCAGGTCCACATCTCTGTACATGAGTATTGAGTGCTTAGTGCTGAGGGCAGCTGTAAAGTATTGGTGGGAATAAACACACGCCTTGCCTGCATGACGTACATACCTCCACGGGAAAACAATGCGTGTGTTAAAATTGGCACATGGTGAAGACGTAGTAGAGCTGAAAAAAATACACAGGAATTACAAGCAGATATAAATCCTCTTGCTATTGCTGTCTTCCAGGCTGTGTCAGGGGTACTTTGCTGGTAGCTGCTTCTGCCCTGGAGTAGGCAGTGTGAATGCAGTGCCCACAAAGTGCTCAGCAGCAGCATAGTCTGGAAGAAAGAGGCACGTTAGCCTTTACAGACCTGTGGAGGGAAAAATACAAGCTAAGGAAATAACAAGTGACTGACGAGTGCTCTGCTCTTTGGCTGGATGCAGAGCAAACTGGGAGCGCTGTGAAGATTTGGAAACCTGAAATGATTAACCAAAGAAACAAGCTATTGGTTGGTTGGGGTTTTTTGTTTTTTTTTTTTTTTTTAGTCTCTGGCCTTTCTCTTGTCTGTGTCAATTAGCTTTCTGCTTTCAAATGAGGGCCATTTATGTCATGAATAAACCCTTTTGTCAACCATCTCATCCATCATTCTGCATTTTCTTTCAAGATCTCATCTCCTAATTCCAGCTGGCCTACAATGATCTCTTCCATTATCCACTTTTTAGATTTCAGGGATGCCTTTTCCCATATATCAACTCAACCTTGTATTTAGTTTTTCACACACAGCAAAGCTGCTTTATTGTTTTTTCCCAGAATACCTTCTGAAAATAGTCCTTTTTTAAAGTTCGCAAAATACTGGGCAAAGGCTGGACTGCTGGTACCCGTAACCTTCTAGTTGTAGTTCTCTCTCATTGCCGTCTTTGCCCTTCTCCCATTCCTTTATTCTTGGGTGTTGATAAAGACCTTTTTATTTATTTTCGTAGTCCCTGTGGGATCCTTATATTTATCTAGAATTATTAGTCCCTAGAGGCAGAGTAAAAAAATGAAACGTTTTCAAATCACAGGTATTGGAATATTCAGCCCACTAAACACCATTTTGAAGGAATGTTATCTTCTTCTCCACATCTGTGGAGAAAAATAGTGTAACTATATTCCCATACATGCATCCATATGTCTGAATGCTGTTGGCCTGCCAGTGTTCCTCCCCAAATGTGCTCTGTAGTCACTGGCTGTTTATCATTCAGCTACTGCTTGTCAGGTAGCTGCACCCTTTTCGTCTAAACAATGAATTGGGTTACACAGTAGCCTAGTACCATCCTAGGTGCATCTTACTTTGGCTGGCCAGCCCTTTTCAGTGTCCTTTAAATTAGGGGTAAAGCCAAACAAATAAAGAACAGTCAGTTAAAAAATGGAGACTAATTTGGAGAGGGTAGAAAAAGCTTGTGTGTGGGATACGAATGAAGGTGTCTAAAAAGAGGTGGCTATCGCCTTGAACTGAAGTCAGCACCTCTGTGTTACATGTCAGCTGTGCTTGGAGTGGTTTGGGTCCAGTTAGCATTGGTCTGGTTTAGATTAATTTCTTTTCACTCTCAGTATCTTTATGGCAAAAAAAGGCAGGTTTAATTCATCTGAAACCATGATACAAAATAGCAGTTCATTTTTTATTAAAATTATTTATTCTTGCTGGTAGTTTCTTTTCCTTTGTGCCTTTTTCACTTGACAGAACAAGATGGCCAGCAGATGTAAAGGGTCTCACCTGGAAGAAGATTTCTTAAATGTGCCTTTCATGCTTATTCATTTCTGAGCTGTGAAGACTAGTGCATCGGTGCTGTGTAAGTCAAGCATGTACATTTATGCTATGATACAATGCAGCATCATTACGGTCATAGGCCTCCTGCTTTGACATAAGAAGTATCCTTTCCTTATCTTATTCAACACTTTGTGTAAAAATGTTTGATTTTTCACTGAGATGTTGTTAATAGCAACTGAAGCATTTATCTTAGTAACATCATGTCTCTTAATCAACAAAAGATCACAGTAACCTTTTGAGAAAGTAGAGTACATCAGTGTCCCTATAATTCACTCCACCAATGTCATACTTTTCATGCGCAAAATCTCTCATTTGCATTTCTGCAAAGGAAAGAAACATGTCATCATCTAAATTACAGGCTTTAATGAAGTCCTAAAATTAAAATAATATGGATCAGATAATATTTTAAGGCTGTCAGCTCATACTTGGTTCATCTTGTTCTGTCTCTAGATGCCCAAGTACACTCGGCAGATGCCAATGCTGCATTTTCTTGCTTTTTCTACTGTCATAACTAGAGATCAACAGGGGTCAGCTGTGCACTTTTCAGCCCCAGAATGACAGGCAGCCTTTGACCAAAATCACTTATGGTCTAAGTAACTGAGATGGATCAAAGGCAGGATAACAGGTATTGAGTAGAGGAATTGGAGCGATAAAAGGGGAAATAGAGCCAGATGAAAAAAATGAGGGTAAACAGAAGTGTAATGGGAGCAGAGAAGGAGAGAGGAGAGTGAGATGGGAGAAAGGATACAAGATATGTGACTGAAATGCAGATAATAGAATCATAGAATATCTCAAGTTGGAAGGAACCCATAAGGATCATCGAGTCTGACTCCCTGCTCCTTGCAGGACTACCTAAAACTAAGCCATATGACTAACAGCATTGTCCAGACACTCCTTGAACTCTGACAGGCTTGGTGCCGTGACCGCTTCCCTGGGGAGCCTGTTCCAGTGACTAACCACCCTCTCGGTGAAGAACATTTTCCTAACGTCCAGTCTGAACTTCCCCTGATGCAGCTTCATTCCATTTCCTCATGTCCTGTCGTTGTTCACCAGAGAGAGGAGATCAGCACCTTCCCCTCCACCTCCCACCTTGAGGAAGTTGTAGACTGTGATTAGGTCACCCCTCAGCCTTCTCTTCTCCAAGCTGAACAAACCAAGTGACCTCAGCCGCTCCTCGTAAGTCTTGCCCTTGAGACCTTTCACCATCTTGGTTGCCCTCCTCTGAACATACTCCAGAGGAGTTTGTATACATACATAGTTTGTTGTCATTCTTATATTGAGGCGCTCAAAACTGCACACAGCCTTTGCTCTGGTTCCTCAGTTTGATTTGTTTCAGCACATCCAGCGTGAATAAATTGGGGGATATTAGCTATGTTTGCCAGTCTTCACTGCTTGATTTGTAAGGCTGTTTGCTCTGGCACATTTTGGGGAATGGCCATTTTCTTTTTCCTCTAGCTTAACCCAAAGAGAAGAAACTAGTGCAAAGAACTGATGTGAGGCAATTACCTTTTGTAATAAGGACCCTTCCCCTGCTGTAGCCCAATCATGGTGTTTTCTGAAGAGAAGAATGAGCACGCCCTTGTATTTTAGCCTCTTGGTGAAAAGTGTTCAGCATCAGCCTTTGGCTGATCTGAAGAAAAAAATCTATAGGAGTTATTCTTCTAAAAGAGGAGGAGTAGGAGAACAGCTTGCTAGATTTTGAGTTTGTTCCATGTTGTGAAGCCACTGGTTCATATTAGGGCTGGTGAAACAAGCTATAGACAAGAATGATTAAAAATTAACATCAGAATATCACTAGTCCATTACGGATCAGGGCAGCTTTGGAATTAGAGGAGAGCTGAACATTGGTAATCCTTCAGGGATTCATCAGCTGGTCTTGTGGTGGACACTGAACAAATGCAGAAAACCTTGAAGACCTCACAATCAAAGCAGACAAGATACGGCAAGAAGGAACTTAACATATGAATCAGAGAGAAGGATTAAGGTCTGTAAAGAAAATTAGTTCCACTTTTCCTTTTCATCCTGTTTCATTGTGCAAATAATCAGATTTGTAACACAGATCTTGTTGTGACACTAATCCTGACTGCTGTCCTCTGCATGCGAGCAGATTCTTGCTCAAAGCCCATCTCGTTTGAAGCCTTCATAGGCCAAGATCAACTGGCAGCCGGGGCTTGGTTCCAAGTAATAGATAAGGATTTTCTTGACACAAGATGTACTGTACTTTTCATTGAAAGGTGCCAGTTCATTCTGAAGGCAGATGTGACCCAATGATATTTCCTCAGTAATCAGTCATGCACTCTAATGCTTTCTAGAAATTTTTTTTTTTTTTTCCTTTTTCTTCATCACGTCAGCAAGACTGGGATGAATTGTTAATGTTCCTTCATTTGGTTTTTTTTCTTATGGTCCAGCTGTAAGGAGCTTGAAACAGAAAGTATGAGTACTGGTCAGATTTACAGGGAGTGTGGGTATCTATGGACATGGGGTACTGGTGGTATTTTCGAAGCAGAACCTCAGCTTTTCTGCAGCTCCTCAAAAAGCGAGCACTTTCCCTGTGGGGAAACACAAGTGGTGCCGCCATAGCAGGATTGTCGTGGTTTAAGCCCAGCCGGTAACAAAGCACCACCCAGCTGCTCACTCACTCCTCCCCCCAATTTCAGCCCGGTAGGATGAGGAGGAGAAAATATAAAGAAAACGCTCGTGTGTCGGGACAAGGACAGGGAGGGATCACACACCACTTATGGTCACAGGCAAAAGACAGACTCAACTTGGGGAAAAAAACAAATCAATTTAATTTACTACCAATCAAATCAAAACAAAGATGATAAGAAGTAAAACCAAACCTTAAAACACCTTCCTCCCACCCCTCCCTCCTTCATGGCTCAACTTCACTACCAGTTGTCTCTCCCTCTTCCCCCCCCGCCGGCAGCGCAGGGGGACGGGGAATGGGGGTTGGGGTCAGTTCCTCGCACCTGGTCTCTGCCGCTCCTTCCTCCTCAGGGGCAGGACTCCTCACTCTGCCCCTGCTCCAGCCTGGGGTCCCTCCCACGGGAGACAGTTCCTCACAAACTGCTCCAGCGTGGGTCCTTTCCGCGGCCTCCAGCCCTTCAGGCACTGACTGCTCCAGCACAGGCTTCCCCACGGAGTCACGGCCATCTTGGGGGGCACCCACCTGCTCTGGCGTGGGGTCCTCCCTGGGCTGCAGGTGGGCACCTGCTCCCCCGCTCCCCTCCATGGGCTGCAGGGGGACAGCCTGCCCTCTCCGGGGACAGCCTGCCCTCTCCCCAGGCGCTGCAGGGCCATCCCCTCCTCCGGCCCACCTCCTCCCTGCCTTCCTCACTGACCTTGGTGCCTGGGTAGGGGTTTCTCTCACATCCCACTGCAGGTTCCCCTTCTTAAATCTGTTATCCCAGAGGCACTGCTGCCGTCACTGATGGGCTCGGCCTTGGTCAGAGGCAGGTCCGACTTGGATCCAGGGAAGCTTCTAGGAGCTTCTCCCAGGAGCCATCCCTGCAGCTCCCTCCCCCACTACCACAACCCCACCACTCAAACCCAAAACAGGGATTACAGAGGGAAATGGGTCCTAATGGAAGGAGAGAAGTGGGAGCTTAGTCTTGTGTTATGGCTTGGGCAGGCTAGTGAACAGCCCTTCTGTCGCTGGGGCTGGCGTGCAAAATCCAGGCTCTTATTTCACCTTGGAGGTAGTGGCACTGGTTTTGTCATATGGGGGTAATTGCTGGGGGTAATTTAGTGCCTTGGGGGAGGAAAAATGCTGCTGTGGGCAGAGCTGCAATACACAGACGGGATCCCTACTCGGTATTTGAAGAACATGTTTAACATCAGTGACCCTTACGTGTATGTGGAAATTGGTGTGTCAGTCCCTATTTTCACACTGAGGCTCTGTCCACCCGCAGAATTGAAGGAGAGTGACAGAAGTCACTTCCTCTTCCTTCTCTATTTAAGCTGTAAGAACAAGAAGCTGCTCTTAATAAAACTGGATGAAATGAGGTTGATGACAGCAGTGCCGCATAACTCCAGACTTGAGCTCCATTTTGATGTGTTCTCATCTGAGCTGGGAAGATCCAAGCTTGAGAAACACAGCCTCGGACTGGGGAAAGAGCATATTCATTTCCCGTCTCATTCTTTGTAGATCTTGCAACAGAATGTTGAAGTTGACCAAGGCCCACTGTAAAATCTTGTGGGGCTCATATCTGAAGTAATTAGAAAGACTCTTAAATTTCTGGGGAGGGGATTTGCTCTGGGCCAATGTAAAGTACACAAGGTGTGTATGACTTCCAACAGATTACCTTCCCCTGCACATATTTGTGATGTACCTCTTCCTTCTGACCCCCTACCTATCTGTGTCTGTCTTCTCATATTACTACCTCC
>JAVKLA010000040.1:6538075-6566275 GCA_034782735.1 Sagittarius serpentarius
ATATGTCTGATGTACCTCGACCTGCTGACCCCCGACCTATCTGGGTCTGTCGTCTCAGATTACTCCCTCCTGTTATCCTTTCAGCAGTATGTGATGATCTAGAAACCCAGACCAGATAGTGGAGGAGCACACTGTGGCTTCCCAAGCCACAGTCAGGAGGGCCATTGCTTTTACATGCGGAGGCTGTAACAGGCACCAGCACAGTCTGACGATTATTTCTCTTCCTGAAACAGCGTGGCACAGTCTGGTTCTCTTATCTCTCTCACAGTATGTGAATATCCCTGTTGGATGAAGCAGGGTGTTGGATTTTGTGAATATTCTGTAGTTGTGTCTTGTCAGTTTTGCCTGCAAGCATATAAACCCTGCAGCCCTCTGAAACCAGTGACATGATTGTGTATGACAGTCATTAGTGGGTGAAACAGAAATCTGTCTGTGAGCATCTGTTTTGAGGGAGCCAAATATAATTAAAGTTTAACCATGCTGCATTTGCTCTTTTATTTACTGGGAGTCCAGTAGAAGGACTGAAGATTAGGGATCACAGTCACAATTCTTGTGGTCCTTCCAAGGAGTGTGACTTGCTGCTTTTTGGTTTTGTATGTGTGTTTCATCTAAGTGTGTTTTTTATCACAGGCTGGGTCAAACAGGTGTGTTCAGAGATTCACTTCACAATAATGAAACTCTACCTTCCTGAATGTCTTGAAGATTTTCCCAAGGGGAATCCTTTCTGGTTGTTCTGAATGGGCAGACTCTACACTGCTGTATTTCCTAACATAGATCAGGTGAAAAAATGACAGGTGTGATTTTTTGCTTATAATTCCCCCAAACTTACATTATTGCAGTAAATGTCAATATAAAACTAATGCAAAGAGGAGAACTGGGTTCAGTGAATCCACTGCTTTGATTTTCTCATGCATGTAACAGACATGGATATGCCATGCATAGGTAAAGGATATCTGACAGAAGTTGGTTGCTTACAGTGTATTGGTTCTTGGTATAAAGAGCCACTGATAATTGTAATTACTAGTTATAGTTGTAAATTAATTACACTGTAGTTGAAGTGCCTAGGCAAGTCTGGAACCTCACTGTGCCAGGCTTTGTGTAAGCTAAAACTAGGTGAAACCGCAGTGAAGCTCAACCTTTCTGTGAAAAAAAAACCCTGAACTTTTATGATGAAGTAAGAACAAAAAAATATGAAATGAAAGAAGCACAGAGAAATGTACGTTTCTGAAGGTACTGACTCAGGCAATAGCAAGGATGCAAATAAGAGTTTCTTGATGAGCACCAGCCTGCTTGCCCATGGCGCCCAGTATGTCTCAAACTATTTTTTTCCAGTTGGGTGGCTGTCTATGGTCACTAGTGTTTCTGCTTTGAAGCCAGCAGAGCTTTTCCACTGGCTTCTACGAGGTCTCTATATTGTACTGTAATGGGATGTGGTTTGGAATTGGCCTGAAACCACATCGCATTCATCTCTTAAATTTGGTTTGTTTGTTTCACTGACTTAACTGGTATTCGTACAAGTAAAAGGTTCAAGAGAGATTTGCAAGTTTCCCACACAAACCAAGTCTGGAAGATTTTTTTAATATTTTATAATTTCCCACTTCTCTAAGTCACTTGTTCCTGAACTGAGATGGAGCTTGTTTTTGTGTGGTGAATCTCTAAGCTGGGCAGTCATCTTGCACTGATGTACTGCATTTTGTCAGTTAAATTTCCATGACGCTGTTTGAGCAACAGGATGGATTAAATGTATCTTTATTCCGTAATTAATTCTATGTACTTGCCAATAAATAAGTAATGTCTTTCCTTAACTTAGAGGAACTTCAAGTAATGGTAAACCACAGATGACAGGAATTATGTTCTCCTTTAAGGATGTAATGCAGACATCGATTTTGTACAGCCTCCCCAGTCAAGGAGTACGTTATGATATTATGGTATGATTTCCAATTTATTTTCCAGGGAGAACTGAATCAGGTATTGAATGTGTTAGGAGGAAGGCACTCAGAGCAGCATCTGTGCTTTTACAGAGTGTGAAGATCTTACTTCGGCCTTGGAGAAACTTTGCATAAAAGGTGGTCTTGAGTTCAGGCCTACCAACGAGTATGTAGAAAACATTGTTTTGTTTGGAAAGTTTTAAACTTTCTAACTTGATCTCATTTTAACTTGTGTGAACGTGGTCATCTGTTTATTATGGTCATCTATTTGTTATCTGATGTTGCTTTTATCCCTTTGACTATGCTTTCAGTGTACAATCATTCATATTACAAAAGGACTCATGATATGCAGGGCACTTTCAAAATGACAAAATGCAGAATTGCTTTAAAGAAATGATAATTTATTTTGAAAAATCCTTCCCTTTTTCTCTGCTCTTCCTTGTATTATTAGTTTATTGATTTAGTTACATTTAAGACGGGTCTGTGTAGATAAATTTTAGATTTATGCGTGTCTGACACTTTTTTACTGCAAATCTAAAGCCTTAAATGTAATAATGGGAGTAGGAAATATGTTCCTACCAGCATCTGACAGGGTAAAAATTTCTTGTATAAACTTGCAAATGAGCCTCAGGATTAAGTACTTACATTCCCATATATTGCCAATGGAAATCAACAGGTGTCTTCCCAAGGGGAGACTTGATGTCCAGTTTAAATTCCTAAATTTGCCTCCTTTTGACTGGATGGTGAGTTTGAGAATGTTTTTAAGGAGACTGCTTCTGAGGGTGTAAGCCAGATGGAGTGAACCTCTTTCTGTGTTTTTTTGCTGATGGCTTTAATTGTGTCTTGGGGCATCTGTTGCAATCATTTTTCATTGTGAATTTTCTTCCTGAGCTTTCAGTACCTCATTGTGTTACGAATTTATTCATGCAAGACACAGAATGGTGTAAGTCTTGAGATATTTTTGAAATGAAAGTCTTGAATCCAGCATTCCAAAATATACGTGATTAAAGATAAGAGGGTTGCTTGTATTTTTGCAAGTACTAGATATTTGCACTGTTGTTACTGAAAGACTCCCATGCTGCTTATTAATATTACTGTGTTGGGTTTTTGACAAGTGATGCTCAGCTTGAAAGAGGTTTAAGCTGCGATTCAGCATGGGTGGGGTAAGTCCCTCTGTGGGTAGATGGATAGCTGTCAGGCTGGTGGGGTAAGGGAGAGCTCTCTTTCTCCCCAGGAAGCAACAATCCTCAGAATATTTTAGGATTAGCTCTGATCACATTTCCTTTGCCTGTTACCTTTCTTTAGGAAGTCTCCCTTATTAGGCAGTCCACCCAATGTCAAAGGCTGCACTAAATGGTGCAGGGATATCCCAAACCTCCATTTTTAACTGAGCTGCACCTGTATCAGAGCCAGTGGCTCCTCGGTGAGAATCGTTATGACCTCTCCAGTTTTTATCTCCTTCATCATTTAATCTTTTTACTGTACACTCATTGATGCTATGGAAAAATGAGATTATGATATTGAACGTAAATTGGCTTCAGTGGGGTCATAAACAAAACCTCAGCAGGGTAAAAGTATTATAATCTAGATCAGTGAGTTCATTATCTGAGTATGTAAGCTTTGGACTGAAGAACCCAGCCAGCTCTTCAGTTGCGCTGGGAACTGCACTGCCGTGCACGTGCTAAGGTCTCCTGTAGCCGGGAGTGTTATGCTTCTGCCAGGCATTTTTTTGCAACTGTTTTTGCTCTCCAGGCCAGTAGTGATTCCATAATTCAGATTCCACTGAATAAAATGAGGGGGAAATGCAAATACAATACATTTTGACTTTATTTTGTTAGTTCCCTGCGCAGCCTTCCAAAACACAAGAATAACTGAACAAGCTTTCACAGAAATCACTTTTGGGTAGGAAAAAACTAATTCCTGAGGAAAGCTGTTACATATTCATGTCTTTAATTATCCTGTGCAGCCTCACCAACTACAGAGTTCAAAGCACAAATATCAAATTACAAATAGAAGTATAACAAATTATACATTGGTTTGTGCACATCCTGTGCATATGTCAGCCACTAAGGAGTGCTATTTTGCCTACACATATATAGACACGCTTATCTAGAGAGAAGGGATCAGTGTATGATTTATTACATTTTTCTGTAATGTGCTCTGAACTGTTTGAACAATCTTAAACATAAGCACATAACACAGATGGCTTGGCTGTTCTGTTTTTGTTTGGTGTGATAAAGATATCAGCTGCTGTCTAGTTCAGCCACACTTAATCATCCCTTGATGGTCTTAGTACATGAGCAAACCCTACGTTGTGAGAATCTGGGTTTGTGAGAACATAGGGAATATTTGGCTCTGATGATGGCTGTTCTCACACTTTCATGAAGGTTTCTGCCCTGCCCAAAAGTGCCTGTGAAATGTCCCATATGGGTGCTCCTCTTTTACTTCAAAGCAAAGTGATCCAGGCTTATTTTAAGCCACTTGTGAAATGTGTTCATGTTATGCTTGCTGACTTTGCACCAAAGGGGATGAGAAACACATGTTACTTCTCTTCCTCGGGCTTTGCTGTGGGAACAGTAAATCCTAGACGACGGTTGAAATAGTTGCCTGGTGGCACTGAGTTCTTAAGCACTCAAGATTTACACATGACAGAGCTTTTAGTCTCTTCATGATATTCAACAAATAGTTACGTTGGAGGAAATTTCCTTAGCACAATGAATACTGCTCTTCAAATACTAGAAATTAGGAAATTGTCAACATTTTTTCACCTTCTGAGTTCTGTTTTCTTGTGTATTGTGTGATTAGCTCACTCATGAGACAAAAATGCAAGAGAATGGGATTAATTTTTAAGCAAATTGTGTGTTTTCTTCTTCAGGTGTAAACCACTACTGAAGCATTACAGAATAAGTTGAGGGGGATATGCAGTCTAGAGGTTTTTTGAGCCATATGTTGAGCCTGATATGCCTCATAGGATCAAGACGTATGGCAACCTGCCAGATGTTGGTATTCTACCAAGTGAAGTGTATGCAGTAGGGATAACATTTGGCAGTCCTCCTTTCTTCCTAGAAGCTGCTCTGTATGCTTTACTTGACCTTCATGCCAGCCGCTACCCTTAAGGTCTCCAGACATGAAGAGGGCTAACACTGTGTCAGCTTTTTCTCCTTTTTTTGTCCATCTCCACTGGAATACATTGTTTTTGTTGTCTCTCAGGCTTGTCGTGTGTCTTGAACTAGGTGCCAAGTAAGCAAGCAAAAATGTTTACAAAAATAGCCTTAAATAGACATGAGGGATATGTCTTAACTATTCTGGCAGCATACCTCAGCCCTCCCCCCTTTTTTGTTTGTGAAAATGTAATCGAACATGAAAATGAAAGGGAAAGAAAAAAATAAATAGGAAAAAGATGTTGGATGAAAATGATGTAAAGCCAAAATAAAATCGCATACATCATTACCAGTTTTCTTTCTCCTCTGTTTTATTCAGGGAGTCTGATAGCATATATAAACTTAAAAATCATTATGGAATAAGCTGAGACTATTAAATTGTTTTATTTTCCCTTCTGAGGCTTTCTATTGGGTGCCTGCAAGTATTTTCCATGGGAGAATTAATCTCCGGACGTCATCATAGAATAATTTTTTCCAAGTGGGTTTTCATTATGACAGGGAGACTGACCTATCTCTTATGTTATCATATATGAAGATAGATTCCAGGTGGCTATCTCAAAAGTGCTGAAAATGAGGCATTTAGATCATTAGGTACAGCAGAGCTGCAATGGTAGCAATTACTTCCCTCAATAGGCATATGTATTCCAACTTGTCTTTGTAGTACAGCCGGCACTGTGTAAAATACATCAGATATATAGTTTGAAAGCTTTTCAGTCTGCATGGCATAGTAAGTAATTCCTCTGATGAAACAGAGCTAAGCTATATTATGTCTGTTAGTGTGGTTTAGTTAAACCTCAGCCAATTAATTTTTCATGGGCTGTGTAACAGGGATTGGAGCTGGCATGCAAGATTTTTTTATTGCTACTGCGTATTGGTTTGAACAGTGGTCAGCATATGCAACATAGAGGAATTTGTATGGAATTATTTTTTCTCTAGAGGAATAAGATGATATCGAAAGTGTCGCATCCTTCTAGGTCTAGCCCCTAACACCTGCCCCTTGAAATTCTTTTAGTGTTTGTGAGAAGCATCCTGATTACTGAATACTGAAGGATACAATGCTTTACAAAATCACTGCTTTTGCCCTGCCTGAAGTCTAGCAATCTAAACAATTTTTCATCTGGAACTAGTTCTGGTTTTGAAATTGCGTCGTTGCTTCCGCTACTATGAATGGCTGCCAGTTCCCATCCTTCCTCCCCGGGAATAGCGTAAGCATCTTGTTAGGCTAAGGGAGAGGGAGCAGAAGGAAAATCAAAAGAATATGAAGGTCAGCCCCTTTCTCTGCTACCAAGATACCTTGTCCACACCAGTAAATTGACAATGAGGCATTGACATTTTGTGAGAGATAAACATGGCTGCAAAAATCACAGTGGAGGAAGGACTTTGTGCAGCCCTTTTTCACTTTGAAAAACGGGATTAAGCTTCATTCAGTTTTTTCCTGTATACCCACTCTTGAGCTCTGCTCTGTGGTTTTCTGCTTACACCTCATCATTTGACTTTTCTGTTTATGGTGGGAATGCCTTTTCCTCTTGCAGATGTGAAGTGCCATTAGAGACAGCTTGTGTTGCTCTTCTTTTCCTCTTTATCCTCCAGCACATGGAGTGCCACTTACTCTCAGTGTAAGAACAACTGAAACTTCCACTGATACCGTGTAGCTGTGTGCTTGTTTTCAATCAGTGATATCACCTTGTGTCTAAATTTAGAGCAAAGCTGTCCCTTGACACATTAAAACATTATGCCCTAGGCAGTGTTCCTTTCTTTTCCCCTAGATTGTTCTTGTTTTGTTTTGTTTTTGTAATAGAGGAACTTGACACCAGAAAGGAATTGCCAGCCTGGATCAGAGCAGGAGACCATGTAAGCCCAGTTAAATCCAGTAGTTTGGCTTTGAAGTTACCAGTGCCAAAAATACCAGAAGGTTGGCAAGAAACCCTCCAACAGGTGGGATAATCAACACCTCTTTCTTCTCACATACGATTAAAGAGTTTAAACTCAGAATCTTGGTGTTTGAAGCCCTTCCAGAACCATGTTCAATATTAAACTGATACAGCTCTGCAGGTTGCTCTTATCTCTAAAGGAATTTCTGTTCTCTCTGAATTCCCCAGTATGACTACACATGGTGTGAAAAGGTCCTCTGTTTTGCCAGTTTTGGAAATTGAAAACAGATTTGAATAGCTCCTACTCATGATAACAGTGATGGTTAGTTTTATACCTTCCTGCTGTGTTTTTCCATATTGATAAATACTTGCCTTTCTGGTTCTGTTTATGCTTTTTCTTCTATGTGCGTGTGCTCCTGGATGCATGAAAGTTATAACTGTGTGTAAATGGGGACCCAGGCATCTTCTGCTTCCCCAGCATGGTGTCCACAATAGGATGCTAGCCTCAGTTGTATTAGTTATGTGGGAGGTCAGCTAGTGCTGCTGCTTGAATGGTTGTTCCTGGCACATCCCGATAGTTTAAAGCATGTCTGCTTGATTGCCCTCCACGCTTTTGTGATACTCACCACCCCCTCAAATTTAGAGTATACGATTCACAATTTGAATTATATGTGACTTAGAGTTGCAGCTTCTTCATACAGGTTGTTTGCATTTCTGTTCAACACTGGCAAAGCTTGCACTTTTCCTTGATGCAGCATTGCTGGCATTAGCTGGAAAGAGAGGGGAATTCTTGGGACCAGGAATAGGATGAGAAACTCCTTCTGTTTCTGTTTGAGACTTGTCAGCAATAAAAAGGCTTTTGTTTGTTAGTCTTCCACACCTGGAAGATGAAATCTAACAGCAATTGGTTGAGAATAACAGTTTAAAAGCAGTAGGGTTCTTTGAAATAATAAAAGCTATTTCAAGGAGATGCTAGGCAGATGTAAATTGTGGGAATGGAATCACAGCGTGTTTATTATTAGGGTATCTTGGATGCTACCTGTGCAGAAATATGAGAGTGGGAAAAATCAGGGTGAAAACACTCAGCCTTCATGCCAGTTATTTACACTGTCTCTTGCAGCTGATTTGGCTGAGGAACTTTCCACAGAGAGGTGCTCCAGTCTGCACAAGGCACGTGCTCGTGTAAGGTTCTTGAGGGGTAGCTATGCTTAGGGACAAAGACCTAGCTGAGCTCGGTTCCCCATGGGAATACCTTAGCTAAAGGAAACCGGTTTCTACAGCCAAGAGCAAACTCAGAATTGAAGTGTCTGCTGCAGCATCTTGGAACATCTTGGAATGTTCCTTCCTGAACATCTAAACACCTGTTGGCCATGGCAGCTCTTAGTGTGGTTGAACAGCAAGGCTGAAACTTGAACCTCTGGCATCTGAGATACTGCTGATAAGGAACAACTTTGAACAGTGATCTCAACTAAAGGGACAAAGACATTATATGTAGCCTAGCATGAATCGGGAAAGCAGCAGAGGAGAAGTAATACGTAGGTCCTAGGAATATCGTGAATTGGAAGAAAAGCAGAGATTGATTGAATTGAGAGGTTTTAACAAGATTAAAAATTACAGATGAAACCCTGATGCTTCCAAGTTAGAGTGAAAATTTTCCATTGCCACTGGTAGGGTGAGCATTTTGACAACGATATTTTGAAGATAAGCAACTGTTTTTCCTAAGCTTGTCAACCTGAGACTGACATTTCAGGGTGAAGGAGGGATCTGAATTAGTTAAATGAGAATTTGAAGTTAACTGCATGAAGCATTTGCATGGATCCTCCCTCTTCAGAATTAGACCTATTTAATTAAATTAAAGAGAATTAGCTTAGGTGTGTTTTAATTTTGGTTGTGTGTGGGTTTAATGTGTTTAACTAATCCACTTCCAGAGAACACAGAATAACTGTCCTGATTGTCACTGTGTACCCCGTCTTCGCGTTGTAAGTAGTAGGGTGATATTCTGGTAAATGGTGGACAGAACTTGGTTCTCTAGATATTAGCAGTAAATAAACAGTAGCCAGGACATCTTCATTTACATAATAGTGCATGCTTTAGATGAGGAGAATATATATATGCATGTTTCTGTGAGACAAGAGAATTAGTGTGGGGAGAATATTGGTCATGTGGGGTATCTCTAGTGCAAAACACTTATTTAAAAAGAGCTTAAGAATTAAAATGTGGTTATGATGCTTTGTGAACCTGTATATTGCTGCCATCTTTGGCAACTGCATTAGATTGGTTTGTGAGTGCAGCTAGAAGGTTTTCAGACATAAATATGCACTGCAGCAATCACATGCTACCAGGGCAGAAGGAAATAATAATTTCATTTTATGTGTTCAGAATATGCCATCATGTGAAAATATGCTATCTAAAATTTAACCAAAAAGAAACACTGAAAAATTAGATACTCTGAAATAACAACGGGGACTTTACAAAACAACATCTGAGCCTTGGTGACATTTCACCTGTCAGCATCCCGTTCCCAGAGTGGTGTGTGAGGGCCAAGATACAGCACAGCTGTTAAAGCTGCTGCTGAGGTTTCCTAATTTCTGGAAAATGGCTACTAGAAGATTCATCTATGCTTTCAAATCTCTATGCCAAGCTTGGGTTCCCAATGAGGTAGCAGGAACCAAGTGTTACACTTGTCTGGCCGACTATGAAAAAATGACGGACACTTGATTCTCAAAGAAATGGAGCAACGTTATTGCTAAGTGATGGATTTTATGCGATTCTATTTAAGAAAGGTATCATTTTTAGAGTATCAGTGACTGGTACTTGAAACGTTGTTTTTCCTTCATGTGAATCATTTTGGTTATAAAATAGGATTTTTCTACTGACTGGAAAGTGTATCACTTAACTGTTCAAGAGCCTTGTTCTCCTCCTCGTGACCGTAAAGCATCCTCTTGGATGTCAGTAGGAGGTATTCAGCGCAGTGGGTGTTCTCATTACCACTTGACATTTTGCTGTTTGGTTTTCTGCCTGTTGCTATTTAATGATTTGAATTTTTTCCTCACCAATCCCAGAAGCCATTTAGCAAGCGACGTACTATTAGCGCTACTTAACAATATCGCCATAGTCACTAGGAAAAGAGTTTCATTTCCAAACAGTACTATAGCATTCCCCCTCGACATCTGCTCCTGCCATGTCGCTCGCTGTCACATTTCCCAGTTAACCCTTTGCTCTGGCCTCCTCACCCAGCGCTTTTGGGGAGGGTGGCACAGGCGCTGTACAGCTTTGCCTGAGCTATAAAAACCCTCCGAGGCTAAAACAGACTTCAGGTCACTGTAATGGCAGTGACATGGGTGAAGTTCTTGGCTGACGTAAATTGGCATATATTTGCTTTGTAGAGGCACGGACAGACAAATAGAGCAAGCACAAAAAGCATTACAGGCTTTCTGTCCTAAGCCTACTGTTTATCACAGGCACTTCGCAACTCCCATTAGTGTCAGGTCTGGATGTCTCACGTCCTTTAATGTAGCAAGACTGAAATGAGACTGCAGAGGGAAGATACTGTACCTTTTGGGAGAACAAAGACATCAAGACTGAGTATGAGATTAATCTCACTGAAGTTAATCTGCCAAAAAGATAGACTGCCAGTTGATACTAATCATCTGTGTTTCCCTCTCTCCAGTGGAGAGATGGGTGTATCTCCCAAGGATGATTTACATGACTCTAATCACTGGGCAACGCTGACTGTTCAGTGGCAGTAAGAGGCCAGACTGAGAAGGATGCTCAGCTTTCGATGAGCTCAGGTGGAGGCCGGACAACTTCATGGTAGCAAAATTCTTTGTGAGTTATTAAATCCATGGCAATAGCGTCTGGCTTATGAACTTCCTGAGCTGAAAACAGTTGGAGGCTGTGAATTGTTAAGGGGTAGTATCCGACATGCTTGTCCTCTTGTGCTCTTACTGTTTCCTCAGCATCTATTTATGGCTGCTGTTGGAGCTAACACTCAAGGGAGACAGACTTGCTGTCTGACACCATATGGCCATTCCTGTGCTCTTACGTGAGGCCATTTTAGCAGTGAGAAGGGGGGAATACGCATTTAGTAAGAGGCAGTTTCTGCAAATGGGAAATTGGCAGTGAGGTTTATTTCCAGAGCTGCGATGAAGTGCTACTGACCTACAAACAAAAACTGGAAGGCAGTTTACAGAAAGAGCCTGTGCCAGGTGCTGAATGTCAGTGCTTTACATTAGGTCACCGCAAGCCTTTCGGAGATTCAGATGAGCTGTTTCACCATGTGTTCCCCTCAGATGGTGCAAACAGCTTGTTTGAGCCTTAGATGGTACAAGGAGATTCAGATCTGACATCATGTGCAGTGTGGTGTGTAGCTGTGCTGCTACACGAATGCTCCCTGCTTCTGTGACAGCACTAGGTGGACTAACAGGGTGGAAGCTTGTCACTTCAAATAACTCATTGAGAGCACAGAATGTGTGGCCCAAAAACCAGGTATCACTCACCAGAACAGTGCTCATGACCTCCCACTGTCTTGGGCGCATGCACGTATATGTGTACCTCCATATTTTGGATGATTGTTCCAGCTGAAAGATTTTGCAGAATTGACCATCCTAAATGCTGATACCCTTAAAATGGTTTGCTAAGGAGGCAAGCACCTCAGATTGAGCATTTTGCTGCCAGTGAGGTAAATGTATGCCCATCATTTGCTGCGAAGGTCTTTCACTGGTGTCTTCATAGCTGTTAAATGGCAGCATCACTGCATAAATACGCTTATGCTTGAAGTCAGAATTGCCTTTTATGGCAATCTCTACATAAAAGGAAGTCCTGATTAAAGTGAACAATGTTTTCCTTATCAAATCCCAAGACATAAAAAAGGCTGGTGGAATTAGATTCAAAACATCAAGCTGGGCTTGTTGTGAAATGGAAGCTTTTGCTCTCCTTAAAGCACACTCTGTGTTGAAACTGGCAGCAAGAATCTTTGATGCAGGGAGAATGCATCAAACTTGACTTTTGCAATTTCCTGTTTGGTTTCTTGCAAACTGCTTTTGTCTAATCATATTTGGTCTCAAAGATAATTTTATTTAATGTGGATTAGGTAGTATGACATATCCATTGTGGTCTTTCATCATTCTCTGTTTCATTTTGAAAGTGACACAATATTTTCTAGTACGGATGAAATTCATCCAGCAGTCAGCTTTGAAAGAGAGCCTGTCTTTTACAGCTCTGTAAAATGTTATGGATAGCAAGCAGAAAAAGTTACTTTATTCTCAAGCTTCTCAAATGCTTCCCTCTAATTCACAGATTACAGCCACCACTGTGGAGAGGAGAGGTGGTTTATCCTCAGATCCTGCCCTGTTTAGCAGCTTCCCTAGCACACAGCCAGGAGGGGTGTGGTTTGGTACCAAAGGGAGAGGTTACTGGGAGAGTCAAAATGTGATGTGGGAGTTGAAGGTCAGGGTGTTAAGGGGTTGATTTTTCAGCCCAGTGGGCATGGTAATTTAGGGCTGGTGGGGTAGCAGCCTTCTGTGATGTGGCTGAACGAAGCAAGGCTGGTTCCTCTGTTATCCATAGGCTGTGGTGACATCAACAGTACTGCTGAAGTTGTAATAGTACTACTACTAGTATAACAGCAGGAAGGATTTTTATTTTCTTGCTACAGAGCCAGAGTGTTTCAGCTCTAGAAGAAAGTCCTATTGAGAAAGGCAAAGAATAATAATGCCAAAACCCCAAAAGCACTTACAAGTACAGTATAAAGGAGATTGTAATTGCATCTAAAGATTGGAAGGTGACAGCAGCAGCATAGAAACCACTGTGGGGAAGGAAGGGTTGGTTGGTGTTGCAGTGAGGGTGTTTCTTAAGAACATTCCCGGACATTTTTAGCTTTCCTTGAAGCACTGGAGTTCTACCAGATCTGAAAGGAGAGTGTAGGTAGGATGAACTGATGTCTAGGTTTTACTCATTGCTCAAGACCAAGCCAATCATCAATGCCCTGATGGAATTTTTCCCTTCCGGTGAGGCTGGCGGAGAAATTTGGACATACGGCTCTTGGGTTTTTTTCTCCAGTAAAGCCATGGGTTTGTTCTACCTACCTACTACAGTCCTCTGGGAGTTTTAGTTACTGAGTACTGCAGAGACTTGGGGCTTTATGATACCCACATGGCTAGGGCTCTTCCTGCAGTACATAACAGTTGCAGTTCCTGAGGCTGCTGAGTAATCTTCGGCTTTTTACAGGATATTCAGAAGCATGTGTCCTGAGCATTTATAGATATGTGAAGTAGATATTCTGCAGCTTTTTCTGAAACAGTGTCCTCTACTTGTGTGAGACTATGCCAGCACTCGGTGAGCCAGGGGAGACTCTCCCAGATCGGCGTTCCCAAACATACAAGGGACAAGGATGGAAGCAAAAAGCTTTTGTGTGCACCTTTTTTTAGTAGTAGATGGTCTTAGTACTGCAGTAGGTATCCTTCTGCTCCCTGAATGAGGAATCCATACACTTGCAGGATGTAATTTTACACCTCTACATAGAGGGTAAAGTAGTTGTTGAATCATGAAGAATATGTGTTGTGATTTAGGATAAAGTTGGGAAGACTTGGAACTGTACAAGCACAAAGTTAAATGATTCCATTTTTCTTTATCTTTTCCATATTCCTGTACTGAGTAACTGCTATCTTACTGAGAACTTTTCCTGGTACCACTGAGAAATCCACTAAGAACACCAAAGAAACTTTGTCCTTCCCTGTAGGAGAAGTCTGGGGTGGGAGAAGTGTTGGAAATCTGCCACTTACTTCATTGCTATGATGCTTTCAAAATCCAGTTTGAAGTTTTCCATTGTATAGATTTATAAATCCTGAATCGTTGCAATGGTGTGTTTTGCAAGTGAAGTTAGTGCACTGAGTACGCTCCACCTGTTTTACAGTAAGAACTTTCCAAGTTCATATGTTTTTGCATGATCTCTACCTAAATCATGGGTTCGCTTCTGAATGATACATAAAAGGAGAACAAATTCTCTGCATCACATCCTCGCTGTGCTTGCTTGATGCCTTACGGTAGTATGATACCATTGCTGGTAGTCACAAAACAATCATGTTGCTGTAAACTTACATTTTTGGTATGAGTGCTTTGTGGATAGCTATATCTCTTCTTTCTAAATGCATATAATTACTTAGGTTGACTGGGAGCCTGCATGCTAACTCTTATGTATATTCCATGTAATATAAATAGGTTTTCTGCAATAATAATGATTTAAACAGAAATGGAAGAAATATTGTAAAGTGTGTGTCTGTGGTATTCCTGACAGGTTAGCACCGTGTACATGAAATCTCAGTAATTTTGCAGGTTTGCTAGTGGTTAGTCTTTTGTAATGACTTTGAGACAAAGCAAATAGGGATACTGGCCTTCAGTCTAATTTTGCCATGTCTTTCTTCACAGCTTCCTGTTATGGGAGGAGCCTTTATGGACTCACCCAATGAGGACTTTAGTACAGAGTACTCCTTGTTTAACTCATCAGCCAACGTCCATGCAGCTTCTTCCACGCAGAACCCACCAGAAGATACATCCCGTTCTTCAAATGATGCCATATTGTTATGGATTGCAATAATAGCAACAATTGGAAATATTGTGGTTGTGGGAGTGGTGTATGCCTTCACCTTCTAGGATGACTGTCACTCCAAACACTGGAAGAGAGGATAACTGCAACAGTATTTGTCATGTGTATGTATGTATGTGTGTATATATACATGTATATCTATATAAATACATCTAGGTAGGGACTTCGTTGATTAAGTGCTGCCACAATCATGGAAATGAAATGCAAGTTAATCATCTTGAATCTTAATGGCAGAAAGTTTGGATGCAATCGCAAGTTGTATGGAGGTGAGAGCTTTAATTGAGAACAGAGCCAATACCGAGTTTGTGTAGAAACGTAGTAAAAGAGAAACCAATGTGGGTATAGTAAATACAAACAGAAAGTGAGATTTATATAGAAAGTGCTTATTTTCTACTGTTTAGATTTTTCTAGCAGCAACTCTGCATTTTGTCAGCTTTTTTGTGCATTTTTTACTGTGGTACAATGTTGTATGAAATTGTCCTGTCATGTTTGCTGAACATCTTAGTTTTCCAGATGGACTAAATGGTCGGCACTGGCTCAGTTCTGATGAAGTACAAGTTCATCGTGTGTGAGTCTTCAGCACGTGCATACACTACTAGGCTGTGTTCAAAATGATGAGTCTTAAGGCTGTGACAGGCAGATGCATGGTATCTAACACTTGCCTTCCAGTATCAATTACTGGATCTGATAATGTATGAATTGATGCTAAACCTGTCTGCTGTTTGCAGGAGGAGGCACAGCTATCGCAAGGTGTGGCTGGTCTGCAAACCCTCTGCACTCCAGAGGAGGACACGTTACGCAGAGCAGCAGCGCAAGCTCCCATTTCTGTCTAGAGGTACTGGATTGCAGTGGTTAGTAGATGTGTCCCTTCCAGGAAACAAAGGCCAAATACCATGCTTTTCAGCTCATTACAGTGAAATGCAGATTTCCCACAGCAGCCATGTACTGTCATAAGCTTATTGGTGTACCAAAAGCATGTGGGGAAATTGCGAAGCCTAATTAACAGTGAATGACGTCTATGAGAAAAATAGAATGGAAAGAAAGACTGGACACTCTGTGCTCACGAAGGAGAGAGTGCAAGAGTCAGGTTTGTCCTGGGGTAGAAACAGCACAAAAAAGGCAGTAAGTGACAGAGATGCCAGTGCTTGTATTTTGGTGTTAATATGTCTCTAGCTGTTGATGAGGCTTATGGAAGTGATTTTTATATAGCCTGCTTTAGGTAACAACTCTGATTATCATTTGGATTTGTTCTGTTGAGGGACAACATTTTCACTGCATTGTTCCCACAAGCAGTTCCTTTTCAAAAGCTGTATCTTTTCAAAACAAGCTGTAGCCTTCCTTGCTTCAGAAATTATAAAATCTTGAGGGAAGAAAAAAAAATAACCTCTGTTGGAAATCATCTCCCTCTTCCCCTTTAAAAAATAAACACAAATATATAAAATGTCTGCACTTTGAGAGCAGCAGACAAATTCTTCCTCTATGTCTGCATGTACTGTATAGGTTTTCTGTCTCATACAGCTACTACCCTCATTCCAGAAAGTCTTGTCTGCAGGCACAGAGACTATTTTTGACACTGGCCTGCCACTGAGCTTGAGGCTGGACTAAGAGCTGCTGAATGTATAGAGAGGTTTGGATTTTCTTCTTTTCTCTTTAAACCCATTTTCCTGCAGGGCTGGTGGGCAGTTACTTGAATCAAAGCAACATGCCCCAAATCAGTATTTATAACCACTCAGTAGTCACTGTGTATATTTTTTTCCCTCTCTGTGAACTGGCCTTTTAAAGCTGGGAAAGATGCAAACAGAGTTAGGAGAGGGGAGAAAAGAAACTAAGTGATTTTGAGGATGGGGAAAAAAAAAATGACAACTCACTTGAGGAACTGAGCTTCTGTGTGTGTAGTTATTTCCCTCTTTGGAGGCAGGATTTTGTGAAGGTGGTTGAGGACAGATGAGATCTGTGCTGGGAGAAAGTTTGAGAAGCCCAGTTCTGGAAGATCAGCTGGAAAGAAAGCAAATTGTGTCTAATGAAATAGCTGTAGTCTTAAGAATGATACAAAAATGATTATTTTCGCTGTCCTAAAATAGCTATTCATTCCTTCATAGACAGAGGATAATAAAAAAACAGGGGTGTGCCTTTTCTGTTCTGAGACTCCTCCTTATCCTTGCTGAGCGCAGAGCAAGCTGTTAAGTGAGGTTGGAAGGCTGCAGAGAAGTTTCCAGTGCAGAATTGAGCAGGACAAGATCTGGTGTACAAACATGCAGGACCCGTGGAAATACTGATTAATGTATGTACTGTCCCCAACCATTTTCTGATACTCTGTTGCCTTTGTAATTGTATCAATTACTTACGGACTTTTCTTCAGTGTTTCTGTAGGCTCTCTAGTTAGGCCAGATCTTGCAAGCCTTGTTTTTGCATGAAGAGCAAAACATTTCCACCATGATTAAAACCAGTTTGACATTATGGTACTTGCCCAGTGGGATTATTCTACTGCTTAATGAATTTGCCAGCGGAGTGCTTTGTTTAAATTTCCTAGAATATTAATCTTAGTGCAATTAGCAATGTTTGCATCTCTCTCCCAGAGCACTGGACTAAATTCTTCACCCATGAAGAAGAGTGTTGGAGCAGGAACAGCAAAGAACCACCACTCTGCTAATGAAACTGTGACACACTTCTGTTGCTTTTCCCAAAGGAAGTTCCCTACTTCTATGTTCAAATTGATAGTAATAGCAGGAGTGTTGGAAAACAATGAGTTCTGCCTCCCTTATCCAGATCATCGTCATACGTATATTTTCATCGTTGGAGGCTGAGTTGTCAAGAAGGGACAGACAGAACTTTAATTAAAGTAATTGGCTTGACAGGGTGATGTGGCAGACTGGGTACAGGCAGCAAGTGCAGGCATTTCCTGTCTTATGGTTAAACTGCACACTAACTGTGCAGCTTTTCTGTTGAGAAAAAATAGGTTTAGGATGCAGGGGCAAGGATACTGCATGCAAGAGTCTGTACAGAATGTTGTGAAAGTATATTAAAGATCCCTAAATCACAGTGGGCAGAGCTGGTTCAAACTCTGATCTACTTTGATAGTAATAACATGCACAGTATGTTTCTGGATGTTGTGTTCTGGCTTCATCCACTACAACCACTTCCATCTTGTGGGAGGTTAGGGAAGGTTTAAATTGAACTATTGAAAAAGGGGACTCATCCATCATAAAGTTCAGAGAAGCCACAGAGGGCAGGGGAGAAATGGATGAATGGTGGATTTTTCATAGGTATGGTCCTGTGAAATGTGTTACCGCTTCTTTACGTGGGTATATGATACAACCTGAACTGTCAATACAGTTTGACTTGGAACACTGTAGCTTCTCCTTTCCTTGGAGCCAGGCAGTTGGATAACTGCTGTCACTCACTGAGGGGTGACGAGAAAGTCCAAACACATTCCCCAGAGCTGTACTTTGAAGCTTTTCTGTGAAAGCAGAGGAGGGCTCTGTGCTTTGCTGAGCACTTTGTGTATCAGCATGAGAGCAGGATTCCGCTTATAGAAGATCTGTGCTTTAAATAAAAGCATCTAGCACAGATAAGTTACAAGATCCTGACTGGAGTCTGCTCTGTAGTAGACAAAGCAAAACACTTTCTATATGCAGTGTTAGAGCCCTAGCTCTGGTGCAAACATCATTGTACAAAACAGGAAGCAATACTGTATGTGCTCCGTAAAAAGTTATTAATGAGCCGTGGGAAGCAGGTAGATAAACTGGATGCCCTAACATGTCTCTTCTAGCCACAGCCTCTAGGGATCGATAGCAACATATCAAATAAATGAATGGCCTCTTAAGAGGTTTTTTTTGCTCTAAGCAGCCAGCAGCTTGACACCACAGCAAAGAGACTAAAGGCTGAACAGTTATGGAGGTGGGGCAAAGGCGCATTAGATAGGAGAATGGGGTAGGGAAACTCACACAGCTACTCCTACATTTTTATCTGCAGGGCTAGGAGTCTGTGCTCGTCCACAGCATTAACATCCTTCTAAAATAAAATGAGGGAGGAGGATGTATTTCTGTGTCAACACACACTTGCAAAATTGAACAACAGATCTTGAAACTGATGCAACAACAGTAGCAGAGAGACTCGTCTGCTACCAGTAATGTAGTTAGCCATTTGAGTGGGCAAGTGAGCTAATAGATACCTCAGAAGTAATGAGATCCCCTCTCCAAAATCCTTGTTTGCAATGGGACTTGAGGGCGGTCAACATCCCACCAAACTGCTGAGGAGCCTGTAATAACAAGTCCCAAGTCAAGAGTGAATAGAAGCCACTAGCCATTATAGTCTTATCCTGTATATTCTTTTGAAGATAAAGGGAAAATGTGCCTTTGTGTCTGGGACCAAACAAAAACAGGACTCCTTAGTCTATAGGTTGTTGTGTATTTTGTCTATTATTAGAAGCTTCCGTTTTGCTATTCTCAAACAATTCCAGTTGTTAATATCCTCTTCACATTTCTCTGCAGGCTGCTGAGAGTTACTAATTTCACGTAGCTCTATCTGTTTATCCAGTGTAATCTTACTGGGTTTTCTGTGGCTAATCACAGAGCAGAATCTGGAAAATTATTCTTTTTAAGGATGATTTCCATTGTTGAGAGAAATAGGCCAAAAATCAGAATCCTAGATCAAAATGCTTCTGTGCTTTTGGAGCATTCAGAGCTCTAGAGAATTGGATTTCATCTGGTTAATGCGCAGAAAGGAAAAGGGCAGTCAGGTCCCTGATGATAATGTCAGACATCAGGGTTCTGACAGGCAGAGCTGAGCGCTTCATTAACTCCTGCTTTGCCCCTCTGAGCCTTACTGGCTTCCTGGACACACAGCCTGAGCTGAGTTTTAGTGAACTAACCATCAGGTGCAGCATGTCCCTCCTCATCTTACAGCTTGCTAATCCTCAGGGAAATAGTGGATTTATTCCGTTTGCAGAAGAAGAGCCAGAGATCAATATTCTGCTAGGTATATTATTATTGGTACATTGGTTAGCCACCCCTAAGGTAAAGATAGGGATGTTTTAACATGTAGTTAGCCCTTTGCCCCTGATCTGGGAACATCCTAAACAAATCAAAGCATCCTGAGGCCTTAAAGTCTCTTACTGCCCTTGATCTGACACTACTTTTTGTGTTTTCTTATACAACCCCTCTTTGCATTTTTCCTTGTCTTTCCAACTCAAAACAGTGAAAATGAAGTCATCACTATGGTATTCTCTGGACGTGTAGGGAAATCCTAACCGCTAGGTACCAACCATGTGCCATTTTAGTTTTTGGCCCTTCAAGCACAAAGAAGGAGGAAACTGCCCAGCTGTCTACCCAGGAGACGCGGGGGGAATACATGCCTTTGCAGAACAAAATGCATGGCAATTTTATCTCATTCTGGCCTGTACCAGAGTATTTACATTGAGACAACATGAGCAAGACCTACTTTCACAGTAACCTGTTTTGGGAATTATAGCAACACAGCCAGGAACCGGAAAACAAAACAACCCTGGTAACACAAACCTGTCGCATATCTAACCATCTCAATGACACGCCTCTGAAGGCAGGTTTGCCTGAGTGTCATAGGCAGACATGGTCTGTTGGCACAAAGGCAAATGCCCTTTCCTATAAGCACAAATGTTGTCTCCATCTTTTCAGGAAGTCTTGGGAACTTCGTGGCACCATTCTATCTTTCCTATGCAGGCTGCTAGTGGAGATATTTTTCAGTTGTAGAAAATACTCAAAAAGCTTCCCGTAATGGTAGAATACATGCAAGATTTACCTTCCAAAGCTCTACTTAGTCTCCCTGCAAAAGCAAATACCACCTAGATTTCTTAAGGATGGCATGTTAATGAGTCAAGTATCATCTGTGCAGTAGCATCACGTCATTGTAATCCACAGCTTTATGCCAGCAGGTCTCAAACGGGATCTTTACTATTACCCAGACTTTAAAAAAGCTGAGAACAGAGACAAGTCACTTCTAAAGAATGTCTCAGAAGTCACTACCCAGTCCTTTAGACTGCATCATTCCTTATTCCTCCTCAAAGTACCCTGATGTGAACTCGCATCCATCTCTTTAAACCCCTTGTCACCACCACGTGTCTCTATGCCTTCATTTTATTTCTCCCCTTGTCTTCTCTGTATTATTTTCATTCCCTGGTATCCAGCATGTGAGCATTTGGAAGCCAGCAGTGTTCTTCAGCCCCTTTTAACCACCTTGTTGACAGCCCTTCACTGACAGTAAGGTCAGTGATATGTAAGGACTTATCACAGTAAGTAAGTGCAAAGATCGGTGATAAAAGGTCTCTTCCTGTAGGAAGATCTTAATCATTATCTGCCTTAGCAAACCACAAAGTGTTTGCGCCAAGCAGAAGAGTAAGATGTGGCCATGAAGCTTGGTAACTATTGTCAGCATCCATACAACCCAAAGCTCCTTTTAGAAATTTAGATTTTATAAATATACTGCACTGTTCTGCAGTTAGCATTTACTGAGCTTTCCTCAACACCCTAAGCCCTTTGTTATTCTTAGCAAATCAGAATCATCGATCATGCACTTGGGGTAGGGCAAGGGGAGTGGAAGCGCCATACACAGAAGACTTGAAAAGCTCCGTGTGATTTATTATAGGGTCAAGGCCATTAACCACTAGCCTAATTCAGCGAAGAAAACAAACCACAGTGTGCCGCGCCATATTTCAAATCTAGTCACACCTGTAGTTCTCAGATGCATAGCCAAGCTGCTATAGCCAGATTGCACATTTTTAAATCTTGTTGTGACCGAAAGGCGGTGTATTCCTTGGCCAGAACCGATTATCACGGAACAGCCTCCCTCACAAGTCCCAGCTTGTTCTGGTATTGTTTTGGGACCTTCCTGAGCTGTGGTCATTAAGGTGATGTCGTGTTTCCTGTGGAGTTCAGTCCCACTAATGAGCGAATAAGATTAAGCTGTTTACAGATCTAGGCCTAAAACTCTTTTCAGTTACTGCCTTCATAAGGAGGATCAACGTTCCAAGCCTGCAAGCTGCTCTATCCAGAGGGACCTTTGCCTCCACCTGGAGTTAACTGGATTAATGACACTTCTTCTACACTTCTGACATCTGCTTCAGTGGATCAACTTGCAGGACTAGCTCTGGGTTGCTAGGGTTTTATTTTAAATATGTCTAAAGACTTCCATAATTTCCTAATCAAAAGAAAGCAGAATGCTGTATTTTTTTAAATGAGAAGGTAATAAAAAACAAGCCCAAATATTTTGATAGCTATGCTGGAAGGGTATATAATGTAGCAAACAGTTGCACTATTTTTTCTATTGTCTGAGCACCTCACCTGAGAAATATTTGTTCTTTCTCTAACTAGGACCTCTTTCAGTTCTGAAGTTACGAAATTTGGAAGGAGTGGAGTGCAAAGCCTCAGTGAAATTTTAAACTAATGTAAATAAATCCAGTAGCTAGCTTTGTGCGGTAGCCTATAACATTTGTTTTTCAGTTATCTCGTCTCAAATACTGCCTAATTGTTGTTTTTTCCCCAAAATAAGCTAAGTAGTGACACTTCTGAAAGCATCTGTACTTGACGCAAAATCACAGTCATATGGAAATTACATCCTTCAGCTCATGTAAAACAGCTTTACAGGAGCCTTTTAATAGGCACTGTTATTTTGCTTAATAATCCTTGACAATTCTCTTGTGCTTTCTGCTACCCTGTTTAGTACACTAACAGATTTGCAGGGCTTCTCTGTATTGTTTTTGTAATATATGGGCTGGTTTAAAGAAAAAACTTTACTCTTGTAATCACTGTTCTTGAAGTGTGGATCTCTATCTGTAAGGAGAAAAACAACTTTAAAAATGCCCTCTGTTTTCTCTAAGTTTACTGTAATTAGCAAGTTTAGTTAACAGAAATGTATTCTTTTAAGCTGCTGTTACATTCTTTTCCAGTTATTGACTGCTTTCACTCTGTGTGTACTTAGTACTGGTTCATTCTTTTACTATGGTGAAAATGACAAGTTTTGTTAATATTGGATGGAAGTTGTGTTTTTGGATAAAGTTCTTCAAATTGATGACAGCATGTGATTTTTCATTTTATTGTCAGTTTACTTGAGAGTATTTAGAAGTCTGTAAATGCTGTTATTTAATTACTGCCTCCAGTGATACACAGTCACTAATAATTTGTGGCAGTTTACAAATCTGCATGATTTGTCAGCCTTGGGAAACCATTTCTGTTGTGTATATGGCACAAACAAAACCCTGGCTATTTATCCAGAAATGGATTCACCTGCTCTCAAAGTCCAAGAAGTGCCTCAACACATCTTGGAGCCAAAAGAGGTGTCTCAACTTCTTCAAACGTAAGCTCAGAAGCCCGTATACCGTGAACCCTGGTGTCATTGCTCTCTCCCAGTTCTCTCCTCAGTGTAGGACGAGCACCCTGTCCCACGGTGCAGTGTGGATGCTTTTGTGACTGTGGCCCCAAACTCCTGTCCTAGGGCAGCCATTCCAAGGGCTTTGGGAGACATCACACCTCACCGTAGGATGTTCAGCAAGCTTCGTAAGGAAAACATTTGGCTTTCCTAATGCAATATAGCATGTAGATTATCACATGCCTTATGATTTTCCAAAAGGGATCCAATGAGGCAAGTGCATTCAGATCTACTGAAGGAATGGCAAAAGGATGTGCTAAGTGAGCTCTCATGCACAATTTTAAATAAAACTTTGACTTGCCTTTGAACAAAGCAAGCTCAGAACATCACACAGGTGCATAGGCCAATCCTGATAGCAAGTCTGACAAAAATTCATTAAAAAATAAAATTAAAAATCAAAGACATATTTTCTTCTAGTCCTGATCTTTATCAGTCTAGCAACATAACATATTCTAGAGTTCACCCATCAGAATGTAAGGCAGTGCAATTGCTACACTACAGCAATATCCAGTTATAATTCAACTTTTCCATTGCAGCTATGGAATCATACAGATCTCAGTTCTGTTCATTTCTAAATTCTGCACAACGATTAGAAATGGGAATAATTTAGAAATGCAAGAGAATATTCTGGTGAACAGTCAAGGAGGAAGAATAACAGTCATTTAGCTATGTGTGTTCAGAGTGATAAAACCAGCTGAAATTGTTGACGCTATTTGCTTGCACAGCATTATCTACATAAACAAACTGGATGCTAATGTCTGCTAATGTAAATTGTTTTGTAGTGAGACTAACAAAGAACATCAGCCTTTTAGCCCAAGAGAGCCTATCCACTATAGCATTTCAACTGACATATTTTGCTTTGCCTAGTGCTATGTTACAGTTTTCTTTAGGATAAAGAATAATTAATTCAGATATTTTTGAATGATTGAGTGACTTCACTGCGTTAACGGCAGAATGCACACATCTTATGTGGGGGTTGATGAAGTACCTCTATAAACAGCCTGCTATCCGTTCCATTGCCTGCTGTGGTAACAGAAACATTGGGATCAAACAGGAACTTGCCTTTTGCTTTGAATTCTTACGAGATACCACAGTGTTTCTGAAAAGCAGCGGGCTGAGAACACCATGTGCGGTGCAGGTACTGGTACTGCGACTCAGCCCTGACCACGGGGATCACACCAATCCAGCTCACGTGTCCTCCTCCTGCACTTGGCAGCAGGAGTCAATTAATGCTGTTCCCTGTAAAGGTTTTATTTTGAGGTCATTAATGCTATTTCTTGTAAAGGCTTTATTTTGAGCTAAGCAAATCACCCGCAATGTTTGTATTACAGTTTACAAAGCTGCACCTTATAATTCTGAATACATGAGATCAACTGAGTCCTGTATTTCCTTTACATATTCAGATAATCCTTGCCCATTAAAGGCAAGAAGGATGCTCCTTTTATGAAGATTTTTTCTTGTAATTTCTGTTTTGAATTACAAAGGTTTTATGCCTGCAGATGTTAGTTGGGTACAGAAACAAGGTTTACTGGTCTGTGAATTTCCCTAGTGACTCCTTAAAGGATAGGTAAAGTGGTTTATTACTCCCTGGGCCTCCAGTGTAGCAAACAATTTTAAACAGAGAATTTTATTTTCTCAGCAGCTCAGCTCTTCTTCCAAGCACCTGGGCGCTTTTTTTTTTTTTTCTCTTTCTACTGTTTCTTTTCTTACTCTATGCTAATACCCAACTGCTTTTGATTTCTGGCAATATTTATTACTTGAAAAGACTTCAAGTAAATATTCCTCAGAATCCTCTGTAATAACAGCTGATGCAAAGAAAGTACTTATAAAGTAGTTATTTCCTTCATCTTCAAAATACCATTAATTCCTTTGAAAGCCTCATGCTTTTGGGTTTTTTAGTAGTTTATATGACCACACCAGTTTCTCTTAGCCAAACTAGTTTCTGTCCTCTGTGCAACCTTCCCTAGTAATTTCTGCTTACTATTTACTGACTTGATTTTGTTTCAGGTGGGTCCCACCTTCTGAAGTACATCCTGATTGGAGTCTCCTAAAGTCAAACTCAGACTCTAATCTTGTAAGAATTTTTCTTACCTTCCTGTTTCCTTTGTAGTTCAAGGATAAAGTTGTTGTCCCAGTTGCCTCACTTCTGACTGTAGGATGCTCCAGATGAAACCTTAATTTTTCCATCTTCTAATTGCAATCTAGAATTCCTATTCTTCAGGCAGTTTGGGAAAAAAAATCCATTCTAAATGTGAAAAAACAAACAAGCAAACATAAAACCCACAGTATTTTGTCCTGTTTAAGAATAGTTTTGGTTAGCTTCAGTTTTACCTGTAAGATATTAAGATACCTATGATACAACAAGAATCAGAGTGTTTTTAGTAGAGTACAATGCAACAGCGTAATTATAAACAGCTTTGGACTCTCATATTCTAAAACTTGCAATATAATCTTGTCACTGAAGCAGCTTTTAAATACATCAATAAGTGAATAGCATACTGCGTCAAAATTGTCAAACCGATTTTTTTTTATAATCTAGTATCTTGTGATAAAAACAGTTCATCAGATGTTTTAACGTGTTCAAGTGCTGTGGTTAAGAGTGCTTTCCCAGGTGAGTCTGATTTAAGGTAGACAAGAGCCCCCCTTCATAGCTCAACAACAATCCCCTGCTTCCTTCAGTGCTTGTGTACTTACTATGCATTAATTTACGCTAAGAGGGGAAGAGCTGTCTCAGAAACCAGCCGTGTCAAGAACAAATGACTTAGGGTTCTAAAAAGCTCTTCTTCAAGCCAACTGACTA
This sequence comes from Sagittarius serpentarius, assembly GCA_034782735.1. NCBI lineage: Eukaryota > Metazoa > Chordata > Aves > Accipitriformes > Sagittariidae > Sagittarius > Sagittarius serpentarius. The sequence continues at coordinate 6,563,836 of JAVKLA010000040.1, forward strand.
CTTGAACAGCATAGCAAATCGTTGTGAGTGCTAAAGAAAACCACAGCAGGGCTACTCTGATGAGAAACTCCTGCGCATTCCATGGGTTTGTGTGCACCACGGGGCTGGGAATGAGGGCACTGCGCCGGCTTCCATGCGGGGCAGCTGAAAGGCTTGCCAGGACAGAGCGTGGGCTGCGTCCCTTCCAAGTGGAGCACACACAGCTCACCTGGGAAATTGCTGCGGAGTAACTACTGGTTGTAGGTTACCCCATCTTCTCTGTGCAGATAAACCTTGTGGCTCACTACAGGGAAATAGGAAGTGCCTCCTTCAAACCTGCACGGTGAGAGATTTCCATTGTAACACATCCATTTTAACAGGAAAGAACCATGGGGAAAGAATAAATGTTAAATCAAGTGGTGAAGCACTGTTTTATATTAAAAACAAAACAAAACCAACAGAACAAATTTGGCATAGAAGTGAGACTAATAACTCTTTTAAACCGCTTGACTATTTCCTCTTATGGCATAATACAAGCCAGGGAATATGCCACCATATCAGATTAGCGGAACCAGAGTGCAGGACCATTCCACAACTGGAAATAAAAAAACCCCCTAACATCGTGGTTTTTTCCTGCACTGCAGGTGTCAATTGCCTATGCCATGCACATCCCACAGAAAAAAACTGTAGCACAATCGTGAGATTTCTAAAAAAAAAAAAAAAAAACCAACAAAAAAAACCCCAAACAAACCCAAAACACTAAAACCTGAAAGAGTTCCAGAGTGCAGAAAGGCAAATTTTGCCTGGAGGCTTTATTCTGACTGACCTCTTGAAGGTTAGTTGTGCTTTTTGTAGCCTGCTGAAAGGGCAGCTCTGCTGAGTGTCTAGCAGCAATTCTGCGACTGGCACTTCGATGGCAACAGCGACTTTGGCATGACCCATTACTTACCCTGTGGACACTGTCAATGGACTTCACTTTGCCTTCCTCATGCACCTCCCATGTAATGGTTGAAGTGTTTCACGACACCAAACACTGCAAGATAGGACTTTATTTTCATAACCAACATAGTATCTTGTCAGTGCAGGGATTTCTCTTCTACCACTTTATTTAGCATAACTACAACCACGTTAATTTGTTCCTAATGCATTTGGCTCACACTAGTGTTAAGATTCCACTGAATAGCTGCCAGAATTGATATCTCAAGCCTCCACTTTGCTGCGAAGAGTGTACAAATAGTATTCAAAACCCTTCTCCCTCCCTTGCGTTTGCCCTTATTTTCAGTTCAAGCACAGGTTTCCATGAACTTCAGTCTACCGTTTCTCTGTATGAGGATCCCTGTCCCAGTCCCATTTGAAAGCCGTTCTGGGCAAGCCTTGTTGCCATTGCCTGGCAGAGATGTCTAAAGAGTGCTTCCGGGCTGGAAGATGTTATATATTATGTTATACCTGGAAAAGTCCTGGTCCTTACCTGTCCAGACTGGGGACCTCACTTAAGCACATCAGCTTACTTTTTAGCTTGCCTGCGAGGGCATTGCTTGTTTAGAAGAGTCTGGTATATGCCCTAGTCTCGCTTGACTATTTGGTCAGGAATTCATCCTGTCTACTTTCACCCAAACCAGCAGAAGCACTCAAAGCTGACCAGTGATGCAACCGAAGGACTGATTATTACTTTATCACCTTGAAGTTTTTACAGGTGAGAGTTTTGATAGCACAGATCCTGAGATTCAGCTAATGGTAGGACCCATGTGGTTAACAGCTCAGGTTAAATGAAAAATTTAATAATTTCTGCATCAGGTCTTGAAACTTGATGCCAAGGTGAGTCAGATGAAGAGTTCTACATACCATACCCAGTCTTACTGGTTACTACAGTGTCTTTTTGAAGTTCCTTCTCTCCTGATCAACTTGAAAAAGCATAATCACTTGGCTCTAGGTATTTGAAGTTAATAATTTGTTTCATGCAAAAAGAAGTCTCACCCTTTCTGCTTACTTCCGGCTTTGAATCTCCCTTCCACTCAGGGAAGGTATTTAAAAGTTAACATCCAGTCCACTCATTACTATAGGAAAAATTGGCTGGGAGAAGCCATGAAAACCTTTGAATTACTTCAGATGCATATTCATCAGCTGGAAATCCACATAGCATTTACTGGGAAACAAAAAAATTGCAGTGTTAATAAACTAGGGCTGCAAAGCCGCATATTGGTGCTTTTTGTCTTCTTAAAATATGTAATTGGTGATTACAGGAGCAGTGTAAGACTCAACTTCTCTACTCCCAGCTGACTGTCTGTGGCGGGTTGACCCTGGCTGGACGCCAGGTACCCACCAAACCTGCTCTATCCTCCTCCTCCTTGACTGGACAGGAGAGAGAGAATATAATGAAAGGCTCATGGGTCGAGATAAGGACAGGGAGAGATCACTTAACCAATTACTGTCATGGGCAAAACAGACTTGATTTGGGGAAAAA
>JAVKLA010000040.1:6570204-6603151 GCA_034782735.1 Sagittarius serpentarius
CTGAACTGAAAACACAGCACTGTACCAGCTACTAGGAAGACAATTAACTCTATCCCAGCCGAAACCAGGACAGTGGTGTAATGCAGCATTAGGCCAAGACACCTGAAGACCCTGAAGACACTTTCCTATCTACACCCAGCAGTAAATTCACATTAGCACAGTGTTCTCCTGGGGTCAGCATATCCTTTCCTCAGGAAGCTCCCTTGCCCAGGGAGGGAGTCCCTCTCACTTGGCTGTACCAAAGATAACTTGCCTATGGCATACATCAGTCCTCTTGATACAAGGCACCACTGTACCCAAAACACATCCTTGTGTTGTCAGGCACTGACAAGTAGTGTTGCTGTGCACAGCCAGAACTGACCCCAACCTGACGTGTATCCAGAATGTGCAGACCCCTTACAGGGCTTAATTTCTTATACCACACCTAAAGGATCTATTTCCTGCCCCCAGAGGCATCTGTGAACACTGCTCTACCCCTTCATGTACCTGCAGGTGGAAAAGCTGACATCCTTGACCCTTTTTTCCATTACAGCCTACTATTTGGAGCACTCCGAGGAACTGAGAGACCAGGCTGAACCTCTGCAGAGTCTGCAGTGCCTGTAGCTGTCAGACACAGGCACATCTTATCCCAGGACCAGCTCTCTCAGATCTAGAAAAACAGTAGAGTTGTTATATGACAAGAATATCTGTGATCTGAGGCTTAATTGTACAGGTAGGCTTGCTACAGAAGCTTGCTTGACCACCAGTGGCTAGTTGGGACACACTCTGAAGTTGTTATCCGTCAACTTTTAGAGTGGAATATTGGTAAAATAACACTAATTTGAAATTTAATAGAGCCACACTACTGATCTTGCTAAAAGTGAGTGAGATTATTTAGAAATGCCAAATAAGTTTTTAAGCAATCCAGTATGAGTAGAAGGTTGTGATTGTTTTACTTGAGCCACAGAATTTGCCCTCTCCCAAGTATTTAAGTCATGAACAGAACAGCTACCTAATAATTTTTAAGGTACCTGAATGTATCCAGGGGAGGGCAACAAAGCCGGTGACAGGGCTGGAAGGAATGTCCTATGAGCTGCGGCTGAGGACTTTGGGCTTGTCTAGTTTGGAGAAAAAGAGGCTGAGGGGCGACCTCATTGCTCTCTACAGCTTCCTGAGGAGGGGACGTGGAGAGGGAGGTGCTGAGCTCTTCTCCCTGGGATCCACTTCAGGACACCCGGGACCAGTTCAAAGCTGTGCCAGGGGAGGTTTAGGCTGGACATTAGGAAGCATTTCTTTACCGAGAGGGTGGTCAAACACTGGAACAGGCTTCCCAAAGAGGTGGTTAATGCCCCGAGCCTGTCAGTGCTTAAGAGGCATTTGGACAATGCCCTTAATAACATGCTCTAACTTATTGGTCAGCCCTGAAGTGCTCAGGCAGTTGGACTAGATGATCATTGTAGGTCCCTTCCAACTGAACTATTCTATTCAAGTATTCTCAAAAGGGCAAGAAGACAGTATACTTTGAGATCTATAGTTTATTTGTTTGGGGTTTGTCGGGTTTTCTTCCATCTTCTAATTTATGTGAACAGTACCTTAAGAATTTCAAGCAGTCTGATATTAAATATGTTGGACATAAAAAAAAAAAAAAATTTCAGACTCAGCAGATGACTGCAATTTCCACCTTCAGTGAGAAACCTGAGACTTTCTGCATATTCCCAGGTGTGACAAAAGTGGAATGGGAGGCAAGCTTCTTCAGATAGTTCTTGACTGTAAGGAACATGACTAAGTGGAAACATGTTGGTAAATGATCGTGAAACAGGCAAAACAGCGTTAAGGCAACAAAGCCAAATGCTACAGCTCAGAATGAACTAAAAATAAATCATGTCTGCAGAACAACAAATTATCAGCAAGACAGATGGCCAAGAAGAGGAAACCAGAATTGTTTCCTCTGAGGCTGGATTTCTGAAAGTAAACACTCAATCTAGTCCTGACTTTGTAACTGAAAATAGAATTCAATAGCATGGAGGAAACCCTGGAGAATCTTACAATGGCAATGCAGTATTTAAAAGCCTAACCATATGAGGGAAGGGACTGACGATGACAATTGTTGTTCTTTAAGTCAGTGCTGAAAGCAGACTGAGAGGAAGTTTGGTCTGCCAGAGAGGCAACACTCTGGATGCTGGGAGACCTTGGCCTCCGCTGGCTCTCCTGTTTACTTCTGATCTCTAAACCAGACATGGAATCCTCTTGTTTATACAGTGCTTCCCAAGAGATACCTCTGTCTGGGGGGGAGAGATGATCAAGGTTTTCATCACGCTGTAAACCAGAAGAGAGGTGGCAAACAGTTTTTCAAACACCATCACAAGAAGTTGACATAGTGATGTAATAAATAGCTCCAAGAGACCACTGTATGGTGATGGTAGGTACAGATCAAAGCTATCAAAGAACATGGGACACCTGCCAGCGTCATTTTAAATGCACCAACAACACTTAAAGAATTCTGTAATTTCATTAAAAGTCTGCCATTTGTTTTTTCACCAAATTTCCCAGAAAATCTCTGCTTAAGTTCCTCATGCTTGTACAGTTGACCTTTGACCAAGTTAAGTAAGGGTCTGCCCAAATTAAGAGAACATTTTGTTAGCATAGACGAGATGATTGTTCTGGGAAAGTCTCCAGCCCATGCAATTTTGAGCATGTCTAATTATTTGGATGGAACTGCCCAAACGGTTAGTTAGGTCCCCGCCTAAGTTGGAGAAGATTCTAGGCCTTCCCGTGTAGAAACAAGCTCATCTATGAAAGCTGAGGTGGCAACACATTTTCTTAGGAACACAGTTTGGATACATATGGATCCCTAATAGAATCATAGAATCATTAAGGTTGGAAAAGACCTCTAAGGTCATGAAGTCCAACTGCCAACACCACCATGCCCACTAAACCATGCCCTGAAGTGCCACTCTGATCCCAGAGCTAAGCAGCTTGCTACAAAATTCAAATGCATGCTAGCACTTCTCCATTGTTTCCAATGCAAATTCTGATGCTAATAAAATCCATTTAGCTTTACTGAGTAATTATTTAGCTCCTTAATAAATTGCTTGCCAAAAGAATGGATTTGGCCAGAGTACCAGATGATTAGATTGGCCGAGTACCGCCTCATATCTGGGGACAAAATCTGCAGGCTATAAATATCTCACAAGCAGCCACATGCCACAGCATAACCTGGTCTTATCAACCCTGCTAAACCTGGGCAAGGGAGAAGCAAAGGAGCTGGAAACCTCAGCTGTGTGTCAACCAAAAGGTCTCCTCTAGCAGGGAAATTCTCAGCTGAGTAAATTCAACTATTCGCCAGCATCGTCATCCTCTTCGCAGATAACACAGGGATGAGAAAATACACGGAAATAGGACTGTATGCCACAGCAACATTAACAATCGCATATTTCAGCGACAAGAGAAAGAGTTTTGTCCCATCAGCACTACCAATTATACCAGCATAGTACAGCCGCAGCACATGCATCACAGCCAACATTAGCCCCAAGATCCATCGCTGACAAGATGGAGCGACAGCCTGGATCAGAGAAGGGGTAAGTGGGGCAGGACTGCCCAGCCACCATATCACACAACCAGGGGCAGACGTACTGAACTACACTGAGAAAAGCTGTGCGTCAGGCCCGCCGGTGTGTGAGCTAAAATCCTCATGAGGATGTTCACTCGCAATACCCATTGTGCCTACTCTGTGCAAGTTTCAGACACCTCTCACCCTCAATGGCATAAGCAGATAATGAAAATGAAAAATAAACTAGTTGCTTGGTTTCTCTGTTAGAAATTATACTTAAAGGAATTTAGGAAAAAGAACATCACTTGCAGTGCTATTCACAGCTGAACATAACTTACTCCAAATACTATAGAAATACTATAGACAGGAAGTTATTAGGTTAGCACTGCCTTTTTCTCACATGCAAAGGATAACCTACAACTCACCTCCCTACGAAGGTGAGGAGGAGGCCATCCTCTCTCCCTGGTGTTTTGTTGCCATGCCCAAACTGCTCCTGCATACCATCGCTGGCAGGTGGTCACGCTCCTGCGTGTGCTCCATCACACTGACCAGCATATCGCTCCGCCTGCTTTAGGTCTCATCCCTGTGCCTGCTAGAGAGAGTGACAAACACTCCTCTCCTGCTACAGTAACTCTTTTTCCCCAGGAAGTGCCTTGGGGCTATGTCAGAATTTGGGGAGGCGGGAGGCGGGGTCAGTCATTTCCCCTGTTCCCTGTGTGGTGCAATTTACAACCAAGTACCGGTATTTCCTGTCAGCACGCAGAGCTCTGGACTGCGTTGCGCTAAAAGAAACCTTGAGTGTTTGCTTCAGTGATAAATAACGTTCAGAATACTTGAAAATATGAGCTGATTCAAACTCATTAAAATACAAGACCACTTTGCGGGAAATAGGTTTTGTACACTTCCTTATAGTTGCCATAAATAGCTCAAGGCTCTTCAGGTCCTCCACGAGGCGAGGGGAAGCACATACCTTTCTTACAAAGGCTGGTTCACCATGCAATGAAACACCCTTCCTGCCGAGCTGTTTGCAGCAGTAGTCGGAATTTATCCTGTGCTTTTAATCTGACCATAAACAACCACATTACATTCCTCCTTCTCATCTCTGAATGCTGTTTATACTCATTTGGATGTAGAGAAGGCTGACTAGCCCATCTGGATTTCTTTCCCTGCTGCTTTCCAGGCTAATTAATATAGTCTGTCCTGTTTACTGGTACTGCTATGTACCCACAGAAACTGGGAGCTGTGGTGGTTCACGTCGGTTGGTCACGTCTGTTGTATTGAATTCAGTGAACGTGTGGAAAAAAGAAAAAGAAAAAAAAAAGAAAAAAAAAGAAAAAAAAGAAAAAAAGAAAAAAGAAAAAAAGAAAAAAAGAAAAAAGAAAAAAAGAAAAAAGAAAAAAAAAGAAAAAAAGAAAAAAAAGAAAAAAAGAAAAAAAAGAAAAAAAAAGGAAAAAAAAAGAAAAAAATTTACCTGCATGCTAGCACTTTCTAAAGTGATATAAAATGGCAGTGGCTACCAAGAGGAGGCACTACCATTTCTCTGTGAATCAGCAGGGACAGTATAGCAGGAAAATGCACCCCTAGCATTTAACAATATGCAGGAAACTGAAGATAGCTCAGATCATCTCTGGGCACTTCAGACTAAGTGTTCAAAGCTCTCAGCAATTCCAAATGAAATATTTTCATCTAAATATTTGAAAGGTCTTCGCATCGAGCAAGCTGAGCTGTTGTAAAAACCTGGCTGTTTGTCTTGCAGCACTTGGCAGAAGCACACAAGGGCCTTTTCTAATCGGAAGCCTGTATTAATACCTGCATATACACAAATGCACTTGCCAGGAAGTGCTGCAAACAGACAAATTATGATACTTCTGAGCTTTATTTTGAGCTCTGTAAATAGAAACAGAAGTCAGAGTGCAAATCACTGTATTAGGCTAAAACCTACTCCCACATGCCAGTGGTTGCTGCAAGGTATGCCTACCTCTACTTACTTTTATGGTGAAGCTGTCCTGTGAAGTATTTTTCTTGGCTAAAAGCTATGAGGAAACAACTGTAGTTTTCTAAGCAAGAGGAAGCAGGAGGGTGGGCTGGTTACTCTGCTAATTTCCTAGGAGAAATTCCTAGGCAAAGAGCTCTCTGTCCACTGTTGGTAAGAATGGCCAGTTTTCTGCATAGTTTTATATGTCAGAAACTAATCCTAGCACTGTTTATACATACTCAAGGACTGCCACAAAGAGTACTACAGGCTAATTCATCCCAACAGCCTTTCTAAAAGAGGCTGCCATGATACCCCCAGACCATCCGGTCACACCTGCACTGCACGTTACAAGCGTAATGTCAGGCACAAGCCACTACTAATTCCAGAAACACGCTTTGAAAACCTATCTATAATATTCCTCAGTCTAGTACAACAGCACAGCATTTATTAAATCTGATTATTGTTATCACAGGAACCTGCAAGATCATATGCTGCATGGAGGTATGTGCTTTCCCACCCAGTGTCCATTGGAGGGACCGGATGGAAACCACGCCGCTTCCTGGGCTAGGCTCTACTAGACCATCAACATCCAGTGGGAGCACACCCACCCGCACCGTGCCAGAGTCATCTCCAGGTGCACAGATTCACACTCCTTGTTCTATAGCATGAATGCAAAAGGGGAAGCTTCAGATGGTGATTTGGTGGCCAACTGGAACATGATCTGGTTAGCAGTCTCCTCTGGGGTCGACAATGTGTGAGTTCATCACAAGTCCCTTATTTCTCTAGCACCAATTATGTGTTAACTGTTCTGCAAATAATGGGGGAGGAAAAAAAGCCTTGGACCCAGATGTATACATCACAGGGCTTCTTGTTCTCATTTGAAATGGAAAATCTAAGCAGGGATGTTTAGCTAAATGCTCCTTTAGCAGCCTCTTGCCTGCTGCTCACTTTCACAAGAGCCTTTTATAATGTAAAACATGCTTGAGGCTTCTGATTACTCAGGAATGCTTTCCATTACAGCTGTCCTCAAGCTCCGTCCCTCTGAATGTTCCCAGTAACCCTGCATGGGCTGTGGTTCTTATCCGTCATGTTCTTCTCCATTACAGGCTTTTCTTCCCAGTCTGACTACATGCGCTGTGGAAATAGTCTTTCCCTTTCCAAAATGCAACGTGGTGCAGTACAGGACAAACAAACTGACCAGGAATCTTAAGCCCCTGAAGTGTGATTTCAGGGTGCTTTCCAGCCCAGGCAGACACCTCTCAACATCAAAATGCTCAGCATAAAATATGCATGTTGTTTGACAACAAATAATAAAGAATAAACTTTAAGTGGAATTGCTTTAGATTTATCCACATAGAAAACAAGATATTTAGCAAAATAAAAAAAGTTTCTGCTTTAAACATTGATTGCAAGAATTGTAAATAAAAAGAAAAAAACAACCCCCAAGCCCTCTACACAATCCTTAGAAATAAATTCAAGTCAAAAACCTTCACATCCTTTGGGTATAATTATTCTCCCCCAGCATCTGTACTAGACACATTCATGGGGACAGATTTATTTAGACCTATTTAGTAAGATTATATAGCTACAGAGTCCAGTTTAGGAAATCCTAAAACTGCTGAAGTTGGGAAGAATTATCCACACATTTACTGTTCTTATTTTTTTTTCTCTAAGTTAACACCATTAGCCACTGCTGTAGACAGAATAAAGGTCTAGATTAACTTTTGATTTGAAGCTGCACCACCGCTTCTCACGCTCCTGGGTGCATCCCCTGCTCTGGCTGCTCCTTGGCACTCACAAGCTGCGCCAGCTCTGTGGGCACGTAGCACCAGCCCTGCTTCTCCGCTGACATCAGCAATACGGTCAGGTGCACACACTGCTTCTGGGTGTTGGCGAAACTAATTTTCGCAGTGACGTGGATAAACCTACATGGTAGGTTTATCCATGTACATGGATACAGCCTAACAGCTCAGTCAGATGGTTTTCTTAGAGACTGTCCTAACAGAGATGGGCTTATCTCTCAAGATAGAGCCCTGTTTATTTTTTCCTAACAGGGCACTATTGTTAAACTCCATACCGTACGTTCTTCTTCCCCAGAGTAATCTCAGCTTTCCTCTAACTTATACTGAGCAGATCACTGATTGCCTCACTGGAGCATTCTGGTAGCCAGAGACTGTCAGCCTGGAGGTGCCCTGCCTCAAATTTTCTTTACTGCACGTCAGTTCCCTGGGTCCAGCCTGAAAGGCCACACCATGCTGAGCAGATCCCACAGGTTTTCTGGGGATTTTTGCCAAATCTACCAGGGTAGCTGAACCACCCATCCCTTTCTCACAGACACAGAGCAACTTGCATGGGAGGATATCAAAGTATTTTAAAAAACTCAAGTGTGCAGGAGATGGCCAAGAACCATCTCCAGTTTTCAACAGCGTGAGAGAGGAGTGAGCAACTTTCAGCTGCAGAATATCAAATCTGCCCTTATGACCAGCCATATCTGAAGTAAAACAAGATTAAGCTGCAAATAAATTTTTGTTTCATTCCAACAGCCCTGGGGAAAAGTATTCTGCTTGGATGGAAATGCAAAGGGTGGGAGTATGGATCAGTAAAACGAACTAGATGAATAAGGGAGCAGGGAGAAGACAACTCTTGGAAAGGGGAATGGAAAGAAACCACAGACTTTTCAGCACTTTATATATTTTCTCTTCTCTCCCAGGAGGGACAACCCCTAGCTTCAGGTGCTAAAAAGTTGGGAGCACAGTTGCCCTGGGTTTCTCATCTTATCAGGGTGGGAGATAAATAAGGTTGATGCATATCGTCTCTCAGCTAGCAGCAACGCTGAGGCTATGCTCTGAACTTACAGGTCAATTTAAGAGGCCTGCAGTTAGGGGCCTTCATCCTTTCGATCAAGATCTCTGAATCTTCGAAGGAAGACAGCAAATATTTATATGACAGAGCCTACTAGAGGCACTTCTCGTGTACTTAGCATAGAATAAACGTACCTCAGCTTACTGAGCAAACAAGCAATGATGCTAGGAAAGAAAAATAATAGCGTTTTTAAAAAGCATGAAAGTCAAATCAGAAATCCTAATTTTGGGGGGAAGGCTTAGCGGAAGGAAAGACATATTTATATTCTGATAATTCTTACTACGGCAGGAACAGTTCTGGGGAAAGGTGATTTCCATGGTCAGCAAAGGCACAAGTGGAGATGCAGCTGATGTGGTAAGAGTGTGTTTTCTACAGGAATTTAATTTATTCAGACAAAAAGGTACCATGAAAAAGAATCTGCCTAACATGCTCTTTTGCTTCTATGAAGCAATTTCACAGTAAGAGGGATCGCTAGCACAGGTGTACCAACCAGCCTTTTTTTATCAGGCACCCAATTGCAGATGAAACACAGATTTCCCTTTAGCTGCAAAGCATTCACAGTTTGCTTTTAATCAGATTTTCCTGCAAAGAAAGAAATGAGTAAGTAACAGACAAAAGTTCATGAACTCAAACCAGTGGTGCAAATCTAAAACTAAAATAATTTGAACTTTGCTGAGCTTCCAGGTCTGAAGTTTAGTGTATGATTTGCAGTGCTGCAGAGGGCAGCCGTGACACTGACACGGACCAGAGCCAGATATGTCTTGAGCATTAGCACTGATGGTTACAAATACATTCAACCTATGGCCACACGCAAAGCACTGTTTGGGGGAGCAGAAATAGTTCTCTAGCAACTGTGATAAATAAAGCTTTCCTTTAATTTTTTACTTTTAAGGTCATTTGCTGTCTATTCACAAGGCCATTTTCCCATTCTGAGGATTAGATGCGTATTGGTCAAATCCCAAAGGACAGAGAACCATTGCCTTGGCTAGTCCTACGCTGGAGTTTGACAGTGTTGCAAGATTTACAAGCAGCCTCTCAAGGGAGTCTGAAGTTTGCACATCAAAGTCCTTCATTTTGCATTCCATAGTGACAAAAAGCCGTACATGTCCAGCCCAAATGCACCAGATTTAAAAACAAATAGCAGATAGGAAAACAACTCCTTTCAGATAGTTGTAACAGCCTCAGGTATTAGTGCGTCACATTTATCCGATACTGAAGTTTCTGAAAAACTCTATTTTAAGCTAAAGGACAGATTGAAAATAGAAGGTCAACAACTAGCTAGACTATGCAGAGAGAATTTCCTTGTCCTCAGGCTCAGCTCTAACATACCAACTACTATCAACTTTGAAGTTCTTTTCCATTTTTCTGTTGGAAATAGCAAAAGATTAATGATTTCATAGCTGTAATTCACATGTAGCATGTTAAATTATTTCAACAGGGTTCTGTGTCAGTCTTTTGCTTTGGTACCTGCAAATTGATTTTATGTGAAGGTAAATTATAACCTGGAAACCAATTCGTTTCATTGCTTATGAGGGTGGAAATGAGAAAATTTGTTCAATTTGATCTTGAGAACAAGCATCAGTATCTATCCTTCTTAGGGCAAGCATTACAAGGGGATGGTAGGGCATATTACCTTTGGCACCATTTTTTAAGCAAACTGCTACGCAATTCAAGCGGCAGCACATGCTGGTGGTTCGCCTTGTAACAAAGCAGAGAAGCATTTGAGTGCCTACCCCAGACAGACTCACAGCAAGACACCTCTCTGCCCCTGTAGGCTCTGCAGTTGCTCTCCATTAAAAATATTTACTGGGACACTTCATGAGCAAGGTGGAAACAGGTCTACACCAAAGAGGATAGCTCAGGTGCAGCACGCTATTCTTCGGCCCGCAGTGACACAGCCCAAGCAAAAGTAACCTCAGAAGGAGAAGTTACTTTTAATAGAAAAGCAACTGAAAGGACTAACACTCACAGATACGACTAAATACCCAGGATATAATAAAATATCATACCCATTACACAGTTCTTTACTGATAATCTACAAAAAAAAAAAAAAACACCTAACACTATACAGCAAGCCAAAATGATCAAATCGACTTATAGAACTTTAATCTGCTTTTGTACTGGGAAGTATTCTCTTCCAGGATAATCTTCCATTCTTGCTTCTCACTTTTGCATGCCTGCCTTCTTCCTTGTTACTTTTGCTGCCTGGGTTTGCTTGCACACTTGGACTGCATGAAATCACTGTGCTTTTAGACCCTGACCTTGCTGACAGGTAAATGCAAATTCAGCTGCAGCTGTAAACCTGCCCCAGCATTTCAGTGGTGATGGATGCTAAGGACATGCTGTGGAAGGGGTTGCCCTTCAAGGGAGATGGCACCTTACATCTGCCAGTTGCACAGTGGGCACTCATACTACGCTGTAAATCCTACCAACTAAACCGTATTGCTGAGCACTGTCAGCAATGCGTGACATGGCACTATTTCAATCATAGAGATTTTTTTGAAGTGTTAGATTATCTAATGTTTCACCATATGGAAGATGCACAAGGAATATACAGAGCACTGAGGAAAGCTGTACACATAATTTGCTACTAGTTACAGATGATGTATATTGTCAGGTTCAAACGTCAGAAAACTGAAAGACATTGGCAGCTTTTGCATATTCCTTCTAGAGCATGCCAGCCCTCCAGATAATCTAATATTCCCCTATAGCTATACTAAATTTACTTGAAAATAGTCGCCCAAAGTACGTACTTAGGATTAATGCTTATAGAAGAAGTCACAAGTAAGACTGAAATAATCTCACCAAACTCTGAGGGTGTATTTAAACACAATAGTATGACCAATTCTCCATGGCTGGTGCCAAGATTTGGCCTGCATTAGCACAGATGAAACGAAGTATCACAAATCCAGTTCTTGGAATATGGAAATTCTGTTATTACAGTGCTGAATTTATGGAAAACACAATTAAGCAACATATACAATGAATGAGTTTAGAAGCCAATGAAGCTACAAGCACTGGAAATACACGTAATGAGTAAAGAATGTTTCTGTTTTAACTTTTGCTGATATGAGTAACCATGCCCTGCAGAAATACTCCCCGGTGCAAGGCACAAAATAATCTTTAGCACTAAATCTGACAGTAAATCATTTCATAAATATTCTTCTTGTTCACATGGGAGATGGTTGCCTGTAAAATTTCTGTCATAAAGACTATATGTTTGCAAGTTAATACTGAACCTGTGGAAATAACGAGTTAGTGGATATCTATTCTATGGGTTTTATTTTAACAGAAAGCATGGGAAGAAGAGAGCCACAGCTAGTTTTGCAGTTAGCATAAGTAACAAGGACTGCACCAGTCTGGATGAGACTGTTCTTATCTACACTTCATCTTGTCTTCATCACTTCTTTATGCTATACAAAAACCTGACACTGTGTAAAAAAAAAAAAATTCCATTTCATACTCATTAACATTTATGGCTTGAGATAATTTTTTCTCACTCGCAGCACTGGGAAAGTTTCTGAGCAAAATTCTTTGGCAACACCAAAAAAACAAAGCAAACAAAAACCCTAGCCAAAGTCAGGTTGAAGACAGGATCCATTTTAATTCAAACAAACAAGGAAACAAAGTATTTGGAGAAAAAGGGAAAAAAAGGAGCTTTGCCCCTGGGAGTAGTGGAAAGAGCTAACGAGACACAAGTTTTAACTGTTTATAACTTTGGCTTCTCAGCTGTAAGTATTTCAACTATTTTCTGAGATCATGAATTACACACAGGTAGATGTGAATGCTCTGACATTGAAGTGACTGATCCAGATCATATAGAACATGTAGACAGTAAGTTCAATTTGTACGTTGGGGTTATCACATATTCAGATTATTAAAGCCCACCTTAACTAAGAGCACTGCTAAAAAAAATATAATTCTCAAATTCCAGCTACCCTGAGGCAACATATTTTTAGATAATTAGTTCAACAAAATTTTGTTTGAAATTTTAAAAATTCAAAACCATTTCTAATGTAAGTAGTAGTTTGAAACAGGATGTTTTAGCATTTTGGAAAATTTCTTTTATATTTTTTCCTCTCTTTACAAAGCAAGAAATTTCTCAAAGATCAGATTCTTATATGGTTTTATTCCTTGTAATTCTGGTTTGCCTCTAAAAATGTCATGGGGACCACAACAGCTGGACTGAAATGCTCTAAGTCTTCTTGTGGAAAAAACAAGAGCCCATCAGATAACAGCAAGTGACCATTTTAATCTTAAATAATGAAGTACCCTTCACAGACCAGTAAAGATGCAAGCTGCTGTAATCCAAAGCCATTATTCTCAAATTGGAAGATATTCCCAAGCGTCATAAGGATCCCTGAGAATGTTTTCCAACACAACTTAGTTGAGGAAAGTGTGTGTGTATGTGTGTGTGGGTAGGGGAAACAAGAAGTCATTTAACTTCTTTTTATTTACTTTTATCTCAATAACCAAATCCTGGAAAAAAAAATAAGAAAGCTTTTTTTATTTTCTTAGGATAGCCTTGTTGAACTGCAGTGCTTGAATGTTACCCACCCTCCTCCTAAAAGTAAAATTTAAGGAAAATTTAAGTCTGACATTACTAGCAAAATACACTATCATGGTCAACAGCTCAAAAAACCCTAAAGGAATCTTGATAGATCAAAACTACGGTAATGGAAGAGAAACAATTATGAATTAAATGTATACTGGCACTCTGTGCGCGAAGAAATTAATTCACATTTACTAGCTGTAAACAAATCAAGTAGAAAGTATCAATATCCTCTTTTAAAGGTTTCTTGTTTTTTCCTTATAAATGGCTCAAAACTGAGGAAGCTGGCATGAACTATTCATTTCTCAGGTTCTTTTTCAAAAGGTACTCCAGCCTGTTGGTCCTCTTAAGACCTCTCCCATAGAGAGGACTTTCTAGAAGCGTTTTTATATTACAAAACCTCATCCCAGGTAAAACCTGGCAGTGCGCTGAATTCCAAAAATGGAAAAGAAGAGTTTATTACTAAATGTGGAGGTCCCATCTGGTGTCCTGGGGCAGGGCCACGTGTCACAGACACCCTGAAGCATTTTGACACCACTGCACCAGGTCATTGCTAAGCGGGGGATGGCCCAGAAATCCGGGTGTACCAAAGCTGAGCTACACTTCAATGCAGTTACGGAAGTGAAGGGGAGGGACACAACTGTTAGTAGGTCGCTTGTAGAAAATAAAAGAAGAACGCTTCCCTGCACAGTTTCATTTCCTGCATCCTCAGGCTCCACACAGAGAGATATTGTTTTGAAATAAACACTTAAGTAAAAATAAGTGTAAATAATTTTTCCCAATATTTTGTCTGTTTTCAAAACTCAAGGAACTTGAGGATACTTTTAAGACCACCAGTAATAAAACTGCACCCTTCTTTCCACGCTCACTGTTTCAGCTGTGCAAGCATTCTTTGGGGTATCCCATGTAGAATCTTCGCATTATGTCTTGGAACCAACTGTCCGGTTTCATCCCCCAGGCCATTTTCAGCCCAGTCAACCATAGCATGACTATAAGACAAGATTTCAAGAACAAGCGATTAATTCCTTGTCCTTGCAATCCACCGACCCAAAATAAGAAAGTTACAACAAACAATCCAAACAAAAGCGAGCAGCTCTTCCCACGCAAAGAGAATTCAAGTTTAAAATTGAAATCATGGCTCTGGCCTGTTCTTAGCAAGCAACTCTGCGTAGGTGTCACACGTGGCACACGCATCTGGTTTGGGGGATTTCTCCATAGAGTGACACTGAAGCACCCGGGGTCTGCCAGCCTGGGAGGCAGAAGGTGGTTAGTCTGGCTACAAGCTTCCAATAAATGGAAGCAGGCACAGTCTCTGCCCTGCCTTGCTGCCTATGGTCTCCACCAGGAGTTCGGCTGCTACTGGAGTTTCTCGAGCAGATAATTACTGGGGTTTTAATTAAACAAGGGTCTGCCTGTTCCAGTTGAATACAGGAGAAACTGTCCAGAGAAGCTCATCTAGGATGTTTTCAAGGATTGATACACCTGCTAAAATGGCAGATGATCAACATGCCTACACAGGCTTTCACTCTTTTGATATTTATAATTTAATAACACACACTGTTTTGGCTTAGAAAAGTTATGTGGAAGGAGAGAGAGGGGAATAGAGAACAAGGATGGCTGTTGTATTATCTCAGGAAAACAGAAAAAAAATCCATGTCATTAAAATCAGCTGACCATTTGGTTTAGCTTTTAACTTCAGAAATACTTTGAACACATATTTACAGATGGAGGACTGGGCAGATTTCTCATGTACTTCAGTTGTAACCTATTCCTTTAACCACTCACTTTTTGCAACAAAAGCTACAACATGAAGACTCTTTCATTTAACGTGAAAACAAAATGAGTAAGGCACATGAAGTCATGAAGCAAATGCAGTCTGACCTTTATTTAAAGACACCAGTAATCCTTAGCTTCTTCACAAGTCACACCGAATTCTTTGTCTCTTGCTCTCCTCTCACTTAAAGCAGAAAAGCCAGCAAACACCACTAAACACAGCAAGAAGCACTGCTGCATCAAAACAGCTGGAAGCTGATTTTCCAGGGTTGAATTTGCACATGGAAGTGCAATTCTCCTCTCTCCTCAGCATCCCAAAAGTAGAACCCTGAAATCCAGGTCACATTTCATAAAGAGGCAGACACATATTATCCCCAGTTTTGTTAGAAATCAGAACTTTTAGACATGACTAAAACTGCCAGTATTTTTCTGTTCTCCAGGTTCTGTGAGAATATACAACCAGATCAATCATAAAGGAAAACCCTTTGGAATTTTAAACTTTTAGGGATAAAATCTTTTCTCTTTAATTTTTGTTTCCCTCCCTAGATTGGAACCAAATGACATATTGGGGTTATTAGAGCGTAGAGGTGATGCCAAAAATGAGAGGAGACTGCCATTCGATCTCACAGACCTTTGGATCCTGAGCAGGCAGGACAACCCCCACCTCCTTACAGTCATCATTTACCTGCTCCATGTCACTGGGCAGGGAGAACATGAGCCATGAACAGCTCTTCTTCCCCTGTCACCATACCCAGCGCTCTGCTTCACAAGTGTTTGTACTTCACATATATTATGAGGTTAAAATTATTTGAGAGATGAACAACAAACCAGCTCCTATTTTTCTCCCCCACACCAACACACACACACTTTTTGCTGCTCTTTCCTCTGCACACACCTTTCATGACTATTAACCATAAATAATATTCACACAGTGCTATAGAAAAATCTTTTCATGAGGTTGTAACCCGTCACTTAAATACCATCGAAATTCATTCTGAAAAATGAACTTGATTTAGACCTGTGCATTTTCTCAACAACTATCTTTAACAAGCTTTCACCACCAAACAGATCTACCTATTAAAAGTCCTGGTTCTCTGCACAAATTATATTTTCTGTAGAGTATTAAAGAACAGGGATGGGTATAGACTTTCCATTATTCACTGAAAAAGCAACAGTGACTTAAAAGCAAACACACAAAACCTTAATGGAAAATAGCCCCAAGACCTAGTATGCTATAGTGGGCTTGAAGGCTTCAGCATTTTCCTTATCACAGTCACAAAGACTTGCCTCAGCCTGCAGCAGAGCAGGGAACTAGGAGTCCAAGATTAGTACCCTGACAACTGGACTGGTTTCCCTCCTCCTAAAATGTCTCGGGACAGCATACACAACAGCAAAGGTACAAGCAAGACGCTCACAGGCAGGACATTCGAGTACTCGGACCAATTGACGTGTTACATTCTCCCTTCCACACCTTGCCAGCCACTCGAGCAGCGATGCCCCTGCGCGCAGAGGGCGAGACCCTGATCAGTGCAGGGCGAGACTGTCGCCTGCACAGAGCACCCACCAGCAGAACCAGGGATTGCACAAGGGGCTCTTGTATTTGAGGCTGTGGAAGATATTTATACCTGTGCCTAGGTTCGGAAAGACAGAAGCATCCTTCATGTGCTTTAGACTGCTTCCAAGCATCTTTAGGACTACAGCTTTTATAGCCAGCTCCCATAATTGCATACTGGCAGAAGAAGGCAGGGAGTCAGAGAGGCCCTGTGAGGGGAATCATGCATCACTGTTTGAAGTGTCAGACTTCAAATGCTTCTAATTGTCCTTCTCTGTGCCCTTGGTGGAAGACGTCCCCTCCTTGTCCCCCAGCTACAGGCCCCTTTAAACTCTTTAAATTGTCAGAATAGGGCAGGTGCCTACAAAGGCAATAGGGTGTCAGAAGAGGGGTATGGAAGAAGTGACAAAAGGCAAGAAGAGTGGGAGCTAGGAGGGATGGAGTTACAGCCGCAGAGGTATCACAGGGGATAGGATGAGGAAGGGAGCACAGAACTAGAGGACGTGGGATGTGAACAGATTAAAAAGATTGGAGCACAGGGAAGAAAATCAAGGCCGGCAGGAAAAGGAAGGGAAACAGCCTCGCTGTATTATAAACTTTTATGCATGAGTTTTTCCCCTTGATTTTTGCACTAAGCATCAAGCAACACAACAGAAGACACAAATAAGCTGGTTCGTAGTTCTGGCTTTGACTGAGTCTCTCTGCTATTGTTCTCTTTTTCTTCCCTTTCTTCCCCCAGTGGGCTATGCAGTTAAATGCTGACAAACAATCCTGCCAAGGCCAACTTCATCTTCACATCAGCCTTCTGCTTCATTGCTTTTTAGCCTTCTTCGCCCTCCAGAAGTATCATCTCACCAGCTCTTGAAGACTGAAGTACCCGAGATGTCAGTTTTCCTTTGCTCAGCTGACATTCCGTCAAAACCCATTGAGTTTTTACAGTTGATGTTTATTTGGCAAGAGATTAGAATAAAAATCCTACCGCTTGAATAGAGGTTTCTTTGCTGCAGTGACTGATGGTTGTTGCAGCTGCTTAACACTTGCAATGTTTTATGGGCTTCAGGCATTGTAAAGTACACAGAAAACAGGCTGCGTTTGTTTTTCCTTTAGAAATGAACATACATAATGTTATTTTCTCTTCAGTTTTTGGATGGTGCCGAGAAGGGAGATAAAAGATGAAGCAAGATTCTAGCAGATGAATAGAACGAAATTTCTAAGCTTGGGACTCTTCTTTGTAACCAATGCTACTGCCTGAAACATATGGATATTGAGATCTATGCACTGTTATGGTAACACTACTTCATATAATAGTACTGCAAACAAGGATACTTTGCTGAGTGAGAAGGAATCCAGGACTTTCAAAGGCTGAGAGGAGTTGTCTCTTCCTTCACCTCCGTTAGCACCCTGTGCCCCCACGCAGCTATTTATCAGGAGTATGGACAGAAAAGGGAGACTTATCCTGAAAAATTTCACTGCAAGGTCCAAGTATGACAGAATTTATTATCCCTCCTGCCCTCAGCACTCTCCTCAGACCCAGATCCTCAGCCTGAAGAACACCACTCTCCCATACCCTTTCCTCACTGGCAGCTGAGACCACCACAGGTGTGATGTTCTGCTTTATCCATGCTATTCCCAGGGAAGGGAACATCACGCTGGGCTAGGTGTCACACGACAGAGTACGAGATTGGTATGAGCAATATCACAGACAGAGCTGTAACATCTACCCGATTCTGTTGTGATTAGACAAGCAGTCCCACAGGGACAGCAGTATAGTGTCCAACATTAGTTGTGACACTAGGTTTTAAACCAACCTGTTACTTCCCCTTAACAAGGCTTCTTTGTCTATGTCACGCTGTCTTGCAACAGTGGACTAATAATATATATATTTTTTTTTTTTTAACCTCAGTCCTACATAGGTTCGGTGTTCAGAGCTCAGAGTACTTCCATAACAACATCACCGACGTTAATGGAAGTTTTGCTGTAAGTGTGGATTAAATTTAGCCCTTACTCTTCCTAGCTACAAAATCTTTTCATATATTTTGTGACCCTTATAATGCACTATTGAAAAATCTTCAGGTTGACATGTCTGTGCAGCTGTGCTGGAGGTGCAGATGTATGCACTGGAAACTTAAAATTTTAATCGAGGCCATGATTCCCCTCCTAAAAAAGCAGCAAAAAAACCCAGCAACAACACTTTAACCTGTGGACAATGAGGATTTTGAGATGTGCATCACAAAAAGGAGTATTACTGATTTCAGTCTCTTGAGGAAAAGCAGAGGACAACTTCATAGCAAAATTCAGAATTTCTATTTCATTTCCTGAATTTATTTCCCCATTAAGACAGAGACAATTTTTTATGTACTGCTGTTAAAATGTACTTGCAAATATGGAAGAGATACTAAATAGTGTTAAGCTTTTTTTTCAGAGCTTTCTAGATGCAATTTCAGTGATGATTTTCTATGGTCAACTGCTGTTAAAATAATAACTTGTGCTTAACCTTTAAATTTTGTCAGCATTGAACAATTTGTTACTGGCATATGCCGTCACAGTTCTTCCTCACTAAATATCATCTCTCTCCCTTTCCTTATCTGGTGATTATCTTCAACTGTCTTTAGTGCTAATGAATAATTTTCCAAGCAAGACGGAACACTGTGGACAAACTTCTTCCAAAAAAAATAACTAACTTGATGGAATCATCAGCGAATCCTCCATGTACCTTCCCACACAGACCCTTCCCCTTCTCTTTTGCTAGAAGTGGCTGACAAACTGTTATGCAAGAGCGTCATTGCAGTGGGACTTTCCAAGAAAATTTTGCCACAATTTTTGAGTGACAAAATGTTTTGAAAAAATAATAGTCAGCAACTGTTCCATCCCACTTACACATACCCCCTATTTCTTACTCCCATTTAAAGTCTTCCCCATCTTTCTAGAAGTTACTGTATGGCAAAGTTGCAGATATTTTTTCCAACTCCATTCCAATTTTTTCCAAAGATGGAGAAGAACTAGAAAATTAGGAGATTAGGATAAAGAGGTGGCACGCAACATATTTGATTTCACTGAGCTGTACTACTTCAGGGTTAATGGGCTCCACTGACCTCTGGGAAACCATGGTGCCATGATGTACAGTGGCAAATGAGCAGTCAGGTATGAGTTTTGCATGCCAGTGTATTATATACTATATTATATATTATATTATTATATTATAACATGAAACCATTATTTGAACCAAAGGAAAACAAAGGAATGAAAAAAATGGGAAACCAGGCAAGAGGACTGTCAGTCTTTGCCAATAGTCTTACAACAGTAAGCTGGAAAAGTCTCACCAGTTCCATGCAATAGAAACATGCAAAAGCAGAGAAACAAGTGGGACATATTCTTTCTGGTATACAGTGAATTGAAGCCAAATTAATTGTAATGCGGTCTGCTCCTTCATCTCCTAGAACTACGGTGTGCCAAGACACACACCCTTTGGGGATAATAATTAAACAATAACACTTTAGAGACTGGTCAATTGGCTCCTTACCAGATGTTCTTCAATGCAATGGAGAATCTCCACCCAGTATGGAAAGGACTACAGAATCCGACATATTGTAGAAATTGAGTTTACCAGTTGCTTTATATTTTTCTCTGGTGCTGCTGACGTTTGTGATATTTCTCCTAGGACTAGAGTCATATCATCTTTATTGCCACGTATACCCGCTGTACCTCTAGGTCAGTCCTCACCTCCTTTTTAGAGTCACTTCTGCTATGAAAAAACTCAAGCCTGACATACAGGAGGAAAGCGACACCTTTCAAAGCAAGCGGAAGCTTTGTCCGTCCCTCACAGGGACACACACAACCCTCGTCTGTACTCGCAAATATAGAGCTGGACACCAACTGAAGTTTGGGGCCTTATTTCTGTCACTCAGAAGAAAGACCCTCAAAGCACACGCTACTGAAGGAGAAATTGGTCTGCAGCATCCTTTCTTATTCACCACTGGTCATATCAAGACCAGCTCTAGACGCAGGCCAAGTAGGCAGTCACCTAGGGCAGCATAGCAGCGATGCCTTTGAAATGCCTTTGCCTCCAGCTGCATGGCGAAAAGGCTAGATGTTGCTTTTAGCAGCTGAAAGCTCCAGGAGCGTAAGGGGAAGGATACTGCTAGCGGACCCAGCTCCTCCTGTAAAATCACCAGCTGCCACCTTCTCCTGCCCCGACCATAGTCTTTGACATAGTGAAATTCAGTTCTGCATACACTGCTGAGACAGTTCTGGGGTCTGGCGCTCTGAGACAGATACTAACCTGGGGAGAATCATGCCCAAGCATCCGATGGCTAGGACCTGACCAGCAATGCCTGCTATAAACACCAGTGTTTGCTGTGGAGCTGAAGAACAGTGTTACTGGGTGAGAAGTGTAACAAAATCCCTGAAACTTCCAGCACTGGGGCATGACTTCTAGTCTTGCTGCAAAAACAACCCAATAAGAAGAGAGGGGATTCAGCTTCAGTGCTGAAAAAGTCTGCTTTAAGAAAACAAAACAAAACAATAAAACCTGGGGCGGGGGCGTTGGGGAACAAAACAAACCGAAAACCAGCAGTAAAATTACTGTTGGATCTCTTTCAAATTGCCTCAGTTACCACCTTCTTTCTGGCTTCTCTGCAATTCAGAGAAGCAACACTCCCTGCCCAGCCTCAGAGCAGCAGCCAGCTGGGCTGTTAGCATCTGAGGGTGCCAGTTTGCAGAGAAACAGGACCCACGAGGTTTGCAAAAGCTGCTTTCTTCAAATCTGGCCCTGCATCATAATTTCTTCACGCATGAGACAGTCAGTACTTAACGACCTCACACATAAGTGGGGAGGTTAAATGAAATGCATTTACATAGCTCCCTGGAGAGGAAGGTGAGAGACTGCATACAAATTGAAATATTACATAACATTTGTTATTATTTCTACACAGTATTAATTCCTTTTATGCATATTTCAAAAACAGTCCCTCGAAACACACCAAGATAATAAAAGAAATGCCACCTCATCCTGTCTCACAGTTTCTAGCTTCTGCTCTTTGTTGCTATGAAGCTTTTTTCCTTCTTTGTTGCTGAGAATTTTTTTGTTTGCATATTTGCATTAAGTCAAGATGAAGCATTCGGCCATGACTGCTGCTTATTCCTCACTTGCTGCAATCCTTCTTTTTCCCTTGCGGTACAGAAACCAGTCACATTTTAATACAAGGACAGTGGGAGCAGTAATAAACAAGCAAAGGCAGACAAGCTCTCTACAGGAAAGAGACCACTCATCAGGAATGACAGATGCAGATGGAGAATAGCCAACAGGCTGAAAATTCATTGAATTAAACACTGAGTAGCAGCCCTCAGCCCCTCTTCGCTCTCACGCATCAGGCACTCAACTGTTCTCAGTGCCTGCATGTAGGATCTTAGCATATAGCCAGCAGCGGGGAAAAACTCTTTCCCCAGCCCCAGATCCTCGGCATATTCACAAACCATTGCTCATTTTTCCATGCAGAGAGAAAAGAACAATTTATAAAAGGGGTATCACAGTCCACAGGGACTCTGATTTACTTTGCAGCAACAGCATCACATTGCCTGGTACCCATTTCTTCCCAATCCATTGGGAAGTTGAGCCTCGGAGTCAATTGCCCTGTATTCGACAGGTACCTGCAGAGCACACCCGGTGTGGTAGCTACTCCAACACACCTTCGGTAGTAACTGAAGCGGATTGCCCTGTAACTCACAGTTCACCCTGTTCAGGACTTTCTGGCTTGACTGATACCCAGTTCCACACGTCAGAACCTGATGTGTAAATTTGTCTGGTTTCAGCCTCCAATATCACAGTAAGTTGGATGACCACCAAAGACAGAAATTGGTTGTCATCAGTGGAAGACAGGTCTGCTTTATATCAATGAAACACCTATTCTTCTCTCAGAAGGAGATACCTTATGTCAGATGATCTGACACCGTCCGCTGCTGACCTGGTTATCATCTGGGAACACGGCATGGACCAGAGCACTTGTTAGTCTAATCCTTACACAGTCACAAGCAGCAAAAGTAGCTCCCGCCCTGAAGTTGCACAGGACTTCAGTGAGATGAACACAGATCCTAGAGCAGTCCTTATCCAGCACCCAGCCATGCGCAACTTAGGAGTTAAAAATTCTCAGACATTGCTGTTTCAGTCCTAAGGAGCAGGTAGCTAAAACATTATCTTGACTGCAGCAAAAAGACTCCAAGTTAGGCAGCTGAAATTCCTATACGCAAGCAACAAGACATATATGATTTAGAAAATCTTTGACGAGTGGGAACAGACTGCTTTCTGTGCACTGCTTTCACTTTATCACAGCTTCCCCTTCCTAGTCCTTCAAGTCTTCTAATCCTCCAGTTTCATTAACATTGCTCCACATGGGAACAGCACATCCATCAATTTAAATTATTTTGAACAAAACTGCCTTGTCCCAACACTAAACACGGCACCTCCCAGAATTCTACTAAGATCTGTATGCCTGAAGAGCATTTTTCATCTTTCCATTTTTTGTTCCCTTGGGAACACCTCTCCAAAACCAGATGTAAACATTTCACCGAGCCCTATTAAACAGCCTGAAGAAATCCCACATCAAGATTTTCTTCTGAACCACAAGTTTATATTGTTGGTATAGCCATTCAGGGGAGCTGTATAGATGCTGGGACTCTCGCCCCTGGTACCACGATGGACCATCTCTGCAGGTCGGCCAATTCCATGGAAGCTTTTCTCTGTGCTATGAACACTATGAAGTTGCTCTTATAAAACTTGACTAAGCGTGTGTGTGTGTGTGTGTGTGTGTGTACCATCCCCTGTGCCTGAACCCAGCCTGCTAAGAGGCAAGAGGCAGTGATGACACAGGTCATGAAAACTTCACAGACTTTTAACTTGTAGTTGAGCTACTACTGACATGAAATTTTGGAAATCCAATTGTGGCTTTTTGGTTTAGGGTTTGGTTTGGCTCGGTTAGTGTTAATGGGATTTGATGCCATCCAGAGAAAGCTACAGGGTCTTCAGAATAACTAAGGTCTGGTGAAAAAGAAACAAATAAAAAAATCCCCTCTGAACTTGCAGATAGCTTGTGGGTGAAACATATGCTGATGCTGCCTCAAGAGCAGCCTTACTCATTAATTTTTAGACTACGTAATAAAGTTGAGACATGAAGGAATTTCCAGTGTTTAGAAATACCCCAATTCTTTTGCCAAAACAAGGACAAAAATGATGGAACAAAATGTCTAGCATATGTAATAAGCCTTAACTTTGCCAAGTTCCATTATTTGACAAGAAAATCCTGACAAGAAGATTAGCAAAACATATATCAGGCTTTCCTTAAGAAAAGTAATGAAGGTCTTTGTTTACGTCAGAACTGGGCACTGAAATTTGGATACGAACTGGACCATTTCCAGAGTGCGAGGGAACACACTGCTCTACTGGTTGCGTCATCTCACCAGGCACATCTTGCTGTGAATCAGAAGTCAGAATCCAAACTTCAGGCCACTTCCAATCAATAATTTGTTGAAGCAGAACTAATAGGGTAGTAAGCATTCCCGGAGTTATGGTGAGAGTTATGCAGTATTATGAGCAGTATTATTAGTGCTAGACATCACTTTCTTCATTTGGTTACCTTGCCAGTAAAAGATGTCTGCTGATAATTCAATGTAGTTCATCACAAGAATTTCTTCGTGGCCTAGCGTATATAAATGCAAACCAAAAATAGGAACAAAGTAAAAGACACACCTAGAAAAGGCATGTTCAACACTGTATCACATTAAATTATTCGCAATATGACCAGCAATACTAGTGATACGTGTATATGTGATGTATATATGTACCTATATATTTTACACAGTTAACAGAGTCATTAGCCAAATGATAGGTTAATATGTTTATATTTGGGCATCAGAAGAAATAATATGATATCCAGAAATTCTAGGATTTCAATGACTTTCTTTGACTGTAATTCCCAATGTCTCCTGATCTACAGACCAAGACACTCACTCATCTCCACCTACTGAAGCCCTCTGAAACACTCCAAAATTGTGCTCTAAACACAGCTGTTCTTCTCTAAGAGCTTTTGTCTTCTGTCTTTACACTGCATCAAGCCAAAGCCCCTGGTCTGAGGACTTTTTACCTACTCTCTCCCAGTTTCCTTAAAACCATTAAACCTTAAATCTATTTCTTCTACCTTACCATTTACTGTAAACATTTTGGACAACAAATAGAGTCTGCTAGATGTTATCTTGTTTATCTGGATTGCGTAAATCACAGAATTATACAATAAATCAGGTCCAAAGTCACCTCTAGAGATCATCTAACTCTACTACATTGCTCAGAGCCTCGTCCAGCTTCATTTTTTAATTTAGTGATCATCATGTGCTCCAACCCCCTAACCAACTTACTGGCCTTCCATTGAACTATCCCAAGTTTGTCAAGGTCTTCCTCATAGTGTGGGGCCCCAAAGTGGACACAACACTCCTGATGCAGCTTTGCAAGTGCTGGGATAAAGAGAATACTCAGGTCCCTTCATCTGGTGACTGTGCTGCATACACCCTGATCCTGCTTTGTCACATCCTCTCTTTCTGGTCTCTCCCAATTGTTTGGTACAATCACTCAGGAGTTATGTTTTACAGGAAAGGCTTATTAAAAAAAAAAAACCAAAACAGTCATACAATAAAAGATGTATAAATAAGAATCCTATCTGATCTGGGCCCCAAAGACAGGAAGAGATGGATGCTAAAAATAAAAATAACATAAATTAGAAAAAATAAGCTAACTGACCCTGAAGTTAATTAAAGCAGATGAAATTACTGCAGAAGTGCAGATATATTTCCATTTAGACTGTGGACTAGAGATCACTTTTCTATTAACAGGGTAGGGATTACTATATTTATTAAATTCTACTTGGGAAAAACTGGCAACAATAACAACAAGACCATAAAGCAGAGGAGAATAAGACTTTAAATCCATTCAGTATACTTTCAGGCCTCTCAGGAGGGATCCTGTGCCTGAATAAATTAAATTTTCCTGCAAAGTACCTCCAGCCCTTCCATGGCACTCCAAGTGCCATGCAGACTTGATTGTTCCATAAATAAATACGTTGAGGGAAGGAGTAGAAAAAACAAAGTGAAGACGGCAACCTAAATACCTCTGGAGACATTCTGCTCAGTCTCCTGCTGTCACTAGTAGATCCATCATATAATAATTTTCCTAAAACAGACACAACAGCTAGACAGATATGGTCCCCAGATAAGAAAGATAATATGAGAAGACTTTAGTATAGCTTGACCACCAGTAACATTTATTACGATACTGAAGTTACCGGTAACATTTATTATGTGAACTAAAACCCAATTCTATTTAGGCCTTTTGTTTTCACAGTGATCCGAACCCTTTCTTCTTCTTGATCTGTGCTTTGAAGGCTTTAGCCTTTGCCTATCCATCATCCTACAGTGGTCTGGTACTGGAGAGAAAAATTCCTTTACTCTTGTGCATGTCACTTCTTTCTCTTATGGGATTTTGGATCACCTTGCTCAGCCCAGGGCAAAGATATAAATAAAGGGAGGGGAGTAAGGAAAAACAGAAAGCAAGCTGTCAGAGAAGGCTTATTTCCATCTAGCAACATAAAGCCACTCTATAACCTCTAGAAAAACTGGGTAACTTACCCACATTTTAATATTTGCATGTAGTAATGGGAACAGAGATCCAACAATGGTGTCAGGCAACCTCAGACTTGCGCAGCAGAGGAAAAAGAGATGTGTGCACTGGTTTGGAAATGACTGTGCCACTGACTTAGGTGCACAAGTAACCCTCTTGACACTACTTGTGTGAGAAAAGCAAGGCAGGCAGGTCTCAGGAGCAAAGAGTAGTTGACTCTCCAGATGCTTCCCAAGAGATGAGGATTATTTTTACTACTGCTATTAATTTCCCAAATTGTATTAAGTGGAACTCAGAAAAAGATCACAAACAGTTTTAATTTGTTAAAGTATATTCAGCTACTATTTATTTATTCACCTTCCTCAGACAGTACTAAAATAGTTTAGAAATTATTACATTAATTTATCACTTGTTCTGAAATCTCATTTGTTTTAGTCAGGGCATTTATTTACCTTCGTTACTAAGAAGCAAGTGTTTCCAGGTCTTATGGTGGTCCAAAAGGAAGCGAGAAGCTTCTAGGAACTTACAGAACTGTGAGGAAGAGCTGCCTGTTAACGCACTCTCACTAAAATAAGATCAATCTTTTAAAAGCAGTGATTAAGAGGCTGCTAAAAATCAGCATAACCCATGAGTTGCTTTACCCCAAATAAGATGTACCCTTGTACATTCAGGGACAGCACACGGGCACAGGAACCCTTGCCCAACCTTCTTTTCTGTAGCGACTGTAGGAACACATTTACAACCACAGCTAGAGACACAGCAAGCTTTTACATTACTACGTTTTCACAGTGAGCGGTGAAATTGACTGGGATTAACACCCCAAGTGCCAATCCAGGAGATCACATGATTGTTCCAAGACACAGGGACTTGGCACAATTGTTTTCTTCTCATTTTGTTATGGTCTTCAAGAGGGATGACAATTCCTTAGCCAAATGCTTTCCATGGGTAAGTTTACAGCATGCAACTATATGCCCAAGAAATTTTTATTTGCAAGATCCAGACTTTTCCAAAGTTATGCCCATTGCTGCACAGTGGACCTTTTCTAAATGCTAACTTCCAACAAGGTCAAACTTTTCCATAAGCAGTGTTCCCTGTGCAGGGTGCAAATGTGAAGGGAAGCTTCCACTTTATTCACTTCCTTGCTGCACATTAAAGACTCTATTCCACAACCACAATCCCACGAAGGGCAGTTTCCTTATTTGTTGTTCTATGTAAGAAGTCAAGAAAAAAAAAGGCTGAATCCTATAAACCTACACTTCTCCCCATAACCAAAGGTCAGAGCTGATGTGCCTTCTACCAGCCCAGAACTTTTGCATTATACCTTAGAGGTCCGTTTGCCATTACTCCTGTGATATATGTCAAATTCAATGCCCTCTGCTAACATGCTGACATTTCCATTACAGTGGTTTGTATAATAAGACAACTACTTAACTGTAAGAAACCCAAGGAGATCCATTAATACCAATCTCGTTTCCTGTTCCCCGAGCATTTTCAAAGCAGTTCGTCTTTTTGCTTTATTTCCCCCTTGGCCAAGGCCCATGTGCAAAAGCTTTGGGACAATGTGTTCTCTTTCATGTTGGCAAAGTGAAAAGCTTGTGATGTTTTCTCTTATTTGTATGGCAAATGGATTTCCATTTTGGTTTCAGCAAACAAGTTGTTTCCCTAATAGAAATAAGCAAACATTTGTTTAGATTTTTAATACATTTGAAAAGAGTTCATTACATACATGTTTTTAGAGGAAAGTTAATGAAAGTAAAATCTATTTGCTGTTTCAATCAGTAGCAGGTTTCATTTTTCAGAGCTTAAGGCAGATGATCTGAAAACTTTTCCAGTTGACCTCAATGAGCTGAACATTCATATTCCTCAAAGCCTTGTCCTCAGTGAAAAAGTGAAGTTTTGCAGTAGATCTTCATATCTGATAAAAACAGTTCCTGAAAGTTTATATGCAAACATTGAGAGACTTAATGAAGTCAAGTGACTGCCATCACAAATAATTTTCCACAACACAGCCTTGGTCTACAATCACCGATAGACCATCACTTCAGCAGCATCTTCCTGGATTGGGTGACCAAAGGGACCAGTAGCTCCAGTCCAGCTTCCTGTGTACTAGTGGCTGTGGACTTTCGTCCTACTTAGTCCGTATTTCTACTTTCCTTGAATGAATGTCAAACGACTGAGTTTACTAGCACAACTAATCTGAACTGATCAGTGCAGTAAACGGTGCCTCCTGTTCCTAAGAGGAGGAAATTTGTGTAGAAAAGCACATTAGGGGCAGATTTATTGTTTTAAGAGATGGAGGTGCCACATGCTAATTCTCCCAATAGTAATGTCAGAGTCCAGTGGAAATTTTTAGGGAAGTTCCATCTCCTCATTGCAATTTCCTTTGCCCCTAGAAGTTATATGAACAGCATGAAGGAAGGAGCTTGAGACAGTGTCCCTGGGAACATGAGCTCATGCAAGCTTGGGAGAATCCAGTCAGTGCAGGTGGACCATGACCAGTGTCAGCATTTCCCTCTTCTCTTCAGCAGTAGCGCTGTACGTGCGCTCTCTCGCCCCATGTGGCACACAGCAAGAGAGCAAGCCCTGCCTTTGAATGGGAGCGATTGTTGTGACTGTGCCAGAAAATGCTTTGGTTGTTACCCGTAGGAGCGAGTACACTCTTCAGTGAGCAACTCAAGGTGCAAGTTACTTCATGCCCACACTGATGAGCAAACTGTGCTTTAACAAGCAGGACACAGATAGGTCTTACCTTATGTTTTCAGTAGAAAATCCTGCCTTTTGCACAATGTATCAGAGAATAGCTAAACAGCAACACTAAACTGAGTATTTATCTGACCTGCCTGCAAATCAAACTACCGGTTGTGTACTTCTTTGCATTACAGTCACACTGTGCTTAGCTGTCAAAGGGAGAAACAACAGTCTATCATGACAACACACTGTTGTGTGAACAGGTTTCCTCAACTAATGAACCCTCCTTCAAAAAGCCTACAGGCTGAGGGAATGCAAGTGTTGCATAAGAGAGGAGAGGAATGAAAGAATCAAGACTTTCAAATGTGTCAGTTTATCAATATTTACAATGCCCTCAAAGCCAGACGAGTACCTTTCTCTCAGGTAAAACACAGTCTTGATTCATTTCCCCTCCTTCCCAATGAATTCAACATCAATAAATTAAGCCAATTCCATCTTTCTAGAAGGAAATGTTCTAACATGTGTTGTGTCTGAACAGAGAATTAACACCGGACTGGTGCTTTTTAACCAAGAACTTTAGAATATGCTTTGCTCAAAGCCTGAAATCGGTTTCCCTGATGTGCTTCTCTTTCCTCCCACTCTTCACAAGAGAGAGCAGAGAAATAGCCTTGTAGTAAATCTTAACATACACACAGTCTAGCTCTGTATGTAAACAAATGTGTTTTTCTAGTATATGACCATGTGATTTCAACTGTTATTTACTGGAACTTTAAACACAAGTCCAGAAAAGAGAGACACACACAAGAGCAGTTATTAGATTACTCACTGCAAGAAAAGACTGAGTCAAAAATGTATATGTCTTAGAACTCCCACATGCAGACTCTTAAACTATAGTTACAAATATTCAGTAACAAGCATCCTTGAGCAGTCCTGGGTAGGAGGAAATTTTGGATTCGTTTGTTAAGTCTGTTATGAACTGGTTCCACCTCATGCTTCAAACAAGTGATCTGGTATGGCAGATCCAAAAAAGAAAAAAAAATCCAGAACAAATGAAAATAAAACCAACCAAGCAAGGAAACACCCACCGACCCCCTGACACAAATTCCCAGTCTCATAGTCTTTCCTCCCATGGCCTGCCTTCTTTAGAAGTTGCAAGAAAGACAGTCCTCTTACCTGCCTCCCTACCTTGCACTCATAGCCTCCCAAATTAGTCAAGAAATGGGGAATAGGCTAGCTCCACTCCCCATCTCAAGAGTACAGAGAACAAAAGTGGAATTTACTGCTACTTCAGCCTGCAGGTCCTACCCTCTTCTTGTACAATACTTTACTCATCTCTAGTCCTTGAGCTCTGTGGGGTGGGAATTGTGTTAGTGCCCACTCACACTGTATCAATCACCGAGGTGCTCTGCTCGTGACCCTGTCTTTGGCAGTCCTGTGATTAATAAGGTTGTTTTCCCACAAAGTAGTGTGATACACATATTAGACAGGCAGTCCTTTCAGATTTACGGACGAAAACTCCTCAGAGCTGCCTGTAACATCAAATCTGCTCAGTCCTGAAGGGCTGGTATCTGAAGAAATAAAGCGTGGATGTCAACATAATTTAAACAGGTGTCTAATCTGACACTTGACAACAAATATTCACTTCATTCAGTCCGAGTAATTTGTTTTTGCCTTCTGCAGCACTATTCGCAATTTGACCCTATTGGTTACTTGGAACCGACACTTGCAGCGTGACTGCAACTCATCGTTTCCCAAAGGAAATTCCTTGCCAGCTCTAAGCGCTTCGTTTCCTCCCCATCTCCACCTTTACCATTTGTACTGAGCATCTCCGACACTCGCTGCAGTTTTTGTTTTAATTCTAACTGCCCTCAGAATTTTGTCTGCTTCAACCTACTGTCTCAGATAATCTTCTGATCAAGGTTATCAGCATTTTTTTGACAATCTACCAACTGCTGCTATAATTTCAAGGCTCTCCAAGCTGAGCAAGGTAACACATCTGTTGTTCTCAATAGCTGGATTTTTGAGAGCTGGAGCACCAGAGGAACCCTGACCCAAGTACCACTCAACTTGTTTCTTTCTTTGACCAGAAATCCGCCTCAAAGCAACAGTTATTTCTTCTGAACCCCCATCTTTCTGTGGACAAATATTTTTTCCAATATTACTTCCCCTTGAATATAACACAGTAAAAGGCGACGGCTACTACAGGCTGCAAGTGGTAACAGTTTTCCTGTGGATGAGAGATCATGACCACTTCCCTTGACAGAAAAAAATATGTTAAGTAGTGCTGCCAAAGGCTCCAAGATCCACTCCTTTTATCCATTTGCCAGTTGACCCTGTCAGTTTGTGGCACGACCACAAAAGCTGTTTGATGCTATGGATATTGAGAATAGCTTCTTTCCTTAGATTATTTATTAAAAGCTGCTCATGTTTGTGAGCACTGGATAAAACAGTAAGTTTCTCAGCAAACCCTAATTAAAGCTGTAGCTCGGAAACAGTGGTAATTTGGATGAAGTTCAACCACGTAGAGGCAACTGATGAGATACTTACCAAGGGAGCACCACACAGATCCATGCTTGGGACTTTCCCTGTTCATCTCTCTTTCAGTTCATTCTACAATTGGCCACATATTTGCGACTAATTGTCTGTCTTGATCCTCCATGCCATTACACTGACTATGCATGCAACTCCACAAAAATTAACAGTTTTAATACACCCTGTTTGAAAACACTGGAGAAACATATTTAGCTCTAGAGAAAAAAAACAAGTATTTTTTTAGGCAGTCCTCACTTCTGCTTGCAATTAGGAAAATCAGTAGGAACCTCAGCTATCCTAGCACAGCGGCACTCACTCCAGCATTCAGAACTGCTTCTTCCAGCAACCCACAAGGGACCATCATTACAAGTCAAGGCTTGGGAGGCCATAAAGTTGTTATGATTCCCTCAAGACATTAGACGCAGGGCTAAGAAATCTGTTCTGAACTTCCAGCCGCCATGCTGGGTTTGAAGCAGACACACAATTCATAGGTGTGACAAAACTCTTTTTTTGTATCCCAGTATATCAGTGAAGCAAATACAACAAAACTATTCACCATACAAGTGACTTTCCAGTCACTTTGGACTTGTCAAGCCCAAAGACAGCTATTAATTTCTTTTACTGCCATGATGCTACTTCCTATACTCCTTGCTCTATAATTTAAAATGTCTCCCCTCCACCCCTTAATCAGACATCAGAACATTATCACCTTACAAAACTATGTTTAGTCTGTAAAGATCTATCCACCTGCCTTCCTCCACCCATTTATTCTCAGTGACTGCTGACTTAACGATTGTGCCTTCGTTCTGTTTTCAGAGAGGCATTCAACTTTCTTTTCCCTCTTCCCCTTAACAAAACAACAAAAGTCCAAGACACTATGTAAAATTTTAGTCACCAATTTCCAATACTGGGTCTTATGTTCAAATGAATGCCAAGGAAAACCGAGTAGTTAGCTAGTCTAATTAAACTCACTTTGGTCTGATTAACTGCAATTAGATTTCACAGTTGCTTCGTGCTCTCTATTAACCTCCATTTTCAGTCCTGTATCTCTGCTCGGTGTGATGAGAATTTCACTCCACTAACTTCCATTAGGAGCAGCTCTTTTTTACCCTCTAGGTTTAATACTATTCATTGCCCTTTCAAATTTGACTAGCTCAACTGCAATCATCTTTCTTGCGTATCCCTAAGTAATATTAACCTCTCACCTTGTCAAGTTTGCCCATGGCAGCATTTTCGTCTGCAGGACTTGTAATGTGATAGGACATCCGAAGCTTCCCTTATTTAACAACTAGTTGTCACACAAAGAGGAAAACAGTCAAACGGAGAGAGCCAGGAAATTGCTCTCACACTTCAGCTGGCTCTCCCTGGGCACAGCAGCTGCTCAGTGACTTGTCTCTTCAGAGGGAATCGAGCACAAGAATCAGCACAGTACAGCACACAGCCACACTTACAGCCTTTCTGGTTAAAATAACCTTATGACATTACGATTTGTGACTGCTACGGGGTCCATCCAGGAGCCCTAATAAAGACTTTGCAATTTTGGCAGCTGGTGTTAAGAATAATTAAGTAGCTACAGTATCTTAATGCAGCAATGCAGTTATGTATTAATGAGTATTAATAGCCATAGTTACAAGATCTTAAAAGGTTAATATTGAGTATTTGGTTTGACCCCTATTTTTAATCTCAGTCACCCTAGTCTTGATAAAATTAATCATAGAATGGCTTGGGCTGGAAGGGACCATCAAAGGTCACCTAGTCCAACCCCCCTGCGGTGAGCAGGGACCCCTTCAACTAGATCAGGTTGCTCAGAGCCCCGTCCAGCCTGGCCT
>JAVKLA010000040.1:6603251-6619915 GCA_034782735.1 Sagittarius serpentarius
CCCGTCCCTCAGGTGTGTCAGCCGCACCACTCAGCTTGGTGTCATCAGCGAACTTGCTGAGGGTGCACTCAATTCCATCATCTATGTCATTGATGAAGATATTAAATGGTACTGGTCCCAGTACAGACCCCTGAGGGACGCCACTCGTCACCGGTCTCCATCTGCACATCGAGCCATTGACCACTACCCTCTGGATGCACTCATGCACAAAGCCACTGTCCTCAGTTGACACAAAACCAGATTTGCATTTTTACCACCGTAGAGACACTGTCAACTTAAATGGAAATAACTAGGTCCCTTTGTCCACTGGAAAACCAGCAAACCCATCTGAAAGTAATTCAATTACAGGCTGCAAGAGGGACTCTAGATCAGCTTTGGGTGGTCAGCACAAGTCCCATGGGCTACAGCTGGCACAAAAGGCAGCTCAGCTAGCCTCCAGAAGCATAAACCAGAAGGCTTGCTGCTTAGTTTGCGCTGCGTAGATGGAAGAGGGGAGCAGAGGAGAAGTCAGGCCAGCCACAGAAAATTAGCTGTATGAAGTCTCCTGACCATATTATGGATTCAACTCTTGACTAGCAGGGAAATGGTCCTGCAGCATGGAGAAATTTGCCAGTTCTTTAATTAGATAAATATGATCCCAAAGATCTTGCTAGCAAGTCTCAGACATCTTCCAGATCCAGCATCATAACAACTGAGAGGTTTGTGATTAGTTTCTTGCTTTGGGAGGGCACGTGTAGTTAGTTAAGGTTGTGTGCACTGTTTATAGCCACAGCATTCTTTAACTCTCCAAGATTTATGGAGAAATCTGAAATCTCTGTGGCAGAATTAAGTTTTAACATAAATTCTTCATTCCATTCCTATTCACGTTCTTCCTTATTTCTTAATTTCTCACTTAACTTTTCATCTGGCAAATAAGAAAGTTGTTAATACTGACTCCCTAAATAGCCTCTCTGTTTTCTACAGAAAATAACAGATGTATAAGACTGCAGAAAAGACAAATATCATGACAGCAAGATAAAGCAGTTTATTTGGATTTGTAAATGTATTGCCTTAGCCAGCTCAGGATTATTATCTTCCCATCAGATGTTCAAAGGGAAAACGATGCATTTAAACTATTTTCCTGGTGGCACCATAAGAGCTCTGAGGTAAGAGAGGTCTTTGAGGTGTGAAGGATATTTACACAGTTGTCTGTTTTCAACATATGCACACATATGAGCCATTGTGCTTGATCTGAGCAGAGGGTTGGGAGGCAGAATATTACACTTAGGTTTTCCCAGTGACCTCTGCTGTGATCTCATATTAATATGGTCCTTAGTTTTCACAGCTAACCTGTGAACACCAAAATGCTCACTATACACCCACTGATGCTGAGGGTGCAGCTGGAGTTCCAGGCAGGCACCATCCATCCTCACCTCCCAGCAGCCAGAGCTAAGAGAAAGCACCTATGTTTGTGAGGAAGAATTAAGCTCAGCTTATTGTTTTCTTTTTACTGTACGTGGGCAAAGATTTCTTGCTTGCGACATTAGAACATTTTTTGTATTTTACAATGAAGCCATGATTAAGTTAAAAACAATAGTAGTGATTCTGGAAACCTTTTCCCATTATCAAAAAGTGCACACTGTAGATACCAACTAGAATGCACAGTCACGTTCCCTCTTCTTGGTTTCATGAATCTCGTATTTAGGAAAACTTCTATCACAGGAAGGACTACAAGTGCATCCAAATACTGATGTTTGGGAAACACAGGAAAGGGCAGATATGGCTTTTAATTTCTGAGGGGAGAACTACACTTTGGAAGCCTGCTCGTTTCCTAGGGCAGTACTTTAGAAGCAATTCCTTCTTAAAAATTCCCTTGTATCTTTCTGGTAGTATCATTTTAAGAGTAAAAGTGCCTCGGTTGTACTTTGTCAGGAGTCCCTAGGCTGGGAGGATGTGAAAACCTACCAGGTCAGGCTCTGCAATGACCCCCCTCCCTCACAGAGAGGCGTTACCAGTTCTCATTTTTAAATTTCAGTTGGGCTTTGATGGGAGAAAGGCATTCAATTTTTCAGGCTAGGCCACCTCTGCTTCTGCAAACAGCTGATGGGTGTTTGGGGTCAACCAACGACAACCTCTGCAAGCTCTCAGGTGTCTCCTGTTAAAGACAATGTCCGACAGTGAACAGGACTTTGGAGTCAGTGTGTAAGTTTTGCTCATGTTGTGATCTCAGCCTCTATGCTGTCTCTTTCCCTGAGCACGTTCCAGTAATGTTCGCTTCCCCTACTTCAGAACAGTTCCATATCAAATATCTGGCAATTAAAATCAACTATGTGAATCTTCATTCTCCTGTCATGGCAAGACTGTTTACCAACACAATAAATCCCAGTTTTGGTACTTCTCCAGTACATATCCAAAATGCCTGTGTGATTCTATTACTTCACAATTGTTTTGGATCATCTTAAATTGCTCTTTCTTCTCAGTGTTTATGCCTTTTGAATAAAGTGCCTAGAATTGTGTTATATTTGCCTGTTGTATAGCTAAACTACCCACAGTTTTTCTTCCAGACCCCACGTCTCTTTTCCGGGACTCCCTATAGCTTTATTTGCAGGCCCAAGCACACTAGTCTAGACTCACAGCAACACATGGTGCAGAAAGCCATCATTCCTCTCTGACCTGGCGTACTGGCAGATGGGGCGGGGGGAGAAATCAAATGAAAACTGATACGAAGGACACGCACAGCAGAGGTTGTAGTTGTATGTGTGGCCAATTAACTACAACAAAAGATCATCAGCTTTCCCTTTTTGTTTCTGTATTATTTCTAGTCACTACGAGTGGCATGGACAACCCAAATTCTAAGGCTTGTATCTTTGCCCCACATCTTCACTCACTGCCCTCATTCCTGTGCAGTCTCAAAAGGTAAGTCAGTAGCACAAAAACAGCGTGAGACAAGTAAAGGTAATAAGAATTGCAGTTCTAACTCCACATCTGCTACTGAGCAATACTATGCCCTTGTTTCATTCATTACCTCCCACAATTTTCCAGGAGCCGAGATCCTACTTTTCTAATGTGTAATCAGAGACAGTTTGGCTTGAAAGCCAGAAAATTTCTTTGAAACAGTGTTTAGAGAAGAAGAGAAATATCTAAGTTACCTCATCAGAATTGAAATGGAAGTAAAATAAGCCACTTTTCAGCTTGCTGCCTTCTGAAATCAGAGTGCGTTCAGGTCACATGTCTCCTGGCTCCTGCCCAGCATCAGCCAGCTCAGACTATTTAAGTAAAATCTTGTACCACTGGAAAAGAATGGGGTCTCTCCTTTTGGTCTCCAGGAGCTCAGAATTTAATCTACTTCTTTTCCTGAGGCACAATGGATTAGTTCTGTGGAGAAAGTCCCTTGCTTGAAAAAACAAAAAAGCATTTCTACAAAACCTGAAGCCATGCCACTGACAGTAGAAAAGAGAAAAAGGAGATTTTCCCCTTCCCGCTTTTGCTAGTAAACTGTGTCTTTGAGAGTCTCATTGAAACTTTGGGTACTCACTTCCCAGCTTGCTGTATCTAGCCTGAAGTTCGTGCAGTCATTGAAATGAGAAATTATGGGCTACATTATTAAACATCTTTAGGCTGATGGAAGTCATTTTGACCTCTCTGAGATCAATTTGCTCATTCCCTAGATTTACTGCTCCCAGATGCACCTAAGCAATATCAAGATGGCACTAAGGATCTGGTTTATATGCTGTCTCTTAGCCATCCCATCACTACAGCTGCACTGCCAATGAAGCAACACACATATTCAAGAAATCCCAGTCTGGCCCTTACTCATTTTAACTAGCTTTTTGTGTCGTAGTCATGTTGGGGGGGGTTGGGGGTGTTTTTTTGTGTTTGGTGGTTTTGGGGGTTTTTTTGGTTTTGGTGGTTTTTTTGGGTTTTTTTTTGTTTTTTTTGTTTTTTGTTTTTTGTTTTGTTTTGGGTTTTTTTGAGGTGGGGAAGGTGAGGTGTTTTGGTTTTTTTTAAATTTGCAGATTGTTGTCTCAACCACAAATTCCTTACACTCCAGGCACCTTTAAGAACAGACAGCAAAGTAATGAAGAAAAGAATCCTAAATGAGGAAACACGTGTTGTTCACCAATATGAGCACAAACAAATCCAACATGAGAGCGGAAAAAAAAAAAAAATCAACTGGCCTGTTTATACACCATAAACTGAGTAGGGAATTCCACTTTCCCCCTCCCTAAGGGCTCTAAGTGAGTCATCTTGAGTAGCTTACCATGAAGTAGGCTGACATTTTATATCATTCTAGGTTATATTTTTTTTCCAGTTCAAAGCTTTATCTGTTGGTTTGCATGAATATAAGGCTAACTTTGTACTTCCTTGGCATGCTGAGCTCTTTCTGCCTTGGTATCCTGATCCTCAAAGCAGCTGTGGTACGTACATACTTTACCAAGACTTATTAGAAAGAGCCACTGCACTAAATCCGTAATACTGATGAACTAATTCATTTGACTTAGAACTTATCAGCCTGGTCTACTTATGGTAGCATGTTCTGACTGCTGCTTAAAGCAGCGAGAAGAAGGAAGATATCCAAAATAGAGGCAGAGTCAATCCCAATGTAAAATGGTCATGCTAATGGATCTATCCTGCTCCCTATGGCACAGAGGCCATGTGTCTGTGATGGAAAATCTTCACAGAAAAATGGTGCTACCAAATCCAAGTGTCACACACCTGGCTTAAAATAAATAGCTACATCTTTTCTGTTTGTCTCCAGGTTTTCCTTTTTTGAAGTTAAAACCATAAAACATGGTCTAGACATAATCTGTCTCCATGGGAGCTAGAAATCTTTTTTTCCTTATGAAATTCAAGGTTTGCATATATTTTCCTCCTATTTCCAGGACACAAAACTAGGAGAGGAGTTGTCAACACCACAGCAGTTATAGCTGTTTCAGGTTTCTCCGTCTCTCCCAGCTTAATGCCATCCCTATGCCACCTTGGACAACTGCTCTACATCCTTCCACTCTACATTTGCAGGAGAACAGAGAAAGATAATTCACCTTACACTGAACTGTTCTGTTATTTGCTGTTCTTTGTGTACAAATCTGCTTTTATACACGTGTTTGTAGTAAGCGCACAAGCAATAGGTGTTTTGTGAAAGTGAAAGAATGAAGGAATGCCTTAGGTTCTTTGGGCTGGGGACACCAAGTGTACCAGGTGCTATGGCACTTACCTGGCCCTCAGGAACAAGACGTTGCACAGATACATTACAAGGATAACTGTGAAGTGACTGAGGTGTGTTGATCTCCATCACAAGGGAGCCAGTGGAAAGAATTTGCTAGTAGGCAGACAGCACTAGCAGCTGCTAAACAGGACACATAGTCTGCCCTCAGTTGGAAAGAGACTTCAGAATGCATGTCTTATTTCTAAAGTGATGACTAAATCTTGTCAAGAAAACCTTGATGACTGGGATGACAGTGACCCAAGACTGAAAATAACAAAACCTAGGTTATACACCAATTTTAGAAAAAAAGTTGATTTTTTTTTTTTTACAAAAAAACTGATACGTTTTTAGCTTGTGTAAGACACGTGCCTCCAGACGCAACTGGAAAATGGAATTGATCTGGAAGTGTCACTAAAAATGTTGCTTTCGTCTCTGTATGTTTTTTGGGAAGTTTAAAGCAGGTTTGTTTTCCTCTCCTCTAGCTGAAACAGAGCCTGTGGAAGGCAGTGTGTGTCTGCCACAAGAACAGATAAAATACAAGTACACATTTATACAAAGTAATTATTTTTCCATGTTTCACTATTACTTTTTGATACAGATCCCTCTCAGCTGTTTTCCCTTCCCTTTCCTCAGCAACTAAACCAGAAAATAGAGGGACCTCAGCACCTGGCTTGCATTTGTCAGCCATGCAATTCCACCTCCCCTAGTGACAGCACCTGCAATAAAGATATATACATCCACAGTGGGAGCAGTACTCAAGACAAGTATGGCAAGGAGAGCCCTATGGGAAAAGGCAAAACAAAAAAACCCAGTAGTTGTATTCGTTTGAAAGGAGGTGGTAGTGAGAATCCTGGTCTTTTCTTTACAGCCACATATGAGAGAGTAAAAATTGCCTGCCATTCAAAGTGTTAAAAACTAACTGTAAACAGGGAGAAAACTGAAGCAGCTAAAACTGTGGCAGCAGAGCACTCATGAATTTAAATGCAGTTCTCACCTCTCCCCTTCTTAGCTTACTAAGCATTTCCTCAAGGCCCTGCCTTAGGAGAGGCAGCTTCCAGTTAGGGGACGAAGCCACAGCGGCAAGCAGGCGTTCGCAGCCCCAGCCATCACCTTGGGCTGGCACCAGCACTGCTTTGCACTGCCTCGGCACGGTCACAGCTGTCCCAAGAAGGCAATCTAACTGCTGCCGGTTTGATTTACTGAATGAGAAGGTAGCTACTGCTGCGTCACTTCAGCTTTAAATCTTCCCACGCTTTTTATTTGTTACGTAATTTCTGCTTTTACCTGTATCAGTTATCTAACTGACATGTCAGATAATCACATTCAACTCTAAGCCATGTTACAGATGTCTTTTATAGACTCGGGCAAATTTCCTAACTGGAGTTTTGTTTCCTTTACCTGTAAAATGCAAACAGTAAGATTTTTCTACTGACTTTTGGCTACCCCGTTTATGTGGATTCTAAATCCTCTGAACGTGGATCATAAAAAAATGCATGTACTTAAAAATAAGAGTCCTTTAAATTCTACTGTCTCTAAACACTACCAGTGTGAAATAGGAATATTACAAGTCTCATTTCTGGTAAGTGAATATTAGCGTAAGTGAAACAGTGTCTTAAACTCGTGTTTTTTCTATAGCAACCACTATTCTATGTGTTAGAAATCCAAGACAAGCATTAGTGCCTGCCTGTGGGATAGTACGTTTCATTACTATACATTGCCAAAACGTCTCTGAAGACAGGAATTTATATATTAGTAATTTTAACAATATCCAGGCATATGACCAAACATGCTCTTCCATCTGTGACTTGGCGTTAAGCACGCAAACATTATTCCAGTCGTGAAGGAGCTAGTTATGTCCCCCTTATAAAATCTACCTTGTGTTTATCCTATAATACACAAGTAATAATTTCTGAGATAAATATTTTGGTACAATTGAGCGCCTCAGATTTTTAGCCTGAGAAACAACAGCTGTGGGACAGAATTTATTGCTTTGACTTGTTATAGTTTGTAACTACTCACATGGAGGTCAGATGGAAAAGGCCAAACAATGAAAGCCAAGTCCTTGACATGTTTGAAGAGCACAGAACACAGGCAATTAACATGGGCACTATTGCAAATTTTATTTGGGATTAGATTTTAATTAAGAACACGTCACTGGATTACATTCCAGCCTGCATTACATATGCCTGCGTTGGACATAACTCATTCTACAGGGAGATGACCAACATTTGGCTTCTCAATCCCTTGCATTTTCTTCAGTGCAACATCTCCACACCACTCCAGTTTTTCCCCACATGAGAAAATGTCAGGTACACCTACCTCCTTAGTTGAAGAAGTGTATGGTGCAAATTTTAAGTGAGATTCAAGTATTAAACATGCATATCTTAAAAAAGTATTTTCCAAAACAAAAAGAGATGCAATAATTTAATGGACTTATGACAATCATGTTTTATTCTTTGAGACCCTAAGCTGCCTTTAGTGATGGGAGAGATGCAAGAGAATTGATAAAAGGCCCTTTTCCTACCAACATTGTTCAAACCTTTGGTGAGCACAAAAATCACAGAGCCATCATTGGTTTACTAACATCCAGTTCCTCAGCTGGAACTGAGAAAAAACGTGGTACTTCTGCCAAGAACGTACAAGAGAAACTGGGCTAAAGTTGTCCAAAATGTCCATCCATCACACGAAGGCTGCTTATTCCATTCAACACATGGAAGATGGTCCTATTAGAATTAATGTTATTACAACTGCCATATCTAGCATTTGAGACCATGCCAACAGCAGAATTGTGTAAGAAGTCATCACCTGTATTCCTTTCGGTGCGCTCATCAGTGGGTGTTGAATTACTGTTGTCTGCCTCTGTCATCTTTAAAACTGGAGGAGCAAAAGTTAAATTAACCTGACCACAGTGAATTATCCAGTAGTCAGTACATTATTAATCCAAATTTTTTACTGTCAACTTTAAGGGTGGTTACCAAGAGCTAACAGAACTTTTCTCTTTCCAGCTACTGATGCAAAGGGTTTAAAGAGGGAGAGAACTACAGAAAATTGTGTCATCTGGGTATTATAAGCAATGCATCTTTAAAATAATGCCTGCAGAGATAACATACAGGACTAGCACATTAACCTATCTTGCAAAATTTCAAGCAGAAAGTCAGAGAGCAGATATGAATAGCACCATCTGACCCACCCCACATTTCTACAATGTATCCTCCAGCCCATAAATTTGTCTTTCTACAAGGAAGAAAGATGTATAAGAAAATAACATTAACAGAAGAACTCTTAGTGACATATTTAATTCCTTTCAATAATTGACTATATTTTTTTTTTACAAGTTAATTTTCATATCCCTAAGCAGATCTCTGTCCTCCTTTCTTCGACACAAATCACAATAGCTCAGCCATGAGCTAGAGCTGTCTTCTAGCTTTGATATTATAATTCACTCAGCTGTAAGAATCCTTACTTAGGAGTAATTAATTGTGTTTATCCTGTAATACACATGTAATAATTTCAGAACTCTTTTCTCTTGCAACTGCTTAGTTTATTTTTTAATAAATTACTCTTTTCCAGCTAGTTACACAGTGAATATTT
Organism: Sagittarius serpentarius; assembly: GCA_034782735.1. Lineage (NCBI taxonomy): Eukaryota > Metazoa > Chordata > Aves > Accipitriformes > Sagittariidae > Sagittarius > Sagittarius serpentarius. The sequence continues at coordinate 6,612,028 of JAVKLA010000040.1, forward strand.
ACTATTAATGATATAAATTAGAGAAGTAACAGAAAAATAAAGCACCTACTCCACTGTAACTGAATCCTCCAATGAGCACTATCTAGCTGCCCTAGCTACACTTCTCAAAGTAGTTAAGGATGAATCTTAGATCCACTGAAATTCATTTTTTATTTAAATGTTAATTTAGGGCACCATATAAATCCATTTCCATTCCTGTAAATTAGGACCAAAAAAATCCCAAGTTGCATTGCTGAAATAAAGGATGAAATACGTTCTGAAATACAGACATTACATGACCTAGGCTTAAAATGGCCAGAATACCAGAAGGTTATTACCTTAGTGTTTTGTTATCCTAAATTGAAAGGATCCACGATCACTTATTCTGAAGCAGAACATGCTATTATTTTGCCACAGAGAAACGTACTCCAAATATTAAATTAAAATTGAACTTATTAAGAGTCGAGGTGAAATATTCTACTCAATATTTTTCACAGTAGTTTTGATTCAAAGCAAATTAAAGCTGTCTCAAGAGCTTGTTTAGAAGACAAATTCAAGTCACTTTGATTATGCCTACCTTGATACTTCTCTGATATTAGTGCTTTGTCAGTTCATACCCATTACTATCTTTTCCCCAAAATATTCTGCAATTCACATCACTAAAGTTTTCCTTAGGTGGAATATGTGCACAACTGCTTTGTATGCTTTGGGCTATAACCAACAGGGAAGGCAACAATTTGGGAAAATTAACAAGGTTACCACATCAGCTCTCTGCCCATGCTGCAGAGACATATGAGCTGCTCACTCATGAGCCCCTCAGCCTTTACAGCCCCATGGTGCCAGCCAAAGCCATCGCTGATTTTGTTTTGCTTAACATCTGGAGCCGTGAGCTGCAGCGGTTCCAGCTGTGATTGACAAGCAGCTCAGATATCCCTGCAGAATGGACAGGAAGAGCTGATGCACAACATGTTCCTAACTCAAACTAATCCACTTCTCAAATCAGAGACTTAAGGTGAAAAATACCAGATTTTTCTCTTCTTTAACCCCACCTCTTGATAAAGAAGAGGTATTTTGATTCACTGTTGAATTTGTTCTCTTTGCCCATTGTATAATTTTCAAGCAGAAACCAGACGGAACAATTATCTAGTTATCTATACACAAACCAAAAATATATTCCCAGCAGGAGCAAATGCCGTGAATTTAAAAATAAAATAAAATAAAATAAAATTGTGATAACATTCTAATTAACACACGCATTCTACTTGAAACACTCAGGAAAGTTTGAGTAACTGCCTCTGCCAAAGGGCAAGGGAAGCTCTAACTGCCATTCACTGTCTGCAAGAGACAAAAAAGGTTGTGGTTCTTTGCTCATGCAAAAGCTGGTTAGAAAGCCACTCCCTTGCACTCAGGACTTGGACTTGAACATTTGGTGACCGACTAGCGCTCTATAGAGCAAGGATACCAGCTCCTATTGCCTGCAAGCCTCATATTCCCATTATCCCAGAAAATCAGTACTGGATTTCACACACATATATATACACACACACACACACACACGCGCGCGCATCAGCCATTATGGTATTGTGCTGCTGAACTACCATGTCCATCCCAAAATATCTTTTTGCCCCAACACTCAAAAAACACCCATGCAACAGTGAGAAAGGCACACTTTTCCGTCTCATGGGAATGGCACAGGCAGAGCAGACAGCATGAGCACCGTGTGCTGGATGGAGACATACAAGTCTGCTCAGCCCTGTAGGTGTTCAGTTAAAAATGTGTTATATCAGTGCTTTCTGTCATACATCAGACTGCTGGGGCAGGGAGGGAGGAAAGAGGAATCCTTCTGAACCACCCATATATTGACCTGCATTTTATTTGTCATTAAACAGATGCTATTTTTCAGGCATTATTTGTCTCCCACCAATTAGCATCCAAAAGTAGGAGGGTGAGTTAACTGTGCCAGAACTGAAGTTATTGCTACAAATATCTTCATTTGAAATGCAACTGCCTTTTGAACATCTCGGTCATCGCAGATGTCTGTCTGAAATGTAAGTGTTTCAAACCAGTTGGCTGTAGCCTACAGCCAACACATACTTGTAAACTAGCTTTCTGTCCCTTATTAATCATTCTCACAAAGATCACTGGGCAGGAAATTGACTGTTACTGCATATCCAGTAGGTTTTTCTTTGCCATTGCCAAAAGCTGTTCGTTTTGTCAGCAAGGCCAAGCCTGCAGCTTCTCTATCACTACTCTTTGCATGTTTAGGGGGCATCTCAATTAATTTACAACTTGCTACCTGTGTTAAATCCACTATCTTTTTACAAAGTCCAGCAACATTCAGAATGTTACAACAGGGAGAAAACCAAGAGAAAATACCAGAGAGTAAGAGATTTAATGAATGTCTTGTAAGACCTACAGTAGGTTCAGACAAGGGCCCAGATTATCAGTGCAGTACTTTAGCCACAAAAATACCTTCTTCTGTGGGGTATTGTCCCTTTTTCTTGAATAAGGGTGCTGTGGTCCCAGGAAACAAAAGAGGAGCAAGGCCATTTCCCCCACATTCATGAGAGGTCCATGCACTCGGGAACCTGCTGAGACACGAGTAACCCTTGCTGGGCATCCTCAGCTCAGTCTCCCTGAGACATCATCAATGGCCTGGCAGGAAGAGACACGGTCTCAGAGAAGATTTTTAAAGTTTACCATGGCTGTCGAAGTGATCTGGGTATCCTGGAGCTCAAGTGAATGCAGAGAGAGGATCATAATGGCGTTTAGATGGGTATCTTCATCTAGGAAGCAAACTACTGTGCACCCTGTTTTCAGAGCAATCTCCCCTGCTGTTTGGTTTCACCTGTCTTGCACAGCAGAAGCTACAGAACCTATCAGCGACATATCATGACATCCTGTATTAAAAAAATAGGTGTATAACAATAACCATTGTGGGGAAAAAACAAAAGATCACAGATACCACAGTGGTGGGTGCAACCTAAGAGAACCCTACTATCCCCAGTATAAAACTAGTTTCCTTTAACAGTGCAGGATCAGGCCTGCAGCACTGCTCTTCCAGTAGCAAGTCCACATGCAGATCTGACTTTTACTTGATTTAGTAGTTTGTTCCTCTGCAGGGATTCCCACATCCTCAGGGAGTATGAATGATGGTTGGAAAAAAGTCAGCTCTCCAAAGGATTCATTATTTCTTAAATAAGTGACAAAAATACATCCAGACAAACGACATCAGTGTTCTAGGAAAGAATGGCAATACTTTAAGACATTACTTCTAAAGGCTTTCCTTACCTCTACTAAAATGCTGACAGTCTGGTTAACACCTGCCACTCGTATTCAGGTCCCTTTCATGGCTTACAAAAAGGCTTCCAGATGCCCCCCACGTACACTTTCATCTAAATGCTTGTGTTTCCCTCAACAGCTGGTACAAGAGGCGGTATTTTATTTTTGCCTTACAGAGGAGTTATTGTGTAAGATGACAAAATTTGTCTAGTTAGAGGAGATGCTCGTATTTTAGCAATACTGAAAGATGCTTGAAAAAGAGTGTATTGCAGCCCTAGCAATTGTCAGACCACATCTCTCAGTCATAGCTCCAACCCTGCTAGAACAGACAGCGGCTAAAGTGGGAAATGCAGTATCTCAGAATAAACTTGTTTTCTACTTGAAAGAGGATGCTGAAGAATTCAATTACAATGCCTTTTAGTCTGTATATTATAACAGAAATACTGATTTTTTAAATTTTTTTTTTTTTGCTTTAAGCAAAGATTGAAATTCAGCTAGTGAATTCTCCACACGTTCCTCCTGGCACCTCAAACAATGAGACACATTCTTTATTACCATGACCCTTAATTCCAGCATTATAAGCTAGTGGAGACATAGCACTCCAGGATCAGCTCGAAGTGTTTAGAGGATGGTTCTGATTTTATGTCAAGTAGCCTACATCCTCTTCATTGTTACAAAGCTGAAAACAAACCAAATATATTTGAAGATTCGTGTCCACAGGACTGCAGGGGACCTCCAGAGACCCTCTAAAAATCCTCTTTCCTCACAACCACCTAGACATAGCTGTTCCTAAAATGACAAAGTCTTCCTATGAAAAACATGTCAGTGTTTCACTGTCTTTAGTATTAGAAGGATTTTTCTAATGTTCAGCCTGGAAGTTCCTTGCTACAACTTACATCCGTGATTTATTGATAGCCTAAGATCGGGAGAATCTCCCATGTCTTTTCACAACTCCCTTTACTTACTTGATAGCTCAGGCTTCTCTTCCTGAAACCAAAGAACTCAAATTCCTTCAGTTTTCCTCTATAGGACTTTTTTTTTTTTTTAGAACTCTGATTGTTGTCACTGCTTTCCTCTTGCTGGTCATTCATTTGATCCACATTTTTCTTGAAATGGAGCACCCAAAACTTGACACTACTCTGCTTCAAGCTTTACCACTGACTGAATGATGAAGAGTTCTTTTTACATGTCCTGCTAGATATGTTTTCCTTAATATACCCCAGGATATTCACGTTTTCATACAATGTGGTTGTCTGATGTTTGTCTTTTAAACCACTATACTCTCTGCCTTCTATTTTTTCACATGGAGCTGCTGGCTAGATGGGAATAATTGGCTGGCCAGCAGTAGTTCCCTATTGTTGTCCTTGCTGAAGTGAAAAGGCATGCTGCAATTCGGTTTTACTAAGGTGTCTTTCTTCCAGCATGCTAAGGGGTCCTTCCCCGTTCTACCTTTTTTTTAAAATTTAATTCTTTTTCCTATGTGCCTTCCAGCACCAATGTTATTACAAAGCACTGACCAGAACTGAGTGTAGATGAGAGCCCTGGTGAACCCCACTCAGCTCTTTCTACCATTGTGAATGTGTTCCTTTGATAACTCTTCAAAGTACATTACAGGAGTTTTATTCAGCCAGACCATATTTCTCTTGCTTGGTTATGAGCAAACACAATGCAAGATTTTGCCTGACACCCCATAGTCAAAATATAGGACTACACTGTTGCTTCTGTCTGCAAGTTGTGCTAGAGAAAATAAAATCAGTTCAAGACAGTTTGTTCTTGATAAATCCACATGGACAAGTCTCTTCGACAGATTATTAAAAAGGCAGGCCTGTTAAGCAAACCACACACTAATTCACAGGCAAAGGGGATCTCTCCGTCTTCTAGAGGGTCTTTACTTCCTGATCCTGTCCTCCTTGCCCCTAACAAAAGAATTACCACTTCTCAACCAGGAATAAATCTAACCTTTAAAATTAGACTTTAACTTTAGACTTTAAAAAAAAAAACCAAAAAACAACACCAAGCTGAAAAGCAGAGTGCCACCTAATAAAATGGCATTTCTGTGTGGACTGCGCTCAGCTGACACTACTCTTAGAGAATTCAGTGGAAATGGATGATGGTGGAATTATCCTGATTTGGACTCATGGAGAAAAAGATATGACTCAGGCAATACTTTGCTGATCCAGTATAAAAGGTTTTGTTTTTTCCCCCCCTTAGTTGAATAGCACATCCACACACAATTCACCCACAAGAGAAACAGAACTATCTCAGTATCGCACAGTTACCAGCAGACCCAGTATTCCCACTGTATTCAGTAAAAGCGGCTTTACTGAGTCAGGGAAGGCTACTGTGGAAATCATTAGGAAACATTAAATTTCTACTCTTAGTTGATAGAATTATCTGAATGCTGAAACAGGGACACAATAAACAGATTGGAGCAGGAGATACTCAAGAAATGCATGGAAATCATTAGGGAAAAAAAGTACTCAGAGCAGAGGCTGAACTGGAGATGCCATCATGCAGGGCTGAAGAGAAATCAAATTTCAGAGAGGATCCTGGAGAAGAACTGCAACTCTGGTAAAATCACAGTAACACCAGAGAAATAGGTAGAGAAACTACAATATTTAAAGTCATGAGAAGTTGAGGGAGATACTGTATGCCAGTATTTTATAAGATCTTTACAAGTGTGAAGAATCAGCTAAAATTTCTTTAGACATGCACAGACAGATGCAGGTAGTCACACTAGATATTGTAGGATTCTGCATGAGGCACTCAAGTTACTTGTAAAAAGCAAAAAGCACAAGTGAAACATCACAGACACTCCCCCATAAATGAAAGATTTTTGAAGTCTCTACACTTGGACAGAGAAGATCCGAGTCATTTCCCTTGTTGTCCTATAGATTTGTTGAGCAGGTCATTAAAACTCTCAGTTATCATAGAATTAGGGTGATACTGCTGCCTTTGTCTATGAAGGCCACGAAATCTAAAGGGCAGAAATGCTCTTCTTCCTTATTTTTCTTTCTTTTTTTTAAGGAAAATCCCATCATCCCCAGAGATGCCATACAGCATTGCACTCATTGCTGTAGCAGCAGTTACACGCAGTATTCCTGTATCCACTTGCCAACACATCCCTTCAGAGATGAAGTCCCGTATCAGAGGAAAGAAAAAGGAATGGTCGCCTACCCTGCCCCCATACGCACATAAGGCAAAGCAGAGAATGTGTATACATATTAGTAAACAACTTGAGCAGCTTTTGTTCCAGTGATACTTATAAAGGGAAAATATAAAGAGATAAACTCATCTTCTCGTCCTGATCCTTCAAACTATTACCAAAATCAGTTTTGCAGTCATCTGGACTTTCTACAGTTTGGTCGTTATTTTCTTGCACACGTTTAAGTTTGCTCATATTTTTCTCATTGCAACTGATTACCAGGGTAATAAATCTTTTTTATTTCATTAAATAAAGGAGTAGTGATCAGAAAGAAACTGGTGGAAAAGCTGGAAAGCTGATAATCAATTTCTTAAAAGTGAAAAATTAACGAGCTTGATTTTTAAAAATGCCCAATTTTTCATTTAGCTACTTCGATTAAATCATGAAGAAAGGAGAGCTTTATTTTTAACTCAAGTACATGTTTTCCAAAGATGGGTTTGTATTTCTTCTTCAAACGCATTTCCACTTAAAAATCTAATTTGGCAGAAAGTATGTCTCATTCAGTTTATTCTGACTGTTTCAGTTTATAATAAATGTTGCTGAATACTTAGTTTACTGCTGAATATTGTGTTTCCTGCAAATATCAGAATTCTTGCCACAGCCCTCCAAAAACTGTTCCTTGATTGTAGAGGGTGCCCTAGAGCTAAGCTCGGAAAGAGGAGAGGGCAGAAAAAGAGGCTGTGCCTACAGTTTCTACTCAACTTTAGAAATGTCTCCCTGTTCTGACTTGTGCCAACATCCTCAAAAGAAGCGTAGAGTGCTCTATTCCTCCAAAGTTTGCCTCTGAAAGAAAATTACAGCTTTTACCAACAGGATCATCAGCTTATCAGCACAGAAGAGCCTGTCTAAAAATAATGGAATAGCTCATTTTTACTAACAATCTTTATCAGCACAGGTTTATGGAAAACTGATCTTTCTAAATGAAGAGACTTGGTAGTAGGGGGATGGTGTTACTTTAATTTCTGGAAGGAATCCAAAAGCAGAGTTCTAGAAGCTATTTAACCTGATCTTGTGCAAAATTATCATTAACTGACTGAAGTGATACCAAAAGGTAGCAGTATGTCACATCTACAGTTGCTTAAAAGCTGGCTGGGAGATCTCCAGGATTACTGTAAATGAGAAATCTCCACTGGGCATTTATACTTCTATGGAGGTTTGCACATATTTCCAGATCACTGACAGAGAAAACAAAAAACTCTTGCTAATAGATTTGTGATAAGGGATCAAAAGTTTTATCTAGATATTTTTCCACCTTTTCTTTGTTATAATCAAGGTCCTGCACATGAGTCAGGGCAGTCCCAAGCACAAATACAGGCTGGACGATGAGTGGATTGAGAGCAGCTCTGCGGAGAGGGACTTGGGGGTATTCATGGATGAAAAACTGAATATGAGCCAGCGATGTGCACTCACATCCCAGAAAGC
>JAVKLA010000040.1:6626925-6672091 GCA_034782735.1 Sagittarius serpentarius
CTTGTGTATTCCAATCCTTTTATTATTATTGTCATTTTTCTTGTTATTAGTGTCATTGTTAGTTTCTTCCTTTCTGTTCTATTAAGCTGTTCTTATCTCAGCCCATGAGCTTTACTTTATTTTTTCTGATTCTCTCTCCCATCCCACTGTGGGGGGCGGGGGAGTGAGTGAGCGGCTGCGTGGTGCTGAGTTGCTGGCTGAGGCTAAACCATGACACATGGGCAATACCACAAGCCACCTGTTCACACGGGGACTCCTGCTCAAACACTAACACTCAAAGTTGTAGGCCCATGTCAGAAAACCAAGGGCTACTTCCCTATTCCAAACCCAGGAACACAAGGTCAGCCATAGTTTTGCCAGTAGGATGGGAAAGAGCAAAACTCACTTGGAAAAGGTCAGCAATTAATCAGTACAATCACCAGGTAAGATTTTTCTCCTTCAAAAAGTGCTGGCAACAGTCCTGAAAAACTACCAAGGCAACCAGTTCTCCCATTATATTTACGCTTTACTCACTGTTTGGTGTCTTGAGGTAACAGAGTCCAATATTCAGATACATTCTCTCAGTTTCCTAGAGAAATGCTAACTGAGCAGGAACGTTCCCATATAACCCAGTTCAAAGTGATTAAAGCTTTCACAATTACAGGTTATGACTCTCAGCTGTGGCATCTTGCAACCATCCAGACAACTGTTTTCTCCAAAACCAGAAAATGATGGGGGGAGGAAAGGGAAAATTTCTTTCACTCACTTGAGTTCAAGCTGTTCCAGCTTTATGTGAAGATATTGAAGATTCCACATTTTATCTCCTTGATACTTAAATTTGAAGAGAATATTGACTGAAGTACATACAAATGGCGAGGTAACTCAGCTGCATGTGAAGCTTGGCTCATGCGTTTGGTAGCTCCCCCACATCCCTGAACCGCTAATGGTTCCTCCTTTGCAGAGCTTTGCCTCTTTAAAGTGTTTGAGATGAATGCATGCAAGTCTCCACAGTGGACTGGCTGCTGGCAGCACCTGCCTCAGCCTCCTGAAAAGGCTGTAGAACACTCCTCACCTGCTCTTCCAGAAGCTGTCTGCATGCCTCAGGTGTATTCTATAGATCTATATATATATGTATTCTATGGAATAGATCTGGCTATAGCTGGGGTTTATTACCTTATTACAAAGGAGCCAGCAGAGTCCCTCCTATGAACACATAAAGATGTCTTAAAATCAAAGCAGAATTTTGCTGCACTGGATTTGCAGAATTATGTTAATGTTTATATTAAATCCATGTCCAATTAAAAAAAAAAAATCTAGAGGTATTCCTAAAATGTTTTAAAAAACACCTGAAAGAAAAATGCAGAATGAAGGTGTTTGAGATTTGAGTCCCAAGATTACACAATCAAACTTGAATCTTTCACTTTCAGAATTAGTACTTTGTGGGAAACTAAGCGAGTGGACTATTCTTTTCTCTGTTCACTTCTCCTTTGAATGAAGATGTATCCTTTGTGTGGAATTCTGCAACCATGGTTCCATTTCAGATTTCAGTTTAATTGCATAAATATTAGAGGAAAGCCAGCTATGACTCTTACAAACAGTCCAAAATTAGTTCTCTGGTAATTATCTCAAATACAGAATAAAAGTCAATGTAGTAAGAAAAAGGCTCTGCTCTTTGGCTATAATTCTGTTTCATATAGAGATCTCATCCATAAGCTTGAAGAAACTTTGGTCCAATTTAAATCTTTAAGTGGTATTTGGATTCTTTATTAGTTCTCAGCAGACCGAGTAGCCAGATACTTCTGCTGAGGAAGAGCAGTGTCTTCCAGAAACTTAAACAGTTAATTTCTTCCCATGGAAAAAAAGTGTGTTAGATTGTTTAAAGATCAAAGTCCTCCAGAAAGCTGACTTGTTTAGCTCTTGTTTGTGTCTACCACCAGTAAAAAAAAAAGAATGCATTTGGCATCCCCCCAAATCAGGATCAGATTTGTGTGTGTGTGTGTGTATGCCCACGCACACGTGCTCATGCACCATTCTGGAAGCTGTTGTGCAAACACACGACTGTTTTATACACAAACTCTGGCACATCAATATTTTACCTGGATTTGTGTTGTTTACCACCCATATTCAAATATCAGCACTCTCATATTGGATACAGTCAACAAACGTTTCTTTTAAAATATAGTATGGGAGAAAATCCAGGAATATGATGTCATCAAGAGAGGGATGAGTCTGTTCTGTTCAGGGAGGGGCAGAAAATCAGAAGTTAGACTCATTCACACAACAGAAGGAGTTTGGCTTTTCCCAGAGACGTGTTGCTCTTCTCTCATTTGTGCTTGCTCAGTGGTGAATTTGCAGTCAAGGTATGTGTTTCCACTTCTCTCTAATATGAAAAGTTCTCATTATTTAAATTCAGTATGGTTTGTTGCTTCTTGGAAACCACTTCTTGAATTCTTAATATGTTTGTGATTCAGTGACAAAAGAGCTGAAGTTATTAGTGTTCCAGCAACACAGGGGAGAAAAACAATTATTGCTAATGTGATTTTGTAACTTGTCAGGTTTTGCGGAGCAGTAGCATTTACAGAAAAATGCTTTATATCAAAGTGCCCAACATATCAAAGGCACAGGGCTTTTCAGCTGCCACAGATACTACCCAGTGTATGGGCTACTGGAGGATAAGGATTTCTTCTGTCCAGAAGACATTTCATGTCTCTAAGCACACCATGGGCACACATTCTTTCATCTCACAAAAACCCCAGAAAGTACAAGCAGTTAACTTTGTTTTCAGCTGAGAAATTACCTACAAAATAGCAGGGATAAACTAGAGGCAATTCATTTCTGTACATACTGATCATTTTCCTGCTGTTTATTATTTTGATTCAAAACTTTGTGGGGCAGGAAGTGTGTGTGTGTACCTTACACTGCTAACCCGTCTTGTCTGCAGTGACTGAATGTCAAAGACTTAACCTTTAAAGCTTTTTCTTATGTTACAGAGAAGAAAAGTTTTGGATGACCTTTAAGAAACATTATCAATTTCTTTTTAACATCTGTATCCAAATAAAAAAATGCAGTAGGAGCATGATTTATAAGATGCTGACAAAAACAAAGAGAAGCTTAGAACTGGGTTGTAATTAGGATTATATAACAAAGAGACTAAAAGTTGAAATATATGCTATACTTTTAGCTATTATTTTTCCATTACTCAGTATCCTAAGCAGCCTTCTTAGCATAACAATAACAAAATAGCCGTAAAGCCAAAAGAGTTCAAATAGTTTGTCATTAGAATCCTTGTTTAAATACACTGTATGTAATCCTACAGATGCCTTCTCCTAAGATAAGAATATACGTTTATCTTGAACAGCCATACATTTTTTCTTAAAGAAGCTAGAAGACAGCTGGGGGAAAAAAGTCTCTGAGACTGAAGCATCAGGATAGTGAGTGATATCAGTCATATGATTTTTATCTTGTCTGCTGTTCTCTGAGAATGTGCAACCATTAAGAAAAAATAAACATCTTCATACTTCAGGATCATTCATAGACTTCCAAATATATTTGTCTTGTTTTCAGTGTGAACAGTGAAAATACAAAAAGAAGGGATAAATGTACCCAAGTTAATATAGACTTTGGAATAGCCAGAGCAGAGACACCTCCAGAAAAATCTTTGTCAGGTTTTCCACTGGGCCCCATACATGCTAGAACAAGATTAACTGAGTTACTCAGAGTTACCTGAACATTTTGTACCGACAATCCAACAAAAAAACTGCCTTTCCTACTGAGTTAGAGCTTCCTGCAATAAGGATCTCATTATTGTGCTGGAACACAGCTTTAAAAAAATTCTCATAGCTATGTAATATTTCTCAGACAGAAAACAAAAGGAGTTTGGAAGAATTTTAAGACATTCATTATGAAGACCCTCAAATTCACTGCTTAAGAATAGTCAGTGTTTGATAGTCTGTTTTTCATGGAAAGAATGGGGCAAAAAGCTCTTAGAAACCCAAAGCCCACTGTTTTCAAAGTCACAATCGGAAAAAAAAATCATATTGCAAGCCCAGGAAGACTCATCAGAGAACAGAACTTTGCTTTCAAAATAAATTCCCTCCCAGTAACCAAGTCAACAGCAAAAGTACACCTGAACTCATTAGCAGTGCTAATCAATATAAAGTTAACCCCCGCCCCCCAAGAATAAATGCCATTTAGCTAAAACCTCTGCTTTTCTTTAAAAGTTACACGTAAGCCAGCCTTGTTCTATTGTCACCTATTGTCACCAGAGAGTTTTAAAACTCTCTCAGTACTCCATACATCTGAGTTTCCCCTACCTTATCGAAAAGTTTATCTCCCTTCCTTCTTGCATTTAGCACACATACTCCGCGCACCGAGCTGAAAAGTTATGCCTCTGCCTGGCTGATACACAGCTGTAAAGAATCATGGTACTTCAAAGTGGAGACAACAGCTCTCCTCAGCCAGCCCTCTGTAACCGGAGTAACTCTGGGTGAGTGGGTAGCTACTAAAGAATCACAACCAACAGTACAGTCTTGGGGTGCTGCCTCGCAGACGCAGCGGTTGGCAGGCAGGCGGCTGAACCAGCTGCTCCCCTCAGCTGGGTCCCCCTGACCGGGGCTGGAGGGAGGAGAGGGCACCCCGGCAGCCCTGAGGCAGGCAGGCAGGCAGGCAGGCTCAGCTGCAATGGGAAAGCACAGAGGACGAGAGCACCACAGCAACGCTTTGGATGCGGACTCTGCAGGCTGCTGTCTTCACACAAAGTTGCACCTGCCAGTGATCACCACAGCGGTGTTACATCATTTACTTAGAAGTAATGCTAGTGCGCTGGGGCTGAGGGACCCTACTCGTGGTCCAACACCCCACTAAGGAGTTAAACATTGGAGAGAACAGGCACAAATGGGATACAGACCAGGAAAACACAGGAGGCAAAGTTGCGTGCTGAACGCATGCTATCTTCAGCCTCATGATAAGCAAGTCCAAAGCATACAGACGTTGTGGCAAAGCTGCTGCATCTATCTTCAAGAAAATGCTGCAGGACTCTTGGTGTTCCCTGAAGGGGTGGATTTGACTTTTGCTGCTGTGCTTTATTTACCTCCCCTACATGTTAACTCCTCAACTTGATTCAGCAAGGTTGGGCTCATTTTTGTGATCCCTGCAAACAAATCTGATCATCCAGGTCTGCAGATCCACTAGCGCTGATCTTTGCATGCTAAGGTGTGCCAGAGTGGTGGTAGTATTGCAAACAGAGGCAGACTTTAGAATATGGGTAATTTGCAGAGAATGGAGCTGTCAAAACGCAGAAATCCATTTCTCTCACTCATGTTATCTGAGATTACAGGTAAACTCCACAAAAAAGAGAGTGAACTATGGTTAGACGTCCAGGTCTTTTTGACATTAACCGGATTTATACGTGCATGCCCAGGGGCAGAAGTGGCCATAGCTGGTTTTCCTCCTGCAGTGTTCCTGCTTTGGCAGAAGAGAGTATGCTGCGGGCATGCTCTTTGGGACCTGCACCCCTGCGTCTCTGGAGGTGCTCTGACCCTTTGCCACGGCTATATGATCTCCCATCAGCTGTCTGACTGACTTAAAGGCTGCTGCTCTGAAGTGGCGTGGGGCACAAAAGAAGGGCAGCAGGTTCCTCTCCAGAAGGGTGATGTGAGCCCTCTGCCCACACACAAGGAGCAACGCAATAACCCAAGCCACTTCCCCGATGTGAGGGGTTGACTGCCTGCAGATAGTGGGCAGGCCAGTAAACTGCAAGTGTTTCATCAGGCCCCCTGAGCATTTTGACAAAAAATAACTGTGAAGTTTTCAGAATTCAAAGATGGGACCTGATTCTTAAACAAGTAAGTAGAAAGACAGAAATATTGCAGAATATGTCACTAGGTTTTAGCTCAGGTCTGCATGCACCTCTCATCTCCTTCTCCAGCAGTCTTTGCCTATAACAAGCTGTATTCTACACTCTCTGTAATATATTTGGCTTCTGCTTAGATTATAAGCTCCCCGAGGCAAAGCCTGTCCCTGTGCTTGCACAGCTTTTGCACATTGATTATCACTGAAGCCTCTGGTCATCAGTATAACACTGACAGTATGCAGTATCAGCAGAGCAGTGCTCTGGGTCCTACCTGCTAGACCGGGGCAAACAGCACACCATGCAAACAACCACAGGAAGGGATATAAGAAGTGATACAATCAAGCACACAGGCTAGATCCTCTGCTGGACTGAATGCTCACAGTGCCCTCCACGTCAGCAGAGTAATGACAGTTTATAGCCGATGAGGTCTTACAGATCTGTTAGCAGAGATGAGCGATTTACTCACTGATAACCTGCTTACCAAACATGATAGAATAGTCACATGCTTTTTCTGGCTTCTTTTTCCAGAGGGAAAGGTCTGTGAACAGCTTGTTTTCCTAACTGTGGAATCAGAAGACAAGAAAGAAACCTATGCAGTGCACGTTCCCTTAACTATCACAACAGGTAAACTTTGTTGTGGGACACAAAATATGCTCCAAGTCAAATTTTAGCATTTGTAACTGTACAGCTTGAGCTCAGTGCTGAACTTTAGCCAGTGAATCTTACAACCAGCTTAGTGTTATCAGGTTATTTATTACAATGGTCTCATCTCAGTCTGTGGTATCTGAGCTCAAGGATGGATTTCCTATTTCTTTATTTCTTTAGACTGAATCGTCTAAATCAAACTCTCCAGACACTGTATTTGTACTCTGGAGAGGCCTCCCACATGCTCCTTGTGCAGGATCCTGCTTTACCTGCTCAAGACCAGCTCACAGATGGCTGTTCTCCTTGGCATCACCCAGAAAGGTTTGCTGTGCCTGGTCCTTCCAGCACTGGGCACTGGAAACATGCAAACCACTTTCACCCAGAGTAAACAGAAAAACAGCAGGCAAATGCTGTGTGGCACTAAAGGTGACCACGAAATGTTTGCTTTGTGGAAATTCTGTCTCCCTTCTCTCTCTATACACACATAGACATATATAGAGACACATACATATGTACACCTGTATAGACAAACACGGATAGAGGCTTATTAGCATCTTGTCAGAAAAGTAAAATACATGTTCCTCTGCATAACCAAGTTATCCTTGCAGGCCTGTCCTACCCATTACTAGGGGACAATCCTACAAGGAGCATTGACCACTTTCTTCCTTGTTCCTAGATTTTTACTTTATACAAAACAACCAACAAATATTTTCATCAGACGTTTCTGATGCATCCATCTATTAGGATCAAGACTGTTGCGTTTGTTTATTTCTTATCCTTTCCTTGGGCAAGGATCTTTTTTTCTCTTCTAGTTAATGCCGAAATTTTCAAGTCATGAGGGTCTGGGACTATCCCTCATGGGCAGATAAACAAGCAAAAGTAGTTGTCTTCTCACAAGCCTTCATTCTGTGTAGAGATTTACAGTAAGTAACAAAGTCAAATAATGAAGAAGATGGACTAGCTGTTTACACGAAGAAGGGCACCCGTTTAAAACTTAAGAGCTTTCTCAATAGCTCTACTCTTTTTTTTCCCCTCTGTCAGTTGCAAGTTCATTTTCAAAGTGATACTATTCCAACCTGGTTAAAGTAGTCATAATGAATCAGACATGAATGCAGTTCATGGATGGCTGGGGTATTGTTCACAGAAGTTCTAATTTATAACATCCGTGGGGTTTTTTAAAACAGCATGTACAGGCATGTTGCATAAGACAACTGTGCGCTCTCACCTTCTGCTTACATCTTTCCTCTGAGAAACTTTTTTTTTCATTGTCACCCTATAGCCAAGAAATTCCAGACAGCTGGCTTAGCAAAAGGGCCATTGCCCAGAAGCAGAAGAAAGCAGAAGTAACAAAGTGGAGTCAGTTTTGTGTAGGTGTTTCCTGCAATGTTTTGGAAACATTAGTCTTTTTTGGAAATGTAAGAAGACAGCAATTTCTTTTCTTCTGCAGTAGATGTAGTCTACAAATTGGCATTCGAATCACGATTACAGCTTGTAACTGTACAGTATGAGACATTTGGAATTTCTTTCTGCTACACTTTGCATCTCGTATCACTACAAAGAAGTTTACTGTATAAGTAGTTTCCACTGCATATTTGTGTCTGTTTTTAAAAAAGGGTTAAATGGAACATATTTTTTAATAAGGTTTGACTTAGGATAAATAGCCTCTGGTCATATAACAAAAAAAGCAAAGAAAATTTTGACTTTAAATACAAGAATCAAACAATTTCAAATTTTGGACTATTTTTAAGCTACGTAAAATAAGGATCCAAACTGTGTATATTACCTAGGTTTTATAACATTTTAAATGAAAATCCCAGATAAAACTGTCATAACTTTGGAATATACCTGACTTAGGCAGGAATCCTTATTCATTATTTGTTTTGGAACCCTTTTCCCCCTTGGGAAGTTAAACTCCTCTTTTTCCCTTCTTTCCTTCCTTCCATCTTTCCTTCCTTCCCAGCAGCAGCATTTCTTCTCTGTTTGTTTTCCTTAACAGCATTATGTTCTCCTCCAGAACTCGCATCAGCTCATTTCCTCTTCACTTGTTCCTGCCCTGACATCCTGCCACGAGCCTTTGCTGCCTGCTGCAGAAAACTGCTGCGTGCAATTCTACACAGTGCCTTATCTTCTCCAGCGGTTGCAAAAGTGATGGTGCACAAGTTTAAAGGTGACATGATTACCTTAAATCAGAACATTTTTCAAAATTACTGAGGCTGGTCAGAAGACAAAATTTCTGTTTCACAGAAAAATTGGGAAGGGCAGAAGGAAGAAGTTAAATTCCCCTCTAGAATTAAAGAATCTTGACATTTTTAACAAAAGCAAGAAATCAAAACACAGGACGCATGCACACACACAGGAGAAATCTGCCTGGGAATGACTAGGACATATTAGGGATTTTGAACAAGGCATTCCCCTTCTTAAGCAAATGCCTGGGGTATAGGCTGTAGTGAGTTGGGCTCTTCCATTCTCTCTTTTTTGGAGCTGCTCCACTTTGTAAAGGTAATAAACTGTTTAGTTGGCCAGATGGAGCAAGGGTGAATCTGGGGCTCCTGCTAAGCTGTTAGCAGTCAGTATGTCTCCTCCTTTGTTCAAGATCAGAAATGACATCTTTAAAATACTTTCTGCTAAATTCCCCGAATCTTTTGTGAAAAGTCGTTCCTTTAAGATCAGTTTCTCCAGAAACTTTCTGTTTTGATAGTCATCTTAATAGGAAAAGAAAATTCCTCCTCCAACATTTCATAAAATATCTCCTGCATAGCTGTAGTAATACATGGAAGTGAGGTACCAGAAAGTGTGATCCATTAACTGTTACCCCTGCGCAGTCAGGAAAAGGTCTCCCATCTTGTGTCAGTCCGCAGAGCCACCCCATGACAACCCAACACCCTGTGAATGCTCAGTCTTTGAAGGATCTTTGGGTTTTGTTAGCTTTGGGTACAACAGTTCTTCGAAGGAGCTGTGGCATATACTAAGGGAATCTGTCTCTAACTAAACTCTCCCCAGGTTTTTTTTGTCAGATCTGATATTCTGGAAAGAGCAGATGTACTTTTCTTCTTGGTGAACACTAGTGCTCAAAACCCATGCATACAGAGTAAAAAACAGATTGCCTGCACCAGATTCCAGCGAGGCTCTGACATCTCCTGTTGCTAACAAAGGGATGACACTAAATTAATATACAGTTTAATTTCAGAACACTGGCAAAGCATGAAAAGGCAAGCACAAAATTGTAATGCAAACCCTGACTGTTGTAAATCGGCGCTGTAAATCACACCATTTCTCAGCTGGAGATGTGTCCTGAACCTTCCAGACCTCTCAGTGCTGAAAGTCTCATGCATGTTTGTACAGTTTAATCACCAAATCCCTATCAACACATATTTGAATACTTAGTTCTTCCAACAGAAATATGGGTGTATTCCCACTTAAGAATTGTTGTCATTAGAGTTCCCCTGGGTTTTCAGCAGAAAAGCAGACTACATTTGGATGTACATCTAATTTTTATCTGCGGTGACTATTGAGGTAATTGCAATACAGCCTGAGGTTCACAGTAATTTCTCACACACACACCTTTTCCAATACATACATTTGGTTTTGAGCTTTCCTCTGCAATACACAAACTGGGGTGATTTTTAACCATGATATCTGAAAACTGACTTCTTTCCAATTACAAATGCTTCGTGTACTGGCTAAGTCAGGAGCAGATACTTGAAAATAATATGAAATGACTGTCCCAGCTGCTCAGGCAACAGTGTAGCAGGACATGTTTGACCTACAAAGGGCAAGGCAAAATCGTTTTCTGAAGTTCATCATTTAAGAAGTGAAGCACGTTCCAGACTAGACTTCTCCTTGAGACAGGAACTCACCAGTGCTTGCACTGCCGCACTCTGGTTTTAGGAGTTCTTAAAAGAGTATGATTTAAAAACAAACAAACAAAAAAACCAAAAAAACACCACCCCAAAACAAGCCACCTATTATTTTAGTAAAGACAACCTGCCATTTAGACAATGAGTATCGTGTCATGCTTGTATTGCCTTCCATGACACAAATCAGTGATGCTGGGGATCATTCACTGGGGTGGTCCGTGAGAAAAGCTTTTCAGGCAGTTGAAATCTGAGTTTATAGTTTAACGTAGATTTTGGGATATGTCTACAGCTGTTGTCAGAGGTTCTAAACTGAACTGAGACCGTCTCAAGAAGCCCATGTGGTAGAGGTGCTAACTTGAACAACCTGGATAAATATCATCTCCTCTGAGTTCTACCTGCCTGAAATTAAAGCTGTAATTTCACTTGAACATTATATAGTTAATCATACTTTCTAGCCTTTTCTGTTGTCAGAGCCCAACGCGCTGTTTGAAGACTGCACCATTACTCAGTGAAGCCACCCATCTATCACTTTGGTGGAAGGCATTAAGAGAACACAAGGCATTATTACTAATTTATAGCGAGGAGACTTTCTGCCTGCGGTGCCCTCTCTGCTAAGGACTCCTCTGCTTGAACAGAGCCATCAGCGTGTGGCTCAGCAACAGAAAAAGTAGTAGTGACTGAAACATTTCCAGCTGCTGGTGGGGATGTCTTTGTACTCGCAAATATGTTTTACAGACATAATAAGAGAGTTTAGAACATCTTTCATGTTTTTGCAAAATGCAACAGAGACTTAATCAACTCCAGAGTAAAATAATAAGTTACCTGTATAATTAGAAAAGAGGAAAGCAGCAGCTGTCAAAGAAATAGCTATTAGGCTTTGGGACGGTGACCAGTCAGCCACACATGCTACCGGCTTCCAGTCTCTGCTATGGGAGACAGCCAGGCTTTTCTCAAAGGCCATGCTTGTGAAAGCCAGTGCTGAAAATGTGCAGGAAATGCTACATTATTGCCAATACCCGTGACAGCAGTGTAAACGTGACAGTGATTAGAGGCACTGGAGATGGCAAACCTCTGTCTTTTTTCTAATATGGCTGCTACAATGTTCTCAAGGTGCTAGACACAAAGTGCTTTCAGGGCAGAGAGCCAGTTCATCTGAAAGGCCAATCTCTCTGTTAAGTATTTAATGCACAAACGGAGAAATAGTGGCAAATGCTATTTGTCATTAGACCTTCACATTTTGCCTAGTCATGAGAACTTAGAGCTGCTATCCAGGGAAAAGAGAGGTATTTCAATTGCTAAGAGAAAGGAGTGGCTAAACTGAGCTGAAGAGGTCTGGTAGGGGTAATACAACGAACAGCAAAGCTTTAAAGGATATCCACGTGCATGCCAGAGGGAGAGCCTTAAGTGGAGGTTTGTGCACTGCTGAGCAGCTCTTCTGTGCCTTCACTACAGCAAGGCGAATAAAGGAGCATCAGTTACTACATCTTCTTGGGCAAGAGAAATGCTTCAGGACTCACGGTTTTCTCTCTTATTATTCCACCTCTGTTGCTCTACTAATATCATCCAGTGCTTTCTGCAGGATATTCCCATTGTTCTCTGTAATGAAGATATCAAGCAATTTATGTCACTGGCACGCTTCATCAGTGCTCTCCTACCTGTCGTACTGAGATCAGCCCTGTAACTACTTAATTAGCTGAACCCCAAGACCGGTTCTGAAAACCTACTCTAGGAACAGTTACTCCAGACCACCTCTCAAAAACTGTCATGAACTGGTTGAAAATCCTCCTATTTCTTTTCCAGCTTAGCTGGTTTGGGCATGGTGCTTGCAGTAGTTTTGATCTGTCTAGGTTTCAGGAAAGGTAGTTTTCTAGAGCAGGAAATTCTTACTTTAACAAAGAAATATAATCTAACTGCACAAGCTACTCTTGATAAAATCAGTAGCATTTTATTTCTTCATCACTGGATACAGGCTACCTTAGCTATTCACTGAGCTCAAGGTATTGTCTGCCACTTGATAGACACATTGTACTGTTTGATACCATCAGACCTGCCATTTCACATGACATCAGATTCCTGCAATGGATATCGAATTTGTCTCACAACACTACTGCATTAAGCTCTTTGAATTTTGCATTGGTGATGGGGTGCAGCAAATCCTTGTCTACAGCAGAGAATTCCTGTGGTGCCTGCAGTGCTCAGGGGAGGGGATACAACCTCCTCTGACCCTATTCCAACCTGGTAAACCTACATGTCATATCATAAAAATCAGGAAGTTTATAGTCTCTCATTTGTCTTCATACTTCAGTTAAACTGTGCGAGTTGTGATCATTCAGCTTTGCAGACAAACACCACGAGTGCAGGAGGGTTAAGGGACGTGCAAGGTTCAGCCCTGTGCCAAGGCTTAGGCTTTCCCAGCAGCCACTGCCACCCGACAGGGAGCCCTGTCTGATTCCTGGTGCCAAAGCTTATTACTCTCACTCCAAGCAGTGCTTTTGCTTCTCTCCCTGTACAAGTACGCAGTTAGGCTTGCTCCCATCCATCGCTGTTGGCAAGACCATGCAACAGTCAAGCTAGGCAGTGAGCCATCTACGAACAGCAATAAATTATGTTTGTAGACGATCATCTTCTTAGCCACAGATCCAAAGTTGAGTGCAAACTCTGAAAGATGAAAAATGTGAGCAAAACATTATCTGATCATGTTGGCAGAAGGCCTTTCAGCTAATGACAGAAACTAGTGAACTTTGCGAGTCTAAGAAAATAAGACCAAGCTTCAGGTTTATTTCACCCATACTACAAACCAAACGTATTGTCCTTCTTTACTTGTTTCTACCTAGTAATATTCAGGGCCCCAGACAGCACCATCTCTATCAGGCATATTTCTCTTCCCCTCCACCTGTGTGACTTGCAGATTCGCAAGGACCCCTGGCCTACGTCTGCCATCTTCATCTCTCCATTTTTCTCAGCATCTCCTCTGTCTGTGCCTTTGAGAAAGGGAGGCTCTCAGCCTGAAATCTGGGCTGAGTGGGAATCTTAAACCAGTGCATTTGGGGATGTGTCCTACCCTGGCATTATTTAAAATGCCTGCTAGTGAAGTAGCAGCATTCTTGCTTACGTTATTGCTGTAAGCTAATGCTTGCCCTCAAAGGCACCAAAGACCTTGAGAAAAGGAAAGCAAAAGCTTGATGCCACTTGCAAAGTTTGACCCTCTACCCCTTACCTTGCCAAGAATTAAATACAAAACATCATTTTGGACCTAATATGAAGATCAAGTAAACAGAACCCAAAAGAACAGAAGTCAGACATGGCAGCAGATGGACCCTAAGCTCAATGATATGCTCAGAGCTTTCTGAAAGCAAATGCTGTCAACAAAGCCCAAGATACTAGTGTGCAAAACTAGGCTGACTCAGTATCATATACGTGGGAAAACACAAAGCACTGAGAAGACACAGCATCAGAAGTGTAATAAACACAAGTATAGGCATGATAGGGCTCACGCTATCTCTGAAAAGGCAGACACAGCCTGTGCGTCTCCTAGCCCAAACCTAGGCATGGCATGTCTTGGACCAGCCGTGGTTCCTATGAAAAATTTCTCAAGGAATAATTCATTTGGGTGACTGTTCTTCACTTCTGCAGTGCTTTTGCAGTCCTGCTCCTACTGCAGCGCCTAGACTTCTCTCTTTCCTCACCCTAACCTAAAGGCTAGTTGTTGGCTGAGCTTTGGACAATGCACACTCATGGTTAACATTACCTGGCCTCATATGGGGAATGCCAAAAAGAACAGAACAAAATACCCTGCCAGCCTTGCAGAGCAAGTTTGTGGTCAGTTTTCTCCTGCTTGAATATTTTCCTTCTCAGCTGTCAAAACATTTCGAGCAAACACACTACAATACACAGGTAAAAAGTATTGATTCAGCTGTGACTCAAGTGCCTTGCTGTAAGAGAATCAGAAAGTTATCATCTTGGTTCAGGGAGACACAAAGCAACTCAGGACTCCTGACACCAGGTTCTGGAGCAGAGTCACATTAAGTCTAAGGGCACAGGAGTGAGGGGTCCATGATTAAGCTCCTGGAGGATTAAAGTAGATTAAAGAGACTTGAGAACAGCAGTGAATAATTCAGAATTCATGAGGAGAGAGAGAAGGAGTTGTGAGACTGACATTATAAATCTTGTAATTGATATTTTCCAAAGATGAAAGAATCAGATTCATGTCCCTGCTTCAACAATTATTTAAGTATTTATACTCATTTGAAGTAGCTTCATAAAGAAAAATAGTCTCAATCAACATTATTCAATAAACTTGTGGCCTCTTAGTATACAAGCATGCAGGTTGCCTGAGTTACAGATTTTGTTCCAAGTTAAACAGAATGGAGACTTGCAAATAGGACTCTCATCTGCCCAGTGCCTACAAAGAGAGGAACAAATTGGCTTATGCTTGATTAACATTTAGATTCAAGAGCATTATATACTTCATTTCTTCATAGACATAGGCCCTGTTGAGAAAGATGGGGATGCAGAAAAAAAACCCTCAGTAAATCAGAACAGCTTAAACTTTCTCAGAGGTGTTTGAACAGCAGAAATTGAAGTGTGTGCTGGGAGGGGGAGAAAGGCAGTGACCTTCCCTGGTTTTGGAGTAGTTTGATAGCTTTTGAATTCATTTTCTTTCTCTGCTAGTGAACTACAATGGTAAAAGTCACTGAACAAGTACAGGAAGTTCTATGGTGTTTACTAATCCATCATGTACAAAAGGGAAGGGAAAACTGCACAGCGTTAACATAATAGAAATCTCCAGGAAAACAAAACGTTAAACCAGTTATTCAGGTCTAAATTTAACTTAGGTAATTTTTTACTGTGAGCACATCACTATGTATAAGTCTCATATGTACCAAATTTTCAATTCTTGATGGCCCTACAGTTGCAGACCTCATTTACTTTTATTGCCAAACACTTTCAAATATTAGCAGAAGGTTTATTGTGAAAAAAAAAAAACCAAAGCAAACAGCTGAGGGATTTACCCTCATATTTCATGCCTTTGTCCAAACTGCACCTTGCTATGATATGCCTCAAAATGACCCTAGAACAGTATTCAAGGGATTTGGCATTTTCTATTATTTATTTGCTTATACCCTTCCCTTTTTAATTTAATGCAGCTTTGATGCAGCCTTTCTCTGCAAGAGAAATATTCTCACCCAGTGTATCACCACTGGCAACGCTTTTCTGGGATAATTTCTGAAATCCAGGATCTGTGACAGATTTCTATACAAGAGGAATTACACAGCTCCAAAGAACAGCTAGGTGAGCTGATATGTGCAACGAAACCGCAACTAAATATTTACAGCACTGTGTTTTAAAAAGTGCCCAATAAGTGCGCCCAAGCTCTCCATCGAGCCCTTGTGCCCACCACTGACTGGGATTAAGTCATGTAGCCTCATAACAGCTCATCTGAGAAATTTTCACAAGAAAAAGTTTTCTGAGAGACTGAATCCACTTACATTGTTTTCCATTAGCAGTAATTCTACTGAGAGTAATTTACCACAATAATACGTGGCATTTATAAATATTACAATAGGAATGATAGATGATCAGAGCTGTATGGCATTACATTTCTGACCAAATGTGTGTTTTCTCTCCTCCATACTTCAGAGAAGGAAGAGGAAATATTTCTACAAGGAAAGTGATTAATTTGAAAAGTTATTTCTTGCTGAATATTTCTAGCTTATGGTGGCTTTGAGATAGTTATGAAAGGCTAAAATATGGATGGGCCTTAAGTCAACTTTGAGGAATACAGGGTTCTCAGGAACGAGGAAGTTGTTATCGACATGCAGATTTTTAAAAGGTCAGAAAGTCAGCAAAAATTAGTATATGGAAGCAGGTTTGGTTTTTTTCCCCTGTTATTTTAGACATAGACAATACCTTTTGTCAGAAGAAACACAAGACAGTAGAAACAAAAACCTTTGC
Organism: Sagittarius serpentarius; assembly: GCA_034782735.1. Classification (NCBI taxonomy): domain Eukaryota; kingdom Metazoa; phylum Chordata; class Aves; order Accipitriformes; family Sagittariidae; genus Sagittarius; species Sagittarius serpentarius. The sequence goes on from JAVKLA010000040.1 coordinate 6,643,213, forward strand.
CTCTAGCTCATCTGCTTTCACTGTTGCCAAGCTACCACAGAGCTTTACACCACATTCCTGTTCTCCCAAAAGACAAGAAGAAGGAATTTTCCTTAAAGAGAGCAGTAAGCCAAGGTCCAATTCATTGAGCACTACATCAGACTCTTATTTATTTCAAATATGGTCCCAAGACTCCTTTATACTATTTTTCAAATACTTAAAAATCAGAAACATATTTTAACTTTTTCTTCTGGAAGAAATCAGCAGCTTCTCTTTTTTGAGCTCTTAAAACCTGGACTGCTTTAAAAGACTGATTCCCAGGAGACTCTTTTCCTTATCTTCCTTTGATATAACACTGCATTACATTTTACAGCTATAATGCTCTATTTTATTGTCCCTATAAGGCTCCAGGAAGCCCAAAGTATTGCTAGTTTCACAGTGGGGTTATGCCCCCCACCCTCTAATTTAATGCTTACATCAAGGGGCAAAGGAGACCCTGCAGGGTCTAGGGGTGCTTCAGAAACTCCAGGGTGACTTGCTTGTCTCCAGAAGACCTCTCACAGGTCCTGTATCATACACCAATCCCATGCAGACATCCCAGACAGCCTGCACTTTCCAAAAAGCCCATGTTCAAGCACCTGATTTGCCTCCTAAACACCTGGCTGCTGCTCTCCCTCAAAATCACAGAATTTTTTTACCTCCTCTATACACACTGAATACAGTCCCCCAGGTTTTATGTTGAAAAGAAGAAAAACTCCCCATTGCTATGCCAGGCCAAGTTGTCAATGCATGTTGATTTCTATCTTAATTTCCTGTGCATCCCTCCTGCTTCACTGATCTAATGTCTTTGCTTAAGTCTTCCAGGTGTCTCTCTCTCTCTCTCTCTGGGCTTTTCTTTCTTTTCTAGCCACCTAAAGAGATAACTGAAGCAACATAAAGATTAGAAAGGTAAACAGAACAGTACATAAATGTTGAAACACAGCTCCAACAGCCCAGTGTGTCACCTGGCAGCCTAGATGCAGTAGACTAAATCGGCATGATTCAGTGACCAGCGCTGGCCTCTCACCTCCGGGCTGCGTAAGCTCTGCTCTCCTGGCACTCCTTCTGCCCCCTGCTAAACCCCTATTAATACAAAAAACCTTTTCTCTGCTTCCTTGTGTGATTTGGATGACCCATTTTTGTGTCCCAATATTAAAAAAAAAACCAAAAAACAACAAAAAAACCAACTTAGCAAAAGCCAATTCCCACGGTGCTTTCAACAAAACGTCCATAGCTTCCTGAGGAACCTCAGTGAGCTAGGAAACACCAGCAAGCTAGGGCACTTGCGGCTGAAATTTGGCTTTTGTTTCTTGGCCTTTATCCAACTGGCAGTTTCAGTTGTTAGCACAAGAAGCACAAATTAAGAAATTCATGATAATCCAGGTTGGAAGGGACCTTGGAAGATCTCTAGTCCAATCTCTTGCTGAAAGCTGGGTCAGCCGTGAAATCAGACCATGCTACTCTGGGCTTTACCTAGCTGGGTCTTTAAAACTTCCGAGGCCAACAAGGTTGAAACTGAATGATTTAGTGGCTGGAGAAACTTGAAGATCATGTTGTTTTGATCCTGGAACAGCCTCTAATGTTAAAAATAATTATTTCTAGGTTCAGATTAAATAGAATTATTGTACTAAACCTGCTCTTTCAGAATGGCAACAACATCAAGATTTGGTGACATTTGCAACATTTTGGAGGGCATTGTTAGTAGAAAAGTTTCTAAAATATTGACGGCATCAAGTCAGAAGTCAAACATGGACTGTGACTCAAACACTATCACCAAATCTGGACTAAATCAAAACAGTGTTCATAACGAGACTGGCCCTTTTCGATATACAAATATCCTGTGTTTAGTACTTCTCTCCAGACCAGTTCATGTTTTCCTCCTCCTACCAGCTCTCACAGCAGTCCAGCCATTCTGTTCTTCTTCATCTCATTTATAATTATTTTATACATAGATAATACCTTTTGTCAGAATTACCACAGTTATTGAATGGCATGTATAAACAGCATTGAAAAATAATGTCCCAAGTTATATGGGGATAAAAAGTATGGGAATTTTTTAGGAAAAGTATAACACTAGAGAGTCTAAAGTGAGTGTGTTCAAGATTTCCACTTGGAAAAAAAATACATTATGCAAAGTGCTTCATTGCACTTGATTGGGCTTGTGCTCTTTCCACACCTTCCTTTAGTTGATTGCAATAGACAGTATCAGAATTGAGTGGCTCTACCTTCCACCCAGCGGGGAAAATCAGTTGCCTCTTCTCACCTTAGACTCATTGTTATTGAAATAACTGCTTTAACAGAACAATTTTTTTTTTCCATTTTTCCTAACATAATTGATGTGAATGCCTTTAATGACAACTGCAGAGCAATGGCTGTCCTTCCATGGTATGCATCAAGTTTACACTCCAAAGAGTCTCTAAAAATTCCACTTTTGAGAGGTAGCTCCTCTGTATCTTGTCTTTATTGCCTTAGTTTTCTGACAAATTAAGGAGCTGATTTGCATTAAAAATAACTTTTTCTTTTGCAAGGTTATTTTTTTCCCAGTCAATTTCCTCAATCTGGTTCAACACGAAGCCTTATGAACTGCAAGGGCAGCCGTAGGGTGGAAAGGGACAGAGAAGGGTGAATGAAGAACAGGAAATGTTTAAGCTGACATTGCAACAGTATCCACTGATCTACAACCTCAAATGTGCTAAAGCCCATGAGAGATTCATTATACAAAGACTGGAAATGAAGAATTAAAGTCATGGGGTCAGTAAAAGCAGAACATTTGTGGAATGTTTCTGACACTTCCTCTGTCTCTCCAAAATAACTAATGCCTCCTCAGTAAAACAGAATTAAAACAACATTCTGAGTATCTTTCAGAGCATGTTTCAGAGGTGCCACAAGAGCCACATAATGTTACCTTTTGATATTCAGTCAGACAAAGATACAAATCAAACCCCTTCTAAGGCCAAAGAGAGGGGTGCAAGCAGTCCCACTGGGCTTGGATTAGGTGGAAACAAGAGACTTAGTGCACTGGGGAGAGATGACAAAGATGTTTTTTTGCAGTAGCAAAGGTTGAAAGAAGAGCAGGTTGAAATAGAAGCTTTGAAAATAAGTCCTACAAAGAAGGCATAGAATTTATAAGAAGGATGTCTTGCCTGTATTTTTGTCGATACTAGATTCCTAAAATGAGAATCTATTGCAGAACCAAATCCTCCAAAGCTGTTAAAATGAAACCTACCTCTCCTTGGCCAGCAAATACCTGTCAGATGGTCACAAACGAGGCAGTTTGGAGGAAGTTCTACAGCCTCTTAACAACCTACTGAGTCAATCAGGTTTACACTCCAAGCTCCTGAGAAAGCAGAAGCAGTACTTACATAGAGTCAGCAGGACACAGGCTTGCTTGCATGCTCTGCACTGCAGAGGACAGCTCTTACCTACAGCAGCTTTTAAACTCCTGCCATTTCTCATTTCAGTCACAGAAGATCTGTTGGGTAGATACTTTTTTTCTTCTTATGGTCCTGACAGCTCCTCTGTTGCATTTACTGTAGCTTTTACACTAATATGAAGAAGCAAGGCTGCCAGACTAATGGGCACCACAGGGGGACACTTGGCTGCCCAGGCTGGGCTCAGAGATGGTCAGGAGGACAAACCCACAGAAAAAATACATAGCATCAAAGCAGGCTTGGCTCTGGCAAAGAAACAGAGATTTAGAGGAGATGCTGTGGCAGGTCTTGGGTGTTTTGCTATTTCTTTCCTTATCTGACCCATCTTCTAAAAAACCACCATGTCAGAAGTGAGCCAGTGCTCCTCTCAGTCTGCAGCCTCTCACTCAAAACCGTGCTTGTCCTCCCAGCTTTTCCACTTCCTCCATGCCTTCGACACCCAGCTGTATATGAAGATATATGTACGTATAGCATGCCAGCTGTATGTATCTGAAAACACTTTTGGCCACTGGTGACACTTAAAACAAACCAGGCTACTATAAAGTATTGTTAAGGATGCTACAGACTGGGTGTCATACCTGTCCTTCACAAGGCCCATCCCTTGTTAAGAAATCCCTGAAATAAATGGAAAACTAAGGTGCCCTCTAGGTAATGTTCATCAGGAATGATCATATATCACAGAAATTCCCCGTTTGGGGTAGAAGACTAGTGGGGCCTCAGGCCTGCTCCATCCTTTGTCCTTGAAGGTTAGACTAGACAGGTTAGCATCATGACTGTGTATCTACCCTTTTTAATATTCCACCATTTGCTCCAGAAAACCACATTATAGGGGTTAACATCATAACAGCCTGAGCATTTATCTGTTATAGGCTCCACCTCTTGTTCCTGAGGACTAAATTAGAAAGGTTAACATTATGACAGTCTCAGTATATACTAGTTACAAAATTCACACCTTGTTTCTGCAAAACATGTAACCAGCAAAATCACAAGAGCTTTAACATGTGCATTACAAAGTCCCTCCCTTGCTCCCATAGAGCAGATTACTGGAGTTAACGTTGCAATAATCTGAATACTTATTACACATTTCAGCCCTTTTCCTTGCAAAACACATAACTGAGACCATCATAACAGTTAAAGTTGTCCACTATATCTTAGCATACAAGCAAATGTTCAGCATAGTACAAGCAAAGTTTAACACCACTAGTGCAGGGACTAATAGATTCACGAGTCCAGCAGCTGTAGGGATTCATCCAGACCCAAAACGGGTTGTGAAAACTGTTCACCTGATGCAGTGTGGGCATTTCCCCATTTGGGGAGTAAAGCAATACACCCAAATGGCTTAGCTGTCCTGGAGCTTGCTCACATCCAGTAGCAGCATTAACTGAGCTCTGACCTTTTCTTCCCTGCCCTTGCATTCCTTAGCTCACTGCTTTTGATCCTTAAAGGGTGTTTTGTCCCACTTCATCATATCCTACCTCTTTTCTTTCAAGAACTTCCATAGGCCCCAGCATGTATGGCTGTAGCATGGAGAATTTCCCTCCACACATGACACTTATTCCAAGATTAACCACACTGTGAGACTCTAGGTGTTATCCTTGGCTTGCAGGTAATCTCACACCTGTCTTCTGGCATGCTCCCTCCAATACAGTACATACAGGCCAGTCCTTCACCAGCAGGACTTCCCACCAAGTTACCAGGCAATAGCAAGTTGTGTCAGTGACTGTGCCCAGCCCTCAGAGATTTCAAGCCATGGCACCGGTGACCACCACCTTTTTGGGGTCCCTTTCCACTTGCCTGTGAAGACAATCCAACAGACAGCCAAACACCTACAGTTGATTAACCCCTTCTTCCCAGGCCCTCTGCAAGGATTCTTCATTTGCAGCTTTGGTAGGATCCAGCCACTGCTCAATGTATCCTTGCATCAGCCGACCCCAAAGCCCTCCTCCCTTGGTCAGGGCAGTGTCTCCAAGGGGCAAAGGACTGGCTGCAACCAGCGCTGGGCAGGTCATGACTGCCTCCCACACAGGGCACCCTGCAGCCCCCCATTATCCAAACCTTGCCATTTGTGCCCAATGCTATTAGCAAAAAATATTCTGGAACAACGTGAGACAATGACTGATACTGGGTTTAGTGACTATCAAGGAGGAGGCAACTAACAGTAGGAGGTGAGCTCCAGCAGGGACAAATTCAGCCTCCACAGGAGTCCCTCATAATCAGTAATGATAGATTGCTTCAGGTGAGCATTGTTTCAAACAAAACTGTCAGATAAAATCTTTGTGAGAGTGCCAGATGAGACATTAGGTCTGTCTTGCATTGCACAGAAAGTATTTGTAAAAAGCATGCAAAGGGGTCACATTTATTTTCACTAAATTGTGATGAGCAAATAGAAATCACTCCCTTTTCTAAATTGTGGCTGTGTCAATCATAATTTATTCAGTAAGCACATACGTTAAATGAGTTTCCTGTGCACCAAGCACATCATTTCATTAGGGTTTGTAAACTGATCATTAGCACATTTTACCTTGTTCACTCTCACATTTCTACGAATGCTTTATGGAAGGGTTTGAGCTAAGGACCAAGGAAGCAGATCACCAGAAGTCCCATGTCATGGACGGGGTCACACCCTAAATAGCCCCCGCACACTGTTCCTAGACCACAGTAATGTGATATAGTTAATTTGTTTTAAAGTATTCTAGGGATGTCCCTTCTAAAAAAAAAAATCTAAAAGAGATTAATTGTAGGAAAAATATCATAAATCGTAGGCATTTTTTGAGCTGCTTTTTGCTGTAAATTAATTCCTGTTTATTGTTTTTCTATTAGTCATATCATGAGGGAAAGGCATAGAAATTGCCAACATTGCCTTTATGACCACTCTCAGAACTACTAATGAACATCTTATTAAATATGTGCCTACATCTAACCTCAAAGCATAAAATAATGCACGCTCTTACAATTCTTTCTGCTGGTTCACAGCCTGCTGCCAGCAGAAGAAACAGCTTCTGCTAATTGCATTGCCCAACAGAACCTTTTTTTGTTCTCAGATGACCTTTTGTTGATCATCCATTAGTGTTTTCCTTCCTATGTGTTTTTACAGTGGAAAGTGCCAGCATACACAGAAAGGGAGACTTGAAACTGCTGTTTGCAATTTGTTAGTGACATCTCTCACAGCCACAAAAGTTGGGCTTTGAGATATTTATGTGTTTATGAATACCAGCACCTTGATGCCAGGCTTTGCTATAGGAGATAGCAGGTGCTCTGCTATGCCTGGAAGGGCTCAAATAAAAATAAGTTTTCTAACCAAAGCATTTACAACCTAAAGTAGTTGCTTGTACCTGGAAGATGAAAAGAGGACATAAATCAGAATATTTGCAATGTGGCATAGCATGCACTGCAGATGGTGTTTGCTTTCAGTATAGAACACTAGACGTAAAAGCTCCAGACGACCAGTGTCACCAAAAGCATAGGTCACTGGATGGGTGTCTATAACATGTAACGTTTTGTAATAAAGAGGGTCCAGCAACCCATGCTCTAGATGCTGGTTGGAAACAATCAGAAATCAAAAGGATACAGGTGTCTCAAGATTGAGGTGGTTCTAACAATGACAAGGTTAATGAAGGGGCAGGATAGAGGATGGAGATTTGTTCCTGCAGTTAGATATGGGCTTGAAAAGTTGAGGTTTTGGAAAGATGAACTTGGAGAACGAGAATATTTATGCTGTTACCCAGTTCATGCAAATACTGTCCTTTGCTCAAATTATGAAGGACTGGAAATGTACATTACTGGTATTTTTTTTTGTGCTCATTAATCTGTTTTAGGCTGCCTTGTCTTTCAAGGTTCTCAGTCCCACTTGCTTGTTTTGTTCAGTTGTCCTATCCTGCCTGACACCCCTGTTATAAATTTTACAGTATAGAGAGAGTCTTCTTCATTACTGCCTTTACTGTACTTACTAAAATACGGTCTTCATCTTTGCTTTTCATTCTCAAGCACTACAGTGCTTAATTAAAACTAAGTACACAAAATATGACCACCATTTTTCAGTAATTCTGCATCCAACAGCCAAATGTCTATATACATATCGAGCGCCAACACTTACCAACCAACAAATCCAGTAAGCAAAAGCACGAATGAGAACCCCATCCTTTCAGGAATTACAAATGTGTCCCCTTTCTACTGCCAAGTTACGAGCTGAATCAGACAAATATCTTAATTAAAAATATATCTGAAAGTCTTCTAATCAAACCATAATATAAACAGTGGTATTTTAAAGACCTGGAAAAAGACAAACGGTATTTCTGTCACCCACTCCACAGAATTATATATACAGGTCTGGGAAGTCAATCTTGCATTTGAATAATATCTCAGTGTTCGTTATCTGAGAGCACAACAATAAAAACCAGTTAACATTTTAACAGCACTGAGTGGATGCTGCACGCTCAGCTTCTGTTTGGTTTTAGTAACATTTAAGCACATATCTGACATTTATGCCCATAAATATCTCCCTATAAGACCCCAAGCTGACCCATAGGATATTTACAGTACAGCACCTGGTTTCAGACTGTGCTCTTGCACCCGAACTGGTTCACTGCAGCCTGACTGCAGGCAGGTCCTGGCTTACGTGATGGCCACCGTCTTTGCCAAACTGCCAGCCCACCCACCACAGGCCCATTGAAACCAAGTTCCCTCACAAAGGTTGTACCATTTCTCTCTCTTGTGACTTGCAGAAAGAGATTGTAACACAGAGACAGAAATACACAAGTGATTCCAGTGAGAAGATGAGAAAGGCACACTGCTTGTGAACACTGATCCTTGCCCCTGCAGCTTTCTCAGGGCAAGCTAGAGCTGCGAACTACATGTCTGCTGTGACAGTCTCAACATCTGGGAAAAAAATGTGGTGTTTGGGGAGGAAGCACCACTGAATTCCACCCAATTCTTGCGTTACAGGAGAGGGTGTAAAACGTTGAGGGACACACCACAGAACTAGCAGCTTAACAATGAGCAACACAAGACTCACAAGGTACATCTGTCCTTTAGGACACTATGGCTATTGATACACAAAAATGAGAAAGTAACAATCAGCCTCCACAAAGAATTAAAAAAGGCTTGATGCAGCTTGGTTCTAGTGAATAAAGGCTGGTAAAAGTTCTCTTCAGTTAACCTGTTGGTTACAATGTCTGCTGTTACTTTATCCCCCCTTAAAATTGGTCCACGCAGTCCATAGCAGTTTAGTCTGTGAAACTCTCTGCAAGCATGCAGGGTGTCTATGAGAAAGAAACCCAAAGAATTGTAAGCCTGTTCAAAGCCATACTTTTTAGGACAGCAGGAAAAGCACAGCCAGCTTTTCTTATTGTATCTTTTGCAGCAATGAGCTAGATGTAGCAATCTCATGTCACCTTTTTTTTTTCTCTGCACAGAAATGGTTTCCATCACAACTGAAAACGTTACACAACTTTCCAACAACACGGCCACCCAGGAGCTCACAGTCAGTCTGACAAATTTCCACAATAATTCAGGAGTGCATCAGCCGAATCAATATGAATGTATTAATTCAGATGTATGGAAATGGCTAGAGGATTTTCAGCCTGGATTCCTCTGGTTTATATTTATTCTGGGAGCAATAGAAAATTCCTTCGTCCTCATCGTCCTGTGTTTCCACAAGAGTCGCTGCACGGTGGCTGAAATTTACCTAGCAAATATGGCATTTGCTGACCTAATGTTAGTCTGTGCTTTACCTTTCTGGGCCATTAATATTTCTAATAAGTTTCAATGGCCTTTTGGCCTGTTCCTCTGTAAAGCTGTCAACATAATGAGTAACATGAACTTTTATTCTAGCATTTATTTCCTGACACTAGTGAGCATCGACCGCTATCTGGCCTTGGTAAAAACCATGTCTCTTGGACGGATGCGACGAACTGTCTGTGCCAAATGGAATAGCTTTGTAGTCTGGACGTGTGCGTTGCTCATATGTTCACCTACAATGGTGTTCCGAAATTTACAGTATTACAAAGAATACAACATCACAGCCTGTGTTTTTGTTTACCCGTCCAGCTACTGGGAGCCTGCAAACAACTGTTTGCTGAATATTGTGGGCTTTGTGATCCCACTCTGTGTAATTACCTATTGCACTGTGCGAATCGTCAAAGCCTTACGAAGTAGTGAGCTACAAAAACTGAAGTTAGTCCAGACAGAGAGGAGAGCCACCATGCTGGTCCTTGCTGTGCTCTTGCTGTTTGTCGTTTGCTGGCTCCCATTCCAGATCAGCACGTTCATTGACACAATCCGTTACCTCGCACCCACTTTCAAATGCCTGGAAGAAATGAACGACATACTGACCCAGGTAGGTACGTACTGTGCCTTTAGCAACAGCTGCCTGAACCCAGTCCTGTATGTAATTGTGGGGAAGCACTTCCAGAAGAAAGCCGTGGAATTCTACAAGGACCTGTTCCCAAAGAGGTGTAGAAAATCACAGTCTGTGCAGATGGAAAACTCCCTGGACACTTTAAGAACTTCCATTTCAAGTGAATACCCACGGAAGAAGTCTGTTTTCCCATTACCACGATAGCACAATTTATTACAAGAAAAAAGCCTTCTAGCATATCAGTCTCCACTAAGATCCATCTGCTACTGGTCCACCGAATAAACGTGGTAGTAGTTGTCATCTGCGGGAAACCAACGGTTTGATCTTAATGGAAACTCCATACAGAGACCTGTTTCTGATGTTATGGGACATTTTTAATGATTGAATCCTACTTTGTGGCATACTTATATTTTCATGGCTGAATAATATTTGATGCATGTATCGTTTGAAATGTTTGCATTTCTAAGGTATACATACATGTACTTACAGTTCTCTGAATAGAGCCCCAGTATAGAAGTTATTGTCAGGATTATGCAACTACTTATGGTACCCATACAGTTTGTTAGATTAGATTTTTGGTGGGAGAGGCTCGTATTTGCGTAAATTCTGGTAAATGAATCCTGTAGGACTATTATTCAAATGGATTTTTAGGTGGGGCCACCTTCTGGGCTTTTACATTCTCTGGTCAGTCATCCAAAATTATTTTGATTGTTTGATTGACAAGCTGTGCCTTTTTGCAACTGCTCTGCCCCTGCTCGTTACAGCTTTACATCAGCTTGTATGTACAGAAAGTAGCTCAAAAAAGGTAAAAGAGTAGTGGAAGGAAGGCTGCAGCCAGCTGCATGAAGTTAGCTGAGTTTTCTTTGTGGCATGAGATTCTTTACCCCTTCTGCATCGGGGTAAAAGCATTCACTTACTCCTTTTGAGTGAGTGAATGTTATGTACGTTCATACCTACACTTCAGCTCAGAGACTTAGTTTTCAATATTCATAAAGCATAATTAATATTTGTAATGTTATTTAATGGAAATATAAAAGCTCAGCACAGCTGGCAAAATCTCACAAGTAGGAGAATGAGAATATGAAGGAGAGCACCACCTAACTGCCTTAGAAATTTAACTGAAGCTAATAGGAGTCTTGAAAGTTCAGAGTATTCAAGAATGGCCTTTTCAGACTCTACATTTTATTTGTAGAGTTAATCTGAGTGATTTTAATACAAGATAGCTTTTCCCCAAATGGACTGGATTTATGATCTAAGTTGAGTTTACATGTAAGATAAACTCATAGTGTACTGAATTGTCAGTATGCACTTTTACCTCAGGAACTTTGATCAAAAACTGAGCTGAAGATGATCTAAAATCTTCTGAAACTAACAGAGCCTTTGTTCTTTTCAAAGCATTTAAGGTTACAGCTTTAAAACCACCAACGGAAATGGGAGTTTGGTGACGTAAGCAAACTCAGGCTACAACTGCGTGGTCTTTATTCATCAGAGCTTGAATGGAGCAAAAAAGTCCCATTTAAATGGGAAATTTGTATTAAATCTTCAAATAATTAAACCCAAAAATGCTCTAGAAGTGTGTTGATGTGCTATAAAAACTATGAGATTTAGATCGCCATAGATGATTTATGGACCATTTTCATAGGTTTTAATAATCTAGTATAATCTTATGTCATACATACTTCTATTGTTCATTCTTTGTACTGTCCAAGACACGTATGATGAAACACTGCAAGGCTTTCTTTTATTTCCAGTGTTATCAATACTGTCTCATTCACAAACATGCTGTTCACGTAACCGTTAAATAAAAGGAACACCATACAGAGGTTATTGAGGCAATGGACGATATTTTTGAGTATTTGGTACTGAGGAGTAAAATATAAACATGTTATTATATTAATATGACATTAATTTAAATCATGTAAATATACAGACACATTATTTTGCTATGCAGTAAGCATGTACAACAGAAAATAAACTATAAGAAATGAAATTTGCTGGCATTTTCTTCTCTAACCCATATCCTGTTACTCAGGAATGACTTGTCAGAAGTGCAACTGTTGCAGGTACTTTCTTTTACTTCCCATTGTACCAAAAGAAAGTGAGCTGAAACCACAGAATTTCAGCTAGTTTCAAAGCTTTGGGTCAGCTTTCTTTTCAGGGCTCATTTCTGAAGCAGTGCTGGCCAGCCTTAGTCCCTTTGGAAGTTAAAATCTGAATTAAGGCAGCTAAGGATACTGAAATCTTTTCAGTAGCTTTTCTCTGCCGGCTGGTAGCTCAGGGTCCCACAAAGGTCATGAGGACCTGAGGTACACAAGAGCCTATATGTGCTCTTTGCAGGATGGACCCTCTGCCTAAAATCTTTACTCTTCACTCAAAGCACACAGACCCCAGCAGCAATGGAAAGCCCCTCCACCAGCCTCTGCAGAATGCACATTGTCTGCTCACAGACTGTTTAATTCATGTTCTTGCCCACTTTCCAGTGCAATCACACATTGTACAGTATTCACATGTAGCATTCATGCAGGTAAGAAAGAACCCCACGAAATAAAGTCCAATGTCCAAGCTACATCTTACCTACTGGCAGTTTGGAGTCACACTCAGACGCTTGGCTCTGTCTTGTTCTCTACAGAAACAAGCAAAATGTGAACTTTGCTGCTGCTCCAGAAGAGATGAACAGTTACAGCAGATAACTATGCTGATTTGCAAACCATTTCAATAAAGAAAATCCAATTGTGAAATCATGTTGCTCCAAAAAGATTTGTTCAGATCATTAAAGGCTCCAGCTATGTTAAGAGGAAGATTTTTAACGGCTGAACTGTTGGGCCAAGAGCCAAAGCTGGAGACCTTTTGGATTTCTGCTGTTTGTCCACCATGTAATGTGTGTAATAATTGAGCAAACAGTCTTACCTCTGCCTTCATCAACATACTTATTTAATCTTTCTGATCAGAGAGGCCCAGCTAGCATTTATAAATTCCTATGCAGCTCTAGAGAGTGTGTACTTTTTGCAGGGAAGTCAACATAGGCTTTAAAGCTTAATACGTAAACTAATGAGCTGAAGGCACCAATAGACAGGTATGTTTTAATTAAGTATACACAGCAAAAACCTTTTAACTGTTGACTCATATAGATGTTTTTAAACTAATTCTTCACATTCCTTTAATTTGTAGTCCATTACATCCTGTGCAAACTGTAAAAAGGTTACCAAATCTTTATATGCTTTCTACAGGTTGAAATGAAGACCCACGTTGCAAAGAAATAATACATTAAATCCCCTTTTTGTATAAAGTTACAACTTCTTATGTGGACTTGTTCTAAGTTGTTTAAGAGCTGGAGCTACAGCAGTGCCTATTAATTTCACTATTTCCACTAGATGTATAGACTCCCAATTTTGACTCTCTCTCCACTGCTGAAAGGAGTGCTAAAGATGGTAGCGAAAACCAGCATAAAATAAGAAACTAGATTTAAAAGGAGGAGTTGGATTAGCAAAACAATATTTTGATCCCATTTTTAAGTGATGAGTTTCGTAAGACTGTTATTTATCATATAAATTTTAGACGCAGCTGCAGTTTTCTCTTCAGAGCCTGTGAGTAAATGTGGATGTTGGCGGTTCCTAGAGATTCATGTCCAAGCAAGGATGAATTCCAGATCTCTTGTTATTGCTCAAATGTTCTTCTTCATGGAAAAAATAACTTAAACACAGAAATGCACTAGCGTAAGCAAAGAGGAAGTCTGGGGAAGTCTGTGACGAAGATCTCCTGTTGCATTGCACTTACCTTAATGAGTCAGTGTGGGATGTGTTGTTCAGAGACTGATCTCCTGTAGGTTATTAGGATTCCTTAAGTAACATCTAATTCAAAAAATGTTGCATTTCAGGTCTTCACCACAATAAAAGTTTTGATCAAGATATTTTAAAAAAATTGTTTTGACAGAAGTGAAGCATATAGCTTCATTTGAGATGTATTTTTTATACAGTTTCATTTATTTAATTAAATAAGTAAATATTTAAATAGGATACTGTTCAAATAAAAGAAGTATTTATACTTTTTAGATCTTTAAATTAAATGTTGGGTTCATTAGATTTTTATCCAGTGTGATGGGGTTAACCAGAGCAATTTTTCAGATTTGTCAATTTTACCAGTGTTTGCACAACTCTAACTTAGTATTTTTTAATGAATAAAAAGTTGGATTAAAAGTATTTATCATGATGATAGAGAAGTTCGTAATAAGATATCACCGTGCAGCCTCACATGGCTTTTCATTTTAACTCACTTATCAAACAAGAATGGACACAGTTGAATAAGAATTCAGAGAGATGGTGCATGTGTTGGGTAGGTAGCCAACGGGAAGAATATTTTCATATAAGTAAATAACATTCTAGTCTTTTGATAATTTCTCACTCTTTAAAAAAAAAAGTTGAAAAACCCTATTGTTTACACATATATACTTAAGAGAGATTTGTATTTAAAATCTGAGATGCATCAGATAAGAATTTTTTTTTAAATATTGCTCTAATCAGAGGACAATCTGAATGAAAAATATAAAAATAATTTTTAAACAACCAGTCTCAGGCTACAAGGTCCCACCAGGTAATCAGATAAAAGATTATTTATGGGTGCAAGCCTGAGAAAATACAGCAGTCACCATGCACTACTGAGAAGTAATAGTCACAGAGACTAATGCTCTAGAAACCTATAGTGGGGTGCAAAAGACATTGCTTTTCAAAAATGGTGAAAAGGCTGACAAGGGGTTTAGTGGGTCCACGTTTCAGCAGCCCTTCCCATATACCTGTTCTGCTTCAACCCCAGCTCCTTGGCATGGTCGTCCTCCAGGCTGGCAGAGAAAAGAGCTCCCACCACAACAAAAAAACAGTTCAAAGTTTGTCTTTGCGTGCATCAGCACTGAGAGGGAAGTTCAGAGCTGTTGACAAAATTGTTATTGTTATGGACATAGTTAATCACACAAAGGAACTTTTAATTACCAAGGACCTGTACTTGAGAACTTTATTTAGTGGTCACAGGACAAGAGTCACAGCATATGGCTTATATGATTTCACAATGAGAATGGAATACTTCACATGCCTTGAAAATTACTGCAGCCAATATTTGGAGAAGTAAAAAAAAAAAAAAAGTCCCGGGGCTTTCCTCCAAAATGTAACATCACACACATGACCAACAAAAGACTCAGACAGCATTCAGTCACTCAGTTGTGCCTCAGGTTGCGTCTTTGAATTCTCTCAGTAACCTTTGTACTGCTATTTACCAGCTGTTTCTGAATTTGAAACTTTGCCTAAATTGCCAGGAAGGACAAGAAGTAGGTATGTCTATCTGGTTTTAATGTCTTACCTTTATTAAAATTATTTCACATACTTTTTATATTAAAAAAATCTTTTGTGCTCTCAGTTCTGATCTGTGCAGTCCAGTAAGTTTCCCTTTCTTTTTCACCATCAATCTGACTCTGAAGGTCAGGATTAGTTCTTTTTATGTGTAAAAATATGATTCATTTTATAAAATTTCTTTATAGCTGAACATGTTTAGCTGTTTGCAGAATTTTCTCTTTCAAATTAATCTTTTAAGATTGTTCTCAAAGCTCAAGTTGTATTTATTTAGTGTTTCCAGAACACTTGATCCTAACTGGGTAATTTGTATTAATAGTAATAACGATGATAGGTTCACTGTACATGGAAATTAATCAAAAATTCATTCAAAATAGGAAAAATATGTCATTATTTGCAAAAAGATGACTGGAATGTGTTAAGTACATAAATTGAAAACCATTCATGTGGCTAATTGTATATTAGCATCAAATACTTAAAAATACTTACAGAAGAAAATTGTGTTTGAAGAAGAAATTAAATAAAGCAACTGAAAATTAGTGGCATTTTCTGTCAAGAAGACTTTTAGAGCTTTAAGTTTATAAAAGACTTGTGGCTTGTGGTAGTGCTCGGACACTGGCTAGTAGACTGTGAAGAAATTTTCCCGATGACAAACTCTACAGAAACTTCATGTACAATTGCTAGGTGAAAAAGAAGTCAGATTTCTCTGTGGCTAAAATCTAAGTTGCAATGGAAAGTAAATGTTCCTGAAGCTTTTAGTTTAGCCCATCACGAAGGAATTTGCGGCTCCAGCCCAGAGATCACATCCGAAGTGTGCAAAGTGACTTGCATAAACCGATAGCAAGAAATCATCAGAAAATTTGCGAGCAAGGAAAATAAGCACTTATTTTCCCTCTATATTTAGTAAAAGTAATAATTCTGGTTACAAAAGGATATGTTTAACTGTTATCTTTCTTATACATTATTTTTACATATAATGTTGCAGATTTTCTTCCACATCTTAGCCAGCGCCCAGCTGTAAAAAGGTTGGATTCCTGCTGTCTCACAAATAGCCTCTTTGATGCTGATCAGCCATTTATTTGCTCTATCTATATTCTCTGCAGTTTTAGATCCTCTCAAGTTATCTTAGTTTGCATGAGCCCAGGTCAGTGACCTAGAAGACATGCAGGCTGCTGTGAGGGAAGATGTTCAAAGCCAGAGAGCCGTTAACTTGAGTTGTAGCCCGGTTCCCTGACAGGAATGACAGCTTGAGTGAGTTTATGAACTCAGATAAAACTTTGCTGCTCACTTAATTCTGCAATGATGAAAAATGTTCTGTGGATTAAGTACCAGATTGCATGATGTGGAATATTAGCACTTAACTAATTCCTAGAGGCATCAGAGAGATAAGTATTGCAAGCTGCTCAGACACAGACATCACTAAGGCTGTACATATATGTAAAAGAGATTAACAATAGTCCTAAATGCTCTCTTCAGAAACTCCATCCTTAGCTATATCCTTGGTGTAAAAATACAGAAACTGAAAGAGCAGAGTTAAATAGCTGTAGCAGAAAGTTATCACTCAGGATGACTGATTGCAAAATATTGATTTTTTAAAAATGCTTTCTTTTTTATGATTGACATGCTCCACTTGGATGTGAAATGCTGACATGTTAGATGTCATCACAGGCTCAGTAATGCCATGCCTACCTTAATGATTCTGAGACTGAATGCCTGTGAATAACAAGATCCAGGCACTGTGGTAGAGCATGACAACACCAAGAGAATAAAGTCACCACAGGAGACAGCTCTGGCAACCCAGTGGATTTTCATGGGAGGATAACGTTTTACCCAGGCTCTTATTCCTGCACAATCTTGCACAGAGTTACCAGAGAGAAATAAAGGCATTGCCAATGCTATAAAAGCCTAAATGCTCTGGAGGCTGGGGCTGCCTCTCTCCAGCTGAACTCAAATGAAACTTTTGAGCTGGAGAAGAGTGCTGTGAATTTGGAGCTGCAGAGGCCTTCCCTCCAGGCAAGACTTTGAGTATAAGATTTTGGAGGAGTCAATTTTTTGTTATGACAACTGCTGACATTTGAGGGCAATAAGCTGTCTAATCTAACAGTAATTTTGAACCCAAAGTTCAGCATGGGAGGAACTGAGAGGGAACAAAAGAATGTAAAGTTAAGCAAACAAGTGATGCACACAGAGAGTGAGTAGCTTTCCCAGTTCTGGGGAAATAGGCATCATCCTGCTAAAGTTATACATAGCACGGAAAGCAAGAGTAAGAGAAAGGACAGGGAATGGTACAAAGTTAGCTTTGTATCACCACCATGACTCCTGCTACTCTCAGGGAGCTGGAATTCAGCTATATCTGTTTATGTCATCATCTGAAGGAGACATACATAACTACTTACACCAAATTGGCGCTTTCCTTCCTCTGTGCCACTTTAAACAATGGCAGCAAAGAGAGGAAATTTCATATGATGTAAAGGAAGTTCCATCCTTGCCAATGCTGGGAACATTTCTCACCATTGCACATAGAAAGCATGGATTGGTCTAGCCTACAATAATCAGTGAGCACTAATAAAGAATTGCCAGCAGTTAAATGTTTGTTGTACCACTGATGGGAGACAACTTTTGGAATTCTATGCTTTTTTGCAGTCCCTTTCTCTCATTTCGAAGACATCTCCTGTTAACTTCAGAATAAAAAAAAAAAAAAATGACTGAAACTCCTCTACAGGATGTTCCCTTCTCAAACCAGAGTGAAGACAAGAGCAACTCAACTATTTGCCCGGACTTGAATGACTGGTGGGAAATCGTGTACTATATAGTACCCAAGTATATTGACTCCATCTGCGTTATTGGAATGCTTGGAAATGTATTCGTTCTCTTCACTTACTCACTGCACAAGGGGCCCCTGAAGATAGCTGAAATCTACCTTATGAACCTAGCTGTTGCTGATCTTATCTTCCTCATGTGCCTCCCTTTCTGGGCAGAGAACATCAGGAATGAATTTAACTGGCCATTTGGAAATTTCCTGTGCCGCAGCACCAGCACATCCATCAGCCTAAACATGTACACCAGCATCTACTTGCTGGTGGCAGTGAGCGTGGATCGCTATTTGACTTTTGTTCATACCTTGGACCACAGAGGGATACGGAGCAAAACTATGGCCAAAAGGATCTGCTTGCTCACCTGGTTCTTTGGCACCCTTCTCAGCATCCCAACCTTTATGTTTCGGACTGTGAAACACTTTCCCATGTGGAATATTTCGGCATGCACTTTAGACTTCCCCACCCCATCATGGATAATAGCTGAAAGACTGGTATTCAACGTAGTGGGGTTTGCGTTGCCATCTACAGCAATCATCTTCCTTAATTTCTCCACCATTCGCTCCCTACAAAAAAAAGCAAGAGAACGGAGAGCACTCAGAACAAAGAGTTGGAAGGATCACAAAGGCGCAAAGGCTACCAGGTTGATCTTTGTAGTGGTACTGACGTTTCTTTTGTGCTGGACTCCTTACCATTTTTTTGTATTCCTTGACATACTGTACCAGACAGAAGTGATCAAAGACTGCTTCTGGGGGGAACTGCTCAACTTTGGTGAGCAGTTTGGTTATACTCTGGCTATCACCAACAGCTGCATTAACCCTGTGATTTACGTCTTTGTTGGGAAATACTTCAGGCAAAAGGCTTTACAAGTTTTTTCACAGTTTATTCCCTGTGGATTTCCTTTGAGCTGGGTATCGTTCAAAGAAATGTCTTCATATTTCAACATGTTTCCAGTCAGGAGTAGTTTAACCTAATGGTTCTTGGTTATATCTTCATTTTGATATTACAACTTATTTCAAATGGCATTAAAAATGAATATGAATTGAACTGATCTGGTATTCACAGACCAAGCTAATTCTTTATTAAAGTAAATCACTTGACTGCTTATTTGTCCTCAGGTCTGCTTTTCTTTTTCTGTGATATCCATCCAAATGTATAACATATGATACCAGAATTTTATACCAAATGATCTAATCTGTCTTATCAATTATCAGCGACTTGAAAGAAAAACTCTTTGACAAGATATCAGAAGTCTGGTTTCTTTACAGAAAGCCATAAGCTGGCTGAACTTTTTACTGCATTGTATCTGTGATGACAACTACTATACCACCAATAACACTATACATAAAATTATAATATCTACTACAGAGCAAGTATGACCTTAATCTTCAGCTGATAGCTGCATTTGAGCAATTTAGAATAGGTCCAGTTATTTATAACAATATTTTAAATGGTTTAAACTTTCATGGTAGCACATGAAAAAACTGAATAATTTTTTGTGCATTTGAAATATATTCAGTGCATAAATATTGTACAAGACAATGTACCATGAAGAAAGTGTACATAAGCTCTAAAAAAAGCAAAGCAACTTGGTACCCTCCTCAAAATCTGACTTTTTTTTTGACCCAGTAAAATGTTACACAATTACTCATCACGTATGTAAAGATTCTTTTGATTTTTTATACATGAGAATATCAGGGATGGCCATTGATACTGTATTATTTTGGAATATCTTTCATTTGAGGCAAATCCTTAGATAAATATTTATATTTTTCTGAATAAAAATTAATAAACTGCATAACATCTCTTTTTACACCATAGTCTTGTTCTTTCTTATATTTATTTTGTATTTTGTCTTTTTCCCTGTTCCTTTGGGGAAGAGCAACTATATAGTTCTGCGATTAAAAATCCTTGCTGCTACCAGAATATAAAGTCTGGTAGTAGTTGCAGTAGTAGTAGTAACAACTTAACAATAATAGACCAGACAGGAGATAAGAAGGAAACTTCTTTTCCATCACAGCCACAATTGCAGAATAAACTTAAGAAAACTGAGATATCTGTTCCCATAACTATAAAAGTATGTGTACGTACAGACATGAAAGAAGAAGACAGGAGATATACTTACAGTGCAGCTTGTTCAGCCAGAAAGATACTGAGTGCAGAAAGGGGCATACAGGTACATCATTTGTATAACAGTATATTGAAGCAGGTACTATAAAGCCTGTTCAGTCTTGTACTCACTGTAACAGTGCTGCATTTTCCGCAGTCCTTTTTAGTGTAGCCATTTTGAATATGGAATTAATCTCTTATTTAATTATAAAAATCTGCCAGTTCAACTTCATTGCAATAAGATTAGCATTCATTTTTAACAATTCCCCCAAATATTTTGAACCTGAAAGGTGAAAGCCTTTTGAAGAGTTAAAAGTCTCTCTTCCTGCAAGGATGGTTTAAGAATTAAGGGTGGATTAAGGGATCAGGGAGGAAGAATCCCTCTTAGATTTGTTAGTTTCACTCCTTCCGTGACAGGCTTTTTTAAAATAAATGTCTGGATTAGACATTAGCAGTAACAGCAGCATGTGAAGTCTGCTGTCATCTGACACAAAAAACTTAATTCCAGTCTATTGTAAACTGTTGCACATTTATTTAATACATCCCTAGCTTAATTCGAAAAACTTCCCAGCAGAGATATTTTCGGGGCGGGGGGGGGGAGGGGGGGAGAGAAAAGCTAAAATAATGAAAAAAAAAGTATAAACAGAAGTGCCATTTTACAGTATGCATGAAGACCTTAAAAGGGAAAAATATCTTGTCTGGTCTGACTAATGCTTGTCCATGTTATGTAATATACACAAATAAAGGGAAAAACACTTCTTGAGCACTGTGGCATATTTAGGGTACAAGATAATAACTGAAAATCAGTCTGAAATCTGAAATCAATGGAAAGCATCCCATTTACTTCAACGGGCAAGTGACAAGGGCTTTTGTGAAAGTGCTGTTTCTACTTTACACGTGCACACCTGTCAGGCAAAGCATCTGTAGTTTAAATACTGTTTTAAGCCACTTAGCAGGGTCTTGCAAATCTATGGATTTACTCTCCAATACAAATGTACATAAATGAAAGTATTTTTAATACATGAAGTAAAAATTGATCAGCTTCTCTCATTACTGATTGTGTGAGCTGTATTAATACAGAAAAATATGAAGCGTAAATGCAATTTACTCCACAGCAAATTCAAAATTCTATATTTAATCAGAAATAATCCACTGCACAGATACAAGGTGAAGAGTGAGACTGATAGCAGTTCAGCAGAAAAGGATCCATCCATTAAAAGTTGAACATGACCCAGGAGTGCCATGCCATTTCTGCCTCAGGATGGGACTTGGGATATTTTGTTCTCTTAAAAGAGGAAAAAAAAAAAAAAAGCCCGTCAAAACTAAAAACATTAAAAGAAATTTGAGTTTACTAAATCCAGTGTTCAAGGGCCAGGAAACGCTTGACCTCAGACTGCCTCTGGAATCTCAGTGTGGCCTCCTTCAGTGTATGAGTTATAATACAGTCTTATCTGACTAAGCTTTGAATTTCCAACATTGCAACTTAACCACTTCTGATTTAGCTTTGTGTCACTCTGCCTTATGTGGGAGAGAAACACACTTACATAAACCAAACAGTACCCTCAAGAAACTAAATTATCCATCCTGTATATTAAATAAAAACAACAGTATTGATAATACACATGCTACCTTGAATTTTAAAAGAAGTCTTTGAAACAACATATAATTACACAGAAAATTTGCTGCAGTGACATTATATAGACACAAATGAGTCAAATAATCATAAAATAAAGAGTGATTAGGAAGAACATTGTCATCAGCACAAATGTAGGAGCCTCATCCCCCTTTCCTTGTAGCACAGTAGGAAGCCTGACAAACAGTAGACACCACCTTTGGTCACAGGAAAGGAGGGGTCAAAACAATTTCATCACAGAAAAGGAAGGCAGGGCTTTGGGTCCATGAGGAGGGCAGAACTGGGGATGCAAAAGAATTCTACTCTATCAGCTCAGGACACACAGAGAATAGCTGGAAAAACAGATCCCCTAGGCTGGAGCATGCAAGAGCACCTTTTTTTTTTATGAAGGGAATTTGAAGCTTGGAGGCAAAACAAGCCCATTTGAAAAGCATGCCAGTTTATCTTAGTTACTCTGGTGTTTTAGCTGGTTTTTAATTCGAGTTTTCTGTAGTTGCTGTTCATTGCCAAGCCTGCTATTTCACACATGACTGCGAGTAAAATCCTGAGTGTCTTTCCCAGCTTGCTGGGCTAAGTGAGGGACCTGCCCCCTCTTTCCCTAGCCCCAAACAATAGAGAGCCCTTGCAACTAGTATGTTTCTCCCTGGTGGAGAACGGCCATGGACCCATTTAGTCATGGGTGTCATGCCCTATTTTAATTCTCCAGGGCACACTGCATTGCAAATACCTATCACACCGAGCAAGAGAAAATGTTAGCAAAGCTCTGCTCCAAAGGAGGACAGAACACATTCTCCTTTCTTTCTTTTTTTGTTGCTGTTGCAAAAAAGGGACAGTCTTGCTGGATGAGTTCACTCTGCAGGTTTATACGACAAACCAGGATTTGACCCATTCTTGAGTTTCACCTCAGTTATTAAGCATGGCTTGAACAGACCCAGCTGCCTCTCAGTGTCAATCCATGGGCAGCAATGCATCATACTACCTTGTGTGAACGGTAAGAGGGGAAAAACCTGCTTCAGCATTCTGCTCTTCAGTTTCTAGCAGGAGAACCTTGTCCACACAACCTACTTTGGCCATGCCGTTGCCACAAATACAGTAACTCTCTCTGCCATCAAGCAGTGGCCATGGGAGTTTATTAAATTACATGATACAGTAAAAAGGGATCGATGAATTCAAACCTTCTCCCTTTAAAGTATATGTGTGGCTGGCTGCAGTGCATTCTTCAGGAAAACACCTTAGGAAGTAACTGCTCAAGAAAACCCTCTTCTGCCATCTTAATCTTGTGTACTGCAGATTTGTTCCAGCAAAATCTTCACTGTCTGCTAGTGACATTTTCTTTCAGGAGCTGAGGCGTATTTTCCATCATCACTCTAATCTATAGCTACAGCTGGGAGAGATGTTCTGCTCTGGGAAGTAATTCACACTCAGAAAAGTTCATATTTGGTTTTATGCATTGCTTTTTATCTGTTTGAACTCCTGCACAGCAAATCTCCAGCCACACATTAGGAATGAAATCAGCCACCACCATTTCCCAGAGGAAGAGATGGAATAAGTCTTACATCCATCACACAAGACTAACTCAACAGATAAACTGCAAGGTCCAAACCCTGAAAAATCTTTTCAGATTGTCCCAATATCTTTTTGCTGTATGGACAAAAGTACTTGTCAGGTAACTATGGAGTGAGAAATGCTCATCACTCAGCACTGGGAGGAGGATAAGTAGAAATATTTAATCCGCAGCTTCAAGCACTCCTTATCTGACTGACGGAACTGTTCTATGAACAACAGGTTAGAGGTCAAAACCTCACCTCATGTACATCACAGTAAATTGAAATCAGTGGAGCTATACCTACTTGTACCAGCCAAAGGGCTAGTCCTGAACAGAGATAGTGACTTTGAGTGCCTATCATTACACCATTTTAAAATTACTATAATTTTTTCAAAGTCAAAAGAATTACATCAATGTAAAGCTAGCCTAATAAGAAAGACTCTCCATCTCTCTAATTTTTTTGTCTGCTATGCTTTTTAGCTATAAAGCTTCTGATAAAATTCTCTTTCATGTGACAAAACTGCTAATGCACACTGTCAAAGTTATTGGGGCTGGTGGGGATTTGCCCTTTTGCAGGACAAATCATGAATAGACAGAATCTGTGATCAGCCTCTAATGATAAAGTGAGACACTCATTAAGCTCAGTTTTGAAAAAAGTAGGTGAATTGCAAAAGAAAGCCAAGACTTGATACTAAGTTTAATAAATGGAAAAGCAGCTAAGGCATTTTCAAAAAGGATAAAACAAGAAAATTTAAAGATCAGGCTGCCTATTCTGCAAAACTTTAGTCAGTCTCTCAAGAACCACAAGAAACACTGAGCCTCTGAGTGAGGCCTCTTGCCAACATTGCTTAACTCTTATCTGCTGGTTGCATGCCAGCTTCCTGGCGTGGATGCCAGTAATTCAAAAGGCACATCACACACGGTGAGAACATAAAATCTCTCTGACACCGCAAGCGGTAGGCAGACAATGGGTGACAATAATGTCTGATGGGATTTAACACCCTACAAATATGTTCTAGGCATTATTGCAGATAAATAGTAATCTATTGGAATAGCAAAAATTATTTGTGAGATGTAATGAAGTTTAGCATAGTTTTGTCTCCTTCTGTCTTGCCTCAGACATTTGGATGTGAAGGGCTGCAAAGCACCACTGGGTCAGCTAAATATAGAGTACTGCAACTGTAAGAAAACGCCTTTGTGTACCGTCATCAAATATATATCCAGGCAAACTTTCTTCTTCCCAGGGTATGGGAGAAAAGCAATACTCCGCTTTGTTTGGCAGCTACTTCAGGGCTGTTAAATAGTAACCCATAACTATCAGGCTATCACGGAAAAGGTTATCATTGCCCTATTAACAGAAGAGGGAATTAATGATGGCAGAAGATTAATGCAACAAACTGAATTGCAGTTATATGGGAATCTGTGTAGACTGCCATTTGTCAATGGTATCAAAATCCCCACAGCCAACCCTGGGGTACTCTTTATGGCTTGATAATAAAGGAGAGAAGTAAATTCAAGCTAACAGAAAAATACCTACCAGAAGCAAGTTCCAGAAAAGAAAAAGTCCTTCTTTTATCAAAGGACTTTTAGGTGTGCATACTACTGATGCTTCGCACATCCTAAACTTCAAGGCAATTGTCACTGCAGATCAAGAGTAAAATTCAGGTGCTCAGTGACGCATTAAAGACACACACTTCCCTTGCACACATGGCCTTGTTCACACCAAGACTTAGTATCTCTTCGTAGGCCTACCCAATACATGCACTTCAGCAGCCCAAGGGGAGAGGATAGTGGTCTAACTACCAATTGTACAACCAGTATCTCAACTCACCGAAATCACGGGTCACTAGCTCTGATCCCAGCTATACCTACTCAGCCCTTTGGCTTTCTGCAGCAGCTGTATTAGCACCACTCAGCTGACACTGAAGGCTTGCTTTCAGCAGTAAGACTGTGGCCAAAGGTATTCCAATGACTAAGGCAGAGGTGTGTTTTTTGAGAGACAATTTCAGTTCTCACCACTGCTACAGGTTGGGGTTTTTTAAATCTTGGAGAAATCCTTCACTTCCATAATTATTTCTAAAGCAGCCTTGCTAAACTGGACATCAGATTGCTCCGGTTTCCAGAGGCCTTTTGGGAACCAGCACCTCTCAGGTGCTGGTAATTCACCTTACCCACTGAAGGCACACTGCATTCACGCTACTTAGAAACCTCATTTGCCCTGAGGCTCAGTGGTGTCAGAAGGTCCCCAAGGAGCCTGCAAGAAACAGCATCAGGCAGACAAGGGAGCAAGGCCCTCACTGTGGGGGCAGATGGGGTAGTTTGATAGCTGGGGATCTAATTGCAGCCTTGTAGGCTGCTGTAAGCTCTATGTGCAGCCTGGGTTTGCTCCTAAACATACCAACAGTCACCCCAGAGGTAACCCCTAGACCAAACAGTATAGTCAAAAAGGTACTTTTGTTTTGACGCTGACGTGATCAGCCCTATACATAGCAGGGTCACTGCCACCAGTATGTTTCAGGTCACCATCAACAGAACGAGGCTTAGAAATTTCACAGATGTCTTGTGACACCCAAAAATAAAATAGGCGTATGATATTCAGATACTATAATAACAGGGGTTATCAAGTACTTCATCTAGACTATAAAAGCCAAAATTGTACCTATTGTCTACAGGCATATAGCACTTACTTTAAATGTGGAGCTCTCACCCAAATCTTCGCTACAATGCATGTCTAGCTGGTTTTTGCATTCTCAGAGATGGCTGCATTTCTGTTGTTCTGCTTCCCATGTGCTGAATACAGAGTATTTATAGGTTTGTATATACTAGTATAATATTAGCCAACTAAAAGAAGCATTCATATATTTTACTGTGGAAATAACCATTTACTTGGAATAGCAGGACAAAAAACTAACTCTGTTAGAATTAATCATATCTCATCTTTCACGCTATGGCAAAAATCAAATATCCAAGTATGCTGCATGTTATCCAAATAATGTCATCCTCTAAACAGCGTTTGATGTCCCTGAGAAACTACACAAAAATACCACTGACTGATCACTTTAAAAGAAGTCGTCCACAGAGAAAGCATGTAAACCAAGGGCATGGCTTCAGTAGAACAAAATTAGATGTGTGATGTTAGACCTGTATTGTTCTTCCTGCTCTGCTCTGCTTCACTTCCAGGCATTCTACACAACGCATCCTGTTTATTCAGATGAGCTGTGAAGGGTCTGGAGGAGTTATTTTGGGATACTGTCTCAGACTTTAGGGATACTGATGTGAAACACAAGTCCCTTAATGTACTGGATTCTTTACTCTTTTTTCAAATTCTGACTACTCAGACTAATATCAGTGGAGTTTTCTTCTGCCCTGATTTTGGTGAAACACTTCCTTTTCCAGTTCAATTATCATTTTCTGATGCATTGGACAATACTGTATCCAGTCATGTTGTGGAAGACATATCTGAAGTCCCTGGTCACTGGTGGAGACGTCCTGAAGTAGCAGATAACGGCAGATGATGATGGCCTTCAGCGGGGCTCTGTCACAACCCGTGCTGGACAGACCAGGGAGGGGTCGTGATGTGTTCACAATTCCCTCGGGCTAAATTAAGGTGAAGCGACACCAAACGATCAGTTGAACGTTTTATTTATGGCAGAAGCAACCTGAACTTAAAAGGCATAACTTTAGCTGGCATGGTTTCTAAAAACAAGATTTGGCATGGTAACACACGGTAACCATACATCACCGAACATACCCTGCAAGCCTTGCTTTTTTAGGGGTCACTTCAGGGAAGAAAATAAGGAAAGCCCTCCTGCTGAGTCAAAGGGTTTCAGAGCAGACCCCCTTGCATTCTAGGCCTCTCGCTGAGAGAAGCCCGGGGACGGCTGGTTCCATCCCTCGTCCCAGACTTGGGCAGTGGTTTTATGTCTAAAAGGAGGAGGTGTAGGGGTTACGGGAAAAAAGAGGGGGGGACAGAGAGAAAGAGAGAGAGAAAGACTTCACCAGGCCCAGGCCCGGCGTTGGTCCAGCCAGCCTAGAGGTCCAGTCCCAGAGGGGTGCCCCCCCCCACACGGGTCTTCAGTTCATGCCCTTTTATACATCTCCTTGTCCCTCCTTCAGGCGGGCACTTGAACTCATTAGGCTAATTAGATGCCACGCGCCGTTTGTACTTTCAGAAACTTCAGGAAATGAGTGGGTGGGCTTGGGGGTCATCCTGGGAGGAACATCTCCCTCCCTGCAGGCAGGGCCGTTCTCTGACCCTTGGCCATACATGGTGAGCTGCCCCGCTCAGCCTGCCAGAGCAGGAAACCATGCGCCCTCTGCCCCACCCCGCCCTCCGCGCCCTGTTCCTGACCGGCTTCTCACCTGCGGTTCGTTGTTTGTGACGCAGAGCTTCCCCCACCACAATGTTTGAGACATCAACTCTTTCAGTCTCTCCCAGGCTCCTCAGTCCAGCCCCAGAGCCTCTCTCTGACCCCGCCAACGGGAGCACCACACGCAGCCGGCCTGCTCAGCGCGTGCTGGCCCGGAGCAGGAGAGCCCCTGCAGCCCTGCTCTGAGGTACCGGTCTAGTGGCAGGGAATCAGGAGACAGGAGCCAACAGTACAAGACAAATGTGATGGACTAGTCAAGCCATCTTCCTTTTAGGAAACGCCAGCAGTATCTTCCCAGATGTCCAAAATATCTTCTTTTTGTCACACGAGCCGATTGGGAAATACCTTGGTTTGCCCAAGGTTATTGCTATGTGAAGTGACATTTCCAGGTTCCTGGAATGTGTTGATGATCACTTCCTTCTCCAAGTGACACGAGCCAACGGGGAGAGGTGCTATGCTGGACCTTGGTCTCACCAACAAGGAGGGACTGGTGGGGAATGCAAGCTCAAGGGCAGCCTTGGCTGCAGTAACCATGAAATGGTGGAGTACAAGATCCTTAGGGCAGCCAGGAGGGCACACAGCAAGCTCACTAGCCTGGACTTCAGGAGAGCAGACTTTGGCCTCTTCAGGGATCTGCTTGGTAGAGTACCATGGGATAAACCCTGGAGGGACAAGGGGCCCCAAAAAGCTGGTTAATATTCAATGATCACCTCCTCCAAGCTCAGGAGCGATGCATCCCAGCAAAGAGGAAGTCAGGCAAAAAAGCCAGGAGGCCTACATGGATGAACAAGGAGCTCCTGGACAAACTCAAACACAAAAAAGAAGCCTACAGAGGGTGGAAACAAGGACAGGTAGCCTGGGAGGAAAACAGAGAAATTGTCTGAGCAGCCAGGGATCAGATTAGGAAAGCCAAAGCCCTGATAGAATTAAATCTGGCCAGAGACATTAAGGGCAACAAGAAAAGCTTCTATAGGCATGTTGGTGATAAAAGGAAGACTAGGGAAAATGTGGGCCCTCTCCGGAAGGAAACGGGAAACCTGGTTACCTGGGGTATGGAGAAGGCTGAGGTACTCAACAACTTTTTTGCCTCAGTCTTCACCAGCAAGTGCTCCACCCGCAACACCTAAATTGCAGAAGGCAAAGGCAGGGACTGGGAGGATGAAGAACGACCCAATGCAGGAGAAGATCAGGTTGGAGACCATCTAAGGAACCTGAAGGTGCACAAGTCCATGGGACCTGATGAGATGCATCCGCGGGTCCTGAGGGAACTG
>JAVKLA010000040.1:6672381-6717555 GCA_034782735.1 Sagittarius serpentarius
TACCACACTGAAAACACAGCGCTGTACCAGCTACTAGGAAGACAATTAACTCTATCCCAGCCGAAACCAGGACAAGTGGAAAGCCTGTCTTTTTACGAGATGTGCATCTGAGGCCTCAAGAGATGAGACAGAGGGAAGTGGAAAGACTGAGTGCATGAGAGGAGCTGGGGAACTGAGAGCTACTAGGGATATATGCTACCTCACGTGGTAGCAGGAAAGGATTAATGACCTTCCTGCAAAAACACATTCAGAAATGCTGTTGCCAAGAGAGAGAGGTAGGAAGGTCTGTCAAGGGCTGAAGAAGCTCCTAAGGATACGCATGGAGAATTCTGTGGTAACTTGAATTGTTTTGCTTGATTTTTAGTACGTGCGTATTTTGTATGATGCAAATACTTAAAATTGATTAGTTAAATATTTCAAAGTATTTTCTCCCTGTACACAGATAAAAGAAGAAAGCACATTGCCAAATGGAATGTTAGTAATCTTCTGAAATCTCAGCATCCTGCTTTATAAATAGTCTGTAAGTGTAGGCAGATTGCTTCCAAACAGTGTGCACCTAGGGCTAAAGTTCGCATTACAGAATCACAGAGTAATTTATGTTGGAAGGGACCTCCTGAGATCACCTAGTCCAGCCCTCCAGTGCAAACAGAGTCAGCTACAGCAAGTTCCCCAGAACCGTGTTCACTCAAGTTTTTAGTATCTCCAGAGATGGAGACTCTGCAGCCTCTCTGGGCAACCTGTGTGCTAGTGCTTGGCCACCCTCACACTAAAAAAAACATGTTTTCTATATTCACATGAATTTCATGTGTTTTAATCTTCATCCATTGCCTCTTATTCTGTCACTAGACAACACTGAGAAGAGTCTGGCGCTCTCATCTTCATTCCCTCCCATCAGGTGTTTATATATGTTGACAAGATCCCTCCTAAAGCCTCAGGTTAGAGTCTCAACTCTCTCAGCCTTTCCTCATAGGAGAGATGCTCCAGTCCCTTAATTATCTTAGCAAACCTGCACTGGACTAGCTCCAGTAAGTCCATACTTTCTTGTACTGGGGAGTCCAGAACTGGCTGCAGCACTCCAAATGTGGCCTTGCCAGTGCTGAGAAGAAAGGAACGATCACTTCCCTCAACCTAAGAATTTAAACAATCTTTATACATGCACTGGGTCACAAATAGAGAAGAAAAAGTTAAAAATTAACTATAAATGGACAGATACAGCATTGTAACAGCGGAGCAGAGAGCCAACAGACCTTAGAGATTTTAGTTATCATACAAGAAACAACAACTTCAAGGCTGAGAAAGGCACATGGCCAAAGTAGAGTACAGGGGGTTTTTTTAGGGTGCCCTCCTGGAACCTGGAGTTCTCCACTCTATCTTAGGTAAAGAAGAAGACGTGAAAGTGTGTCACATCTAACCCAAGAGCTAGAAGTCTGAAGAGCCCTTTCCTTGGGATTTTCCACCCTGATTTCTCTGGCTTTTTCTGGTGAGATCCATGTGATCTGAACTCATGCTACCCTGGGCGGTTTAGGTGGGAGATTCCTGGCCTGTGGCTCCCAGTAGAATTTAGGATCAAGATATCCACCCAAAAGTTTGGCTCTGCCAAGGGTTGTGCGATTCTGCCAGTTCACTGACAGAGTTGCAGATGTCCATGGGATTTTTAACAACAGAAATTTAAGGACCTGTACAATTAGATAGCAAAGCAGTATCAATGACAGTGGTGCATATACACTGATGCCATGAACCTAAATGCCAAATTATCCCTGTTGTTACTCTGTTCTCCAGCCAATACTGTTGCTTTAATCTTGTTTGCCTTTTTCCTCTCAGTGGTAAATAATGCATAGCCCATTTAAGAAAACTGGACCAGACCTCAGGTGATGGCAAAGAGCTTTGCTGAAGTCACTTAACTGGAATGTGGTTTGTACCCTTGCAGGAGTTTTTGCTCAGTTATAGGAAGACCCTGGGGCTGAACATCATGCCATTTTTAAAGTTCTCTTGGCAGAAGCACAGAATCCCCAAACAGCAGTGCAATATCATAAAAACACTTCTTACAAAGCACTGTTGTCCATTAACTACCTTCTCCAAGGGACAATTTCCTACACACTCATCTCTAACTGCAGGTACTGCAAAATGGGAGCATGGAGGAGTACAAGGCTACAGAGGCAGTCTCCAACATCGTGGAGCCTTTACCTGCAATGAGGCTAGTCTGGATTTACACTTCTGTGAGGGTGCAGAGAATGAATCATATCTTGCATATTAGTGGAAGAATTCTTGCTGCATTGTCCTTTTGTATACTACATTTTTAATACGTATTACCTTTGTTGCTTGGTTACTCTCAAACCTTCCGATGCAGTTTTTAAAAATACATTTATTGCCTTGCCCATGCCATCTCTACTCAAAAAGAAGAAATCAAGGAAGCAGTGCTTGGCAACACAGAGCTGGATGCTGGCTGCTTCAAACACCATGCAGAACTGACTGACCTGTCCATCACTCCCCAAGCCCTTAGCTGCTGTATCTCCTATGTAAGAACAACAGTGTCATGGCAGAGATTACTCTGACCTGCCTAAAACTGCCCCAGAATTATTCCAAAGTGTGTCTGATGAGGAAAGACCAGTTATATCTTCAGAATTGCCAGTGTTTACATAAACAGATACATAAACTGTGGAGTAGGAGCTCTGGAATAGAACACCATGAAACAGTGACAGTAAGACACTAACAACTGACTTTCCCTTCCATTTCCACTGTGTGTTGCTGACAAGTCCTCCAAATAGAAATGGATATGCAAATGATCCCTAAATAATAACATGTGCAAAACTCAGAGCTATAAGATGGATTCGAAACACGAATTTACTTGGTGTGAAATTCCTCTCAACAAGCATTCTCCCTCTGTCTGTGAGATGGAGGATGGTGGTAGCTATTTGACTGACTTTCATGTGAATCAGGCGTGCTCAGGAGATGTGTCTGGACCAGCACCCTGGCTAATTTTCATATTCACATGACGTTGTATGGATTGCAAGCCCTGATCTGAACACTGACTCAGTACTCTTGGATGGCCAGAAGCTGAGTACTAGACTCACATTTTAAGAAAGCTGGAAGCTTTTCCAGGTGGCTTAGAGATCAAGGCATCCTTTGGAATCAGGGAAGAAAGCTGTTGTGTAGACACAGCCTTCACCTTGTCTCTGCAGCTGAAGGGAAATAAGAGACATCTTTTGGGCTAGTGAAGACATATTTAACACACTTACAAAGTGCGAGCTCATAAAGAAAAGCATTGATTTTCTGCGAGAAACATTTGAGAGAACAAAACTGAAGCTTAGGATTCTGTATTGTGTGTATAGTCTTGACTCAAGTGGGAGCAATCACAGAGAGCAATAAACAGAAGTCTTACAGACAAAGAACAGTTTGGTCTGGAAAGAAAAGGTCCATGAGGTAAAAAAAAAAAAAAAAAATCATAACAAGCGCTGTAGCTAGAAAAGGGAATATGAAAGGATGAAAGCTACATCATTTTTCTTTTAAGTCACAGAGTGATGCACATTTTATGCTCAGGAGTTTTGAAACTAGCCAGGCCCAGATCCCTGGTGGCACAAACAGCATTTTTTTCACTAGTGTGTTCTAGTTTGCATTCATTAAAGACAGCAAATGAACAGAAGCGTCGCATTTATAACTCATGGCATGTGGACACCCAGGACTCCTCTACCTTACATGCTTTGTCAGCGTAAATCAAAATCATCTCCCCTCAAGAGCACATTCATAAGTTTAATACCTTGGGCAGTCAAACTCCTTCCTGCTGCGTGTGGACGAACAGCAACCACTAAACCTGCACATATTCAGAGCCTGTGGTTGTTGCTACTATTTCTTCTGATGTTTTAGCACCTCTTAGCTCTGGCAAGCAGGATCCAATTCCCTGCTCAGTCACAAGTCTTGTCCATAGCCTTGGCAAGAGAGTCATCTCAAAAGCAGCTGTCATCACCCGCTCTGGACCAGTCTGCTCCCAGCAGGATGCCTCCTCTCCTGTGCTATAGAGCCGGGGCACAGACACTGCCCGTGGGCTCAAGTCACTGCTACTTGAAACAGGGCCTCCCTCGGTGGGAGCCCATGGCCCCAGCAGAGATCCACAGCCCTGAGGGTCATCCAAGGATGCAGCAGAGGCAAGTGTGACTGAGGAGGAATTTGTGTTGGGTACAGCTGCAGCAGGGTAGGACAAACTGGAGAGCTACGGCCCTGCTCTGAGCCGCAAGTGAAGATGCAGGTCACCAAATGACACAGGCTTTGTTTAGCAGGTGCCAAAAATCACTACTGACGTCCATCCCCTCCTCCGTAGCTCTCCCACAAAAGCCCACCACCTCTCTTCCATTTGCCCAGTCCTTGAGTAGAGCCCAGATCCCCATGGCCTGCCCAGGGACCAGCTTTCCCAGTCTCCATTAGCCCCCCAGAAGCTACGTGTCCTACTCCCACTGACCAGACACACCAAAGAAGGGAGCCACGGCTGGCTGCCTGGGACCGTCAGCCAAAGAGTGCCTAGAAGACACCATCCAAGACAATTGTGCAAGAATAGCAAAATTATTATGCCTTGAAAAGCACAGCTAGAAACCCTTTACCGAAGAAGTTCCTGGATAAAGATGGTGCTTAACTCCACCCATGTGTTAGGGAATCTGCTTCTCAGTGGCTGAGGAAATGCGCTTGCCTTGCTAGGAGCTGGCTGCGGTCGTGTTCAACAGCTTTGAAGGGCAAGGGCCCACGCAGTGAGCGCGGCTGGCATGGTCCAGCTACAGCCACTGCAACAAAGTTTTTCTCTATCACTCTGCCATGCTGCCAGGGAAAATCTGAATGTACTTACAAATACACTCCAGCAAATCATCTGTTAAGCTGAATGATGGTTAAGATCCAAGAGTGGTTTTTTATAAAATCAGGTAACTGAGAAGATGAATCATATCATTGTTTTAAACAGTTCAGGACTTACAATGTGTCACACTCCACACACTTCTGTGAATTTTAGCTATTTGTATAGAATTTCAAATCCCTTTTCAAGCAAACACTTAAGGACATTATCCCTTATTACGGAAAACACTTAAGCATGTGTATTACTAACTTCGATTGACTTCTGTTTAATTGTTCTGCTGAATGTAATCATCATGCAAGATTACTCACAGGCAAGCCTTGTGGACACTTAAAAGTTTGATTTTTTTTAATGATGTAGAAATCATTATAGCATATAAAATGCACTTCCTAAGTTATACGTGGTGTAGGTAAAGCAAGTTAAGTCCAGCTCTGTACATATTTTAACATCACTGAGTCTTTGTCAGTCTCCGCACTATCCTCTGAGCTACTGGCAGAATCTGACATTTAGACCAATTAAACTGGTATCACAACTGGCATAAAAACTGCACTAGTATGATCCCACTGAGACAGTACAGTATTATGTATCCCAGCACAAACGGGGGTGCAGGCAGAATAGAAAGCATTGTTTCAAGATGCTGACTATCAAGGTTTTTTCTAATAAAATAATGTTGGGGAAAAAAAAAAAAACCAAAGAGATCAAATCTTGAAACATTTTTGTGAAGGTTAATTCACGTACTGTAACACATGGTAAATTAACATATTATGCATATTAGCGTTGACTTAGTAAACCTCATAATTGGAGACTAGCAAGATAATGAGAGCTCTTCCATTACTTAAAAAGAGAAGAAGAAGAAAAGGAAGAAAAGTTGAGCTTTCTTACTTGTGTTTTGGTTGGCAGAGAACACACCTTTGAGAGTGAGTTTGATAAGCAAATATCAAACTCCATTTCCAAAAGCAGTAATAAGCCATATCTTACTATGACAGATAACAACAGTTACAAGTGCTCATAGGCAGTCTGCTTACGAGTTGGTGAATTCTCTTTCATTTCTTCCAGAGAGCGAATGAAGAGGTAAAGGTAACTGATAGTCGTGGCTGGACCCCAGCCAGCAACTCAGCACCACGCAGCCGCTCACTCACTCCCCTCGCCCCGCAGTGGGATGGGGGAGAGAATCGGAAAAAATAAAGTAAAGCTCGTGGGTTGAGATAAGAACAGAATGTACAATTCCAATGTACAAACTGTTTCTTCAATTAGGATTTTACAGTAAAAACAAGGTGTACTGAGCTGCTGTTTTGCTTAGCTTTCTCTGACAGTTTAGACCTTCCCTGACTCACATCACAAATTGGCTGAAATGGTAGCTCCTCAGAAAACCAAAGGGGGTGATACTAGGATGTTACAGAGAGGAAAGAAGCCACGTGCTTATCAGTCCCTGAACCTGATGGCCTTGGCCCAGGACCCGCTGCAGAGACCAGCGGTCAGGGCTGGTTCCCTGAAACACAGGAGAAGCTCAGGAACGCCCCGTTTTCCTATCAACAGAGAAAGACACTGCCTGTGATTTGGAAACAAACACCTCCGTCCTGCCTCAGGGCGGCTGGATGCTTGCACCCATAGCTTCCTCCTCAGCTCTGCAGTCTCTGTTCAGGCAGATGAACTCACTTTACTGTCCTTTCCCTGTATTAACTTAGCTGCAGAGGTGAGTTTTGCAAAAGCACCAAGCATTAAGAGCTATTACTCAGCAACACAAAGATGGCTCTAGTGGACCTGTTTGGATAGCTACACCTAAAATGTGTAGTGCGGAAAAAAAAAAACAAAAACAAGCCAAACATTTTTCAAGTCTTCAGTGTTAATCTGAAAAATCTACTTTTTCTTTCTTCTCTTTGCATGGTAAGTTTAAATTCAAGTGATTGCCCCCAGGGTAGCCATATTGATCAAGTAATTCAGACGCAAGAGCACTCACCAGCAAAGCTCAGGGGTGGCAGAAATAAAAATACTGCTCACCTTTATTCATCATCCTTACTGGCCTTTTCTGCATCTTCACAAATATCTGTTAAAAACTATTCTTGGGGCTTCATACTTAATAGGAAGCAGCATCAGTAAAAAATCAGGTCGAGGACAACAAGGAAAGATGATTATGATGAAAATTGCACTTGAAAACCTCCTCTCTTAATGTCAGTGTGGATCTTTGCATTAAATGATATGAGAGGCTTGGGGCAATGATGTAGAGGCATTAATGGTTAATGTAGTGGGACGCGCTCCTTTGTAATTGCCTGCTGTCATTTCTGCAGTGTCCATGGGATATTGTGAAGAGAGAAGGCCCAGTTTACAGTCCCATGTCAGTGGATCTTCTCAAACTTGGAGGTCATTTTTCTTTTTGAAGGAACTGTCAAACTCCATTGTATTAACAAATTTACCTGGAGGGGCATCACCCCTGATCAGGAAAAGGAAAAAGGGGCTACATGGTATTAAGTTACAGCTCTTAAGAAAAAGCTGTGTCCTGGGACAATACTTTTGGCCGGTGTGAACAAAATTCAGCTATCATGTAAGAGCGTTTGCCTCCAATGGAATTGGTATAATTGCTCCCCCCTCATTTACATCTGCCACGTTTGGCCTGTTGACTGTTCTGAGGAAAGTAAGCAGACAGAGGTAGAAGTGACGTGCAAAAGAACAAAAAGAGCAAACACCATTACAAGGTACTAAACAGCTCTGAAAGGCCAAGAGAAAATGGAACTCAAGAGCATCACTGAAAGCCTCATGCTTAAAATAAATACCTTTAGTGCTCTAAAAGACACTTCTGGCACTGGGTACACAGGGACAGACCATAATGAGGGTGAAGCATTTGATTTTATCGAATAATTCCAGGAAACATTTCAGATCTATTAAACGTTACTAAGAGATAAATGATACCAGGAATTGTATTTCCTAAAAACTTGTACCTCCAGAAAGAACCTGTTTATCCCATTCAGCGCTACTGTTTCCATTCTCTCATGTCGTACTTTGCTTTTCTATTACCTTTCCACCCACAGTACCAAGTGTTTGTGCGCACGTCTGGCGCACACACGTATACCCACAGGTCCATGTGCTATCTGGCTTTCCATCAGCTGCAACGGATCCAGATCTGTACAATACTAGTCACAGCAAAACACACACCTAGCAATACCCATGCTATGGTCTTACAAACACTCTCACAGCACACTGGGCAGTGTTTCGGCTTTTATGGTTCAGCACACCATGCCTGCATGTTTTCCAGTCTCTTGACCTGCCATTTGGCCAAGAACTGCCAGCATTACAAGGAACAGCGTGCTACTGTCAAATGCCCTCAAACTCGCAACTCCTTTCACTTACACATAGCCACAAACCTCCCTCAGACTCTGTTGTACACACAGGAGGAAGCGTTTTCAAACTGAAGAGACAGAAGAGGTGAAAGGAAGAAAGGAAAGAAGTGCTGCGAGATTCACAGAGTTGTTGAAGCCACAGTACCAAACAACTGCCAAGTGTTAAAGTCTAAAGGTGAAAGTTGAAGCTGAGACAGGCATTACTTATTTCACCTTTGTGCCCATGAGCTACAGCGGACCAAGCCCCATTTTACTGAGTTCTGTCCTGCGGCACAGGTGGTCCATACCCCAAAACCAAAGTAACTTTCCTCCTGCTTATATAGGCACACATCTCTGCTCCTCCCTGGAGCCTTCCCTCCACTCTTGGCCTGCAGGAGTGCAATTTACCACTCGTGCTCCTACTACAGAATGCAATCAACAACAGAGAAAATAATTACATACACAAATGAGAGGCTGTGAACAGAATTACACTACATACAACTATCTTACTAATCCTCATGACAAACATCTAAGGAGCTTGAACTGTTTCCTTGCCTGTGGGCCCTTAAATACTTCATTGTTGCCCTTCAGTAAATTCTGCTTTTATCTGATCACTCTGCTTCACTACAAAACAGCTCAGTTTATCTGCCACAAAAAGGCAGCTTTATGAAGTCTTTTGTAATCTATGATAATACCAGATGGCTTAAAACACTTATTTGCCAGAAATATGAATTGGTAGAAAAAAACATCACTTAATATCACATTTGAAAGGTTGTTAGCAGAAATCACTAACAGGAAAGAAAAAAAAAAATGGAAAAAAAGGAATACTTGAGCCTGGGTAATCCTCAATTAGGAATGCAGTTCAAGGACACCGGCTAATGTTGCTCCGGGTTGGTACATCATCCTGGTGGCTTTCCATAAATTCTCAGTTAGCCGGAGTGTCATAGGCTGTGGAGTCTTAGTCTCCTCTGCTCTCGGGCCTGACCTGGAGACATCA
Source organism: Sagittarius serpentarius (assembly GCA_034782735.1). NCBI lineage: Eukaryota > Metazoa > Chordata > Aves > Accipitriformes > Sagittariidae > Sagittarius > Sagittarius serpentarius. Next base: position 6,681,518 of record JAVKLA010000040.1, read on the forward strand.
GGAGTGTCCTTGGTACGCCTTAGTATCACGAAGAGAAATAGACCTTCTTTGACACTTTCCTTGGGTTGCGATTCCAGCTTGTGCCATCCTGTATCATCTCCCTGGGGCTCATCTGAGCAAAATGAAGTCTGGTATTCTGGCCACGAGGATACAAGCTTTAATTACTGCAGACTTAAATTCAGAGAACCACGAACACTTACTAGTAGCTTTTATATAATTGTTTTCTTACACGCAACAGATGACTCTCAAAAATCCTGGGAAGCACAGACTGCAAAGCAGAGGAGTTCGTAACTCTACCAGTTTTGATCTATGAAAGAAAGCATTGGGAACAAGTGAAATAAACTGCTCTAATTTTTCATACTTTCCTGGGATGATCAATGACTAATTCCAAGCTGTTCCCTATTTATCCTCTGTGGTCCACATTTCTCCTCAGCACAGCATTTGATCAAATATCCTTGATCACTTCTATGAGCAATGTTTGGAAAAGCCAAGAAGAAACTTGTCCACCTTGCTTGCAAAGAAAAAACCGTTCTCCCTCTCTGTCTCTCTCCCTCTATCCCCTTCTGCTTATACAGAACCTCTTTAAATAAAGAAAAAAAATTAAGAGCGTTCAAATAAAAATACTGAAATTGGAAGTTAATCCACATTAGGTCTTGCTTCAGAAAAGGGGGAGGAGGAGCTACACAGGGTGGGAGTCAGCTTCCTTCTTAAATGAAGGGTTACTGTTTGACAGAACAGTTATCCAGTCATTATACAGTGACTTCCCCCCGCCCCCGCCCCAAGCTGTAAGGACATTACAAAACACAGTAGAAAATTATTTACACCTGTCATGTGTGTCTCATTATTCAGGGATGTGGCACTGCCACCAGTACTTAATCCTGCCCAGCACTTAGCCTTCTAAGATCTCTTTTCAGGTGCTTGTAACTAAATGCCTGTGAAGTGAGCATCATACAAGCATCCTGAAAGGAATTCGTCATTTTGCATTCTTCACAGGGTTTGGAAGCTAATAAAGCTTTAAAATCTCCACAGAAAAACAGAAAGTGGAGCTAAGAAATACATCCTCAGTAACTACGTGTGGCAACGGGCCTATGGGAGATGCGGTAGGTCATCACACAGTTAAAGAGCACTTTGCTGACGCACAACAGAGGTGGCTTAAAGTTGTACCAGCTAGGTTAACTTATTTCCTAACTTTTGACCTCCATGCAATTTTAAAGTTGTTTTTTTCCCTCACTATAAAACTTTTTTTAAATTTTTGAGGTACAGCTGTATAGCCAGGTAGGTAAAAAGCTTTAACAGTTAACTGTTACTTTGGGAGACTGTTTTCTGTATTAGTTATATTCATAGGTAGAGAAAACCAACTCAAGGAACAAATTAAGATATTTATTTATGTATTGTTACAAATGTGTGTTTTTTTTTCATTAAACATATTTAACAGGACAACCTATTTGCACTCAGGCCTTTTCAGCATTTTAATAAGCTAAAATATACACTTTTGGTGCCATATAAATTATGGTCAAAAATAATTCTCAAAGACATACTGAGAGGACAAGAACCTTAAGCAAAATAACTCAAGTTGAAATAGTCAATTCCCTTCAACAGTGGTTTCTATTTCATGAGATTATATTCTTTACACTAGCAAACTATATACAGACAATACCACAAAACTACTATAAATGCAAAAATGTAAAAAATATACACATATACACAAATTGCTGTGTTTCTGTCTGAGCTACCTTACTATTAAGAAATCCAGTAAAAATGCATGATTTGTATTTATGTATTTAGTTTGTATTATCTAATTTGTTAATTGTAAACAAGATTCAGCGCGTAGAGCAACTTAAAACAGTTGTCAGAAGCTTAAATCATGAGGCCTGGAGACTGAGAAAACTATGCACACTAGGGATCCAAACTGACATAAATACCCACACCTTTTCTGACAATGCCTATACTGCTGTCAGATTTAGGATATTGAAGAGATTTAGAAGTATTTAACTACTCTACAGAAATTCTTGGATTTCGCTGTTTTACAAAATGCATACATTTCAATATCTAAAGTAAAACCAGTATCACATTTGCAGGTATATGGATCACGTTCAGTAAGAGCGTCTTGTTCATGACCATTTAACAGCTTTTTGGTTTATTAAGAAACCTTTCTTGGCAACTCAGTTAAGCAACTGTAAATGAAAGCAAGCCATGGATGTTCACAATCGACCACTTAATGAGAAAATAAAAAGACGCATCCCTTAAGCACATACAAACTCATTGCTGACTGACCTAATGCTTCTCATTAGGCAGGTACACACAGGGTACGCTGCGTTGCTAACAAGCTGCCAAATTTAAGAACTGTCAACAGGTGTTGGAAAGAAAATGGAAGCTGCCTTTGCGTGGGTGTGATGATTTGTTGCTCTCAGTCACCAAGATTCTTAAGCATGGGTTTTGGTTTGTTTTTTTTTTTTTCCAAAAGATGGCTGTCTTTTTTCAGGTACTTCCCAGGCACTCATCAACGTATTATTTGAAGTGCCAGGATGCTTAAGAAAATCCAGGATGACAGTTCCCTCTATCGGGACAGTATCGGACTAAGTAATAGTAGTAGCAGTAGCAGTGTTAGTCACTTCAGCATTAGAGATTTTGAACATTAAACATGGACTGTGTCAGTTTAGACCCACTACAAATACGGAAAGTGCTAGTATCTATAGCAACTGATTTCAGTGGGAAATTCAAGTACAATAGCATTTTCGCAGATCTCCTCGTGCTAACGGAGAATACAGTAACGTATCCACAGGCTTCCATTTCCAGGAAATATGTCCAGAGTCAAATCTCATTTTACGTATTTTTCTAAGTGCTTGAAAACTCTTACAGGATTGAGCAGAGCATTTGATGAATCCCTTCTCATACACAATATATACTTTTTGATTTAAAAACCAAGCTGCTCCATACAAGACACATTTTGAAAACAAGGTCCTAATGTAAAGACTAGTTTGGTGAGTTTTCTGGGTTTGGGGTTTTTTTAAACATTTTGAAGACTGCAAGATTATGTTACAACTGAAAAGTGATGCAGAATATACAAAATGTTGGAAAAAAATTGAAATCAATTTCACTGAAAAGGCTCAATAAAGTGCAAGCAGTAAATGCAAGGGTTTACACAATGAAAAGTGAAGTTTAATAAATTTGTACAATCTGTATTGCTGACAAGAGACACTCTATAAAAGTGTTTTACCTTGACAGCATGCCCTCATATAAAAATATATTCTAATTGCATTGCAGTACAATCAGATCATGACAGAACTGAAAATCAAATGGATACTGATATGCCACTGCTCCTTTTCAGCAATGTCAAAAAGGAAGAAAATACGTAGTTTTATACTATTACAGTATACTCCATTTAACTGGATGAACTGGACCAGCCGAAATTATATAGTATGGTATTTGCACATGAAAATGATGCATTGCTACTTACTTGCATTGACTCATCACCACTTCTTGAGAAGGCATTCAGGAGGTGCCAAATTGCAAACATGGAACTCACTGCTGTGCAAAATGCTCAAGCTTAGCAGAGCTCTCCAATTACTGGACAGAAGTATGAACTGCAGCAAGTATTTTTACATCAGAAAATATTTCATGTCATTAAATCTGTGGGTATTTGTCCTCTCAAAAGCATTTCCTTCTGCTTACAGCAAGTCGTTTAACTGAAATAACCAGGTCTTCAAAGCGTACCACAACTTAGATGATTCCAGTGAATGAAAACAAAACTCTGCAGTATCACCCGTCACCCAATGCAGGAACTTGTTTGTAACTGGAGTTTTGTTACATGAAAAATAATAAAGCAGACTGCAGAAGTCTTCCCAGCAGAGGGGACATTTTCAAATCATTTACCCTCCACAGCCAGATTCTTTGGTGCTCAGGAATAGCTAGTATAGTATCAAGATGAACAAGCAGTAACTATTTTCCTTCATACGCTCCTGTTTGTTCTGTAAGGCCCATCAGCAAAGTTTTTGCTAGTGGCAGGTATTAAATAAAAGAGGGAAACTACTTCCTCATGACCCTTCGAGACTGAAGTCTGACCAATAACATCTAATGTCCCACTTTCAGTGGGGATTTTCCACACAGCATATTTGCAGGATTTCCACTTATGACAAGCACAAGACTATGACAAACTTACATTCTGCCTAGTCATCCAAAGTGTTACATTGTTGAAATTCAAAATGAGTATTTTTCTACTGAGAATAGTCTCTACTTTTTATCCTCCAGTTTTTGCTAATACAAAGAAAAAAGTTTATTCCTGCACAGCTAGTGCTGAGCCTTTTAACTGCCCAAAAATGGCATAATGTCAATTGCTTAATAAGGCTCTGTGGAGACCCTGGTCACCTATTAAACTGTAAATAATGTCAGTATCAACTTTGAATTTTGAAGTTTTGTTGTCTTTTTTTTTTTTTTTCAAATCTTCTCACCTATCCCCAGTTCAAATTAAAATGACCACAAATACCCATTGTCAAATAACTGACAATGCACAGTTTAAATTATCTTGTGAGAGCAGCAGCTTTGCAACAATATGAACTTTAAATAAAAGCAGATTATTAACATAAAGTCTGTACAGAATTTTAACTATGAAATTATGAAATAATTTGGTTTTACTTTACTTAGGATTTCATTCTTACAAAGAACTGTTGGCCACAATAATATTTAACTGCTGTTTTCCCGAAGAATAGTTATTTTTAGCATTGTAATTAGTGTAACAGAAGACAAAAGGGTTTTTACATATAGTGAGTAGTTTAAACGAATTTAAGACACTTTTCTGTAGGATCACCATCAAATGATGCTCTTTTCAATAGTTTGTGTAAGCTTCTAAACCACAGAAAGGATAATGCACATTACATTTTATTCACGCTATAAAAAAAGCACAATATACAGGCCATATCCTTTAAAGTGCAACACAACAGAACATTTCTGCAACATTCAGGTTCTTCAAAGACCCACAAAAGTAGGTATTTAGTATTTAGGAACAAATGCTGTTCATAGGTGTATCAACATTGAATCTAAATTCTGAACAGTTATCAAGCTTGCCTTTGCTGTAAGTGCCACGCTAAAAGCGATGCTTATGACCACTAAATGATATTATCTTATCTGCTTCCATATTACATAGCCTTCATGTCTCATGTCCAAAATGAAAGCTTTTATCCTTTCGCCAGTGAAGAGCACCTGCAGAGCCCTTTATTGAAGACAGTTCTTTGATTATGCTCAGAAAACATCTTTAAAGTATACCTAGTTTCACCATACAGGCTACTGCTTCAGATGTTAACTCTACCAAGAAAAATATGGTAAACGGAATAGAGCAAGCATGTCTCTTGAGTTGGCAGCGCATGATTCGCTACGTTTGGCACTATCTACCAAATGTATTGGTAACACACAGTATAAGCAAGTACCAATTTGCTTTTCACTTCATAAATATTTTTGGTTGGATGTTTTGCTAGTAATTGTTGAAAACCTCATTTGTTCCTGAGATAAGCATGACAAAACAAAGCGGGCTCCATCTAAAGCTGCCAATCTTCTGCATTTCCAGCCTTGCTACCTGCCTGCTGAGCCAGATTTATAATCTCAGTCCTCCCCAAGGCGCCACTTCTGAGACTCTTCTTGACGCACATCTGGCCTGATCTGGTTTCTCATTCCACCCAGGACATTTGAGGTTGCCTCTGTTGCAACAATGAAAGGTTTCACCACAGTTGGTGGAATTTGGCGGAGGACTCCTCCTACTGCTCCGGTTACTCCTCTGTTCTCATGCTCACGAGCAGCAGTCTCATAGATGGTTTGGGCTGTATCCGTAATCCCCTTCGAGAAATTAACAGAAATTAGTTACATTGAAAAAAAAAAAAAAGCAACCTCTCCTAATTTTATGGGAAATTTAAAGCACTCAGCATTTGTAATACAAATCACAAAGAGGACAACTGTAGTACAACTATACTGATACAAATATGATTTAGTTCTTCTAATGAGGCTTAAAACAACACTAATATGAACTTACAGATGAAAATATTCATTTAACTTCTGGTGGCACTTCTTGTGCATAGAGGAAGAAGCTGTGGGGTATGGCGAGCTATTAAAAAATGACAGAATTCACTGAAAACTCCCCAGCTGAGACCTAGCTTCCTAGACACGGTATCAGGTGCAAGTAAATGCAAATACAATACAAAAACTACAATAAAAACAGGCCAGCACTCTAATTTTTAATACACTGTCACGGTAAAGAGAGCTTTCACTTGTTTTAAATCCAGCATTAATGCTTAAACTCTAACTACCTCAGAATTAAGAGTAACTGGGCAGGGGGGGTGGGGGGCACGCGGAAGGGACAGATGACGCCGCGTGGGAAATCAGGTTTACATGCCTCAGAGTAACTGTAAACCCTCACAACTGTAGAACACTGAAGTCCTACTTGCACTTATCTGCATAACATCTTTGTTTAGTTCTGCTTCTCTGACTTTTCCACGCAAGGTTTCTGTCGGTTTACGATTACTGATGAAGACAGTCTTGTTCAAAACTTAAATCCCTTTCTTTATTTGGTCAGCTTAAACTAACATCTGATATTTTATTTGCAGTCTTAGGAAATAATTCTTATTTTTGGTTAAGGACAACTACTTTTGCACTCACCTCTTTTACTACACTGTATGCTTTGGCTACACCTTCCCGTAGGTCTACCGGCTGATGAGCTAAACGATGGCGAGGGAATCGTTTGATCTTTTTTGCTTCAATGAAAGTAGGCCCTGGTGATACCATGTCATATGCAGTTTCTGCAGCTGCCTGAAGATAAGGAGCAAATGCAAATGTGTAAGAAGTCTTACAGCATCTGATCACAAATTTAAGCTACTAACGAAGGGTGACATAATTGAAATAAAAGAATTCTAATTCCACAAATAATACTCGCATCAAATTAAGGTTTTGTATAAGAACTTCTGGAATGGGTGCAGCTGTAACTATACATTAAGTTCCATAATGAAAGAATGAATGCTGTAGATTTTGGTAGGGTTTTTTCCTCCCCCAATTGCCATTCCTTCAAAGGCATCCTCTAATCCATACAAAATACCCGATAGAAACTGAAACATTTGATCAATGGTATGGGGTTTTTTACAAACTCACAAATATACACATAATTCCAGTCACATGAATAACAACACTATTTTTTTATTATATGTGTTCAAGCTTAGGCACATACACAATTTTTGCAAAATTAGGTGGTAAAAGTGTATTTTCATTATGTATTTTACATTAAGGAACATAAATTTATTAACACTTTAATCAAAGATTACTTTAGGGTTACATCCAGAAAGCTTTATAGACTTCGTGTACATCAACACTATTAGTATTGGTTTTGAGGCATTTTTTTTGTTTGGTTGGTTTGTTTGGTTTCGTGGTTTTGTGTTTTTTGAAATAAGCACAGATAAGCTGACATTTTAAAAGAAGTTAAGAATCTACTACTGGAAAATACACGTGTGAAGAACTTCACTTTCTCAATATCTGATTTTTTTGTGCAGGTGAGTATTTTAGTATTAAACTGTATGCTGTAATACATTAAAGACATTAAGAAACATATAACAGCTTGGGTGTTCAGCAATACTTTAACACAATTTTGTAACCACTGCGTTCGATGCCATAGTTCTCACCTCACAGACTGCTGCAAGCTTTGCCCAGTCTCTGCTTTCCTATTTATACAGCTGCTTTTTATTTTTTAAGACATGTTCCCAACCTTAAATACATAGCATTAAGATATTAGCTTAATATAGAGCACTTACTAGCAACACTTCTGATTTTATGTCTAGCTCCAGAAGTAATACACTGTACCTGTATAGTCTGAACCATTCTGTTTGTTAGCTCCAGTGCTGCCATTGCAGTGGAAGTACCAAAAGAAGCGGCTCCTCTTTGAAAGCCTCTTACAATACGGCCATCCTTTCGGTACTGCTCTATTGGTAACCACACCAAGTCTTTCAGACCTTGGACTGAAAATGAAGACAGAACAGCATAGTTAGAAAGTTCTCTTAGATATGCAGAATGCCTTGAGAGGAAGTGAAAACAACCGTCAACATTGTTTGTGGTTCTTTTGGTTGAGTTTTGTTTGTTTAAAACAACTGCCATATGTGTCTGAACAGAAGTAAGAATTAACTTACCTAACTGCACTAGCGAATGCATTGGCCCTACTCCTCCCAAAATTCCTGGTAGCTGGTTTTTCTTTATATCATTAAGCCACTCACTGATGGCATAGGAGAACAATTTATCCACACCTAACAAACTAAAGTAAATAAAATTATTAGTATTTTTTTAAAACATACAATTCCTAATAAGACAAATGTGTTATTCATTGAAGCAAACAAAGATTCATTTAAACAAAATGAAATCTGTTTTCAAGTGTCATCTTTTGTTGCTATTGGCTAACCCAAGCGTTTCACGCTTATGTGCTTCATAAAACAGAAGTTCAAGACTGCATAATCACATCCAGTTCAATAAGAGATTAGCACCAGGACTAGCACATATTTTAAATACTGTCCTGAAAATAGATGTTCTTCTTGAACGCTACGTGTTTGACAAAAACTAGAATGAACGAATACTTGTAAAGTCAAAAAGTGTCTTGAATTTTAGAAGTTAATCTTATCAGAGAATTTGCTTTTTGTTTGCTATGTTCAGTTACTCACCATAAACTCGTTCAATCTGCAATACCAATGTTAATCTACAATTCGATAAACTTACCCATGTCTGTAACAAAGTCTCTTCAGCTTTAATTCTGAGCAGTTTAACTGAGCAAGCCCAATAAGAATCCCAGCTAGTGTCCCCTGTAAGTAAAATATTTTATCACGTTAGTTTACTCATCCTGTACAATCTGTAGGTAAGAAATAATTTCATCATCTCAACTCTTATTGCATGTATTTCTGTCCAAAATTATTCTCCCTCAGTCTCCCAAAGGCTACTGGTTACAGTGATATGAATTATGTTACATGAAAACTTGCAGAAGATGGAATCTGGCTTAATTGGCTACTCTAAGAAGAACATCTGCATACAAGAGAGCTTCTTCAGAAATATTAAGATGTAACAAATTATGTAAACATAGTTCCAGGCATCCTAAAGCTGCTATTTCATGTTTTGATTTCTTTGGCAGCAGTGCAAATTCAAGAAGTTGCTGCTTTTACTTGTCCATATTTTCTTACTGATTTGCCATGACTGGGCACAAATCTGGTTGCGCAAACAGGATTTTTTGAAGTTTGCTCTGCAAACTCAGTATGATAACCAATACATATTTTAAAAAGAACTAAGAACATTTTTTTAATCTCTATTAGATTCTGCCACTGCCACTGAAGCCCATACATTACTAGACTGCAAGGGAAGGAAACAAGGAGGGAAAAAAAAAAAAATAAAGACAATACTTTATTCTGGCATTAATGAGGAAGAAAATAAAATGCACACTTCTGGCATCAGATAGTGGTACCACCCTTTGAGGGGCACCACAGCTGTGTAGAAAGATTTCCCACCAGTCACTGACTTGATAAATGTGACTTTCAAGTCTCATTCTGAGTTGATCGTACCTGGAGGATCCACCCCCTAATTTTCAAATTAAGAGTGAAACAAGATTAAGCTTTACTGAAACTAAGGAAAGAAAAAAAAAATTCTACATTTCTCAAGATCACATCAATAGTGATTAAGAAGCATAAAAATACAACCCAACTCATGAGGGGAAAAAAACAAAACAAACAACATCAATATTTTGTTCTACAGCATCAGCATTATACACAAACCTGATCCATTGATACATGTTTGCCATGGTAATCAAGCCGTATTGGAACTTCTGATGTAAAACGAAATTCTCTGGGATATACAAAGGAAATTTTACAGTGAGAAACATGAAAAGAAAATAAAATTATCCTTCCAAAAAGAAACCCACGGTTTCCCATCCTACTGGAATAGGCTGCCATACCCTTTTCTGTAAACCACAAATCCTCTAGTTACTGTGTTAGTACTTCAAAGTAAGTATAAAAAAATACAGTGGCAAATTCAGCTTTTCTTGGTTTATTAACATCTAGTCAAGATCAGCATTTATAATAAATTTAACAGTCCTGCAGAAGTGCTACTAATCCTCCTGGTGAACATCTTCCCTCAAGTTTCATGGCATGAATTTCAGTTACCAAAAAAAAAAAAAAAAGCATGGCTAATGATGGTTCTGTGGGCAAAATTCAGCCCTGCAGCTGGAATTTTCTAAAAAATTCTGCTGGTGATGTACGTGATGAAATAGGACTACAGTCATTCTCTCATAATTTGGCTCTGCACTGCTTACCAAAGAACACAACTGTTGTTAGAGGCACTTATGATCTGAATACAGAAGAAAAAACTTCTGTGTAACAAGCTGCAATTTTCATAATCAATTCCCAGTCAGGACTACATTAGAGTACCTCTTGTGGTATTTTAATCTCGTACCTCTCTCATGACATCCTCTTCCTTTATACACTCTCATCTCTGGTTATATTAGACCTAATTTACATTGTTAGATATAAGAGCACAAAGACTGCTCTTTTCATTTATTTGTAAAACATCTCATTACTGGTTCTGTACATGGCAGAGCTTCAATTAATTTTATTTTTTTGTGCACAGTAGTGCGCAACAGTTAATGAAAAAAAAAATCACGTTACCTTCCAGTGATAGACACAAATGTATTTGATTTCCACAGTCAGTCAATAAACAAAAAAAATGCACCTTGTCATGAGGTCTGAATAGTTTATTATCACACTTTCTTAAAACATTCAGCAGAACAGCTGTGTGTCACTGGAAATTTTGTAACGAAAGCTTACCTGAAAAATACTGGTTGATCACTGTATGACGTCACTTCTTGTGAGAAATGATGATCATCACCATTAACCACATCCACAGAATCAATGCTACCAATTTCATTTGCTTGCTTGTGTGATGAGAAAGAAATGACTGGACTTGGGTCCTTAAGGCCACTGACATGCCTGGGCAAGCTACATGTAACTTCAGCACCAGGAGACTTTTTAACTATGATAAGAAGTTACACACAGTAAACCGACTAGTATTTTTCGCAATGATTACAAAAAGATTGTGTTTATACAATTACCATGTCCTTAGTAAGCACTAATGCTTATTAATAGGAATTACCAGCAGGACAATATTTAAATTCTCTTAGTAAGATAATAACTTAGTTTTCAATAGAAATTATTACTAGAATCTTAAGTTGAGGTTTATGCATCAGCATAAATAATCTATGTAGTTTTGATGGCAGTATTGCAGAGTATTTCATTACCTATGCGTTTCAGTATGACACCTCAACAGAAATAGGTAAAGTATAGCTGCTAACAAACTCACAAATATAGTTAATAGGAGAAATATGCTTTTCAATATATACTGTTTTTTGCATCAGATAGTGTAGTTGATTAGAAGTAATGCTTTAACTGTATACAACCATAGTACTGCTTATTTATGATCTTAAACTCTCTTTCTTTCTCTAGGGGTTACACAGCTTTAACCTATTAGACAGACATACTCTCCTATGCAAGACATATTAAATAATGTATTTGTTTTGTCTAATAACTCCTAATATTATATACACAGTCCTCAATTTTTTCAGAAGTTCTAGTTAAATGCTCCAATTTTGGTGAAACCTTTTATACAATGGAGATCCCAGGTGCTGAAGACCTTTGTTGGTATTTATAAAACACAAAACTAAAACACCCAAAATTTCTGTGTTCTAACAAATTAAGTTACTAATGTTGGGGTTTGGTCACTAACAGAAGTTCTTTTACACACACGAGATTCACATGTGAATTTACAGACATGTACACACATTAAAAGAGAAAGAAGCAGCACTTTCATATTAGATTTTTGCAAAACATACCTTCAGGATCTGCAGTAACTAAGAGTTCTACTTCTGCAGAGAGGCTAGTGAAAAAATCCTTCAGGAAAAACAAGGCATCCTAATGTAGAAAATAAAATAAAATCAGGTAAAAAAAAATAGAAAAGAAAAAGAAACATACCAATTCTCTAAAAAATATTATCTACTATTCCAATTCTTTATTTCTATATGGATACAAATCAGAACACATTTCTTCCTTTTCATCCTTTAACACATGCAGAAGCCACATAAAAATCTAGGACAGAAACCAGAAAGACCCTCTTGGTCATTGCCCCCTGCTACACATAATTTGACTTCATAATCTATCTAGCTCTGTCTTAAAACTCCAGGGTTGTTTTCATCATCTCTACTCTCATTTTGGAAACTTCCAGAACCCAAGTGTTTTAATGGCTCTAAATTTTTCTCTGATTTCCAATAAAAGAGTATTTAAGTATAGTTTATATTCATCTCTAATACTACCAATGTCGGACAAATTATTCCAGATCAGATCTTGCCACTGCTTCATTAAAAGTCATTAATATCTCTGCTGTTAATGTCTTAAAGTTATTACATCCCATTGTCTTTTTCTGACAGATGCATCACACTGGTGCCTTGTTCATCCTATCATTAACAACACCCAGACTTTCTTTTACTTTTTTGATTCCAGCTGATAAGCAGACAGCTTAAGTAGTAATAACAAGAATTTCTAACATGATTGCATGCATTTCTATGCTTCCAAGAAAGCTGTGGTTAATTTGCAGAATTTGTAAAGGTGAATTTTGTTTATGGCACAAAAGATAAGACTTGGAAAGATAATCAAGAGGGAACATATTTCCTCACTAGATGGCAGTATTCCCATGCTATTTTTCTATATGAAATTATTACAAACTACAGAGTTCAATTTTTCTAACAGTAATATGAAAACCTGGTCTCTAATGTGTGCTGATGGAAAGAGAAGGTAGGTATGGAACTCCTAACTCTGCTCCTGAAAAAAACCCCTGTATCTCTCTGCAGATGACAAATTAAGAAGTAAATGCCTCAACAAACAGTTATAACTGCCGTTTTTTTTTTTTTTTTTTTTTTCCCTTTTTTGCATTGGCACAACCAACCTGGTCAATATTGAGGCGAAGCGGCATTAGTGAAACACGTAAACAACATTCCTGTGGGGATCTGCCAGACTCTGGACGGACATGTAATGCTTTAACTGTTAACTGAAAAAAGCAACAAGATAAATAAAAGGAGTAACATTCACAATTATTACATCTTAGCACACTAGCTAGGAAAAACCTTTACTGCAAAACCTCTGTACTAATTTGATTCCACTTACCAATTATAAAGCTAGTACTGAATAAATAACTTATTATGGATATTATAAAAAAGAAAATTAAAATAAGAAAAGACCCCAAAACAAATTCATAAATCCTTTCTAGAACCAGTAAGACTATAGTATATCATAAAACTACAACTCTGCATGTGTAGTGAGAAGTCTAATCATACTCATACAAGCAAGATGTTTGTTCAAAACCCAAGTGTGAAAGCTAACAAAGTAGTCCTGCACATCTCCGACAGAATCTTAAAAACATTAATATCTGACATACTAATTTTCAAAGTGATTTTTTAATTAGTTTTAATATCCACAAGGAGTCAAGCAAATGACTATCAACAAGTTGTATTACTTCAATGTTCCATGACCTCGTGTTCCTTCATCTGCAAGATTAAGAAACATATACAATCCCCACAATGATAGTCCAACCACTATAATTATAATGAATTAACATATTCCATAACTGTACCATGTTTGAATGTGCTTTTCTGGGCATCTCCTTACTGCAGTAGAGATAAAGAAATTTATTCATCTGTGATGTAGCTAAGCGATCTCTAATCTCCAGGTCTTGAACAATAAAAACCTGCCGTGACACTGGCTGCTCCAACAGATTGGATTCACCTTCTGCACCACCTGGTGGGTATACCTCATGCTGGAATTTCACCTTTTAACAAGGAAAGAAAACCAGCATAATCAGCCTCAGTTAAAAATAAACTTTAAAAACAGAATAATAATTTAAAAAAAAAAAAAAAAAACAAACCACACCACACATAAGAACTTTAAAAGCTGTCTACTATTTTAAATTTACAGGAATAATATTAAGATTTCTGAAAATCACTCAGATTTTTGCACATCCAGCAGTAGAAATCTTCCAGTTCCTAGTTCTGTACATGTTCATATTTTGGGATGCAAACTCGAGCCAAAACAAAGAGTCAGTGTAAGACAAAGAACAAGTTTTGCTTTTCGTTTCAGTATCAACTCTGCTTTTTCCTCTCAATCCTGACATTTTTCTTACATCATGTTGAAGCCTGTATCAGACAATCTTGCAATTCTTGAATCCTGCACCTCCTACACTTAGGAAAGTAAGGTTTTCTCCCTACCAACACACTTCTCACGTAGCTTCTTCCAGCCTCAGTTTCCTTTTGCCTTACTCACTTTAGTCCATATAAATTCTAATCCATTACCTTTCTTAAGTTCTAAGGAATTCTGAATTCTCTCCTCTTCCTCATCTCTTGACATAGTTCTCATTTTCAAAGACCTGTGGTTACCTACAAATGATTCCCTGTCTCAGTAACCTCCATAGCATCCTTGCCTGCAATGTCATAAAGCAGAGCACGCATCACAAGCAGAACAGTGGCCTCTACCGGCCAGATACCGAGATGCTAAGAAACGCTGTATTTTCAAGTGCCCTGTACTCGAGCTACACAAGATACCGAACATTTTAAGTATTGAAGAGAAAAACAGATGTTTATTGTAAACACTGCTCAGAACCTTTATGTTTTTGAAACTCTTCTTTTCTCCTTAATTTCTTTTTTAAACATTATTTTTATTAAGCCTTGTAACAAGTTAGGGGTTTAGAAGGAAAAAAAAAAAAAAAGATGACTTTATGACTCACTAAATACCTGCAAATTAAGAGAGATTACTATACTTTATATATATATACTTATATAAATGAAGTTTTCCATGTGGAATATTAAACGCTTACTTTTTTCCTCTTTTTTTATTGCAATGTCATGGTTTTTCTAGAAAAGGCTAAAATAAGTATCAAATATTTGAAGTGCTAACGGGATGAATTTTAAGCTCTAGAAATGTACACAGAATATAAAAGACACTTAGTTTTATGTAGTACCTTTCATGTTTATGGAAATGTTTGAGAAAACCTTATTTTAAAAAGTTTTTGTTATTGATCCATTTAACATGATATTTGGTTAACTCCTTGCTGATATTCTTCACAAAGCCAGAATCAAGCATCTAGTTTCTATCTTAGAGCTAAGCACAGGCTTAAAACCAACAGTAATATACTTATGGCCTGAAGGGTGCTAAATATCTTAGGCGAAATGCAGGAATGATATTATGATATAATCAGGTGTTATTTAATATCGAGTTATCATCAACTGATATACCAAGTGTCCCGGTTATTTTGCTAGAATATTTAATTTTGTAATAGGTATATCAATTCAGAGTAGAACGGAAGACAGAAAACCAGAAATTATAAA
Source organism: Sagittarius serpentarius (assembly GCA_034782735.1). Taxonomy (NCBI): domain Eukaryota; kingdom Metazoa; phylum Chordata; class Aves; order Accipitriformes; family Sagittariidae; genus Sagittarius; species Sagittarius serpentarius. The sequence continues at coordinate 6,696,930 of JAVKLA010000040.1, forward strand.
ATGTGGTTATAATAAACAAACACTTTAAGAATATTACAATAAATACCCTTCGTCTTTAGAAACATGTTTCTTCAGCAAGTTAACAACACTATGCTAGAAGAACAAATGCATTTTTTGTTAAATTCTAAATTCATCACCTTCAAAGTGATTGCTTAGATGTAGATACTAATGGAAGAAATCCTACTGAATTCTAATGGAAAGCTGTTATCAAACAGATATCATGTGTAAAGATATTGACACAGACAGCCATGGCTGAAGCTGTTTCTGTCATTCACCTTGCTTAACTGGATTTCCATTAGGAAGTCTGGGTTTCTTCCTCTTCCCCCAGACACTGTACTCCGTCCATGCCTCGTTGGTGTATGAGAAGGAGAACTGTGGGGACTTCTGGGGAAAATCAAAAGAAAAATATACTTTCTCAGATTAAACTTAAAGGTATCTCACTGTCAATCTAACATTAAAAGCCTGTATTTTTCACTGGATATAACTTACTAGTATTTGAATAGTTATAAGAGAAAAATACTAGAAAATAAAAAAAAAAAAAATAGAAGTTGTGTTACTGTTAACCAAATACTTTTTATTGTTCAAGTAATGCATACTTAAGCAGAATGCTAGGTGTATGGTTAAGTATTCATAAAACATTTCATTAATTTTGGCTGTGATAATATTAATTACTCTTTAGCTTATATGATTCCCAAAAATCAGACTCCAGCTACCATAGTGACAGTCTCTTACGCTCCTTCTTAAGCCACTATCTCTTCAGGAAAATTTAACTTCAAATAGAACCCTTAACAGCAAACCCATCCCTCCATCCCCCAAAAAATACCAAAACCAAACCCAGTTTGTCCAGGTTCAGACACAGGAAAAAATACATGCTGGTGTGTGGAGCTAAACTGAGTAAGAAGATTCTAGATGATCTTTAAGGTCCCTTCCAACCCAAGCCACTCTATGATTGATTCCTTCTAAGGAGGGAGTGTAGAAGCAAGTGAGGGAGACCTGAGATTGAATAGTGAGATTAACTTCAACCCAAAGGAAAATTAAGTATTTTAAAATATGTTCTAATCTACAGAATTAAATGTAACACTTACATGAAACTTTTAGCTGGAGATGTTGGTGGTGCAGTCCCAAAATCCCTTCCACCATAAAGATGCCAAATAAGAGAGATTTCCTTTACAACATAGCGTACCAGAGGAACAGGAAAGTGAAGAGGAGCTTTGCTTGTATCTGTTTTTTTTATAGGCTGGCTGAAATGATTTTCCTTTATGATAATTGCATCATCAACCATTATTTTTATTACTGGCTCTTCCTCTTTTTCCTAATTAAAAAAAAAAGTATATAGCATTGAGAAGGTGAAATCTGCTTTACTTGTTGAGATGTCTAATTCTTTCCTATGAAAAGAAAAGAAATTATTCTGTACTGTCTTCTAAAGCTTATACAACACAGGCTTGGTTTAGGAATGATTCTCATAAAGTAACAAAGACAGAAACACATAAAAATAAACTAGAAGCTGAGGAGTTTAAAAAAAAATCCTTATCTATACTGTAAACAAAACAAAACAAGAGTTGAAAACAAACAAAAAAACATGGAAGAGCCCAGGCTACCGTATTAGCACTTTTGGAAACAAGTTCAAAGATAACTGGGCAAATACAGCTTCTAACCAGGGATGTAGAACTACTTCTGTCTATTAAGAAGAATACAACGAGAGATACTACGAAAAACATGAACACAAGCTATTTTCAGAGTTTGAGTACAGTTTCCTAAATCTTTTAATGCAGAGGACAGACAGTGGTATAGGCCCATAAAAGCATTGAAAGCTCAGACTAGAGGGAAATGAATAAAAGATTACGAGATGTGCAAAGCTGCTATTTTGATAAATACTATATTTTGCTTAAAACATTTTTTTCCTAACTATGCCATTACTGTAAGTCAAAAGGCAATGATAAAACATGACTAAAACGTAGGAAAACTGCCAATATAGTTTAACGTAATATTCAGATCAGAGAACAACTACATACTGCTGAGATATAGAAAAATCACATATATTCGAAAACACTTGCATTCATCCCTAACGGTAACAATGCATGAAGTCCTTTCAAACAGAAAGGTTATTTTTCTGTTACTCTGCCTACTGATAAAAATATCACTAAGCAATCACAAAAAGCTATGAAGTCTAATTTGTCCAGGTCTTACATAGGCTTTTCTCTAATTCAATTTATATATGGACTTTTTTTTTTAGTAATTCTCAAAGTTTCTTACAGCAACAGCAACTTTGGGTGCAAAAAGAATGCAGAAATCATCACTTTCTGTGGGAACATCTCCCATGGCCTCATTTATCAGGTGATGAGTGAACGAAGCGTAAGTGGGACTTGGATCTTGTGAGACATTTCCACTTTCGTCTGGAAACAGGAAGAGATCTGAGCAAGATGGCTCCTGAGTGTGAGATCTGTCATCCAAAACTCCTGGGAGTTGAAGGAGGGTGGAGAAAAAACATGTTTCAGTGAAAAAATCTTCACAAAATATGAAAACATGAACAAAATGACCTAACAGTTAACTAAAATTTATTACTTCAATTACATCAAGGGAATTTGCTTATTATATCTGGAATCAATTGGTACTATAAATAAAATACAATTTTCAAAATTTAATCTACCATACAAGTGAAAGTGACTACAATATAGTCGTAACTAGTTACTGGTAGAGACGAACTGACAAAATATAGAAAAACTACTTCTAAAAACCCCACAGATAAAACAAAAACAAAACCAAAACAACCCCCCAAAAAAACCAAAACAACACATTCTTGTGTCCAAGTTTCTCATTCTGGTAAGACCACAGCATCAGTAACTTTCAGTACTACACTGACTGCTCACCGTCCACCTTCAAAAAGAGGACCAGACATGATGGAAATACTGAAATTCTCTATTTGCAGTACAAAATCCTTAGCCAGTTTAAACCTGGATTTAACTCTAGCCATGATGCAGAAGCCATAATCTTGTGATAAAATCAATTATCTTGTTCTATCTGGTAACTGAAAGATTTCTTCACAGCCAGAATTTCTTTCTGTGACTCAGAACTGTACAATCCTCCTGGACTGCCTTCATACACAAAACAGAGGTCTTTGATTCCTCCACACTGCAGTATGCCATATAAACTTACACCCATACTAACCTATGCTCCTAGAGAATGTGGGGTCTTGACACAGAGTCCCACAAAGTCAGATTCATTCCTTGCTGTTTTCAGTATCTCTGTAACGTGTATTTGACAGGACTCTTAAATTACTTTTGCATTACTGTTACAAAAAAAAGAATCTGTTTGACAATTCAAAGACTTCAGGCATCAAAAGTATGCTCCCATTCTTGTTGGGGCATCTCTACGTACACAAAACTTTCAATCCAACCTTCCTTCCAAAAAGGCTGTACTTTATGCATACTTATGCCTCCAGAGGGTTCTTACCATTAGACTCTGGCTTCATGGTGGAAGCAGTCTGCTGAGTCTCAATTTCCTCCATTGCATCACTCATCAAATCCCGTAGAATCTGTTGCTCTGATTCAGCGAGGACTGGTCCATGGGAAGATGGTTGGCTAAAGGTCTCTACCTGTAGGAGAGAAACTATACATAGTTACATCTTAAAGACAGCTGCAATATTGTGCTGAATAAGGTTTTTCTAGAACAACTTGATACACAGGTCTTAAAACTGTAAGAGGTAACACCTTAACTTTACAAATAATCAAGTGGGCTGAAACTCCGAGCTAGATGATTCATAAAGTAGGTTAGAACTTTATGGTTCAGGGTATTTAGATCATCAGAGTACTTGGACAATGTCCCGGAATTCTTTAGATAAGAATAAAGTACAATGGGTAAACAGCACAAAATATTTTAAAATATTAAGTAGTGACCAAAGCAGGAAAAAAAGGCATTGTTTTACTCTCAAGTATATTTTAAATTAGATACAATCTGTTAATTTCTTTGCAGAAATCTCATATTCTTTGGAAGAAGAATGGGGATATCAAAATTAAAGCACATTACCAGGAAGCATTAAGTTGACATTATTTTGCCATTTTATACCTTCATTTTTGGCTTGCTAACCCCACGTTTAATCTCTGTCTTAGCGGGCGGATGTAAATCACCATAACTCGCAATATATTGTATGAGATTCATTAGTGCAGCACATGAATCGGAGCAGGTACGAATGTGGATTACATCACTGGAACAGTGCAGCTCAAAACGTGGTTTAGTCTAGATAGCAACAATAAAAAGAACACACTTCAAATCAACTTAAGGTTCCATAAAAATAGCATCTATACACAGTTGTTTTTAAATTCGTTTACTTAACTAGTCAAAAAGGACTTAAACAGTACACGTAAACTGAAAAACCTTCTTTGATTCTAAGTATAATAAAATAATTTACAAATCACAATCTGTCATGGAGATTTTACATTTTATTTTATTTGAGATTAAATACTTACTCTTTCCCCATCAGAATCAGATTTTACTGCTGTAATGGTTAGTTCCAGCAGTCCCATATCCATAACACGAACATAATCTGACAGACAACAGTAATTAAAAAAAATAAAAAATAAAATTAAGACTTAATAACAAACATCATCCTTACTATGTATTTTTATTAAACCATTAGAAATAGCGTGAGCATAAAAAGGGATCCTTTTTTTATCAAACATTTACATCTCTGCATTTGCTTCTTTTATGAGGATTACTCTCCAAGTTCAAGTTTCAGCTAGTCAAATCAAGAACGCAAATCTTTTCAACCCAATATATCACTCCCACTGCTACCATCTGTGTGCAGTGTAATCTTTTAAGATATTTATCTTCATCCCATCTGCGTGAGTTAGAGAATACAGGCACACAGAAGTTGGGTGACTAAGCATCCCAGCAGTTTTTTAGTTGAAGTGAGAGAAAGGACATTTTCACATTGTGCTAACCTTTCAGTACCAAGCACTTATTTCCCCTCTTTCTTTTTTAAAGAAAACAGGCATATCTTTACTCTGTCCTTTATTAGAGATCTTACCTAAGCTAAATACACACATTTGTGGGCACAGGGTTTCATTATTTCTCCAATTCATGTGTTAAATATTGATTCAAGTTCCTTAGTCCTTAAAGGTTGTTACTATACAAACGAAAGCAAACCAGCTGGTATCATTCTTTTCAGAACCTAGGACTCTGACATTTAACACCTTTCAAGTTCAATCATTTAGAATATATATCTCAAAATGAGGTCTCTTTTCTATGAAGACTTTTTTCTGTGCCCATTCCAGATTTTTAAAAATATGGTTTTTTTTCAAATGCCCATTACGGAACTGTAAGAAGAAAATGAAGGATTTGTAAGCTGCTGTTCTCTGACATACCTGTGTATCTACAAATCCAAACTAGAGCACTCAGATTTTCATCAACACTGCATTATTCATGCATATTCAACTTGCTGCTCCTTATCTCCTCAGACCTCTTCTTCAGTAACCTTTATATATGCTGAATATGTCTGTAATTTTGTTTCTTTAGGCTCTGCAATTCATTAGTCACATCTAAAACATTCTTACCTCTATGGAGGTTCACCATAACAGTATTGCACTTGTCAGACAGATGCAAAGCAGCTTCATCTAATATTATCCTAAAAGATTTAAAAATAAAAAAAAAAAGTAAACGTGCTAGAGAAATGCTGTGCAATTCAACAGACAAAAGAAATTCCAATAGAAAAAGATATTTAAAACCACAAATATATCTAGCATATCTTAAATCCAAACTCTTCATTTCAACCTTCTGTAATTTCCAAATCCATTGGTAACTAACCACTGCAAGATATTTTTGCTGTTGCTAATTATATTTCATTTGCATTTCAATTTATATAATTGATCCTTCCTAGAATAAGAAGTAATGCTCTTGGCATACAGCACTAACACTTCTTAATTCCTTTTTTGCCTTTTTTTCTTTTTAACAAAGTAACAGACACATTGGTTTCAAAGGTCATTTATAAGGTTTTATCAACAGAAACAAGCAACTTGGCGGATGCTTCACATCAGAACAGGTATAACAGAATGAATATTCAACTAAAGTTGCAAGAAAAATTATTAAAAAGTTAGAGAGATGTTCAGTAATCACTAAATATTTCCTTAATTAATATACTGTCTCCAAATAACAAATCTTTAAGAAATCTTAAAGGTGCCACTAATTAACAAAATAGACACATTTCATTTCAGGACATCTCCCAACCACATTAAAAACTGCAGAATTGCTAGTTGTTACAGAAAGCAATCCAACTAAAAAAAAAAAATAGTATTTAACCTAATAAAACAGAAGGATTCCACGAGCAAAGTGTATTTCAGAAGATGCAAAACAGTGTGATCATTTACACAACATGAATGCTTCCTAGGTCAAAAAAGCAGGCAAACATTACAAGTCTTACAGGAGCTTCCATGTTTCACAATCACTTAAATTATACCTGAGAGTAGAAGAGGATTTATCTACCGCAACACTGCTGGAAATGCTGAAAGTTTCAACAGTAAGTAGAGATCTGACTGGCAAAAACAAGGGCCTAACAACAAATAGGGAAAAAAAAAAATTAATATTCTATACCTATTTAGAAGTGCAATCAAACTAACCTACTAGATTACCTAAGTATATCTTCCCAGGCCTAGGCAAGTGCTTATCCCAGTTTAAATTGCTTACAGTTTAAGGGATTTCTGTTAAGTACTTTTTCCAAACAAGCCTAAATAAATATTCTTTACAATATGCAAACTCAAATGTTCCTAAAGAATAAATATATAGCTGCAGTGCCATCAAGTGACATAAACCTGCATTTTATTTACCTGTAATCAAGAGCACAACTCCACAGATGTACATGAAAAGTTGTAATTGTAGCTGGAGGATTATATCCCAGAACAGGCTCATCAGAAATATTCAAAAAATATAAAATCTAAAAATCACAAACATATTATTTTAATACTTCAATATCTGTTAAATTAATAAACAGTTATGCATTAGAAAAGAGAACATCTGTAACAGGTATGACAATATGTTTGATTAGTAGAAGGAAAAGGGAGTGAACAATCTCAGATACTCAAAGGTGCTTACCCAGGATCTGAATATGGAAAAGTATGGAATGTAAACAGCGCAAAATACAACATCCAAACTGCAGCCTCAAAGGTACAGAAAAGACCAATCCACAGACGTCCAAGTGGCTCCTTGTACAATGCCTCGCAATCCATTTTTAAAGCATTTCCCAAATACAGTCTCATTCATCTTTCTTTGCAGTTATTATGATAGCGTTAGTATTTTCTTTTTTTTTCTTTTCTTGTAATATTGTATATTGTTAAAGTTACCTTTCTTTTTCTTTGGGGAGTGGGAAATATGCTTAGAATCAGAAATATGTATATACTGCTTTTTCATGTATTACTGCATAAAGTAAACTCCTATCCTCCTCTTTGGGATCTGTCATAGTTCTCTCTTAAATTTGTTAATGCTATAAAAGTTCTTTGTAAATTATTCCAAGCCTGGGGCATACCAACACTCTTAGCCTTTTAATCATTTCCTCTACCTACCTCTTTGACCAATTTTTTATTTCCCCCCTCCCCCTTCAAAAAAGATTCCCAAGTGCATTACAGGCAATGTTAACTGAGCAAAAATTCACAGAGCAAATAAGCAACATGGTGTAAAGCAGGCTACACGAACACATAGGAATGCCATGCTGAGAAGAAAGTAGAGAAGAAAGTAACGACACAGCAGAGTCCAAAGCACTAAGTTCAGCTCCAAGCAGTTATACTATAAAAATATATGGAAAAATAAGCATGCCATACATACTGGAGGATAAGCAGGATAAACTTGAATGTTCGGGTTTACTACCTGTAATCCGGTATGGTGTAACTACATGCAAGTATATGCAACTATACCGCTACTGTGCTAATGGCATCTCCTAGCTCATGGATATTTACACACAGCTTCCAGATCAAGGGTCTCTACCCCTGTCTGCTATGCTATACCTCTGCATCGACACTTATCAGTACAACCCTTCTAATTCAGAATTCTGCATTACAAGCTTTTATGTAAACTGCTGCTTACTACTTCCCCAAAGTCATCTTCTCTGTTACTGCTATTAAAATGATGCAAAACAGGAAACAGACAAGGGAGAAACAGGACTTAAGGAATGAAGTGAGCAGAAGGGAAAAAATACATAAATGCTTTCAGTGCTGCAAGTAGTGTGTGTGTTTGTTTTGAGGGCGGTTTTTTATGTCAAGAATTATCCAAGTACTTGGGTACCATTGGACTACTGAGATTTTCCATCTGAACTTTAAAATAAACCAACCAAACAAAAAAAAGACGACACCCAAAAAACCCAGAATCTCCCTGACATGTTGTGGGCAGAGATTTAGGATGATGAGAGGAACTGTAGCAAATGAACACACAAGTAAGAATTTAAGAGCAAGACTACAGTCTGTCAATGGTCTCAAAGAGAAACAAGAAAGAAAGTAAGGAATAACGCTTTCAAGAGCAGAGTAACATAGTAAGACACAGCCTAACACCAAGACTTTCCATCAAGGTTTAGTTTGATACTTAAAGCAGTTAAAGCAATGAGATTGAAATTGAAGGTATGGTCAAGAAAACTGTAGCAACCTGACCTGTTCATGCCAGCTTAAACCTGAAGGCAGTACTCTGTGCTGAAGGGTGGCTCCTCTTAGTCCAACAGCAACTAGAAATTCCTGCACAAGAAAGTTGCACGAGTTAGTTTACATGAAATACATGTAATTATTTGACACGTGGATTATGAAACAGTCGTCCTTCTGCTCCCAGAATCTCCAAGTGTCTAGAAATGAATAAAGGACTGGGCCGGGATTAAACATTCAAAAAACATTGCTTCTTAATACAGAAGCCCTGGCTAATACAGTCTAATACTTTTTGCAACAATATAGTTTAGAAATGACAATTTTGTCATGGTGAATAGGAAGGCAGACTACCCGTTCATTCATTCTGGGATTCACCAGTAATTACCAGGACTGCCAACCCAATGTAGTTCTTTCTTATGCTGTTCAAATCTGCGCCAACTGAGCCCCCATGACATTGGGCTGGTCTGCATATTCCTTCTTCTTTAGATAACTCTACCAACCTGTTTGTCACCACTGTGTCAGCTAAGAGATCACCTTTTAGCCATGCTAATGAATGCTACTGTCAAAGCCAAACATACCACTCATTTACCAGTGCCACTCCAAATAGGTAAGCAAAGGCTGCCTATTAAATGTCACTGCTAGTAAGCTGAGCAGAAAGCTTTTAACTATTTCATATTTGTTCTGGCCTGGTTTGGCACCAGATTAAAACTCACCAAAGAAAAACAAGAAAAAGGTCAAATGGCCAAGAAATGCATTCAGTAAAGAAATACAGTGTGATAAGCTAAGTGAAGCATTGGAAGAATTAGTAAATTACGCTGATACTTAAATTTTACAATCCACCCACAAGTTTCTAACAGCAAATTATAGTTGGAGGATGAACGGCTCAGAATTATACGGTTTCTTCATCTATAACCCTTGTAACCCCACATCTAGATGCTTCCATATAAATTCAGATAACTCAATTTATAAAAGCATAAATTTAAAAACAAACCTTTGTATTGCTCTCTATTTTATCTGATTGGATTTTGACTGCGACGGTCAGCATACTTGGACAATCCACTCCTACACCATCTGAAGTAGTCCTGCTAAGACCATCTTCTTCAGAAAAACAAATAGTAGGTTCTAACCAGTGGGGACGTATTGTGCTGGGTAGCCGTACTTCAGAGGAAGGGACGACCCCATCTACCATACCTGCAAAGAGATTTTAGAATGAGTTACCTCGTGCTTCAAACCTGTTACTGATGAAGTTAAGGAAAATCCTTTTTATGCTTAATGTCTACAAAATTATTTTAATTACTGAAGTTAGTCATGAACACTGACAACCAAAAATTGTGAAGGGGAGATTACAGGTGATCCAATATTTAAAACCATGGTTCTAGCTGAAATCTTCCAATGTGACTATAGGGGTGTGGTTTTTTTTTTATTTGCCCAATAAAATGACAAAGTTGAAATAAAGGACAAAAATCTCCTGTGGGTCACATGGATAGATAAGAGTATGTCTCTCCTTTTCATTTGATGAGATGGTGCCAGGTTAACCGCTAAGCACACAATAATTAAGCCTTACACTGAAAAATCCATTAACTTGACTACCACTGATTCAGAGACATTGGAGGGGAAAATCTTAAAAGGTTTAACTACATGAGGATTGCCAACCATACAAACTACATAGTCAACTTAAAATTCTTCACATGCTGACTACAATTAGCTACCCAGTACAGCAGCCACTGGTAACCTGTACCTTTTTAAATTAAATAACCAGTAACATGTAGGAAGTGTGTACTCTTATAATACAGAACGAACAGACTGTACAGCTAATTTGCCAGAGGACCACAATCTCTTTAAAGACCAGCAGTCGCCAAGGAAAGTTTGAGCTATACTGTAACTAAGTAAATACAGTTATCATGAAGTTGTATTACTGTAGCATTAGCCATGAACTAAGTCTATTGTGCCAAATGATACACTATCAGAGAAAAATACAAGACAGCATTTCTCCTAAAAAACTTCAAGCTTATCTCATTTCAAATTTAGTCCCAGAGCCACCTCAATCCCACCCCTACCTTGATGATATAAATTGAGGCTGCTAGAATGGAGACAAACATAGTGTCTGTCCTCAAAGCCTTCATATTTAGTCACACTGAAAAGCGAACCACTGTTGAACTCAAACCAGAATTCTCCGTATTTTCCTTCCAGTGTATTTCCATCATCCTGCTGAAGGAAGAACAGAAACAATAAAATAATTGCTGCAGTTAGACAGTCTAAACTAATGTAATACTGGCTACCAATACATATTTCCCTGCTTGCATTTAGTTGTTTTCATGTAAAGCACAGTAAACAGAATGGCTAAAATAGCGTTGCATTATTGTCTAGTTATAGCACAATAGTATGAAGATTACAGAATTACTGTTATAAACACTCGTTCCTTCCAAAAACGGTACATACAGCATGAAGGGGATCCCATGGTCAAAACAACAGAACGACTTTTTCCAGGCCCAGTGTCTCACCTTTACATCTGTGAATACTGACACTAATCCATGTGTCACATTTAGCAGAACAGACAGAAAGCTTTGTGAGTTCTTATTCTGAGAGTCAAGCTTTTTTCTTCTGCGTGAACGATAGTTTGGATCAACAGTGGAATAATACTGTAGTGTTTCTTCCTCAGATCCACTGTCATCATCTAATAGATAAAAATTAAAAACAAGTAACTCTCTAGCTAGTACACATATTATGCCACTAACTCTTTGTTTTTCCATCAGCAATGCGATTCAATTTCACACTTATTTTACTTAATTAAACAATAATCTATGTTTTCTTTTCTTGGTTTAAGTAAATCCTTTCTTATAAGTTTACAAATTCTTTCCACTATCAGCTTGATCACTTCAGCCAATTATGCTTTTGAATCACTACAGTTCTAGATGATTTATTAAGCGTATTACCATAATGAACTGCAGATTTAAATTGACTAAAGCTGTCTTTACTGAAAGTGTTGATGAGCTGGCTGGCCACAGATAGTCCAACACCGTAAGAAAGGTTTTCAAATGTTTCTACAGGAGATGGAGCTGTGGGTTCCCACAACAATAAATCATTGCTGATCCTAGGAAGAAATATATTATCATTATACAAAATATATGACTATATTCCCACTTAATAAAAGGTCAGTCAAGCAATATTTCCTTTGCAGACTTCATATAACAGATTTCAGATTTCATAAACAAGGAAGAGAAAAAAGTTCAAGAGCACAAGAAAGAATAATGTATTCATGAGTAAAAGCAATAAATAATGAAAGTAACTTTTTTTTTGTAATTATGGGATGCACATACCAAAGTCTAACATTCAACAGTGACACAAAAGCCTCTATTGGTAGATGCATATTGGCTCAGTAGGTTGGGGGGGTTACAAAACCCTATTTTGATCACAACAATTTTCAAGCAAAGTTGCAGGAAACATTAGTTCTTTTGATTTCAAGTAAGTCTGCTTCTGTCAGGGTAAAGATACACGACATTCAGTACAGAAGTACACCAACAGAAATTCAATGAAAGGTTCAGCTTTGGCACTTTAGAAGTGAAAAAATGCTTTGGAAGTAAAGTAATGCCTATCAGAGGCTAAAATAGATCAGCATCTCTCTTTATGTAGTTAATGCATAGCATAATACCTATTTTTTAGTTGATTTAATCTAGTTGTATTTCTTTGTTTTTTTCAGACAGAAAACTAACAGAAATAAATGCTGAACACCTATCTGTAAGCTGGGTTCACTTTCTCTACATTTTTGTAAGCCTTTGTAAGGTTTACAAAACTGGGTTGTTAGGGTTTGCTCCCCTACCTGCCTTGTGGACTCTTAATTTTTAGATGGAGAATCACCGAATAAAAAACAAAGAATAAAATTGAATGCAACAGTTTTTGAAGTACAATGATCTATTTATAAAGGAGAATTTAGAAATATTAGAGCAAAATGAAACACTGTGAACAGGTATCTGAACAAAGTATTTACTGAAAGCAAAAGACTATTTAACTTTGCCATTTGTTCACAAAATCTGCCAAACACTTTTTAGCAGCTGGCTGCTATGGCGTTGATCAGATATATAACACAGTGGCGTCTCTGATGTTAACTTGGAATAATATTTATACAGCATTTTATGTTCATCAAAAACTATACAAATGAATTCCTGCTATAGCTGCCCATTTAGTTGCTTTTATCAATAATGAATAGAGAACTAAAAGTACAGGTCATGATAACCAAGTAAAACAATTATCATACTTGCCTATTGTAAAGTTTTTCATAAAAGCTTTTGTTTGGTAATGTTAAGTGAATGTTTGGTAACATGAGTTCCAGTACATAATGAGAATTGCTAATTGTTTTATCCTGAAACTCAGTCATTTCAACCACATCTCCTGGCATCACCATCTGAAAGAAAAAAGACAGAAAAAAACCAAAAAAAACCCTCTCAAGTAAAAAAAAACCCAAAACTAGAAGCTAGAAGATGCACATAAAGTAGTGAGAATATATTAATTTTGTCTATCATAAGCACAAAGCAATAACAAAATTTTATAGTACCTCTTCATTTTCAAACATGACCCTACGAGAAGAAAAAGGAGAAGGCTCTGGTCTTCTAATATCACAGACATCCTTCAAAGAATGAGACCCTCCTTCTTCTTCCTCTTGAAAGTTATTATCACCTTCTTCCTCCTCAGCTGCTATCCTCTCCAGAATAGAGTGCACTGCCAGAGGGTTTATTTTCAATACAATCCTAATATTGGAGAAGTTATGCAGAATAAGCCATTAGAGATGCTTAGAATTCTTATATTGAGGCACAGTCACATGTCCCCCTAGCTCTATCAGCTAGCCATTAAATACACATAGACTAAACAGCTCAAAGACCAGCGATTTTTTTATTAGACAATAACGTATTTTATTAGACAAAGTGATACTATTAAGAAAAACACCAAACTTACAGGCACAAAGTGAAAAGAAAAAAGAACCATCAGGAAAAAGGCACACGCTAACCTTTTCGCAACTCCATCAGGTGACTATAAGGCGACCCAAGAAAAACCTAGCGCTCTCCCAAAATAACGCTTGTATCATTAGACCATCAACAGCTATTAAAAAATGCTCTGCTACATGTACACACTGTTATAGAAAAATTTATTTGTACCATTATAAAAGAAAACCACGCTGAATAAAAGGTCCACACAAACATGCTGTCAGAAAGGCACTAAATTTTGTGGCAAAAAACATATGTGGCAAATTCTGCAGCAAATCAAAAATTGCCTCTTTAAACATCTTATTACATGCTACAGCTGTTAAGTCCTTCTGTTCAGTAACTCTGAAGTACTGTATTGCCTTTCATGTGATATAAGCTGCAATAATTCAGTCACAACGTAATTATCTTTATTGTTGTTACGGCCTTATACCAGCTCATATTAATATTTTGAGGCAAAACTTGACTGAGAATTTTTTTGTTTGTTTGGTATTCAGTCTTGAATGTAAAAGTAGGAGAAAAGGTAAAGTGGAAAAAAAAAAAAAGGGAGCACGTTTCAAGTCTCTAATCATTCACCTAACTTCCACTGCAATTTACTCAAGTCTACACAGAAACCATTATACATTAAAATCATCTTGAATTATTATAAATTTAGAAGTTTGGGGTTTTTTTTAATAAATTCTTGGGTTCTTTTCAATAGCTACATGTTCTTTCTCTGCAAATTATTTTAAAGCATTTACCACACAGGCAGTCTGCATTAAAATTAGAAAAAAGTGATTCATAAAAATCCAAACATCCCACATTAAAAAATAAAACATTATTTTACCGAGGCCAGTCAAAATTGTCTGATGATGATGTTATATCGCCATCTATGCCACCAGACACTTGAAAAAATTTTATTGGCGCTTCTGCATTATCTTCTTCAAATGAACCTGAATAGAAAAAGATTTTTAAAAAATTAACACAGGAATGACAACTGCTAACTTCAGGTTGGCCACTTCTCAGACTGGAGTCCAACAGGCTAACTTGCCAATGCTATTACTAAGCAAATTTTGTCATCTCTTCCTCCAAAAATTAAACATCAATTTTTAGAAAAAAAATTATTTCACATTATCTTCTAGCTAGCAGCAGTTAGAAAACCAGATGCTTCTAATGCATAGACATCTGCATTTACATTTATAGCATCACTACATTATGTCACAGCCTTGAAAAGTACACTGAATGACGTATCAGCAGAGAAGGTTGCAAATACAAACCAGTCTCACAGATTTATTACTTTCAAAGATATTAGAGGCATAAAAGTATTAAAGTTCTCAATGACAGGTATTTAGGACATCATTCACTTAATTTCTAGACTAGACTGGAGATTCCTAATTTGCACAGCTGTAGTATCCCCCTACAAATCTACAAAACTTACCCTAACACCATGATAGAGATCCCAAAGATACCCTAAGTTGAAAAAAATGGGTATAATAATACAACAGAAAATAACAGAAATACTAGCTCAGATCTCCAAACCAAGAATGCAAGCACTACACCTACATACATTAGCCTCTCCTCCTACTAGTATTATTTTGACTTATGCTTATATTTAGCACAGAACACCAAAATGGAGCAGAGATATCTGTTCCAAAATTCAGGTGGAAAGACACTCCCTGTGTTAATCCATATGAGAGGACCTTTGTCTCAACTACATAATCTCTGGGAAAATAAAAAAGAGTATCTGAATATAATGTTAACATTCTTACCAGTTAGCTCTTTAAAGGTAAGTTCTAATTTAACTTGTTCGGGAGTTGACCCTCCTATAAACTCAGTTTTAAATTCCACATCTGTAAATTCAAGATGAAGAATCTCCTTCTGAAGTGATTTCTTAAACCATGGTCCTCTTTCCTGATCTGACCGTAGGTCAGGTATTGGGAAGCGAACAGAGAGATTTAATGCTGGGGCAGTGACTTGAACTGAAACTTTACAGTTTGCAGGAGTATGTGAATCATCCAGAAAAACTTCAGTAAATGCTTTATGCTAAAAAACAAAGTAAAGGAAAAAAAAAAATCTAAATTAGATAAAATAGCACTGAAAATTACTATGGGGAAAGCTTTTGATTAACTAATAACTAAAAAACATTCATTTTTCATATATCACACAAAACATGCATATTAGGACCAATTATCATTACTCTTAGCATATTCTATTACTGGTGCTGTTAAGATTCTACTTAGTTAGAAGTCAAGTATCTGCAGAAGTTAGCAATCTTTCAAAAAACGGCTATCTTTGTATTTTTTTCTCTTAAATTACAGAATGAGAGTACCAAACAATACTCAGCTACAGTTACGAAATATGTCTCACAGATTTTATTTTTTTAATATAAAAAAATACTATTGTTGAGAAGCCAGGAACTACTACCATGCATATTTGCCCCTTTCAGTAAGTCATGACTTCCAGTCCCTGCCACTGATGTGTCATTCAAAACCTCCCTGAATGTAACTTATTGCTGACCATCATTGAAAAGAATCAAACTTTCAGGACATAACTATATTGACAGAAATTACTGATGTCTTACAGATATTTTAAATGAGGATTCTCTTAAATAAGTTTTGAAACCTTAAAATTTTTTTGTAATCAATCACTGCAGCAATAAAATTACATGAAGATATTTGTTGCAGTATAGAAAAATCAGTTAATTGCATTAATTCTTCCTCATGTATTTCAAGAAAAGCCTTCAAGTTTAATGTTATTGTGCTAAATATACTAACACTTAAATCCTACTGACCACCTGAACCAAGACAAACAAGCTCCAACTTCTTCTGTTGATCTTTGATCACTAGATCGCAATGCGTATGTTCCCCATCCTTTCTATTACCTACCCCAAAAGCAGGTAAGGCACAGCAGAGGCAACTGGGCTGACTGTGACACCTGAAGATTTCAATACAAAAGTGAATTGTCAGCAACAGTTTATATCAGCTGCTGAAGGGCATGATGGGACAGATCAGGGATTAGAAGTCAGTCAAGATTCCTCATTTTTGCCCAGTTCTGCTTGCTTCAAGAAGCTGAGACCTAATGCAATTTGTGAAGCAGCTACTATTGTCTCAAGGTCTGTTATCAAGCATGCAATTACTGAATCTAGAATGAGTATCTATGTCAGATGGCTACTGTTCCATATCAGAAGTAAGAAAACCAAAAACCAACCAACAGAAAACCCACACCACCAAAAAAAAAAAAAAAAACCCACACAAAAACCACCAACAAAACCAAACAAAAAACCCAACCATCACAAATCAATCAGAATTATTAGCAATCTCAGGCTTAGTGCCATCCTGCCTTCCTCCTGCAAAAAATCAGCAAGTTTATTAATCAATTTCACTTTTAACTTACCAGACTTATGTGCTTGTTGTAAGAAGCATACATATGAGATGCCATCATCTCCACTGAAGTTAGCTTCTGCGGTTGAAGTAAGGAATTCAGTCTGTCTACAATACTAATATCCAGCTCACAAAACACCGGACTTAACTTTATTTGTAACTCTGCTTTCTGTGGAACAGAACTGAGTCTCCCTTGACTACCCTGAAAAGAAAGAGAAAAGGCACTAAAATCCTTAAAAACAATAAAGTGAAACAAATTATAATAACTGAGAGTTAAGGATTCTGTTTTACAAGAAGGATACCTTTCTGTTAAAATGAACAAAATTAGACTAAAGCTATTATACAGAAACTTGGTATCTTTAATCTCCCACCTTACCTGAGGTCCTCTATTATCTGAATGCTTATAATGAAGCTGAAGGCATGGCATAGCATGAGAATCATTTCCTTCTTCAGAATGAAATGTCAGCAGCTTTAGAATAAAATAGAGTTAAAAACACTTAATAGATAAAGAGGAAAGCGTTGCCACAGGAAAAAAGATATTTATGATATTTTACCTAGAACAGACAGTAGGTAACCCTAAATTCAAGTCAGCAAACACAGCCCCAGCCCAACCGCTTACTCAATCCACTTATTCAGCCACTTTATTGGATGACTCTGACCATTAAAAGAGCTGGAAGAATAATCATCACCCAAAGAAACCTTTGCATCGCTCAACTCCATCAGTTAGTTTTTGGGAACTAGAGTAAATGTTTTCCAAAATGTCTTAAGCATATTTAAAATAGAAGTAAACTAGCAAAGTTTGGCTACTTAACGCTCTTCCTGTCAGGTATGACAGCAGGCTGGTTCACTATTTGAGCTTGCAATTAAAATATAAGTTGCATCTTTAAACAATAACATATTAAAAAGAAATTAAAAAAAATTAAAATTACAACCATTTTAAAATCTAGCGTTCTGAGTTATACAATTTACATTTCTTTTCTATGAAAATCCATATATATTTTACATACCTCTGTATAGTGAGGCTGAATGGAATGAGAGTCAGTAGAAAAAAGGCATTCCAGGAACTCCATGTCCCCAATGGATAAATCAGTACTAAAACTTCTAGAGGCGGTCCTTTGTCTTTGTTCATAAGACACTTTGATGCTAGTACCTATAAATCTGAATTATGAAAATTATGAATTATGGAAGTAGCATAAAAATATGAAAAGTCAAGATTTAGATATGTAAAAAAGGATCACTATGATCCTTTTAAAAATCATTAAACCTGCCATGATTTCTTCAAAAATAAGAACAAATTCTAAATGTAACAGATTATAGCTTTAGTGACAAAAGCAATGGAGCTCACTTATGTTACACATTTAAGAATGGTCAGTGTAGAGAAATTTGTAAAGGACATTTTAGATATCTAACATAAGGTGCAATTCACATAATGCTGAGAATCTAACATCCTTACACAGACAATGAAAAAGTCATATGTCTCAGGAAGTCTAAATTACATGTATAAGGTAAGAAAAGATATATACATCCTCAAATATTTTAATTCATACACCGTACTGGGATGGTAAAAACTTCTGGAAAGAAAGACTGTTGACTAACTTTACGATTTTGCTCACACTTACTTTTTATCCCTAGTGAAATACTGTTTTGCACTAAGTAAAACCCTAAGCGCCTTCAAGCAGAAATCCCTATACTGGAATAAAGATGGTCCTGTAAAATACAGCTGTTTCTAAAGAAATAATTTACTTAATGATTCTTGACTCTCTAGATTGCTGCGGTAGAAACTGCACCTAGTTTTATTCATCTGTTGTTGAAAAAAGCTAGGTTGATTTTAATGTTTATGTACTTTTCTTATTTTTTTATTAAAAAAAAAAAAAAACCAACACCAAACACCACAGTCTTGGACAACAGATGTCAAAATTCTAGGCTATTTTAAAATTAATAAAGAAGTCTAATGCAATTCAAATATTAAGTGACAATTCCTATGGAAATAAAATAACTTTATTCAAATTTACTTAAAAGATATGTTTGTAATTATATTTATTAATAAGCAAAGTTATACCTAAGGTGATCATGAGAACAAGCTTCTGCAAATACTTCTCGGAAGGACAGAAAATCTTCTGTTGAAAACTTAACTGGCTCAATCTTTTCTATTCGGGTAAAGAAATCCCGAGCCATTGGTGTCAATGGGTTAAGGTTCAGTGAACTTTCAGGTGGGGGTAAAGGGTCAATATGAAGTACAGACACTGAGAAAGTTCCAACTGCCAGTCTAAAAAGAAGCTCAGGTCTGGATTCATCCACAGAAACAGATCTGGATGGAATAGCTGAAATACAAAATTAAGTTCACGTAATTTTTCAGCAATAATACATTTATAAAATCATCTTACTTTTGATTTTCATTTCTATTTAACAAGTTGTTGCATAACAATATATTTCCAGAATTACCTAGGGAGCAGAATGCAAAACAACATTTTTACTTACATGTCCTTCTTAAGGAAGTCTGGTGAACCATGTTGGCTGTAAGTGAAGAACCTCTTGGAGGCTGTAGTTCTTGTTTGTTACGATCAAGAAAATCACCCCAAGTTGGTTGAAGCTAAAACAAAAAAAAATATGTGATCTTAAATTTGACAAACAGATGAGAGACATTAGATCAAACATAAATAATAAGGTAAAGGAACAAAAAGAAAATACATGCATAAACAATCAACAGCACGCTATTTCATGGCATATTAGTGCCATGCAGATATGCTTTACTTTGGGCTACGTTTCCTAATTCTATGATCGTCTAACACCCACATATTTTTGAAGCTAAAGTTGCTCTCTCCACAAGCATATATTCTCCTGTTTCTCTGTAAAAAGCACAACTGTTCTTCATGGCTTTCATTAAGAAAAACGTTAGGCACATAACAGATTTGGGAAAGATGGCGATATCAACAGCATAATTTTTATGTTGTTTAAGGAATAATGTAATACAATGACCTTGTACTTTTTATTGTCATTGCCTGTGTAGTCCATATAGAAGAAAACCCAGATGCCAAACATACAGTAATTAAAAGTAAACTAAATCAAAAAGCATCCTATGTAAGCTTCAAGGCATTTGAAAACAAATACACCCCATTTCCTGTCTTGGTAGCCAAACAGATGAGAAACTTTCCAATACAGTTTCCGTAGCCAAAAAGGAATACTGTCAGCTCTAAATGCTTTCAGTTGTCCTAGAATTCTGCAATAGTTCCTGATATTGCAAAGAATATTTATGCAACAGTTTCAGACAAAAGTGTTAATTTCAAAAAGATTTTCAATGTAACTAATACTATACCACTGTGGTACTCAGTGGGGATCCTGCTGGTGTAGTTGTATATGTACTGGTTAAAGACAAGTCTAGATCCATGGTTGGAGGGTCTCCAAGAGGTGGAAGCGAGGAAAGGCTGTGAGACATATCCATTTCAGCCATTGAGAAGAAAACTTCTTCTTCTAATAAGAACCACAGATAGTGAAGAGTTATTTTCTAATGGAAAAAAAAAGCTTTACTTTTAACAGAAATGTATTCCTAAGTTCAGAAATCTAACTGCTAGACAGAATAATCAGCTAATTATATTATTTACAGAAGCCCCAAGTTCTCTTGACACTTAGACTAGTATGATCTGTGGAGAGAAATAACTGGGGGGGGAAAAAAAAAAAAGGGGGGGGGGGC
>JAVKLA010000040.1:6717655-6732373 GCA_034782735.1 Sagittarius serpentarius
CCCCCCCCCCCCCCCCCCCCCCCCCCCCCCCCCCCCCCCCCCCCCCCCCCCCCCCCCCCCCCCCCCCCCCAAAAAACCTCATAAATACTAAAACAGTTGAATGTTCCATTTTCATATTCAAGTTGGCACAATTTCTACAAATTCATACACTCTCCTTTTGACAAATCAAAGTTCATATTTTCATTATTTATTTACATATTTATTATTAGTATTTAAAAATAATCAGCAAAAAATATTCAAATAAAAATATAAGTATCAGGGCAATGCAACTATTATTCTGTATTTAATTTCCTCAGCCATGCATTTGAAAAGATGTTACACAGCATGTGTAGTTACCGTGTTGCACAGTAACAGATTACTGAACAGTTTTAATGAAATACTGATCCAAGTCTAGCCTGATACCTAAACTAGGTGTTGATTTTTTATTCAACAGTAAAATTAATAGCATACAATTATTCTATGTCAAAGTTCTTTCAATACTTAAGTTAGTGAGACTGAAAAATGAACAGTCAATTTATGTAATCTTAACAAGAGGTTATTCGCTATGCTGCATCATCTTTTATACTTGCCACGACTAGAAGGCGTTCTGGCACTCTCTGTCTCATAGAAGCTTTGTTCAGATGACGCTCCTGCAGATAAAGACTCTTTTCTTAAATAACGTTTCAACTCCATCTGAATCCGATACTCATCTTCCTGTTGCATTGGTCGGTTCTTCCTATCTTTATTTGACAATTCTATCCTGCTTAGACTCTCTGAATTAAAAAAAAAAAAAGGACAGAAAGCCCACTGTAATTTCCTTACCAGTATCCCAAAGAAAATTAAACAATGAATCTGAAAATTAACCAACTGTTGTTAGTGTGTATATATATACGCATCTATGCATATATACATATATCTGTTGTATATCAAGTGTATATATACATGCATTTTGTTGTTTTGAAGATTTTACTTGTCCAAAAAAGATTACTCTCTCCCTAGCACTCATTCATTTCAAGTCTGAAGAAAATATTTTAAGGTCATATATGCAAATGTGTTCACATATAATATCACCATATACTTCTCAGTCAGCTTTAGGGACTAAGGACACAATCTCTTAAAGGTTTTACTATTAAGGAATTGTTAAAATTTCAGGTTTGAAGATGACACATACAGGAAATTATATGTAATGCTTTTCCAGTTACCTAAAAACAATGAACAAGTCGAGTATGACAAATATATCAGTATCATTAGAAGAATACTAAGCATCTACCCAGGACATGACAAATCTTTTCAAAAAGAAGATTAACTATCTATCCTAATAATGTGTTGTTACATTAGGTAGATGGGGGGGTTGACACAACCCAAAACACCCTCATCCTGCTACTGCAGCAGTTGAAACACTGCTGTTAATTACTTAGCAAATATGGACAAACTCAATTACTGTCTGTTCTGTTTTCTGTGCCCGTCACTAAAGCATAGGACAGAGAAGAAACCAAACTGCTAAGCCCCTCTTATGAGAAGTGACAAGAACCAAAATTGTTCTGGCCTCCTGATTTTCTCCACCTACCATTTCCCCATCTCTTGTCCTATTATACAGTCACTTGCCAAGCCTTATTTGTTACCTAGATTTTCATTACCAGCATGTACAATTTGCAACTGAAGTCAATAAACTGATCATAGTCCTACCCAGAGCAGCTATAAAACATTTTGCTAATATCAGATAGAAATTAATAATAATCTACCACTACAAATATTTTTTTTTCACCGAGGAAACTTGTTTATCTCACAAAGTTTATTTTTCGTGCCCCGCAATACATATTGAATGTTTACAGAATGTTCACTTGCCTGGTCCAGCAATAGCTGCTACCATGTCCAATAGAAGATGCACCTGCCTTGGTGAGAGAAATAGATGTACAGAGTCTATTTGTCCATCTATATCCAACTAAAAAAAAAAAAGAAAGAACACTTTCAAGAACACATAAGGAATTTTTCTTTAGGAGTCTTGAATCAACTATTTTAATAATCATTTTGATGCTGTAAAGCATACAGCCATTCCAGCAGTTCCACACAACAAAAGCTAGAAATTTAATTGTGTATTGCGTCCAATCTGTAGCTTGGCAGGATAAATGCAGGCGTGTCACTGACAATTTATTAGCTTAAAATAAATACACAATCACCTAATAGGAAAATTCAAGAATACCATTAACCTGCTAGTTACTTTGCTTCTTTAATAATTCCAGATGTAATCAACAACATAAAGTTAGTATTATGTACTAATATAAAATACTGAAGTCAGCACCTTCTGAAGCAGACCTTAAAAACTGTAAAAGTGCTCTTCAGGACTTCTCTTTAGTATACAGATGAATAAATGCACATATTTTCTTCATAAACAGTGGGATGTTTATAGAAGTCTAATTGGTTTGAGATGGTATACAACAAAGCAAGCCACTTATCTTTTGAGAACAGCTCAAGATAAAATTATCTGAAGGGCTTCTATAGATTTGTTTTTCAATTCTAGACTCCTGTACTCCCAGATGTTGGTCCATTCATGATTATTACTCATCGTATTGGGTGTATGTCGCAAGGTGCTGGCAGCACAGTATGCTGCAGGGGCAGCCTCTGTGCTAAGAGGTCAGGGTCTGCCCCATGCTGGGCAGAGCTGTTTCCAGCCAGCCCTGTAATGGACCCACCGCAGGACACAGCTGAGCCCATCAGCAAAGCTGTTGGTGCCTCTGTGAAAACATATTTAAGAAAGGGCAAAATGCTGTGCAGGCAGTGAGAAAAAACAGCAAAAGAAACAATCCTGCAAACACCAAGGTCACCGAAGAAGGAGAGGGAGAAGGTGCTCCAGGTGCCAGAGCAGATATTCCCCTGCAGCCTGCGGAAGGGATCACACCAGAGCAGATACCCACGCTCAAGGAAGCTCAAAGAAGACCCCACTCTGCAGCAGATAAACTTGCCCTCAAGGAAGCTGTAGCCTGTTGAGAGCCCACACAGGAGCAGGCTCCTGGAAGGTGCTGCTGCCCACGGAGAGGAGCTGTCAAGAACTGCGGTTCATGGAGAACCCATGCAGGCGCAGGTTTATCCTGCTGGACTGTAGCCCACGGAGAGGGCCCACACAGAAGCAGTTTGTGAAGGACTGCAACCTGAGGGATCCACACAGGAGTAGGGGAAAAGCGTGAGGAGGAAGGAGCAGCAGAGAGGAACTGTTACGAACTGGCTGCAACCTCTCAATTCCCCATCCCCCCTGCACTGCTCCAGGTGGTGAGGAAGTAGAGGAGTTGGGAATGATGAAGTGAAGTTGAGCCTGGAAAGAAAAACTGGTGAGGGGAAGGTATTTTAGTTTGTTTCTCATCATCCAACTTCATTCTAATTGGCAATAAATTCAATTAATTTTCCCCAAGTTGAGTCTGTTGTGCCGGTAACTTCTAACTGGTCTCCCTGTCTTTATCTCAATTTATGAGCTTTTTCATTACATTCTCTCCCCCGTCTTGTTCAGAAGTGTGAGTGAGAGCAGCTAGATGGGTGCATGACAGCCAGCCAAGGTCAACCCACCACACTTGCGGGGAGAAAATAGGGAATATGTACCTAAGTGGAGAAAATAAATGATCAATTAGTTTTGTATACTGTTTCCTCCTATTTTTCCATCCTTTGGAAAGAGTTGAAAGAAAATGAAATTATTGAAGTGTGTCATACTTGAACTTATACAGTACATTTTGTAGCTTACATGCTTGAAACACCTATTCTCATCAAAGGTATTCTAACATAATTCAGTTTCCAAAGTAAAAAACAAAAGTTTAACCTAGACTAAGCGATATACCATATGTATGTTTTTTCCAATCTGCATGAACAAAAATTACTCTCAACTCCGCCCTTGACATTTTTCTTCTGGCTACCTTAAAATATGTGGAAACTTTTTTATCTTTAGAAACATCCCGCCATCAGTTAATTTAAAGGTGTTAACTGTATTAACTATTTATACTTTTAAAATAGCCACATTTTTCTATTTCACAACAAACAAAATGTTATTTCACTTCTCAAGGACTCTTCTTACCTGAATAAATAAGAAAAGTTAAAGATTGACTAGAAATTGCATGACATAAGAAACTTGTCTACTGTAGTAGAAACTTTATGCTTTCTGTAGAATATAGTGCACTATACAAAACAGGTCAATAGCCAATTTTAAAACTGGAGACAAGGAAAATGTATTTACAGACCTTTACTTACATATTCACACCTAAAAAAATAAAAGGACTTTATTTTCAACTGCTTTGCTTCCTGTATGTTTATGTAAAAGTCAAATAAAATATTATTTTAACTAGTAGCATTTAAACATGGCATTATTATTTGATTTACTGCAAATTTTAATATAAAAATTCAGAAGTAGAAATGTTCATGTTAGTTTTATAATGCTGCAGTGCTGCAACGTAATTAATCATTTAAGGTTTGCTTGTAATTGTGGAAGAAAATTACACCTTTTTAAAACCAAAGTGATTTTAATCAACCAATTAAACATTCCACACATATGTAGACAAAGTCTGTCATAGTGCTACAAAAAAAAAAGGATAAATGAGTAGCAGCAAATTTTCAAGAAAACAAAACAACTTTCTCAGGAGTTACTCCAATACATAAATTCAGTCTCTCTAACATACAGGAATTCTTTAACAGATTTCAATGTGCCACTGACTTCTCTGGCCACTGTAAAGATGTCTTATTAGACATATATACTGGTTTTGAATGCAGAGAATCTACAACAACACTAAGAGGATTTGGTCTTCTTGAGAATCTCACCATTTTTCGTATGCAGTAGAAAAAATAAAATCCTACATAACTATTAATTTAGTTAAAGACCAGGAAAGCATGACTAACCTTAGCTCCAGGAAGTACTTCATTTTGCTTTAATGTTAGGCTCAACTCCATTCTACCAATCAGCTTACTAATCTGTACAGGGTCAGAAGGAGTAATTTCCGGCAAGTTTCTTGTTAATTGAGGATGTGGCTCATAAATGATTTTTGGATTCCAGCTAGGTGAAAGCTTTGGTTCAGTTGCCTTAAAACATTACAGAGAAAGGAATAAGAATGTATCCAATTTCTTACAAAAAAACCCGACCCAAACCAAACAAACAAGCAAACAAACAAAAAAAAAGAAAACCAAGCATTTCAAATAAGTTTATCACACAAACGATCATTTTACACAAATATAAATTTGACAATGGCATTAAAAACACATATTGATAACTGTGAAAGAAATAAGGCACGTAAAATGTGAAATATTAGGCCTCTGCAAAAATATGGAGCAAGTTTCCACAGAACAGTGAATTGTAGAGGACTTCTGCACATGAAAGTTGCAAACAGATTCCAGTACAATACATCCTAAATTTTACTCAGTCCTAAAAATCTGTTTCCTTCCCCCTCCTCAAAATCAACAGGAAGTGATTATGAAACTTACCAAACACAGATTCAAGTAAAAGTTCAACTCTATATCCTTCAGAATGAATCTAATTATGCTAGTGTAACAATATATTCTATCCTTCATCAATTTCCATTCTTATATAATGTATTTAATTTTACCAGCTGTGTAGCTGAACACACTGGGGAGGACTTTGCTGATGCAGGAAACTCGTCCCAGAAGAGAGAGACACCCGAGAGCTGCAGTAACTTGTGAGCAAAAGCTGTGGGCTGATGTACATTAATTCCAGAGCATTCATCTGCAGTTTCATCACAGTACATAGTCCTGGGAAACGAAAGAAAGCAAATCAGGATGGTAGGTGCTTCCAAATTTTTACCTTTATCGTGTCGTTTAGCCTCTAAGTTCATATAGGCTCGCTCTCTTCATGCTATTTACAATGCCATTGACTGTCATGAAAGGAGAAACCACCAGTCTCTGGGAATGGGTGAAAACCTTAAATTTTCTACAGGACACCACAGGACAACTGTGACATGGTTCCAGTGCAAACATATCCTAGTGTGTTATCCTGGTACTTATGGCTGATCTGACCACAAAGTGAAGGAGTCTGTCCAACACTTGTACACATGTTTCCATTAGGACACACACAATTCTTCCTTCAGAATCTGAATTTCTTACAAATCTGCCACGTAACATTTTTCTGTTGCATGTGTTCTGTACTTGGAAGTAACATTCTGTCAAAATGAAATTTGAAAATTGAGAAAATAGGCTCCAATCCTGTAAAATTTCCGTGGAATTAAATTTCTTGCATTATAATAGTGAGAGCATAAACAGCAAACTCTTAAAAAGATGCAAGTCTTCACATAGTACAATTTACAGTGGAAAAATACACCTACCTTTCCATAAATAAAATGTACCGGACATCAAAACAACACGCTATTAAACAGTTTGTTTCAATCTAGTTTTTAAAGTACAGAAAAGGAGGCTTGTTCTGGGAATGGACTTCCATAAGAAAAATAATTACAGTTTTAGTGACATCTCTCCTGAACTGAACTTAACAACCTGAAGTTTATAAATGTTTAAAACCAGATGTACTTCATTAGCATTTCTCATTAAGAATCAGTTTTATTCGGTAATGATTTCAATACCTTGCAAGAAAGTACAATTATACTATCCCATAGGTCAAAAAAAACCCTTTAAGAATGTGTACAGTATCCAGGTTCAAAGTAATTACAGAATACACATGGTCCCTTCTGAAAGCTCAGAAGACCTAAAATCTTCCAGTTTAATTTTTTTTCAGGACTGTATCTTTTTTTCTAAAAATAATTAGTGTCTTACTCAAAAGGGTCAGTTCCTTTCGTTATTGAAGAGATGGCCTGATTTGCCAACAATATCCATTGACTGTTGAACATCTGAGAAATGGTATTCATTAACTGTGGAAGTGGTCATTAACTTACCCTTCAAAAATCCAGAACTCTTCTAATTTGATAGGTAAATGTCTTTAGCTTAAACATGTTAAGTGGAAGTTGAGTGGTGAAAATGCTCACTGGCATTATAAAAGAGGTGCTCAAGAGCTAGTCTCTAACTGCATACTAAGAATGTGTGTGCATGAGTAAAATATACTGTACAGGAAAATGGCAAAAAGTGCCTTAGGAGAAAAAAAAAAACACAAACAAAAATACAATTGAAAAAAAAATCTTTACCTTTCAATTCTGATTTCAAGTGCAGTTCCACTTTTAGAGTTTTCCGGCACATGTTCTATTCGCAAAACAGTATCTAAAAAGGTAACTTTCACTCTTCGTAGAACTTAAATGAGAAAACAAAAAGATACCACGCAAGCATTTAAGTCAAGGTTCTCAACAATGACTTTTATAACCAATTTACAAGTGCTTTTCATTTTGTGTAAGTTCTCAATATTTATTTCAGTGGAAATATTCAATTGACTTTAATGACAAGACGACATCAATCAGCAATGTAAACTCCTATTAAACGTCCAATATGTACATCCATACCATGCAACGGACCTTTAATGTGCAGATATTTGAGCAGGTGACAACTCAAACCAAGTTGTTCCATGGCTCAGTGTGGATGGTCCTCAAAGAAAGTACCTGCTTCCTTGTGCACCATGTCTGAACTCCTAAACATTGCTATGGCACCACGCTACTTTGGCTGAATGCTTCTATTTCTAGATCTGATTTTAAACATTTCCTTTAGCTCAGACATTTCAGCACTAGGTTCTCCACCGCATAATGTGGTCTAAGCCCTTAGTTTCTTCCGTTTAAAAAAAACACCACCAAAAACAACCAGAGTTTCTAAAGTACTTCTAACAACATGGTGTGATTATTGAGATACATGTCATAACAGGTCAGCTTTGTGTAAAAATAGCTGAAAAAACATTCTCTGTTTCTCTCTCAACAGCATCACTACTAACAATCTAAGTTTGTGTAATTAACTAAATAGGCACCTCCAAAACTAAGGCATCTCACCAATCACTCAAGCACAGATTTAGCTGGATTTGTTCTAATGCAAACAAACATTAATTTGCCCTGAAGTAGGGTTCATTCTGTCCACTGAGAGAAGTATACACATACAGTAGTAAGTAAATGGGCTTTTCTACCCTGCTTCGAAGACAAGATCAATTGTCCTGCCTTCCTGTTTAAATTTTACAAGTAATGCTAGCAAGTGAAAATTTGTGAGATAAGTTAGGGCAAATGAGATGCCATTTTGTAAAAGGAGACACAACATAAACTGATTTAATCTCAGATGTTCATTCAGATCTCAATAATTAATTCATACCTGTTTCAATAGTTTCTGCAAATTTCTCAAGTCCTTCAAAAGGCTGGGACCCTTCTCCTTGTTCATCTGTCAATTTTTGGCTAAGACATTCTTTTGCCAGCTGCATACTACTGGTCATAAAACTTGACCAATACATAGGCTCAGACCCAGATGCTGTGGAGTAGAAGTAGTCTTAATAAATTTGACTGTGAACATTTTGAAACCATAAAGACAAAACCGAAATAACACATTGGGCACATCCAGAAAAGAGTTTCAACAGCTTAGTAAGCAGTCATACTTAAAACCAAATTTAGTTACAAACTGTCTTTATACACCTTAACACTTTAAAATTACTTTAATCTATTTAGATTCCATTGTTAAGATTCTGGTATTTGAAAATTCAATATAAACAAAATGAAACCAGGATTTAGTGCAACCAATCTTCAGCACTGGTTTAAGTGAATGATTTCTGAAGTACTTTTATTATATTGTTATGATTTCGCAGGCATAATCAGCAAAATGAAATCAAGGAAATAACTCTTTTTTAAAAATTATTTTAATGTTTCTTATTCCATTTGAAACATATCCTAGATGGGGAAAGACTAAACAAGGTTTAAGACGTCATCTCAGCATATTAGGACACCGTTTTATATGTGTAACACAGACCTGACGTAGTAAGAAGAACATAATAAAGTCCAAGAGCACAGCACATATTAAGCTGAACGTCTTTAGCAGCCCCATTTACTTAATTGACAGTGCATTCCTATCAGCTAAAGCCAAGCCCATTACGAGCAAATACTCTTAAGACTAGATTAGAAAAGTTAATCAAATTCAACTATAACACTCTAGCATAGGCAAACAAAAGTAAAACTAGCACAAATACAAACATGTTAAACAGGTAAAACATTCCAGTTTAGCATTCAGATCTGGAAACATCCACGTGGCTACAGAAGTGATAACACTAGCATCATGGTTTTTTCCTACTGTATTACAAAGCACTGTGTATCAAAGAGAACAACATGGATACAAGTGAATAAATAAAGTTTCCTCCTAATACTACTATTCTTTCAAAGCAATAATCTTACATCAGAAAGTAAGATAGCTCAAAATTTAATTCCAGCTAAACAAGTAAGAACGAAATGGAGAGTATATATACGCAAGTTACTTAAGGTAACTTGCAAAAGATGGAAAATAGGGTTTATGCATTTTTTTCCTCTTCATTATGATGCATTTAGAGAAATATTTTCTTCCATCTTCTCTACGCTATAAAAAGGAAAACAAATTAAAACCCTTCAGACATTCAATCAAAATTTTCCCCACACTAAAAATGCACTAAATGTCCCACACATGCTATAACAACACACCTTAATAGACTTTATGGAGGTTGGATAGTCAGTGAAAATTTATAACCAGGACAGTCTAAACTAGATCAGTTAGATTCATATGGATACAGACAAGCTAGAAGAGCTCAGACAATTCTCTCACCATTATAATCAGAGGTAGTAAGTATTTAGAATACTTAAAAGTCATTATTTCAGACTGTGATAGCAATTAAATTGTATTAGTTGTTCTCCAAATATACAAGAAGATGCATCTGTTACCCTAAAGTCACCAAAGAAAGCCAGAACCTCACGGTAATCCCCCCTCATAGTCTTACGCTATTGGGTTATCCTACTGCCACCTAATAGCCAGCTACTAATGCTGACTAACAGCATTTGGCATACAACACCCAAAAAACCTAGCTAACAAAAAATTCTTCCCACACAGGATTATTTTCATTTCCATATGTCTGAAACAGTGTGGAAGAAGATACAACAGTAGGAATGTTAAAAACATTTTAAGTTATTTAATTGAACAACCAATTGAGAAACACTTGACAAACAATTTATGAACACCTGACAGTTTCTTTTTTTATTACATTCTCTGTCATTAATGTATGTAAATTAAATGTCACTTTAAATAAGGCTAAGAACTGACTAAAGCAAGTGTAGCCTTTTGCCTCTGAAAAACTGTAAAGAATCTCCTTTGCAAAAATTAAAAATTAAGCCTACCAAGCCTTGGTCTTGGCCTGAAGACCATCTCTAAGCCTTTTACTTCTAATGCACAGTTATCCTGTAGCAACGACCCCCATGGAACAGATAAAGAAATGGATTGGATAAATCCATCTGTGACTTCTAGAGGTGCATCTGCAGACTCCAGGATCTCATTAAGACACTAGAAGAAAAGAATAAAATAAAAATAGTAATAATTAAAAAAAAAAAAAAATCACATCCATAATTTTGCATATAACAAACAAAACATATTGAGGCTACCAGAAAATTAATTCTACTCAGAAAGACAACAAACTGGCCACTTTCAAGTATTCTGATTCCATCATAATTTGTCTCACATTAATTACTCAGCTTTCAGCATAATACAGATTTCTCTGTGGTAGCTATATAACCTGTATTTTTGCACTATACCAAAAAAATTCTGTTATCTTACCATTATAAATACTATAGTATTGACACAAGTTAATGTATTCTTTCTCCCGCAATACTTGAAGAAAGCTGAAAACAGGCTAACAGTAAAAATGCAAGAAGTATGTGGTTTCTGTGGCAAGAGTATTTCATCGTAAGGAATTTCAATGTAATATTCATTTTACATTTCTCTGTGACACCAGAACAATGGAACCAAATAATCATCACTTGCTGTATAACATACTTGCCATTTCTAAATCATATTTTAATGTGATTAGTGTTCAGCACTAATTTAAAAATCAAAGCTCAGTGGACAGACCAATATTCTATAGAACTTCTTCTGTTAATCCAGTGCTTTATAGTGACATTACAAACAAAACTACAATCAAGTTGCCCTCAGTATCATACAGAGTAAGTGAAATTGATGAGAAAACCAGAATACCAGCTCTGAAGAAGTAACTTAGAATTTTGAAGTGAAAAGACTCACTTGTTGCACTATATAACTTTCATTACATCCATACAGAGGAAATGTATTCTTCGCGTTTATGTTAAAAAAAAAATGCAAATCCCTGTTTGTGCCCTGATCCAAAAATTTAGTTAAAACTGAAATTATTGAACAAGAACTACCTAGACTGGTTTAATATTTAGTTAAAACTGAAATTACTGAACCAGAACTACCTAGACTGGTTTAATAAAAGAAAAAAACAATCTAAATCACACATCAAATTCGGTGAGTGCAACTTTCTGATATATACCAGACCCTACTAAAGACTGTGGTTATAATATTAGGACATAATCTTGCAACTGGCAAAAAGAGTACGGTTCTGGCCTTCCTGTGTTGAACAGGGCCACTGATTTTAGCTGAGAAAATGCATAAATTCGACATCAAAAGTTTTTTTTAAAAAAAAGGATTTAAAAGTTTCTTTCCATTTTAATTATATTTTAAATTTTGTTCTAATTATATAGAATAATTTAAAAATAAAAATGAACAAAAGCAGTTTTCAGAAAACAGCATTTTTCATTCTTACATCTCCCAGTGCAACTTTCCCATCGTGTTAACTTGTTGCTTTGTTCATGCTCTTAATAACTTTGCTTTTAGCATTTTGTTTGCTTGCATGTTTGGCTTTTCCAGTTTCTGTTCCAAAGTCCACTCAAGCAGCAGAAAAGGACACTAACTTTACAGAAATAAAACCTGAAACAGTTGTATCGGGAAATTATTTAAGAAACAAATAATCAACTAAGATTCAGTGACGTTAAAACTTTATTTTGAACTATATATGAGGATTATAGATGTGGTAGGAGCGTAAGATAAGGCAAAAAATAGTTATTTGTCATGAAAATTATATTTGAAAATATCACAGATTCATTTAAATTACTTGAACCTTTACAAAACAATTTGCTATAGCGGAAAGTAAGCTAGTTACCATATTTTGAATAAATCTGACTCAGATGTCTTTTTGCTACCAATGTACATAGCAATAAAAATGAGCGTATTTTAGTATATTCTTCATTATTTTGAAATACAAATTTACTATCTAAAAGAAAGAAATTCCAAGTATTCTTGTAGCTAAATTACTTCACAAACAAGCCAGTCGTTCCTAGAAAGCAGCAATTAGAGCATTCCAAGTGAAATTTTAAAGCTGAAGCACAGTCTTCACATCAGGACTTGCTCCCATGTTATTGACTGAAAGTCTCCAGCTGGAAGTCACAGTAATACTAGTTGCAAAAGTACTAGTCGACATGTATGAAAAGTCAACCACAAACATCACGGGTTATGTTTTGATTTTTCTAAACAGCCCAGCTCTCAAGAGGCAAAGGAGTTACATTAATAGCCCCAGGTATTCCTACGTATCTCTACAATCTATAAACACGTACAATGTGGGCTAAAATACCTACAATGTTAAGATGAACAGAAGTATCCACAGAAATGGGTAAGATAGTATCTAAAAATACAGTCATGCTGGTGATTCATAGAGAACAAGCTTACAATGACTAGGGGGAAAAAAAAGAGCTGTAATACTTCCGTGACATCTGTTTTTGCAATCTGTCATACATGAGAGTCACGTGCAGAGAACTTCAAACATGTCGTTGTTTACAAGCAAAAAAGAAAAATGCTGATCTACAAATGGGGACGATAACCTAAGCATTATTGTATATACATTTAACCAGTGTGTCTACATAATTAGCTGTTCATTTAGTACTGGTCCGTAACTGCTGCTGTTTCAAAGTATTTACATTTTAAATAAAGTCTGACTAGTGAAGAGTGTTGCGATACCCACTAGAGGGCATAATAATTCAATTAAAGCGAGACAGCCTTACTGCCTGCCACAGAAAACCTGCCGACACAGCCAGAAAGAAAAGAAGAAAACAACCAAAAAAACCACACTAAAACACTGGTAATATTGAGCATTTCTGCAAACGTCTGTCTCCTGCCACTTTCAAACATATTTTCACACAAACAACTGGAAAAGTATTATCTGAACACATCACATATTCACAAGTATTTTAAAATGTACACAGCATGGCCTAATAGCAGAACATAGTATCGTAAAAATGCGTTTTGAAAGTACTTTGTAAAGCAATAAGCCTGTGTACCTAGTTCATCATCTGTGGCTGCCCTGGAAGTCAACGACTGACGCACAGCAATGCTTAAGGCTCCTCCTGACAGTCACTTGACTGGCAAGGAGAATTCCGTAACATTGGTAATTAACCCAAGAAACTACGAATGCTACAAACACGGACACAGACCTTTGGATTACTACAGCAGGCTGGAAGTATGCATACGTGTGTGTATAAACACATACACACACATACATATATGTATGTATGTATATAGATACATACACGCCAGGACTCAAAAAAAAGCTTCAGTTGGTTCAAAGCGTGACAGCTCACCTCCTAAGCAACTCCAGCTAAAAACAGCTTGCCATTTGTCAACAAGTACTTTCACCATTGCAAGACTAGGGGACAATTTTTAGAGACCTACACGGACTAAGCTCAGCGTAACACTGTCAGTAAGAACCAAGATGCCTCCAAGATGAAGACAAAGCATAGATAGAACAGGGATTACTTTATGTTTTCATCATCTCTAGTAGTCAGTAAACATGCTCCTCAGTAACTACAGCAGCATTTCTAGTAGTTTGGGCTACACTAGCTCCTTCTCCCTGAAATAGCAGCAGCTATTGCCTTCTTTGAGGTTTTCGTTTCCTTTCTCGTAATTAAAAATAACAAAACCAAAGTGTGGCTAGAAAAACATATCCATAATAAATACCCAGGTTCGTTTGCTTGCTTTTTTTTTAAGTGCTAGCATATCAGAGTCCCCTGGATGAAATGGTAATGATGGCCGCAAGTTTTTACATAAAGGAGGCTGGGTACTGAAAATAAAGTGGGTGGCAGCCGGGGGCAGGGAATCAGCTGGTCCCTCAGACGCAGCAGGAGCCGAGGGGGTGAAGCGCCGGCATCTCTTACCCACTTATCCAGAGGGACCTGCGTCAAGGAGCCGGTGCCCTGGTAGAGATCCAGGCTGAGTTGCTCCAGGCTGAGCTTCTCCTGCAAGAAGTGGCCCAAGTACCTCTGCAGCAGGTACCTGCAGGCCCTCTTCTTGATGGACTCCGAGAAAGGCCACGGCATGGCGGCTGCGCGCCGGGGGCCGCGGGGCCGGGCGGCGGGACGGGGCCGGGGTTGGCCCCTCCGGCGGGCGGAGAGAGGGAGGTGAGCGGGAGCCGGCGGGCCCAGCCTCGCCCCTCAGCGCGGGCTACCGCAGGGGCGGCCCGCTGCCAGGCGGCGCCCCCGCCGCCCCCTCACACCGGCGGCGGGGCGGCACTGCCTCTCCTCAGGGAGAAGAGGCGCTGACAAGTAGCTCCATCCTCACTCGGACACCGTCGCCGCCATCTTCTCGGCGGCCCGCGAGCGCGCAGGGGGCCGCCGCAGCCGCGCTGCGCAACAGAACGGTGCGCGGAGCGGGGGCAGGGGCTGGGGGCCAGCAGGCGGGCAGACCACCCCACCCCCCGCCCCGCGTCAGTTCTCCACCACCGGCGAGGGAGGCCGGGCCGACCCGGGCTGTGTGTGTCCTTCCTCCCCGCGCAGCCCTCCCCCCGCC
>JAVKLA010000040.1:6737777-6748363 GCA_034782735.1 Sagittarius serpentarius
TCCACGTCCTCCTCCTCCTCCTCCTCGTCCTCCTCCTCCTCCTCGTCCTCCTCCTCCTCCTCCTCGTCCGCCTCGTCCTCCTCGTCCTCCACGGCCGCCTCCTCCTCCTCCGCGGCCGCCGCCGCCGCCCCCGCCGCCCCCCCACCTGCCTCAGCCCGTCGCGGGGAGCGCCCGCCTGGCCCTCGGCCGGTAGCGCGGCAGGGAGCCGTGGCTGGTCTCCAGGGAGCTCGGCCGGGCGGGAAGCCAGCCGGGTAGCTGGGGTCACCTAAAATCGCTGGTGAGGAGAGGGACTGGGGGCAAGAAGGGGTTTAGATGAGAAGGAGAAAAAATGAGAGTTAGGAGCAGGAGGCGGGGATAAAGCCGGTCGGGAGACCTCGGGCAACGCCTGATCACTGTGGAGAGAGGTAACACCTGCCTGAAAGGAGCCAGGTTTCAGAGAAGAGGCATCTAGGGACTCACCGACACCTTTGACTTCGAGGCATAGGGTGCAAGTCAAGAAAACATTACAGCTGAGGTTGAGGCGTCCCTAACGTTTTCCTGCTCAATGGAAAGCTGTGTTCTGAGCTACCTTACCTACAACCGGATCAGGGCTAGTCAGACAGTGTTGGTGTCTTCCCAGCGAAGATCACGAGAAGCTGTGTAGAGTTCAATATATATTTGCATACAAATGTGTGTCTTGTACATTGCAGTATTTATCCAGATGTGTTGTTGGGGCATCACTTGAAAGCATGGGAGAAGAAGAGGAGGAGGAAGATGAAAATAATTCAGTTGCTGAAGTTTCTAGTAGGCCGAAGGAGGGAGTCTACCAAATAGCGGGTACCCTTTCTAAACCAGGGAGGGCTAAACCATGTTTTGCAGAGGAAACATATGCAGTAAGTAAGAGTCTAATTTCAGATTGCCATTAGACAATATTAAAAACATTGCAAGTCATGTAAAATGATCTGCATTAATAAAACGGTCTTTTGTTGCTGCTGGAAGCTGTATACGTGTATTTTATTCCTTCTGCTTCCTGCACACTGTTGTCTCCTCCCTGCTAGGTCTGACACAGCAGATAGTAAAAGGAAGGAACTCAGACTCAAAATAGATTTTAAAAAAAAGATAGCTATGGACAGGACATCATCTGTCCTGATGATCCACAGGTCTGCTTTCTTTTTCCCTCAAAAGACACACCTCAAGTATCTCCCTTGTCTCCTCTGTGTCTTTTATCACCATTTCAAAGGTAGTGGTTCTGGAATCAAAGTTGGCGTACCCCTTCTTAACTGTTCACTGAAATCACAGCTTTCACCAGCAGCTAATTGTTCTGAATACCTACGTCTTTGTATAAAGATATGTCCAGAGTTTAGTTAACTAAAGGAGGCTTGCTTTTAAGAATGGGATTGCATATTGCTTGATTTAATTTTCTGAAATTAAAATGGCCTCTGTCTCAATTTGATTCTCCAGAATATCTTCAAACATTTGAAAATTTTGATTTAAATGTCTATACAGCTGAGCTGTTCAATCAGAAAATTATGGCTGGCAGTATTTAATCTTAATCACTGCTCTTGCCCAAAGTGTTTGTTGGACTTGCTCAAGTGTTGCAGACAATCTGCACTTAAAAAAAATCACAGGATGCTATTTTGCAAGGAAAAGGACATTTTTTTATGTCTTCTCTGTACTGCCAACTGATTCTTGTTTAAAATACCTATAAAAGTCATAGATTTTTTTTTTATAATCACAATTGCACTGAGAATATGAATCCTAAAATACCACTAAAAATTGTATGTCTTTTTGAACTATATTACTGTGTACAGTAAATTAGAAGTTTCAGCATTTAATTTACATTTCATCACCTTACTTGTATCTGACAGATAAAGTTTGATATCCATCTAATGAATTATTCATAGAATCATAGAATGGCTTGGGTTGGAAGGGACAGTCAAAGGTCATCTAGTCCAACCCCCCTGTGGTGAGCAGGGACATCCTAACATCCTAGTGTTAGAAAACGACATTCTATCAGTAAGTTAAACTTGAAAAGAAAAGGAATTTTGTATATTTTTTTCTTCTTTTTTTTTTAATGACACATTCTAACTATTTTTTTTTCCCAGGTCTCTTCTCGAAAAGAGCTCTTAAGTCACTTGCTTGAGTGTGAGATTGTTTTATATAATATCACTGAGGATGCAAATCAAATTGAGGAAGCAACATGGGCTGCTTCTGGTTAGTATAGCTATCAGCTGAACAGAAAATTGGTTGCTATACAGCCATCAAAATTTACCATAAATGCATAATGAAAGTGTCAGGGATTTATAGTTTACTGTAATATAAAACTGAGTTTGCTGGTGGAGAAATGCTGCATGAATTGTTCAATTAATTAGCAAGCAACCATGGAATGCACTCAAACATTCATAAGGTAGAAAAGCTGTCATGGAATGGTCCAACATTTTAAATGACATGTCTGTGTAGGCAGTTATTTCCCTAAATAACTATCAGCTGTCATCTTATCTATTTGCTTTGGGAAGTGGGTAGAAAATTTGCTCCTGTGATATTCAAATAATGTTTCAATATTTTATATAATTGTTTTCAATATATTTTGACTTAAAAGTCCAATAAAAAATACTGCTAACAGTCTTTCTGAAACTTTCTCTTGATTGTTACATCCAAATTCTAATAGGCATCTGGAATCTTTTTATGGTGACAGTGCGATGTTGTTCTTTATATGATAGTTAAACTAAATCATGCTTTCCTGTTTATTGTATAAATACTTGGATAACATCATAGATTACATAATCCACATTTAATTCTTTTGCTCTAAACTAAAATAAGGAAGCTTTACTTGAATTCTGTAGATTTTCTGTTTCAACCATGAAAAAACCCACACTTATTTTCTTTCAGTATCTCAGCAATCAATAAAGATGAATCATTTCCTAGTATAGACTGTTTCTTTTTTTTTCCCCTCATAATATGTAGCTCTACGGAGATTATGCTGATTCCCAATAGTTTGATTATTTGTTACCATTAGTTGTCTGTTTGTTTTCTTTCCTGATTTATTATCTTTATTTTGTACCAACCCAAATAAAGAGGATTTGCTTAAAAATACATATCACATAGAACATTATGGTATAAATGTCTATACAGGACCTTTATATAGAAGCAAAAATACAGTCTGAGTAATACAGTTTACAATAAATTAAATCCTTTGCTTTCATTTAACAGCCCTACATATGGAAATGCAGCATTTCGCGACACCAAAGTTATTCATCCTTGTTTCAACAATAATGAGCTGGGCAAAAAGCAAACCCCCTGACCCTGTAAGTAATACGAAAACATTTCTTTTTTAACTGAATATTTCCATTTAATGGAAAATATTCATTAAATTAAATTAAGCAGAGTATTTCAGTATGCTCTTCAACAATAGCTAATAAAGTTAGTGTCAGCGAGTGTGTTTTTTCTCATGATGCTTTCACCTCAAACCACTGCTTACCACTAACATTGTTAAATTTATTCCACTGGTCAGAGAAGTTTAGGCACTGGGCTACAATAATACAGGCAGACATTAGGGACTTCTAGGACAAGAGGTAAGACCTATGCTAACCACAGTATGCACTGTCCTTCAGTCATAAAAATTCCCATATTTACTACATATTTAATGAAATACATATTTAAATCAGTCTATAGACAGACAAATAGATACAGCTTTATATCTATATATGTTACTTATTGTCAGGAACCATGTGGGACACTTAGTATGCTATTGCAATTCTCAAATTGAGCGTTACAGAAATAGAGTTTTATAAGCTTGTGTATATATGTAATGAAAATTAATGTTTTTCTAAAATATAAAAAATAGTTAAAAATCTTTTAGTGTGAAAATTGAAATTGAACTATTAATATTTTCTCAATATTGAACCTCAAGTATCAGAATCAGAAATGTTAAGAATTTCAAATGAAAAAAAAAGTTAAAACAGATTTTTAAAATATTTTTTAAGAACTTATTTTAACCAGCTAGGCCTTTAAAAATTGTTCTGTTTTAAAACATGTGTAACAGCCACATTTTTTCCTTCATAGGAAGATCCTGAGATTCCTTTTACTGATGAAGATTATCGCAGAAGAAAATCTCATCCTAACTTTATGGATCACATAAATGCTGAAAAACTCATTCTCAAACTTGGAAGAACTGTATGTAAATAACTTTTTTATAAAAATAGGTTGTTTGGTCTTCTTACTTAGAGCATTATCTTAGTAATGGAAATTACCAACAATGTGAATAAATTTTAAGAGTATATTATTCTCTTGATAAATATGGGTAACATCAATTATCAATACAGTATCAAGTATAGAGAAGACTGTAATGTCCTTTGAAACTTAAGTGTCTCTATCATACAAATCCCAAATTCTATCTTTTTTCCTTAGATAGTGAATAAATAATGCTTATGTCATTTTAAAAACATTGTTTCTTTGGCTGTATCAGAGAGCATTAAGGCTGGGGCCTGTGTGGGCAAAAGACTTGAGGATAACAAGTAACAAGGGATAGGACAAGAGGAAATGGCCTCAAGTTGCTCCAGGGGAGATTTAGATTGGGTATTAGGAAGAATTTCTTTACTGAAAGGGTCATTAGGCATTGGAATGGGCTGCCCAGGGCAGTGGTGGAGGCCCCATCCCTGGATGTTTTTAAAAGTTGTGTAGATATAGTGCTTAGGGACATGGTTTAGTGAGGGACTTGTCAGTGTTAGGTTAATGATTGGGCTAGATGATCTTACAGGTCTTTTCCAGTCTAGGCAATTCTGTGATTCTATGACAGAATGTAGAGGAAAGGCATATTAGTGTAGTTTTAAAGAAAAGCAGCATCTTTAAAGATTAGCAAGCTATGTTAATATTATGTCTCATTCAAATACTTAGAAGATGTTTCGGCCGCACCTGTCATGTTCCTGGATAGTTTGTGCTCTTGGAGCAGAGGGCTTGTTGACTTTTATTCCACCCTATAATTCACTTTAAAATCATGTCCATGGAGCTGGCCCAGAATACCTAAAATATGTTATCATTTTATAAGTTTTTTAAAATCACTTCCTTCAGCTTTGTTTGTTTCAACCTGATTAGACTATTAATCTTACTAGAAAACAGACCATGCCTCTCTTTGTATTTAAGAGCTATTATTAAATAAATATCACTGGTGGCTCAGACTGTGCTTCACAGCTCAGGAAAATTGACGCTGTTGTGATTAGCGATGGAGTACTGTGGAGGTTAGGAAAGAGAACTGGAAGACAATGAAATACACTGTATGATGAAGGTGTCATTTGGTCATTGTCTTTGTGCGTTAGCAGTCTCCCATAATAAATAATTTAGTGTCCATTGCAGAAATTTATCAGGCTAATTATAGAGGGGGAAGAAACCTTTACTCTGATTTGAGTATACATGTGTTGTTTTATGCCTTGCTGAGAAAATAGCACTAGAAATTATATTCTGTTCTAACATGGGTTTAATATTATGGAATGCCAGTAAAATTTGTTTTACAGTTTGAAAAATCAGTGGTGAATTTTTCTTACTTTTACTACGTTTTACTTTTACGTGTGCTAACATGGATTTATAAGACTATGGAATAACTTTCATACTTCTGATGTTAGAAACATGAAGATTGTAAATAGTGTCCACCAAACCTCACAGTAACTTCTGCCACCAGTAACACCCAGATGAACTATTGACTCAATTTTTCTGGCTAGTCAAACCACTAAGTCGCTACGTAACAAAGGCATTAATATAATTACCTTCTAAATGTTTGTCAGGCTGAATGTCTGTTGAGAAGACAGTGGAACAATTTGTAGCAGTACACAATAAAGCAACTTGAATATTTTCAATATATACCTCTTGTAGGCCTTTCAAAGGAGCCCTTTTCTTCCAGAACTCCAGGGGCAGCATCAATGGGTGTCATTGCTCCTGCTTAGTTTCTGTCAGCACTTTGGAACAGGAAGGCACCAAAGCATCTGTTCTTCCCAGCAGATCAACATTAGCTCCCTGTGATGGCTGTAGACTTCTGGATTACAGTTCTTACTCATTTCTAAATTCAGTGGCATCTGGGGAATGTGCCATCTGTGAAAGAAGTAACAGTGTTACCACCCCCTGCAAAGAGCTCAGCAGGAGACAGAGGATTCAGCAGCTGTGCCAGTCATGTAGAGAAGATCTTGCACCAAGAACAGAAGGGTTTCTTAGCCTTGGTATCTGTTCAGAGTGCAATTTAATGGCTGTTGTAGCTTAAAGGAAGATTTCACCCCTCTGAGTAAGTGTATCTGCAACCTATATTTTGCTTAAAATTCAGCAAGAGTTGTGAGCTAGAAGTTTTTGCTTTTTACCACTAGCAGTTTTTTGCCTTTATCTTTGTGGCAGGGCATCCGGGCTGTGTAGTGTTTCTCAGAAGTCACTGACTCTGGGGTCCTGCCAAATTCAGAATCCTTGGAGAAACATCTGCCTACCATAGACAGAAGAGCTCTTCATCTCCCAGCTCTGTTCTCAGTGGCATCACAGTTCCCGAATCCATTAATTCAGATCTGTTTCCCTCGTCAAGCATTTTATTAGGATAAAACAAACAAACAAATGTAAAACGATCAAAGCCTAGAACGGATTATAATAGCTAGAATGTGACATCTAGTGGCTTTAATGAGTATTACACAGGAACGTGAAGGTCTTTACCTGTGCCTAAACGTACTGTGTCACTGGAGCTTGCCTAATAATTGCCTTATT
This sequence comes from Sagittarius serpentarius, assembly GCA_034782735.1. Classification (NCBI taxonomy): domain Eukaryota; kingdom Metazoa; phylum Chordata; class Aves; order Accipitriformes; family Sagittariidae; genus Sagittarius; species Sagittarius serpentarius. Next base: position 6,744,483 of record JAVKLA010000040.1, read on the forward strand.
TTTTTAAATAAAGTATATCCAAGACATCTCAAGTAGTACCTTCTCATATGTGTGACTTGTGACACTAAATAGGTATTTTCAGGGGACGTGAACCTGTTTTAGAGGTTTTGTATTTCACTGAAGTATAGCACTCAGTGCCAAACAGGTTTGTCTGAGTGGCTACTGCAGAAGCTACTGCAAGGTAAATGGAAGAAAATCCTATGTGTTACATTTTTCTTAGAGCAGATGAGAAATAGAACCTCCTCTGCATTCACAAGAGGCAGGTTTTTCCTGCTGGGAGATGGAAGTTACAGTACGTCTTCTCCTGGGGCATGTTTGCAGTCTGTTCAGAGCAATCCTGGGAGCTGCTGTTCTCAGAGTACAACAGTTTCTATCATGGTACTACGCAAGCAAACTAAGTGTGGGAGCTTTTACGCTATCTGTAATGTTTTCTAATTCTAATGTTTCTCATGATTACTAACAAGCCGTTACATTCAAATGAGTTGAGATAGTTTTTATTACAAAATATTATTTTATAAGTAGATAGATAAAAAGACATACACAGATACAATACACTGATGTTATAACTTGTCATCCCTTTATAGGATGCTTTGCTGATACAATCAAAGATTGGCTAACGGTGTTCTTAGTTTTAAGTTTCTGAAATATTACAAAGATGATGATAAAAGATACATTTTTTCACAAAAAAAGTAGATCCCAAATCTGGGCATTTATTCCCTCTGCTGGTAAATGCGGTTCTTTTACATAGTGTTATGTAGATATATAAAGTCTAGGATTTCTACAACATGAGAATTATTTAATAATTTTATATCACCTTAAAAATGTCAAAGTGACTGGTCCTAATTTAAAAGATTTTCTTGAAAGGTTTTCTCCTAACGTTGATTTAAACATTTTTTTTCCTCTGTACAACCATCCTCAACACTGGTCCAAGCAGTAACATTATACATAAACAGGCAGCCAGGACAGGCAAATTTATGACATTATGCAATAATGGTCAGCAAAAAATATGTGGGTTGATCGTGGTGTGTGGTTAGGAAAACATTTAGACAGTTCAAGGATTTATTTTTTTTTTAAATTGTATATCAAAATGAAAGTAAAGCAATTGTAAAATCATTAATCGAGCATTTCCCACTACTTTAGCTAAGAAAATGAATAGCTTTAATGAATTTCAGAGTTATTTTTCTTGGAAATAGAAAGTAGAAACATGAGTTATCCTGTTCATTTCATTGATTTATATAACAATTCCAATTTTTTTAACTCTTAAAATTTAAATTTTTTTTAGAATTTCAGTTCAAATGTAGACAAGTCAATTCTGATTGAGCAATGCTTTTTTTTTTGAAGGAAATATTAACAATATGACCTATGAAACTACAGGATATGCAACAATTGATCTAGCTATAAATTTTAAGTGATATAATTTACACACTTTGTATATTTAGTGCTCAAGTACTCAAGTTTCAGGCTAAGCCAGTAGCCCATTTGCAGTACCATATTTTTATAATAACTTTCTTGTTGATTTTACTTCACAGAACAAACATAAATTTTCAACTTATGTTGTTGCCTCAGGACATCAATACGGAGCTGGGGAAGGAGTCTTGCACTACTTCTTTAAGGTATACATCCAACTATTTTTGAAGGTTCATTTAATTTCTAGGGGCAGATCGCACGGGAATTGAATGCATCTTTAGTAGCTTTGGTATTATAAGCTTAATGCTATTGTGAATAAAACTTTGAAATGTTTCAGCTACAGTGGAAGTGTTTTCCACTTTTTTGGCCCTATATGTTTTTTAGTTTTTTCCACAGTTTTTTAACAGTATCTCTGTATGTACTTTACAGTGAGAACATGTCTGTCATATCAATGGAATCAGGAAAAATGTCTTTCTTCTCAACATTGTATTCTCTTTTTTTCCCAAGCATTTCTTTTATTTGGGATACAAAATAACATTTGTCAAGATCAAAGAATATTCTTCTTCTTCAAAAAAAGTCTTGGTTTTGGTAGGCTGCCAGTCAGTTTTTCTCAAGAACTGTTTCCTTTACTGCAGTTCCATTAATCATTCAAGAAACTGAACTTTAAATCCTTAATATGTAGATTTGCCTAGTAAACAAATGTTCCTTTTTTTAGCTCTAGTTAAAAGTAACCTTTTCCTCCCCACTTCATTCTCTACTTGTGTTTTCAGATAGGTTGGCTTAGTGAGACTCCTGCAATACCTGTTTTTGGAGATGGAAACAATTTTATTCCAACCATTCATGTCCTTGATTTAGCAGCGTAAGTAAAAAAATAAAAATTGCCCCCTAGCTAGATAACAAATCCAAATCTACCAGAGAGTACTGAGGCTTTTAAATTGGAGTGGGTGGGTTTAAGAACACTCTTTGGCCCTTCTTAGTGAGTTAAACAGACTTACGTTTCTTAAGTACTAGATGTGCTTTCTGAAAACCTTATCTGACTGTTGCATTGGTGCTATGCTTTTAAGAAATGACTAGCAATGCTCGATCTAGATTGTGATAGCAGTTAACTGGCACAGAACTGGAAATGGATCGTGGGCTCTACGGCAGACTAAGTTAATATCTTCTACAGATGTTGCTTTTCATCCTTTGAACTCCTTTCCAAATGAAATATCTAGCTGTGCTTCTATATTAAGGAAAATATATATGAAAGTGTCATGCTCTGAAAAGTTCTGCAAGATTTTATAAACCCTCTGTACTGTTTCTGAAATGCATTTATAAATGAAAGCCCAGTATGCTGCTCTAACTACCAGCCCTGACTGTACTTGCTATATTTCAGAGTGTTACAAAATATAGCAGACCACAGGCCAAGGTCTCACTATATACTTGCAGTAGATCTATCTATGCACACTCTTCAAGAATTAATAAAGGTAAGAGATTTGATTATTTTTTTTCAGATATTTTTAAGGTTTTAAAAGCTATAGATTTTACTGAAGTAGGAGTTCCTATGTCTTCCTGAATTGTGTAGTAAATGATATAGAAAATTATTTTTAAGTCCTCCAAGACTACTGTCCTTTGAACAAAATACACTACTTGAACATGATTTTGCAGAACTAACTTTTGCAGTGTTATCATTAACTCAAGTAGAAATTTTACCTAAGAAAGTTCTGGTGAATTGTTATGGGATCCACAATATTGTAATTAGATACTCAAAGTCTTTAAGATGTTTTTTGCTTCATTTTGTAGAAAGATACCTTGTTTTTCCAAGTCTGGAGATAGTCTTGGTGACACTTGAACTGTACACTGATAGTGAGAGTCAACTAATACAATATAATAGGAGACCTGCTCATGTAGATTGAGCAAATGTAACATAAGGACCAAACATAACAGCCCAATATTTTTGGTTGTGTCAAAGAGTATTGCATGGAACAGTGTGTTAGGGAGCTCACAAGAAGATGCAACCTTTGTTTTGGTTCAGGTAAATATACAGGATCTCACTGAAAAGTTAATAGTTGAAGAGCCATTCTGTATTAGTGATCACAGAGCAATTAATAACTTTTGCAGCTATGGTCAACCATAGGAAAGAGCATTATATGAAAATGAACACAAAAGACATTAAAATACTAAATCTTTAGAGGAGAAGGGTAGCGACCATTGAAACTTACAGTATTAGCCGTATAAGGCCATTGCATGCTAGTTATTAAGAAAAGTTTGGGAAAGAGAAAATTAAAATTAGCATGGTTAAACTGTAGGTTGAAGAAAACAAGATGTCAGACTTCAAAAAGAAAATAGAATAGAAAAGATCATGAAAGAAGGTTGTAGAGAGGTGGGGGTCTGTCACTTCTCCCAAGTAACAAGTGATAGGACAAGAGGAAATGGCCTCAAGTTGCTCCAGGGGAGGTTTAGATTGGGTATTAGGAAGAATTTCTTTACTGAAA
>JAVKLA010000040.1:6748463-6793654 GCA_034782735.1 Sagittarius serpentarius
GTCAGTGCTAGGTTAAACGATTGGACTAGATGATCTTATAGGTCTTTTCCAATCTAGGCAATTCTATGATTCTATGAAATCTGGCAGGATAAGTGAAAAAACACTTGAAGATCAACTATCAGGAAAGGCTCAAAATGAATAATCTTTTTTCAAACACTTAAAGAACAAAAAGCCTGCCAGAAAATCTATAAGGCAAATTGATGATTATGGTATAAAAGGGGCACTTAGAAAAGACAAGGCCATAGCAGAGATGCTTTGCATTAGTAGGCATGGGTAAGAATTTGGAAGCATCTTAATGCTTCAGGATCTCTTTGTGGATAACTTGTTAGAGGATCTATATAAAACTAAAGTAACTGTAGAAAAGATTATAGAATGAACTGACAAAATGAACACTAAGAAGCCATCAGTGTCTTACGGTATTCAATGAAAAGGTCTGAAATAGCTCAAGGATGAAATAACTCTGAATTGCTAATGCGGGCGTACAACCTGCTGTTTAGCATGGTCCTGGCACTTGAAGGCTGGAGGATGATAAATGTGATGCCAACATAAAAACAGAGGTTCCTGAAATGTTTTGGGAATTACAGGCCAATATGCCTAATATCATTGGCTAATAACCAGGTACATCATTAGACTTTATAATAAATTGCATTAAAGGACACCCAGTTACATATGATCTATTTGGGAAAAGGCAATGCAATTTTTGTAAAATACTCTCCCAAGAAATACTTTCCAAAAAAGTACTGTCAAATACTTTGGAAACCTCCTGAAGGTCTTTAATGTGACCAGCAATGTGGATATGGGTGAACAAGCTGCTGTAATCTACCTGCATTTCCCGAAGACTTTCAAAGAAGTACTTCACCAAAAGTTGTTGAGAAGCAGCTAGATACCCTGAGAAAAGTGGTTGGGTCCTTTCATGGGTGTGTGATTGTTTAGAAATGGGAAATAGAGGGCAGGAGTAAGTGGACAGTTCTTGTAGAGACAGGAAGTTGCCAGTGGAGAGAGCATTGCAGAGAGTGCTGCGGAGAGCTGTCTTGGCAGGGAGCTGTACCAGCCCCATGGAGGAGTGGAAAGGTACATGGGAGAGAAATACCTTGAGAGTTACTTAAATATACAGCAGCTGTTCCTAGTTTAGGAAGTCTCTGAGCTGAAAATAGTTGAAGATTAGAAGAGTGTCTGGAGGAGTATCATACATGCTTTTCCCATTCTTACTTTCATTGAGGTGTCCACCAATTAACAGTGTTGTGGACAGAATGCTGGAATATATGTAGATTTGATCTGGTGCTCTGTATCAATTTTTATGATTTTATGGAATCTAGTGGGGTTTAAAATCTATTTGAAATGGCTGTAGGAGTGACTAACAACTTCTGTCTAATGCTGAGATGAAAATGATAATATGGAGAGTTATTGGTGACATTGATCTGAAAACCCTTCCTGATTGTTAACAGGATTAAATACTTCAAGAATCTGAAGTGAAAGTGCTGGGAAATAAAATAAGTCTCCAATAGTTCTTAAGCAGTAGGAAGTTGTACATAGGTTTAAGAGCTCTGGCACAATTTTCTGTGGTCTTGGGTTGCTTGTTTGTTGTTGTTTTTTTTTAATTTGAAGTACTAAAGAGAAAGTGATATATAGCAAAACAGGGGTGTTTAATACTAACATTAAAGTTTATATACTGTCCTTTGATCTGTGTATTTCAAATCAATATACTGATTTTTCAGGTGTAGTGTAACATAAAATTTAAAGTACATATTTTATCTACAGAAATCCTGTACAATTTTTTCTAAGAATCTGATTTGATAAGTGTATTTATTTTTTTTTCTTGATAGTGTATCAGTAAAAATGTTGGACTAGGAAAAATTGAGAAGATTCCAAAAGAAAATGCATTCCTGAGCAAAGAGTTAACGGTTAGTACTTTTTTTCCCCTTTATTACTTAAGGAAATCATGTAAACTTAAAAGTATAGTATCATGAAATATTTAATCTTTTTTTTTATTTCACCAGAAAAATTTAACCCTAAACATGCCTAAAAATACATAAAGGAAGTTTAAATTTAGAAAATAAACAAACTAAAATTTAACCATCACAGAACAGACTATTTTGAGGAGTTACAGCCTGATCTAGAAAAGTACTGGAGCACTGATGTTGCTGTTGCACTGAGCATACTGGAGCACTCTAACAAAACCTACACAAAATGATAAAAATAAAAAAAGAAGTTAATAATGAGGTGTTACTAAGGCTGGTGAAGACAGCATACATAAATTATGTTGTATTCATCTATTTATCTGAAATAAACTGTTCATATGAGAAATAAACAAATTATAACCCTGGTAGTTTTAAGATGGTACTTGATAATTTTATGAAAGTGGTTATTCACTGCAATTATGTGAAGCTTTTGTATTGTACAGAATAATTGTTTAATGTTTCACGTTCTAATAGTTCATGAGAATACTTAAATACAAATATACATTGAAAATGTTTATATTTTTAAAAAGCTTAAAAAGTCTGTTTTGCTTTGTGTGCAAACCTGCTTTCCCTATGCTTTAAGTCTTTCTATCCTCACTCTTCTATTCTTGCCTCTAGTTTCAGCTAACAGTGTTCTTCTAATATGTATAGCTTAAGTCTGTAAATAAATGTAGCTTTGCTCCCTCAGCAAATGCATTTGGATATGTTGCTTGTGAACCTGCGAATGGAACCTATGTTTGTGAAAGAGACTTTCAACATTAAGTGGGTTGCTCAGGCAGGACTGGTGGAGAACATTGAACAAATCGTCAAGGAATACAAGCAAAGTCGAGGATTACTGGTAATGGTTTGGTGTACGTTATTTTGAAGTGCGCCTTTCTTTTTTTTCCCAATAGAAAAGGTTATACAAACACAAGCTTTAAGTTCTTTAAGTAAAATACAGGGAAGACTGATATAGATGCAAAGTAAATGAACATAAAAACTGAAAATTAAATCAAAGAAGTTAAAAAAGGGGCAATATTAATTAAAACAATAATCATTAAATTTTATTTCTCTTATGCCTGAAACTGAAACCCTGTAAATGCAAATAAGCTTCCTGATGGAGAAGTTGCTGTTCTGAAACTAGCTTCTGTATGCAATGTATGGCATTCTGGTATATTTTTTTTCAAGAACACAATAAGTGTAGCTTTTATTTAAGCTTTTTTGTAATAGTCAGTAGTTAGGCGAGTATTTTGTGTTGTTTGTTATATTTAGTGACCCAGGATATTCAATTGCAATGTAGCTTTCTTTTTACCCTGCTCTATTGCATAATGTACTGAGCAACTTTGCTGTTTCCTATGTTAGCTTAATATTTAGAAATTCCATATTCAAATGTATATGGAAGGTTATTGAAAGATGCAGAAAAATTCTTGCATACATTCAGGTATTGATTGGTATGATAAAGCTGTTCAACATGTCTAAATCTTGTTCAAACTTTAAACAAGAGTTCAGGAGGCATAAAATAAAATACCACTACTACTGTTCGAGGTTGTTCGTTAAAAGTCCATTCATACCTCTGAAAGGACTATCCGATCTGTGTTTGAGTTAAACTACTGCATCTGAGTATGTATGCATGTAATTTGAAAAAATCAGTACAAAATATAGACATACCAAGTGGCAAGGAGAGGGGAGGCTAGCTAAACATCTGTCCCTGTCACTACTCTATTAAATTTGCAGAGTTTGCACTTTCACATCTACTGAATTAAGGGAGGCAGTTAATGAGGTATGATTTTGAGTTTGTTGCATAATATATTTCATAAGTGTGTAGTGGAGTCTTAATTACCCTCACTCATCCATGGGATAGGTGGGCTGAAATGAGAAATTGATAGGATCTTAAGATTGTGAAGGATCTGAAATTTTTGAGATCAAAATAACCATTGTGATGACAGCAACTCTACCTCAGCTGGGAAACAGAGCTGTTGCATGTGTATAGTAGAATATCTGCCACCTCATTCCAAAATTCACTTCATCCTACCTATGGGGTTGTGTTTTGTCTCTTTTGATCATTCAAACACTAATAGTGCCGCTATAAGTTGATCTGTGAGTCTATTAAATAGAAGCGTGCTTTTTCTCCAATGGTAAAACGGTACATTTAAATTAAGTAAATGTGTTACTCAAAGCCTGTGGATGATATAGGTGACACTTAGCAATAAATAAATTAATAAAACTAAAATATATTTTTTGTTTTAATTATAATAATTGTTATTTCCTATTAGAATAAGAAAAAGATTGTTTCTTTTACATAAAAGCATCCGTATTTTTTGAATGATGTTATATCTTTACCTTTTTTTTCCAGCCTCTCAGAGTTTGCATTCATGGTCCTCCTGGGGTTGGCAAATCTACCATTGCTGAAGAGCTCTGCAAACACTACAAGCTACATCACATTAAGATAAATCATGTGATTTCTGAAACAATAGCAAATCTGGTGTGTTGCTATTTTCTAATATTGCTATTATTTTAATTTCTGTGATTTTAAAATGTTCGGCATCATTTAAAAATTAGTGATAATTCCTTCCATTCTTTTAGAATGGAAATCTCTTTTGACATACTGATCACCTCTGGGGGATGCACGGAACTCTTTTTAGAGACTGCAGGTTGCTCAGTAACTCACTGTCCAGGAGCATACATGAACTGAATTGTTTAATTTTATTTTTTTTTACTTTTATTACATCTGTATATAAAAAAAAATTGACTATGGAATTTCTGAGCACATTCATATTTCTGATCTTGTCCTCAGGAGAACATTGTGGCTCCTAAAGAACTGTACTCTGACAGTGTGGGAGAAGAGGGAAAAGATGATGAAGAGGAGGGTAAAAATGTAGAAGCAGCACACGAGTTATTAGATAGAATAAAAGAAAGCATGAAGCAGAATGCAGGTAGGAAATAAAAAGTACTACGATGGGATTTAGGTAACTAGTGCAACCCTGTGCAAATGGAAGATCAGGAAGTGAATTGGTGCTTTAGAACTTTCAGTCCTGTTAAAAGAATCATGCCCTGTCTGTTTGTATGTACCTTATTTAAAAATCAAATACAATGTTTTACATTATACATTATATACCTTGTATATCAAAAGTGATACATTTTTTTAAATACTGTGGTGCATTTTTAATTGTAGAAGTTCCATCCTTCTACTTCTTTATGCATTTTATATAATTCTTTTTACCCTGTAAGTTGATACATAAGTAACAACGGTATACTCAGAAGCATTAGGTTCTTGGGCAGATTTTTTTTAAAACTTCATGTTTTCTTCTCAGAACCGGGAGCATAATTTATATAATATAAAGTAAAAAGTTGATGAAGCATATCTTTATCAAATTTTCAAAGAAAAAAGTATTCTAGTAAGAAAAAGAATTAGTGCACTGTGATATGAGTTTGTGTGGGTTTTTTTAAGTACCTTATATGCCATTTTGGCCATTTCTGAAACGTAATGGTATTTACTGAAGCCTGTAAAGAATTTTAAAGCCTGCAGATTGAAAAAGGTCCATAAAAATTGCCATTAGTGAAAAGTAATTATCATCTATATATAAACAAAGCCATGTAGTTTTTGACTTAGTGCTTAACGTTTCCATGCGGTATAAAGTGATCCCTCTTAAAAATGCATCCTATCACTAAAGGTTTACCCAATTTGGATCTTGTGTATCTGCAAAGCAATGAACTTGTAACGTACCCAAAAGCTTCAGTAATGAGATCTATGGCAGCATCTCTTCTGCATGCCTTGCTTTGTTGTTTAAAATAATAATGCCTTTTAAAATAGTAACATACTTTTATGATTACTGTGGTTTATAAATATGTAAGACTTTTAAAAACTGAAGCAAAATAAAGTAAGAAACTGTAGTCAATGGTTGCAAAAGGACAAAAAATCAGGTCAAACCAAACTTTTTACTCCCACATATTTGCTCAACAATGTAGTCCAAGTTAATAAACCACTTAATATCTCAATCCATTAATCTGAAAATGTAACTTGTAAAACCTATCTCACATTTGTTTTGCAGACTATTTTTAAGTCTTACGGTTAATTATAAATAGAAAATGATTGTTTTGTCATTTTTTTTCTATAAATATTTCTTTGCTGCTTCTGTTAAAATCTGGTTGCATTCTAAAAAAACCTGATTTAATGTTTAGTATCATTAAAGCTCTAATATTTATATCTTTGTAAACACAAATGTAATTTTATTTTATAGCTACATATTTATATTCCATAGGCCACTGACAACATATAATATACAAATCGTAACTCAAAATAGGTACATTTTTTAAGGTGTAAATAGAAGTTTCTCTGATAAATTAATTCAAATGTTAGTAAAATAACTTCAGATATCTCTTTTCCATAAACTAGGTGTCTATTAACCTTCTTTGTGTCTTAGGTCATCTAGACAATCAGTATGTCATTAAATTTGTGAAGGATAAGCTCAAATCTATGCCTTGTAGGAATCAAGGATATGTTTTAGATGGGTTCCCGGAGACCTATGACCAGGCAAAAGATCTTTTTAATTGTAAGTACTGCTGCTTTTGTTTTTATTGCTGTTTTTATTTTTATTGCTGCTAATATTGTCATTATCATTATTGTTCTCAGTGCCATAGTAGTTGAAGAGCATCAGCACTTGTCCTGGTTTCAGCTGGGATAGAGTTAATTTCCTTCCTAGTAGCTGATGCAGTGCTGTGTTTTGGATTTAATGTGAGAATAATGTTGATAACACCCTGATGTTTTAGTTGTTGCTGAGTAGTGCTGATCCTAAGGTAAAGATTGTTCAGTTTCCCATGCTCTGCCAGCAAGCAGGTGCACCAGAAGCTGAGAGGGAGCATGGCCAGGGCAGCTGACCTGAACTAGCCAAAGGGATATTCCATACCATAGAATGTCATGCTCAGTATATAAACTGGGGGGAGTTGGCTGGGACGGGGCGGATTGCTGCTTGGGCATTGGTCAGGGGGTGGTGAGCAAATGCATTGTGCATCACTTGTCTTTTCTTGGGTTTTATTTTTCTCTCTTTTTGTTATATTTATTTTCATTACTATTATTATTATTTTATTTTATTGATGTTGTTGTTATTTTATTGTAGTTATTAAACCATTCTTATCTCAACCCACAAGTTCTACTTTTTTTCCAGTTGTCCTCCCCATCCCACTGGGAATGGGGAGGAGTGAGTGAGCAGCTGCATGGTGCTTAGTTGCTGGCTGGGCTTAAACCACGACAACACTGTAATGACTGCAGTGTAGGACACAAAACAAGGTTGTTTTCACATGATGCTTAAAATGTAAGAAGGATTGTAATGCACCTTTTTTAATTTAAGCACAAGATAGTTGTCAGACTATCTTCGCTGGCAAAGTGCTAAGTAAATGCACAAATACAGAGGATGATTTCTTGTTCTGTGTTGGTCTGCTCCATTAAAGCAAGCTCTAAAGCAGAATTTCCTCATAATATTTAAGGGCTGCTTAATGAGGGGATACAGCCAGTGCACTAATACATGTTTTGTGAGCCAAATTAGAGTGGGTATATTAGATTAGCTACAGTAGGTATGACTTCAGAGGAGCTCTGCGACATACATTTCAAATTGTGAGCAAGCACTGTCAATGCATTAAGACCAAGAATCTTCTCCGTATGTAAATTACATCACGAGGTTTGAAGGAAAACAAAAACCAGTCTTGTTCAGCTTAATATGCTGGGCTGTGAATTATCATGCTCAGCTGATGCTCTTCAGGCAGTTTTACTGAGTATTCAGAATAGCCGACACTATTGCGGAGACCATTTTAACCACACTACTGTAAAATATTTCTACTCACAGTTCTGAGCCCTGTCTGGTTTTGGCAGAATAACGTACTTGGAAGGAGGAGAGGCCAGAGTCAGGACAGCAGTGTGGACACGTTTTAAAGTTGTGTATGCATGTACATACTTCTGCTGTATAGGCAAACAATTATAATGATATTGTTGCTTCAAATGAAAATGTCAATCATTTCTTACTTTTGTTTTAGTGGAAAGTGAAGATGAAGAAGAAATCAAAGGCAAAATACCTAAATGTGATAAATTAATCATACCTGGTAGGTTTGATAGATTTCTTTTTAAATAAACACAAGAATTTTCAAGTACTTCTGCCATAAACGAGAAGTGTAAAATATCACTCCATCTGTTCATATTTAATTTAATATAAATAAATATCTAATTTGTGTAATGCTGCTGCCCTCTTATTTGAAAATGAAGTGAACAATTAATCAAAAGGAAGGTTTTGGTTCAGTTTGTGGGTGTTTTATTCTTTATTTTTTTCTTTTTATGAAAAAGCCATCAACTGTTGGCTGGTAACAATAGTAGTGGCTGCCTTTGTTGTGATTACAGCAGCTATTAATGGAATAAACATGAGCTCCTGAACTTGACATATTAAAAAACCATAAGTTTATCTTTAGTGTGATATCCTGAAAGATGTTACCAAATTAATTTTAATGCATCAGTTAAGTTGGGAATTAAAATAGAGCGGTTTTCATCTAAGCAGAAATGGCTTCATCCTGGTGTTTCTGCTATTCTTGATTTCTTTGGAAGTTTTCATTTCATTCAGACAATACATTTGGCATATTTTGCATTATAAGATACGTCCAGTTAGATAGTATAAAGGCTGAATATCTCAAATGCTTGGTGTTTGAGTAAATGATAATTTACCAGCTTCAGTGGAAGTGAAGAAAATTCAGACCTTTCTGAAAAATTCCTTAGTCCTTGCACTTACTTGAAGGGGACAAAGGTTTGATTTAAAAAGCAGACTTCTACCAAGTTTGTAACCACTTATGAATTGCTGATTCCTGAAGTAAATAATTTCTGTTATTCATAAACAAAACCACTTTCAGCCTCCTTTTCAAAAGAGAAAATGTGAATTAATTATTATGATGGGCTGGAGAAGTACCACTTTCTCTCCTATAACAAGGACTGCAGGCATGGGATCTGTTTTAAGAAGATACCTTCTCAGCCTTGGAGAAAAGTTGTTTTAGAAAGCAGAATGGTCCAGAAAGGATTTTTCTTGGTTTGGAGTGGTTTTCTTGGGTTTGTTTTGGGTTTTTTTTTAAGTTTTTTGCAGGGGAGGGGGGGCAGAATCTGTGCTTGATTCTGCAAATTTCTCTCTGATATCAGAAAAATTACTTCCTGGCTTTGTTAAATTAACAGGATTCAGTAGTATTGAGTAATTATATTAACAGAAGTATCAGAATATATTGTAATAAATTTTATGGAATCATATGTAATAAATACACATTGATTGTTGAGTTAATAAAATACTGCAAGATTCAGCCTAACGAAACTACAAATATAAGATTTCTGAAGTGGAGAAAGGAGACAGGTTGTTTTATGGATCCTTGAAAGATTTCTGCTGGTTTTGTCTACCAGTAGTACTAAAATAACATTGACACAAACTGTTATGCCATATGGTGGTATAGCATCTTTAATGTACTATTGAATTTTTTTTTTTTTTTAATTTACTTTAATTCAGCAGATACACCTTTATTTGTGAGTTTAAAACTCACAATACAGGGTGATGACTTTTGATGACTTGACAAACAAGTGGGTTGTTAAATTTTCCAGTATTACTTGCTGCTTTGGCTGAATTCGTAAGAACTTTTTTCCTCCTATACTTATATTTATTGGTAGTATGATACCTTTCTCAGAAAATACACTGCATTGCTGTTCTTAAGGTTTTTGTGTTGCTTATTGCAAGAACGGTCTTATTGATAGTGCTAAGAAAGAATGTGGTGAAACTGGAATATGTATCTTCTTTACAGACATGTCTCAATGTTGTTGAATTGCACTAACTGGAGAAGATGAATATAAGCATTTGATAATTAAACTCTGTAGAAAGTTATATGCAAGTCACATCTATTATGTTCGATTGTGGTTTAAAATCTATTATTAACACAAAATAGGTAAGAAAGAGGAAAAACAATAATATATTGGCGCTGATAATGTGTTCTTCTTCACAGAATTTGTTATTTCTTTGACCGCATCTGATGAATTCCTTATAAACAGAATAATAAATCTGCCGGAGAGAATTGTTGCTGGAACTCATTATACCCAGGACCAGTTCCTGCAAACTCTGAGTCTCTTCAGAGGGTTAAACACAGATGATAAGACTGTTCTCAACTATTTTGATGAACTTGAAATACATCCTCAGTTTATTGGTATGAAATAATAAAATTAGTAGATAAAAGATGAATAGAAATTTTTTGTTGTTACAAATTTGACACTTGCAAAGATCATATAGTAAGGGTATATATATAAGTAATATTTTTAATTAGCATTATAGAATACAGATACAACAAGCATTTAATTAGATACCTGCAAAAATATCTGTATACTCAGAAGGATTCTGAATTGTTCTCATACAGTTAACCTGTTTTATAAAATAGGAGGTTTAGTTGTTCATTTTTTAGTCTAAATGTTCAAAATAATTTTCTGATTTAGGTTACAGACCTCTGTGCTGGTGTGCTTCCAGATTGGTGTAATGGTATATTGTCATGGACTTCCAATATTATAGTTTTTTCTTTACACTTATCCTCAAATGCCATGATAATATATGGGTAATCTGTAAATGCATGAAAGAAAATTATTAGAAATTAAAGGTGGAAGGCTAGGGCAGAATCTGTTTTGCAGTATACCTGTATGTGAGAAATTTTGTCTTCTCTACACACTATCTAGAAAATTGTGAACACTGGGAAATCTTGAGAAGATTGCTATAATCTCATTGTTCAAAAACAGTGAGATCAGGGTGACAGCATTCTTAAGAAAAATTGGGGGGGGGTTTCTTGGCGGGGGAAAGAAAGAACAGGGAGAAAACCCTGCAACTAAAATCAAACTGCTGATATTTGGAATGTCCATTTGAGATGAATTATGAGAAGTTAATTGTTGAACAGCCTGAGTCATAACTGATTTCCTAAGTTTTTTTTATTTAATGTCAGTCATGGAGATTATCTTGAGAGTAATACCATACATGTGTTGTTAGGAAGCATAGCAGAGGACAAAAATAGTGTGTTAGTATAATCATTTTAGAATTGAGGTAATTCTGCTACAGAAAATAAAGTAAGAAATGGTAAATATTAAGGTCTGATGCCATCAATTGGTCATATTCTTATTTTATACACTTCTGGATATGCAAGTAGTAGCACTATCCAAGACCATGTTTTATTTTGATGGGGACTATAAAGTGTATACTCTGTGGTAGAATATTGCAGCATTTTCTGCTAAGAATTATGCCCAAAAATTACTCTTAAACTCTAGTCCATTCCAAATAAGGAAACTCACTGGCCTACTAATTTTAATTATCGAGGTATCACAACTGTGACGTTCAGTGACTTCCAGATGATTTTCACATTCTGTTTATAGAGTTGATTCTCATCTTTAAAGGAACATTGTCTTTAGGTCCTTTTTATCTCAGGAACTGCCTCTTTACCTGCAATCACATCACTGATTGTTACCCACGGAAGTATGCAAGCACATAGCTTTCTGTTGTAAAATGGGAAGGACAGATTACAAAGATAACTTCAGTGAGGAACCTTCAGCTCTGCCAATACCCCTCCATTCTAGCTGATGTTCCAGTTGGTTTATCAGATCCATAGAATTAAGAAGCATCAGATTTAAGCAGAGTGCCAACTGCTTTCTCAGTCATAGGTTGAAGGAATTTAGTGGGGAATGGTTAAAAAAATTGTGTTTGATTTGTTAAATATTGACTCAAATTAATCAAATCCTTCTTCCACCTTAATTTTAGAAATTCATAACATATGGCTTTCTGAATTGCTTTTTGATGATTATTTTTTCTGAGTCTGAAATATGATTAGTACAAAGGAGTGGGCTTCAAGATTCTGGAAACCCTAGTTTTCTACAGTGACTCACTGCATGAAGTCTGCAAGTCTGTTATCTTGTATCTTGTTTTTCTCATCTGCAAATAGGGGATGGTAACACAGGCAGGTTAGATCATCTACAAAAAGGCATGACAAAATTATAAGAGCAATTTCCTTTGAAGATCTTAATTTATGGACTCCTTTTCTGGTGGTCTTTCAATTAGCGTCAGTGCTAACTTCATTTTTTATTTAAAATGTATTTATTTGCGGGGATAAATGCAGTTAATTATGATTGCTGTAATATTTGCATTGTAATATTGCTTGACCATCTAAGAAAAAGAATGCAGTCTTTGAGACCTCAAATTCAATGCTCAGAGAGTTCTTAGCAATACTTTAAATGACTAGAAAGTGGTTTGCATTGTAATTTTTATATTCAGGTGCAGCTAAAATTGCAGAAACAATGGACTGCTTGACATAGAAAATGTATAATTCTTTTAATTTGGAATACTTCAGGAAAGTAATTCCTGATTTTTTGAAAGACGAAGCTGTAGAAGAAATTTTATTGTGTAGAATTATGTTAGCTTTCTTCTCAGTTCATTAGCAGAGTTTGGACTTCAGGTCCAAATCACAAACACTTAAACTCTTGGAATAATGGTATTAGTATTGGGTAGCTATCTTCTGTCTGAATTAGTGATTAGAAAGAAATGGGAAACATGCTTTGCCAGTGGCTTTCAAAATAACTTCATAAAGCAGAGGACTGTGGAGCAGGGACTACTGTCTTCTCATCTGAATTCTGTATTCTAGTTGTTCTGTTTTTTTCCTCTTCCTCTGCTTGCTCTCCTTGCCAATTTCTGTGCCTTTACACCTCCAGTCCCTTACCCCTGAACAAACCCTTTGTCTCTGTATTCTCTGCATACCTGAAACGCCCACTTTTCCTCTTTTCCATGCACATTTCTTTACCCTTTCTGCCAGATGCCTCCCCACACTGAGTGCATACAGAGCCCAGAAAGCCTTGGAGACAGTCTCCATTTTTCTGTGTTGTTTCTGTTCTTTTTTTTTTTTTGCGAGTTTAATACCCAAGTAGCCTCCACCAATTAAAAGGGAGAAGGAATGAAATGAAAGAGAAGGTCTTGCTCAGTCTCTATGCTCCTACATGAAGCTACAGATTTGTTTTGTAGATATAACACAGTAAGAGTTCAACTAGAGATAGGTCCGTATTTGTAAATCTGTATGGGTGAAAACTTTGGAGTTTGTTGCCAAATCCTAACAACCTAACAACCTATTGTGTAACCTGCAGGGGAGACAGAGTCAAAAGCTGATGTTTTTATGCATCTGGATAAGTTGAGCTAAGATTGGTGACAGGAACATCTCTGATAGTTGAATGACCTTATTTTCAAGTTTCAAAACCTAGGAAAGCTGCAACTGATAAACCGAATAGTTGTAAAAATTATTGTAATACATTTCTCCTTCACATCATGTTAAAAAGATGAACTATTTTAGCTGAAACTAGTAAAGAAAATCAGATATAGAAAACTTCATTCTGTGTAGCAAAAACCTGACATTTATAAGCAACTGAAAACAACATCTTATACTTGAAAATTCGAACAATGTGAACATTATATATTTTTAGGTCTTGCAATTATTTACTAATGTCTGTTGATAACTGACAAAAGCCTTGAAAAGTTCTCTCTTGTATTGTTTAAAAGATGTAGCCAAATTTGAAGATCCTGAGAATAGATTTATTGTAAAAGAGATCATCAAAGAAATCGGGGAACCTCGGAATTATGGTTTGACAGATGCAGAAAAGGAGAATTTGGAACGCAAAGCAGCTGAGGAACGCCTTGTCAAAGAAGCTCAAGAAAAAGCTGAACAAGAGCGTAAAGAAGCAGAGGAAAGGGCTGAAAGGATGGCAAATTGGGAAGAATGGGTAGGTTAATACATATTTTTGGGAGACCATTATTATTACTTACGTGTTTTAGATGGCTTCCAGCAATCTGTTATGTAAATACACTCGGAAAGTGTGGCATAAATTCTCTACTTCCTTATATCATACTTTAGATCTGGGTGAGACTATCTTCACAGTGCATTTTGAGGCCCAATCTAAAGAATATAGTCTCTTTTTGATTACAGACATAGCAATTTTTTGCATGTTGGTATCAGCATGTCTTTAAAATACTTTTATGATACTCTTGTTGTTGTTGCTGTGCTGTAGATCTTTTATTTTACCGTTTGTAAATAACTACTATAATCAATGGTGATTTTCCATAACCACTTTTCTAGGACTTTTTCATTTTGCTCACTTTACTTCTAAGCAGCTGAACAAGTCTTAATTACCATGTCTTTCAAACGAGATTTTTAACTCAGCGCTGATCAATATTCCAGTCTGCATTGCAGAAAGGCTTCTGAGCCTGCAAGAGAAACACCCCTGAGAGCTGAGTCCTCAGTTCAGTGAGGACTACCTGATGCTGTCTGAAGGATGCTTTTTGTTGCTAATACTTTAGTAAGTACTTGGTATTTAAGCTAACTGACCTCACAGGATTTGCACATGATGCTTTTTCCTTATTTACTTTGCCATACCTAAGGATATTTTAGGTAAATAAACTGAAATGCATACTATAAGAATGTTCTTGTTCACACCCAAAGTCAGGTTGTTTCACCAGAAGGCAGTTCTTCTATTGTCTTCTTTTAGAGCTATTTAAAACCAAACTGATCGTTCTACAGAGAAATCCTTTTCTTGCATTTGAATGTCCAAACACATCTACGGGGAGATAATACCTTGAAAGTACTCACTTTTAAAGAAGCATTTACAGTGCTCTGATGTTGGCTTATAAATAAGTTTTCTTTGTTATCTCTATGCTTATTTACAGCTTCATTCAACATTAAATGGCATTTTGTACTCTCTGTAAACTTGTCTAAAAGATTAGTAAGGGTAGATAACATTTTTAGCTATATTCAGTCCAAAGCCATCTAACTTTAAAGAGAGCAAACTGTGCATTATTCAAAGCAGGTGTTTAAATAAAATGTGGGCTGAAGTTTATCCTCTTAAATAGGCAGATGTTCAGGAAATCTAAGCAACTATTCATTTGCCCTTGAGACTGTAGATTAACTGCCATCTTTGAGCAGTGGCCAAAAACCACTTGCAGGATTTATTCGATAGCACTCCTGGATCGGATTGAGTGAATAAGGTAAATATCCTTTCCAGATATTGGTATATCAGTTTTATCTGAACATTGCTTTTGTGCTATGCCTTGCGTATAGGAAAGCAGTTTTCAGAGTGTCATCTGCTTGCTGTATCTATCTATGACTCAGGCTACTGATGAATAAAATGAGACAAGAGAGGACAATAAAAATGTTTTTGAGTAATCTTCTGGCTAAAACTATTATGGCATGATATTAAGTGGTATTAAATGGAACAAAGGAAAAATGGTTTTATTTCTGCCTTTCTGCCCCCTGCTTTTTAAGTGTAATCATTGTATTTGATTTAACCTGAATTCAAGAATAATTTTAGCTGGTGTAAACAGATGTAATTCATTGTGGTTTTAGTCTATTTAACTCTTATGCCCCTCGAAAACTAACATAAATGAAATTTAAAAAAAAAACAAAGCAAAGAAACCAAACCCAAAACAAACAAACAAACCCCACACAATTTACAATTATTTAGAGAATCAGGGCTCTCTTCTGAGTAAAAATATTCTCCTTCCCCTTCAGTTCAAAGAACCCTCAAGAAACCATCTGCATTTGCAACAGTACTAATTTTTGACGTGGTATAGTGTATTCCAACCATTTTGCCAAATTTCTTATGGAAACAGGACCATTGGAAGACTTCAGAATAAACTTCCTTCTAGATGCAAAAAGATAGAAAAATAAAACAATTTTACTAAGGAGATTATTTCAGTTTTCATCATGTTCAATTCTTTGTCCTCAATGTGCTGTATGTTCTAAATTTAATAAGCAGTTCATAGTTTTTCATGCCAGGTTGTGAGTTTTAAAGTTCTGTCCACAGCTTCTGACACTATTTCTAACACTATTTTTTTTCTCTAGGCCACCATTTTTATTTAGTCAAGTGCTATTTGGTAGATGTTATAAACCTTATTCTTTATGATTTTGATTGTTATTTATAGAATAAACATCTGGAGGAAGTGAAAAGACAAGAACAAGAGTTATTGGAGGCCCAGTCCATTCCACTACGAAACTATTTAATGAAGAATGTCATGCCAACACTTATGCAAGGGATAAATGAATGCTGTAGGATCAGGCCAGATGATCCAGTCGATTTTCTGGTAAGGTGATTACGTATTTTTTCTTAAATATGTTTGAAAAAGCTTAATGAAAATATTCATGTAGACCCAAAGAACCTCTGTTAACATAAGGTCTTAAATTCTTTTCCCCCACTGTCATGATAACAATTAATTAAAAGAGAGAATATGCATTTCTGGTAAGTAGTAATTATTGTGCAAACTAAAAACCTAGCAACTACTCTTTATGGGATCAGTTGATACTATGTATCAAGTAAGGGCATAATCCAGTTCTGCTAAGGAGTCACAGGACAAGAATCACTACCAGAATCGGTTTCTCTTTGGTGTGTGCACTCTGCAAGTCTTAATGTGCCCTGCCAATGTTGTCCCACCACAGGGTTCTTCACCTGGCGAGCCGATAACACACATAGAGTTGAGATATTTGTTTATTTCATGTCTGCACAGAGATGGGTGCTAGGTGGTGACTCCACAAAGCTAGCACGCGCTTGAAACGCAAACAGGGTCTTTTATACGCATCAGGATCAAGGAAAAAGTGGTAACAAAATACATGATTGGTCACAAACAACTTATATAACAGAAGTGCTTCTACGCATGTCTAATTACCTAACTTGTGATATTAAGGTTGTCTTACATTTATATAATCATTATGCACATGTGGGTGTCATTTTTCATATTAAAATTAAGCTAATTTAGCTAAGGACACACTTTTTTCTTGACACCACTCCAGAACTGGGCACTTATGATATAAATCAGAAGTAAGGCAATAGCATTGACAGAACCTCATTGTTTTTCACCTCCTTGCTTCAATGGATTCAATGCAGGGACCTTCCATTCTTGTTCCTATGGTTTCAGTAACAGGTTGTCCTTCCAACATCACCAATTCTGCTGTGACATAGAGGCCTGCAGAAAGGGAAACATCACTCTCCATCCTGCTTACATCCCTCTATCCGCAACAGGACACATTACTGTAGTGATGAATGAAAGCTCTTCAGTAACTCCCTTAACAATACACAGATAAATTAATGAGTAAATCCTGTAAGACATTCATAGAATAATTCCAGTTGCAAAGGACCTCAAGAAGTTATCTATGTCAACTTTTGGCTGAAAGCAAGGTCAGCATTGCATTCAGAAAAGGATTCAGACACTGTGAAGTTATTGCTGTACTGCTCTTCTTCCTGCACGTCCTAAGAAAGTTATTAACAAGCTATCACTCTTTTAATGAAAGGAAACATTTTATTAACTAAGCAAAAGCTTAAAATGAAAGCATCAGTGTTGCGTGCCACTTCAGGCACTAAGGAATATTTAGTTGTTTTAACCTTTTAGCTTACTGATGAGTGACAACTACCTGTAGCTGTAGAAGCATGAGTTCTTCCCTACTAACTGCATAACTTTTAAAGATCTGTATTATCTACTCTTCTGGGTCCAGAAATCAGGCCCTAGGGTACTCCCTAGGATTTTCCACGGAGTGACAAATACTGTCATAAATAGCTCACTTCCTTCTCTTGCCCACTATAGAGGTGGGGTGACTGCTACCAAGAGGGAGAATGAAGTGGATGATATTTTGGATGGTATTTGTGGGGAAGAGGTTTCTCTGACATATCTGCCAGAAATTACATTTTAGAGTCCTTTAATACTTTCTGTGATTTTGTTTAAAGCAATGTTATTCACTATATTTTTGTTATTTTGTGTAACCTTTAAAATTGGAGTCTTGGAAATAAGTGTAACTTTGAAATTCTTCTGTTTCTAGGCAGAATATCTCTTCAAGAACAGTCCTGATATTGAATGAGATAAACCTTAAATCCTAACAGCTGTCAAAATTGTGAAATAGAAAGGGAGAACATTCCTAATGCATTTTAAACAAAAACACTTAGTTTCTGAATTTATTTTTATTTAGGCTGATTATATAATTTGCATTACTATGTTGTATTGGGTTTTTAATATTCCTTCTACAAAAGTACCATTTATTGCTTGTATTAATACATTTACGCATCTGTATTTCATATGTCTGTTTGAAACTGTGAACCATAAGAATCTGTTCTCTGTTCAAAATCTTCTTCCTGGATTTTTTTCAGTTACACATTCTATTTAAGCAATATATTCTTGTCCTGATCCATAGCGGATGTAGGCAGCTAGCCTGAGAAAAACTTCTCTTAAAAAAAAATTTTTTTTTCACTGAAAATGGAAATAGAAGCAGCAAGCTCTCTTACTTCCCCTCCCAGCTACCAAGAGGCAAAAAGTCATGTACGTAGTCTTGTGCTGTGCTGAAGACTGACTGGTAAATGGATTCCCAGCATAGGTATGTCGTAAAACCTGGGTTTTATTTGTTATCAAACAAATGGGTGTAGTTCTCATTTAATTCTCTTCATCATTCAATATTTGATACGTTTTTTATAGATTCTTGAAGAATCTAGAATTTCCAGCATATGGCTGTCATCCCCTTTTTTATTGACTGCATATACCTCTCACAGAAAGTGTCAATATCTATGCTGACTGAGCTCAAACTGACAGCATATTTGGTGTAAAACAAATACAGGATTTTGTCAAAAGAGAAAGCAAAGGCTCTTTGGGAAAAGGGGGGGAAGAGGAAGAACTAAAAGAATGGTGGTATAGAAATATTTTATACTTATTTTATCTATTACTTTTAGTATTACAATTTTAGATGTATTAATGGCCAATGTTCTTATTCAGATATATTAATATTTTTACAGAGCAAGTGTCTTATTTCATCTGTTTTCACACGGTCACACAGCCAAGTCAGTGGTAACAGCCAGGAACAGAGTTCAGAACTCTCATCTCCTACTCTAAAAAAACAGATTTCTTTGGGATCTAAATTTCCTATATGCTGCCAGTCTAAGTTACCATTTATCAAGATGAAATAATCGGTAATTTTAGAGAAATTTTTAGTTTGAGAGTCCTATTTTTCAGAGATGAAAATAAGACACTAAAAAAAAGGAGAAACCAGGTTTGTATTTTGTGTAGAATTGCTGTAATACATTTACTTTTCTAAGAATAAAGTTTTGAGCTGCTCTGTAAAGCGTGTGGTTTTTTTTTTTCCTTTAACTTTTTCTGAAATGTATGCGGTCTATTACAGGCAGAGCTTTCAAAAATAATTTCTAGAAAAGGATCTCTCTGCTTTGTGTGGGGCGTAAAAACCAAAATGAGCCCGGCGCAGGTACCAAAAGACAGGCACGGAGCTAGCTTTGACCTGAAACGCTTCATTTTTCGGAGGAGCGGAGCGGGGGACCCAAGCGGGTGACGCTCAGCCCCGCCTCAGCCGGTTACAAACCCCGCCGTGCCTTCCCAGGGGCTGTCGGGGGAGGCTGGGGGGTGTGTCTGGAGCGCCCTCCACCCCCCGAGCGGACGGCAGCGCCAGGGCCACCGGCGGGAGCAGCCCGCAGCCGGCCGACGTCGAGACCCTTGGGGCGGCTTGCCGGGGTAACGCGAGGGCGGTCCTGCCGCGTTAGTTCCCATGGCAATGAACGTCCCGGCTTTCCCTCGCTCGGAACCCGCCGGTGCCCAGGCACACCGTCAGGTGCGCCGAAGCCCTTCCCGGCGGCCCCGAGCCACGTCCCCTTCCCGGCAGCGCGGCGCGGCGGCCCCGAGCCACGTCCCCTCCCCGGCTGGCCCAGCTCCGCCGCCGTTGCCGGGACGTCCTGACCGCCTCCGCTCTCGCCCGGCACGAACCCGGCCGCCCCGCGCGCACGCGCCGCCTCGCAGCCGTTGGCGCTTTGTTTTCAAACCCCGGCTCACCGTCCCACCCCCCGGAGGAACTACAGCCCCCAGGGTGCCCTTCGGCCTCGCGGCCGTCTGAGCATGCGCGGGCCAGCTAGTGTGCGTGGCGTGCGGGGGTGGCCGCGCCGCTGCGTCAGGCTCCCCCCCGGTCTAGAATGTTGCTGTGGTAGCGTCTGGGCGCCATGTTAGAAGGCCGGAGGGGAAGAGGAAAGTGAAGCGGCGGCGGCCGGGCCTAGCGAACAGCTTTCTCCACCCTCTAAGGCCTGACCCCGGCCCGTACCATGGTCACGATTCCCGCTCCCTGGCGGGACGAGTGACCGGTCCGGAGGCGGCAGTGGTGGGGGAGGACGAAGAAGAAGAAGAGGAGGAGGGAGAAGGGGACGACGCGGTGGTGGTGGTGGCGGCGGCGGAGGAGGAGGAGGAGGAGGGGCCGGAGAGACGATGCCGTTGTAAGTTGGAAAGCTCGCGGAGTGTCTTGAAGGCCTGCGTTTTGCCGGCCCTTACTCAGCGCTCTTCTCGCAGCGCCCTGTGCTCCCTGCCCGCTCGGGCCATTTCTGCTGGCTCTCGCCCTTCCCCCTCCTCTCGCCTGTCTCCCCCTCCGGTCCTGGGCTCTTCCGGTGCCGCAGTGTGAGGGGCTGTGGATCCGCTGCTCTCCGCCCAGCCCGCCAGGACCTGCTTGCTTGCTTGCTTGCTTTCTCGTGTCCGTCGTCCCGTGTGTCGTCCCCCCCTATCGCTATGAGTCCCGAAGGAGATGCTGATGTGGCCTTTACGTTGTTATTGTTGTCTTCTCCTTCGCGATCTCGTAGCGGCAAGCGTGAGGGGCCGGGCGGCCGCGGAGCGGATGCCTGCGGTGGCCTTCTTCGACCCGCTGTTGAGTCAGGCCACGTGAAGTGGCAGAGTGTCTCATATTTATCCTTTTCTCGCCCTGGCCGCGAAAGGTGAAGCTCCTCTTCTCTCACGAGTCCCGACAGAGCCTCTCCGTCGGTGGCCGCGCGGAGGGTTTTTGCTCGGTTCCAGGGGCAGGAGAGACACAGGCGCTGGCTGTAACAGGCCGCCCGAGCCGAGCCCGCTGTCCTTGCAAAATGCACCCGCTCCTGGCTGGCTCCGGAACGCCGGGCCGCCGAGGGGAGCTCGCGGCCGGCCCGGGCGGCCAGCGCCCCCTGGCCGGCGGTAGCGGGCGGCGGCCCCGCGCCCCCCACCGACACCCCCCCGCCATTCCGCCGCCGGGCGGCTTTCTCGCTGGAAAGGTGGTGAGCCTTGTGCATTGGACCTGCCGTGGCGTAACCCTGCTGGTAGTCCCACGAAGTGGGACAGAATTTCATCCCGGTTTCTTCGCCGATTTCCTTCACCCCACCCCCTGCTGCCTTTTTTTTTTTAATTTTTTTATTTTATTTCCTTTTTTTCCTCCTCCCTGGCATTTTGACGGCTCCGGGTTGAGATGACAAAACTTCCTGCTCCTCAGTTCCGTAGTCCATAATGTTAGTTTTATTATCCTATATAAGTCGCGGGAACCAGCGATGGGCAGGTGGTCAGGCTTTTAAGAATAAGGCATGCTTATATGCTAGGTATGGGTTTTGGTTTTTTTTTGTTGGGTTTTTTTGTTTTTTTTTTTTTTTTATTGAAGAAGAAATACAAAGAATTTGAGATTATTCACTATTGTTTCGCTACTGTTATTTAGCATTATTGACTACTGTTTCACTCTTCTTATTTAGGATTATTCAGTATTGTTTTAAATGTGTAAACTTTATGTAAAGAATAACCATCTTTGCCTGTTGTGCTTGTTTTATTCAGTCTAAAGTACTGCTAAGTTAGTCATGGGGTAGATAACGCGAGACGAACTTAACTGAAAGAGTTTATGGCAGGAAGAACAGTGGGAAATGCAGAAAGAAAAATGGTTATGCCAAGTAGTTTCTAGTGCTTGTATAATGAGACTGCAGTGTTTTTATAGGTAAGTTTTGTACATGTTCATTATGGCAATGAAAAATTACCAGAAACCAGCTTTGAAGTTGGCTGGGCTTTTTGGCCTCAGGAAAATGGGAGGCTGTTTTTTCTGCCTGCTTTCATTCTTAGTTTATTTTGTTGTGACTACATAAATTCCAAAAGCTTAACAACAACATTTTAAAGTTTGGGCTACTTCTGTGAATTGTACGAATAGTGATCTTCAACTTTGACAAGTTTGGAATGACTTGATAGTTTTTTCTTAACGTAGGTGTTTATGGTACTTTAGCTAGAAACTCTTAAATAACACTACATAGTTATATTTGCACTAATATATTGCTGTTTCCGGTATAAACATTACTTGGCAACTTATACAGGAGGTTTATTTTAGTTAGGAAAAGAAAGCTTTCTCAGGTTCTGCATTTGTTCTGTCACTTGTATGTTTGGAATGATTGACTTTGTATTACTCAGTCAAGACTTCAAAGTGAACATTATAATGTTAGTAAGTTGCGATGCTAGTAATGTTAATTCTTGAGTTTATGAAGTGATACCTCTGACTTAAGTTTAGAGAAAAAAAAAGGGAGCTTAGGAAGTTCCTTTTCTGTATAATTCTTTCCAGTTGATGCTTTCGTGCCTTTGGGTGATAATCTTTTTGAGTGAGAGTAGAATAACCCTGTGTCACTGCCAAACTTTCAAGATGACAAACAAATTACAGTGGTTTTTTTTTCTCTTTGTCCTGACCTTTCAAGACATCCTTTAAACTTAATTTTTTAGTGTGGTGTTTACAATTGACAGGCCTAGTCAGAGCTGATCTCCCATACAACCAAAGATTGTCATCACTTTTTACTTGAAAAGCGTTAGTTCAGAGTTCTCGAGGTGTACAACATTGATACTGCACTGTACATGTATGTGTGCGTATTTCTCTTAGCCGTATGGTACAGAACTATAAAAACAAGCAAATTATGTATGTACAAGGCACATCAGTAATAAGAAAGCAAACTCGGGTTCTGCTGATGCTGATAGCTGGCATTCGCAAAAGCCTTTTAAAAGAAAAAATACTAAATTTATCCTAGGAACTTATGTGAATTTTTGTTACGATTCTCATTAATCTCTTGTGTGAAGAGATAGCAATTGCATAAGGTAAAAATCTAACTTTCAGCTTTTCAAAAAAGCTGATTAGAAACGAAGGTGAATATTTCCCTTATTACAAAGATACGTTTTAGTGAACTGTTAGGTAGAGAATGTTCCGGCATTATCTGAAATGTAGGATGCTAGGGAGAAATGAAGCTCACTAAGCTGTTCATATGTTTCAGTTAGGGCTAGGTTTTACGCAGAAAGGCTACTGATTCAGTGAAGCAGCAGCTATGTTTATGTGAATTGATGATGTAGTTTTTTTATGTAGTGGGCCTTTCTGACCCTCTGAGTAGAGAAATAAAATGGAGAAATAGCACCATGAAGCTGTTTCTTGTTAAGATACTGATATTATTGCACTTACAGCTTCTTTGTTGAACTTCTGTATCTGCTAAAATTATTGCAAAAGACTTTTTTTTTTTTTTTTTTAACCAGAAGTGGAAAAGTGCATTGAGTCATATATCTGAACACTTAAAAGTGCCATAAGTGCTGTAAATTTTAAGTGTGGTTGGTAACTTCCATATTAGAGTTTTGGAATGCCATTAATTCTTTTTTTTTTTTTCAGTCTTTATTGTAGACAGTCAAGCTTATTCTCACTTCTGAAGTAAGACTTTATGTGTTTTCTTTCACTGAACTTTACTTTAGACATATGCAAAGTCATTGTTTTCTTGACTTCTAATTAGCAGCTGTCAACTTGTATGCTAGAAGTAGTACAACACTGTATTTAAAATGGCTTCTACTGATTGGGGGTGGATAAACAGTATGTTTCTGAACAGAGAGAGCTCAGGTTTTTATAGACTGTTATGGAAGGAATTAAATTATTCCTAACTTTGCAAAGCACAGAACCTACTTTAGAAGAACAGTTGCCTTAATTTAAAGTGATAGCTTTATTAATCAAGAAGAAATTAATATAGAAATCTATACTGAGGATTAATTTGTTACATGTAGTACAGAGGGACTGGGTGGCAAGTATATGTGGCTTTGGAGTAGCTTTCAGTCTTCTAATGTCACTTCAAAAAAGACTGATTTTATACCTGTTAACATGGAGGTACTGCACAGAACTTGGAAACCCAGTTATTTTGAGCTGAGCAGATTTCACCGCTGAGACTAATTAATCTCTTACAGCGAAAATGCTTCATGGGATTCTTAGTCCTTGGTTTGATACTTGCTGATATCTTTTGATTCAACCTTACCGAATTTCTTAAATTGCTACCTCTGGAGATGTGTTGGTTTTTTTTTCCTCTCCAGAATAGCAATAAACCTCATTTTTGGTTCAAGTGCTGCCTGCAAAATTCAGTAGAAATTTCTTTTGTTTAAACTTGAGAAACTTTTTCTGAAACTGTTGTTATAGTAAGAATGTTGTGGATGGGTGTGTGTTTGGACATGCTGCCTTCACTATTCTTCTGTACAAATGGAAGAGCCAGAGAGAACACAGGCTTGAGTCAAATGTTAGCAGAATGTGTGTATGAATGTTCTTTCTTTTGCCCATAGGTGAGTTTCTTCTTCCATAGGTCTGTTGCCTGTCATTGCTCTAATACCCATGTTCAGATCTGTTTTGGGTATCTTGAACATCTCATACTGACAGCTGAAAACTGAACTTGTGGTCTAAATGATCCAGCAATTTTCTGCTTGATATTAAAACTTTTGTTCAGGAAGGACATCTGGGTTGTCTTAACTATTTAAAACATTTGTTCCCCAGTAACTGATTTGCACAGAATTCCTGCCTAGATTTCAGAATTTTGCATGGAGTGATGGCATTAGCATTAAGCCAGAAACTTTAATCTGAAATTGCCAAAGTCAGTCCTTGTTGGAGGAAGACTTTAAAATAAGCAAACAAACCCCCTCAAAACACTTCCTCTGAAATCTGACACAGTGGAGGTTGAGCTTTGTGAATTTAGCTCCAACTGATTGAGCGGGTAGTGTCATGACTAGTATTGCTTCAGGAATCTGACTTGGGTGATTTAAATACGAAAGACTGAATTTTACTGAGGTAATCAGTAGAGGCAAATAGAGAAGAGAGGATAGTCATTGAGATTCCTTAAGTTGTGTATTTTGTCTTGGTATCTGGAAGCAAAACTGAATGAGCCAAATGTCCTGACTGAAAAGTGTAAAGTTAACATTCTGTGGGTTGTTGGCACTATTGTAAGACACTTAACAACCCGCAGTTTTGTTTGCTTCACCAGTGCTGGCCTTGCTGTGCATGTCTGTCTGGACAGACTTAATCCTCAGCTGAGGTTTAGTGATATATGAAGGGGTTATATGACTTCTAGCAAAAGCAAGGCTTGATGGCCAAAAGCTGGAAGGGATTTTTGCATGTACTTGACACACGTTTAGATGAGTTGGATCTTGGGTGGTTAAGATCTTTTTCAGAGTGGATCAGAGATGAGTTTTAAACTTACGTAGGATTCAGACTTATAATTTTTAAATATTATGGCATCTGCTTTCAAGATTTCAGCTGTTTGTGTTGTCTTTTATTTCTGTAAAGCATCCCAGATTTCAGGAGTATGATGTTTAGATAATGCAGTGCTGATTGCAACTGTTTTGTTTGTGATAAGAAGCATAAAATCTTAACTCGAGTAACACAAGTGGGGGTAGGAGGAGGGTTAAATACAAAAAAATGCTTGAAAAGGAAGTTAGTGATAGGATTCTTGTTTCTTCTGAGGATGAAGAGAGTTTCCAGTGTTGTAAAAGAAAACAATAGTACAGTACTTGTATCTAACTCTTATGTATGGGGCAGTGTTATAGATACACCTGTATTTGCTCTATTTTCAGTTTATGTGGATGTGTTCACAGTGTAACCTGATCTTTAAAAGATGCATTGGAAAATTTTTTCCCTTATCTCACAATCTTCCCCCTTCTACCTTGGAACAATATGCAGTCACTTCCATTTGAAGGTATTTAAAGGTGTACAGCTCTGGAAACTTTAAAGCCTCTTAAAAGTTTTATCTGTTGGTTTTGTTTTTGTTTTCTTCCACTTCTGCGCTCTTTTGTAAAATGGCTTTAGCAGTGGCCGTATTACCAGGGTCTGTTCTTTTTAATTCAGTAGTTATTGATAACAATATAAGAAGATACTACCTATCAAAACTTTTGAGTTCTGAAGGAAAAAGTCATTTAGCTGTACTGCTGTCAGCTTAGTACAGACTAGAACTTTGTGTTTTTATATGGGGAAAAAGTACATGTACATTTCTCTGAGAGATGAGAATAATTCATACTTGAATATGAAATACTGGATCATAACACTGCAGTACTATAGCTGTTGCCCAGTTTGCAGATGGTTTAAACTGTCAGCATGTGCTCTTCAAAAATTCCGGTCAAAACAGAGCTACAACCAAAGCATGTTAAATTTAACTCTGTCATTTTCTGCAACTTTGTTTTATACTTGTGCTACTGACAGGTAGCTCATATTCATAGCAGAGCAAGATCAAGATCTTCATGTGTATATGAGATTGACTAGAAACAAATAAACAAAAAAGTCCCAGACTGTATCTTAATTTTCTTTGTGATCTTAAAAAGAAAAGCTTTGTGGTTCTTTTTTTTTCTTCTTTTTTTTTTTTTTTTTTTTTTTTTAAATAGCAAGCCCTTAACATGCTTTGAGTTCAGTGTCAGACTTTGAAAAGGTCTGCCAAATCTGCTTTTGCTGTTGTCAAGATTGAGTAGCTGGGGTGGGACCTTCTGTTGCTGTTTAATAATACTCTTTGATTTTTATTAATATGTAACTTCAATGACTAGTAGATCTGACGTACCACCAAGGTATTGAGTCCCCCAAGGCCTTAACTTTCTTAATCCTCTCAGGTAAAAGGTTAGTATTGATACTTACCTGTCCTTTCTTTTTGAATAAATTTGGTGGTTTAAACTAACGGATTCCAGAAGTGATATATCATGATGTCGCAGGTAAACACTAGAATGTCCGGATGTCTTTTCAAGAGGGAAGATACTAGAGTAGAGTGTGATCTTCATGGTTCTAGGAAAAAGTAAAGATAAGTCTAGGAGTGTTGATCACTAATATTTTCTGGCTAATATGTAACAAGTAAATATAACATTAAAGTTGGAAAAATGGGCACTTAATGTTAAAGTTTATTTCTCAGTGATAATATACTTTTAATTTAAAAATCAGCTAGCAAATGCTTTATTTGAAGTTTCTTGGTATTGTGGGAGGTTGGGGATGGGGAGAGGATTTACTTGTTTGGTTTATAGTAACTTTCATGACTTGCTGTCATTCAAGTGAATGAACATGGGTTACCTAGCACTAGTTGGTTTATTGCATCCTTAAATGAGTTTAACAAACTTTCTTGCCAAATACTATTTTTTCTGTCATGTTATGAAGGCACTTTTCTGATAATCTGTGCTACAGAAACCTTAGAATAGCCTTAACTTCAACAGGTGTAAAGAGTTGGGCTTCACTTTAAGTGTTCTCAGCTGGAAATAACCTAAATTCTCTTCAATACTAATATATGTTAAAATGTAAGCTTCATTGTATCTTCTGAAGTTGTGAAAACTTCTAGAGGGTGACTGTGCTGAGAAGTGTTACATACCATCCCAGTGAAAGTGTTCATATTAACTCCTCAAACACAGGCGAAACATTTGTGTAGGAAGCTCCTGTGCTTTTGACATCCGTATTTCATTCTTATAAAATACATGTATATAAAAGCAGTTACTGTAAAAACTGTAACTTTTTGTGTAACAATTCCCAAAGATGTATATCGGTGATCGATTTAATAGGTTGCTAAAAGTTGTTGTTTTAGTGAACAGTTTCAAAGCTTATTTCATGCCCCATGACCATGCTTTTGCTCCTGATGGGCCCTGTAGGAGTTGGAGATAATACTGGTTTAAGTCATGTCAACATGGTGTTTTGTGAAGACAGACCTGCACGTTGCGTCGCCAGCGTTATACT
Organism: Sagittarius serpentarius; assembly: GCA_034782735.1. Lineage (NCBI taxonomy): Eukaryota > Metazoa > Chordata > Aves > Accipitriformes > Sagittariidae > Sagittarius > Sagittarius serpentarius. The sequence goes on from JAVKLA010000040.1 coordinate 6,776,207, forward strand.
GTACACCAGATCAGGGAAGAGATCTGGTGTTTGCTTGGTTTATATGTATTGTAATTTTGGGGCAAGGTGAAGGTTTATTTTTAAGTTAGTTCTCAAATTGGTGAGGCATGGCCCTTGCAAGCTGGTGGAAGACAGAGGGCTCCATCACCATTCCTAACTTCAGGAGTCTGCTTCATAGAATCTGGATCTGAGTGACATTGATTCTTTCTTTGAAATCTGGTATAATAGCATCTGCCAGGCTGTGTTTTGCCAGCCCTTTAAATGAAGTCTAATGTCTGTTGAATTGGATACAGTTTATAGTTATGGATGGGTGAAAACTGCAGTCAGACCATCAGGAAATTGTTACACAAAACTGAAATATTGATTGGTTTATATTACTGCTTTAAAAACCTGGAAAAATAAACTGCAAAATCTAAAATTAAAAACCAGATTTATTTTTTCAAATTAACAGTTGGCAAAAGGGAAAAAATTGTAGTTCAAATTTAACTACTTGCTTTGTGGTATAAGTAAAAATATTTGTAGTATCCAAAGGATGTTTATTGAGACCTTTTGTTTTCTGACTGCTTTTTTTAGTAGCAGCTAAGTGGCTGAAGCTACTATTTGTGGTGACATTCCTAATTTTTTTTTTTTTTGAAAAAGAGAAAAATTGTTTTAGTAGCTTCCTTTGTCCTTAATTTGAATTGCTGTTTTATATCATTCATCTGAACAGCTTTCTTTAATTCATTCACACATAAAGTCCTAAGGTCTGTATGATTTGTTCAGCTGCTACCAAATTCTTCGTTATAGATGATTAAAACCTCTTAGCTGAAGGAAGCAATGTCAAATAATGTTCCCAGACATGATTACTTGGGTGTTGTTTTTTTTTTTTTTTAAATGTACAGGTTTTTAGTATTTTTTTTTCCCTTTTGCTAACAAGCAAAGGGACAAATGTGCTAGAACTTGCTTTGTGAGAAACTTGCATTGCAACCGAGTTCTTGATTTCAAACAAATAAGAGTACTTGGAACAGTTTTAAAATGAGTTTAACTTGTGGAACATTAGATTAGGTTTTGTTGATTCCTATCAATTTTAAGTTGATGTTCTTTTTTTAATACTTAGTCTTCATGGAAATGAGGAATGAAATCTTGAGGAGATGATGACAACAGATTATGGAAGTAAAAGTGAAATTGTGCTGTAGTTTTTTCACACATATGTAGTTAGCCTGAAATTTTTTTTCTCATTTTGTATGATAGAAATATTATATAACATGTATAAACATGAAGGACTGGTAATACAGCAATATACAGGGGAATGTTATGCTTGCCGAGAAAGGGACTTTCACATAAGCTGTCAGCTTGAATTTTTGACATGGAGGATTCTCTTTTTTTAGACTTTTATCTCTATAAAAGTTGAAGGAGGCCAAACTGATGATAAAGCTTTTGCCCTTAGTAGAAGGAATAACTGAATTTGGAAAAAAAATTAATACATAATCTGAATTAAAAATAATAGGTATACATTAGGTATTAAACAAAATGTTACTTTCTACCTTTGAAAAGGAGTGACCTTATGTAGTAAGAATATAACTTAAATAATGCCGGTATAACGCTTCTATACAAGCATTGCCTTAACTTTAAGGTAATATTTGTTTTAATTGCTGGTAAGGCTTTTTGAATAGCTGTTAATATAACAGCCACATTTTCTGAAATGTTTATTTTGGTGAGAGATCATAATGTTTTTTGTTGGTCTCTAAAAGGTTGATTAATTTAATTAACCAGTTGGTTTCAGGAAAGAAACTTTTCAGTATGCTTAGAACCAATGATTTGTCACTTTCAAAAATCAAAGGTGGGGGAATAATATTCCTAACTTAGAGGAAAATTATCTATATATCAATATAAAACTAGTAGTTAATGCTGCAAGTAACCTTTAGAGTTTTTTAAATAAAGTGTATTTTTTTTTAAACCTGTGAAGTATATAATGAGCAAGACTTAAGTGTTCTTAAAATGTGGCTATATTAAATGTTAAAGTATATAATTTATTCTACAATATTGAATATGTTTAAGAATTTTTTTTAATGGCTAATGTTGCTAGTATCAGTTCAAAAAAGTTTTAACTATACAGGTACAGCATGCAGTAATCACTGAATCCAAACACCCGTATGTGACACAAGACCAAGTTTGGTTTTGAAATACTTTGAATTACTAGCTTTAAAGCGCAAACTGTTCTGAAAATAAGGCGTTTAAATGTGAATGTCTCAAGCAAATATATGCCCGTTATGAAAAACTGCATGGCTCTTTCTCATCCAGGATGCTTATCCAGGAAAGCTTTTACTAGTTCTCACAATATAACAACTTTGGTTTTGGGTTTCTGCTGAAATTCTTTTGCGTGGTCTCCTCTCCTTTTTTGCAATGTTGAAATGCGGGGGACTGACTTGATCATTGTCATCCTTGTGCCTGAGGATTGGTTCCATATCTGTCTGTGCAGCTTGAAAAGTGCAAAGCAAGGATGCTATGAGGGCTTGTAATGGGACTGTTTACTAGTGAGCTAGGTCCTTGCAGATTTAACACATTGTGGTGGGTTAGGTTTACTTTAGGCTTACTTTTCTATTTGGAGAAATACTTACAGGAAGTAAAACATCATGTTAAGGGAATATGGAGAGGGTACTGCTTACATCCTTGGTACTTGCGCTACTCAAAGTCTAGCACAAACCTCATACTGTCATCCTGTTGTCCCCCTCTGCACCCACCGTGAAGCAAGGCTATATGTAAATATTGCTAGCATGGATTGAGCTGACGTTGTTTATTTAACCATCCTGTTGTGCTAGCCAGCAGAGAAGTTGGCCTAAAGCTAACTACAATGCTGATGAGCTCAAAATACACTAAAGCCTCCTTACTTACATGAATGTTTTGAGTGTGCGAAGTCAGGTGATGCAAAAGATCATGCCTCGTACCAACTTGTAACCCTGCAATCACTATGTAGAGTTGGAGAAAGGTAATTCTGTTGTCCTTAACAGATTTAACACAGATTGATCTGGGATGTAAATGCTAACAGTATGCTTAACTTTTTATTTCCTTAGTGTGTGTCTCTTGTCTGCTACTCTGATGAGAAAAAATAATTTAATTTTTTTTTTTCTGTCAGTAACTTTATCTAATTGCCTTTATTAGTCCTGTTACAACCCAGGGATCACAAACACAGCAACTACAGAAGCATTATGGCATTACCTCACCTATCAGTTTAGCTGCCCCCAAGGAGTTTGACTGCATGCTTACCCAGAAATTAATTGAAACCCTCAAACCTTATGGTGTATTTGAAGAGGAAGAAGAACTGCAACGCAGGTGAGTAAACACTCAATAGCAGTGTTTTTCTCCTATCTAGAGGTTCATGTAGTTGACTACTGAACCCCAAGCATATTTATGTTCTTTCAAATGCTTTCTTAAAAGCCTGGTGGAATATTAAGCTTGATTTTTCTCACCTTAAGAGGAATACCTCAGAATACAGAAAGGAATTAAAATGACCTTTAAATTTCAGAGGCTGGCTTGCTTTTTTTTTTTTTTGCTTCATAATTGTTTTGTTGTAGTGGCCTCTATACGTTTTTTGTCTTTATTAAGCTCTCTAGAGTTTTTTGCTCTCAGTACTGCTTCTCACTGTTCTTTTATGTGCATGTGTCTTATGAATTAAGGTTTTATTTTGAAAGTGAGTAGAATTCATATACCTAAAATGTGTGTAGGCCTTGCATGCTTGCATTTTTTTCTGAGCTTGTATCACTTGAACATCTTTAAAGGGGAAAAATTAGTGGGAGTGTCGTAAGAGTGACTTTGTTTCAGTGTATATGTATAACAAGACCTGTAATTAGATCTGCAACGTTACTGTAGTTGACTTAATGTGTAATGATGATCAGGGTCTTAAAAAATACTACTGGTTTGGTCTGAGTTCGTGACCTGTGATTCTGCTGTTTTATCAATAGGATTCTAATTTTGGGAAAACTAAATAACCTGGTAAAGGAATGGATACGGGAAATCAGTGAAAGCAAGGTATGGGTGTATTTTACATGGCACTGCTCATACTAAGACTGCTGTAGGAAGATAATACAAAAATATGTTCCCAGCCAAAACGGGATGAGTTTTAGATTCAGGGATCAAATTTGATTCAATTGGAAAAATAAACACCACCTTTGTACAGCTTCTTTTGTTTACATGCAGCATCACCCTTTCAAAGTAGTACCTTGTCAAAGAAAGAAAGAAACTGATAAATGTTGCAGAAAGTCACAGTAGTTGTAATAGTGATTTTCAATTGTTCCCTCTTCTCCCTAGGTAGAAATATAGCTTGACTTTTTGTCAAAATACATACGTATAGTACTAATGTTAATTATATGCTTAGATTGCTTGGCTTTGTGAACCAGTGCTAGATTTTAAAATTGACTTCTTGCAGCTTTATGTTCTGTGGTCTTTTTCTTTAATGTCAATCCTGTAATGTTAACTTTTGTAGACTCTAATAATGGTAGTGTTTTTGCCAGGTTATAGTCCCCCCCCACACCTACACACACCTCTTTTTGAATGTTTATAGACTTGCAAAAATGTAAAGATGGAAGTGGCTTTTTTTAGGGGTAAAAAACTGATTTTTTCAGCTATTTTGCTTTGGGTGTATTTAGGATTGTATTTCTTCTGTACACTTCTCTTACAAAATGGGAATTTATACATAAACAAGATTATGGGCGGGGACGACCCTGGTATATATGTGTTGATCTTTGGAAACAAAATAGTGAGAGTATCTTGACTAGTGTAAGATTGGAAATTGCTTAAGTTAATCCAATATACATTGCAAAATAATTCATTGTCTATTTGTTCATATCTTTTGCTGTGTAACCATTCATGTAAGGCTTCAGGTTGTAACATTACATCCTGTTCTAAAAGGGTATCTCTCTTTGCCCACAGTACTGTGGATTCAGGAGTTTTTTTGAAGATGCAAATCTAGGAACTTTAGTAGATGTACCTGAACAACTTTAACGTAAAATAAATACCTCTCCGAAACCCAAACTTTTATTTAAAGAATGTAGTATGGTTGTCTTTGACAGTAATTTAATAAACACTGGTACTGTAAATAGTATTTTTCTGTTCCTCTAAATTGGAATCCATCATCAATTTTCAAGTCAGTCTAAAATGCCTGAGTATTAAGCAAAATGTGTTTAATGTCCACAATATTTTAAACCTGTTGCACCTGAAGTGTAGAACTGCTGGAACAATTACCAAGTTTGAAGCAGTAATATGTAATATAGTTGAAACGTTACAAAGAGTTTCCAAGTGGCAAACTACCTCCGTCTTTTTGTAAATACTAAGAATATTATTTCAGTAGTGGCTACACCTTAAACATCGTAATTTTTGTGGAATATTTTTCCTTTTGTTTTAACATAAATTGTCTGTGTCGTTATAACTTGTTAAGGTAAAATAACCAATTTTATTTGCTTCATTTAGAATCTTCCACAGTCTGTAATAGAAAATGTTGGAGGAAAAATTTTTACATTTGGATCCTATAGATTAGGGGTTCATACAAAAGGTAATGTTTACTTTTTATTATAAAAACTCATGTGTTTGAGCTAATTACATATCTGTAAATGTCACAGTTAAGTAACAAAAACTTGCTGTGTTTTGAGGTGGTGGTAGATTGGTTTTTTTTAAGCTCTTTTGTCAGCCGTCTCTACTCTTCATTCTAAATAAAGGAAACACGTTCCTATATTATGTGTTTGTCATGGGTTGGGAAACAGACAAAAAAGTTGGAAATTACTTAGAAATAGAGAAAGTTGTATACTTGGATTCTTATGTTTTGTTCTTTGAAAATTACTACAAATGTTCCACAGCTGAAAGAAGAATGTATGTATGTATTCAGTATGCTTAATGGCCATGAATTTTTTTTCCCCCCATTTGGTTTGACTTAGTATTCCTGAAGAAAAGCCATTCTATGGGAAGAGGAACTAAATTTTCCTGTTTAGTTTCAAAAAAATTTCTGGCTATTGCTGGCATTTCATGTGTGTGAAGTGTAACTTGTGCTAATAAACAATTTCAGGTGCTGATATTGATGCCCTGTGTGTTGCACCAAGACATGTTGAAAGAAGTGATTTTTTCACGTCATTTTATGAAAAACTGAAACAACAAGAAGAAGTAAAAGATCTGAGGGTATGTAAACTGCCTGATAGAGCTAGCTGAACTGATGATGCTGAGAAGTTAATAGTGAAAGATGATGCAAAGTCAATGTAACTTTACTGTTAAGTCTTGCAGTGGATTTTTAGTTAACTGCAGCAAAGGCTATCACCGTAGTTGAAATAAATAGAGATTCTTCCAAATTTCCTCTGTTCTCACTTAAGAGACACTCACTTAAAAATCTGGATGGCAGAATGATCTCCTAGTGTGTGCATTAGTATTGCAAAATTTCTGCTTCCTTTCTACTGGAAGGCAGATGCAAATGTAAGTGATAGCTTGAAAAGGATCTGGACAAAATGTGTGTTTAATGAAGGTTTTGAAGTATACAGTTATGCTGCTGTTTGTAAAATTTCATGCTTATATAAACAATTGCAGTGGTTGATGTTAACTGAATCTTCTACATGGCTGTCAACTGTGCATTTGAAAATGGAAGTTACAATTTTAGTGTCTCATTATTAGATGCTTGTGCAAGATTTTTAGCTTGTAAAGACGAAGATTTCCCTTGCAGGAATGGAAGACACACTGGTATATGGTATTTTGTTTCTATTATACTTAAATGACAAGCCTCCCTAGGTCAACTGGGGGGAGCTTTAATCTTCTCCATGTTGGCTCAGAGTAAATTTTCTCTGCTGCAATTCTTTCTTTTTCTTTCTTTTTTTTTTTTTATGAAGATAGTAGCTGGCAAGTATAAAACTTTGGTTTAGTCATGTTCCCATAAAAAAAATGGAACTCGCTGCAGCACTCTTCCACTCCATCCATCCTGTAGCTGGTAACTACCAGGGTAGTGTAAACATCTGGTGGTAATACTGTACGCCCTGAAACAACTGTTTTGAATGCTTTATTATCCGAACACTTTCAGTAATCTTTAAATCCACATGCTATAGTTAAGAGGATTTTGATTTTTCAGATTTCCAGTTAACTTCACTGTAAACTCTAGCTCAAGTTAATGTAGTTGATTTAGTAGCAAGATACGTCAATGTATGCTATTCAGTGTAGCTCTGCAGTGATGCAAATAACCTTTAGGTCAGTGTGTCATACCAGATAGGTCTAAGAAAGTTTGTACATCTCCATCTTTAGGGAACCTGGACTGTCTTAATGGTTGCTCTAGTGAGTGAGTCTGAGAGACTCGTGAACTTCATATTTTGCTTAGGATCCATCCTGCCAACCAGTACCATTAAGGTAACCTTAACTAAGGTTAAGTGCATAGAGTAGTGTTGTCTCCTCCTCTTGTTAAGAAATGGAACACTCTTAGAACTGTGTTTAGCCTCTGGCAGTTCCTATTATTTCTTGCTCAGAGGTATGCAGTGTTCTTTGCTTTTATGAAAGCAGTGCTCTGCAGATCTTTATTTAGTTCAGATTTTCAGTTCAGGAAGGTGGTATTCCTAGCTGATAGCAGAGTAGACTTCAAGTTCCATAGTTTCATCATGGATACTGTTTGTCAGAGTACCTTGTTAATGACCACATCTAGAAAAGATGTTTGAGTTCTGGAGACTGGTAACTTGTAACTGGTTTAGGTGAAGTCAGACTGCATAGTGACACAGTTGTCTCCTTGTCATTCTTCATAAAATATTGACTGCAAAAACAATAGAAGAGAACTCTTAGGGTAAGAATCTACATAGGTTGGTCTTAGAATACTTAGAGATGCTGTGAGGAGTAAAAGATGCTTGATCATGTCCTTCATGTAGTGAGAAAGAGAGTTGGGCCTCGAGGTAAGATTATCGGAGCTGGTTGGTGTGAGTTTGGGTTATAATTAACATCTAGATAGTTGTAGCACGTAGTAGATCAGCGCTTACTGCATAAATCCTCAACGGTGGAGAAAGACATTACCGACAAAAATTGACCTGAAAACAGAAAAGCATCTGTGTAAACAGCATTTCATCATGATTGTTTAGATCTGCTAGCTTGCTTGTGAATGTTCTTCTCTCTACTGAAAATAAAATACTTTTTTTCCCCCCAGGCTGTTGAAGAAGCTTTTGTCCCAGTTATTAAACTTTGTTTTGATGGAATAGAGGTAAAGATCATTTATTTTGTTTTAGTAGAACATAGTTAAAACAAAGTTTTCAAGATCTCCATAACTCACGTAGTAGTCATTAATATGAATGCTATTAAAGTGACTCTCCTAAGTTCATCCCAAGTCCTTGGTAACAGTCCTCAGTTGTGTAATTTAAAGGGGGGGCTATAAGACTGAAACAAGTCTTTCTTGATGTACTTAAAGCTGTGTGTAGTGTATCTCCCTGTTCTTTTTTAGGCACTGCTACCCAGTTGTACTGATTAGTTTACTGACCTGTAGAGTACCAGTATTAGCATTATTAAGACTTAACATTTAATAGAAATTATATTCATAAATAATGTTGCTTCAATAATTTTTTGGCTGCTAATGATTAACTGTTCAAACCTTAAATTCAGATTTGCTGACTATAGGAAGTTGTATGGTCTTTGATCTGTTCTCAGAAATGTACTACTGAAGGCAAACTGGGTATCCCCTTTGTCCTGATCTCTTCAGGTATCTGTAATACATGACCAAAACAATGGTGTTGGTGCCTGTAGCCTGATGGATCTGCCTTGGAGTGATTAACTTGATTTTTACTATTTTGGGAGAAGTTGCTGAGAAAACAGGAACACTGCTTTCAAAAGATACTCTGTTAATCTTTCTTGGACTGTTTAATAGTCAGCCTGTCATCTTTTCTCGGTGACAAGACAAAAACATATGAACTGTTCATACACACAGTTCATCAGACTTGTAGCTAGATTATGCCAGCCATTAACTGGTGGGTATAAGAAGGGTACTTCACAGCGGGGAAAGAATTCCCATGCTAATATTCTGATACATGACATGATTTGAAGAGCTGAAATATTGTATACAAGACTGGACAGTTCCTTCTCTCCCAGTCCGAGTTAAATCTCTGCCTTGCAGTTATAATGGTCATTAGTTAGGGTACTGGCTATTTCTGAGTCTCAGGAAGATGAACCACCCCCGTTGGCCTCATCCGTCCAACTTACTTGTATTTTCACCGACACGTGTGTCAGTTGACACTTTAGCAGAGATGTATTCTCTCCAAATGAGAGAGATGTGCAGAGATAAGTGATGCCGTGCATTAAGCTAGCCTGTGACTTCGCATCTGTGTCAGCCATTTTATTACTGTCTGTATTCAGTTGGGTATTAGGAGCATTTTTATGGAGAATCTGTTTTCTGTTTACATAGCTTAGGTGTTCATTCTAAATATTGAAACTTGCCATAAGGCATCCTCTGGTTACTCTGGTTTGTGTATGTTGTTTTCAGTCATTTACGTTCAAGCTAGTGTTGTCTCTCCTTTTAAAAAAATGAAATTCAAACTACAAGCTTAAATAGGGAAATAAAAGGATTGTCTGCTTTAAGAGTAGAAGTATCTTGCTCCAGTATAGTAATTTATAATGAGCTCTGATGGTTTAGGTTTATGACTGAGACTTAACCCATGTTGACAGTACATGAGAGTTCTCTAATCTTGAACACTAACTTATCGTAAGCACTCTTCTTATATATACAGGTGTTGTTAGGGCACAGTTTCTGATGGTTGCGTTTGTGTCCAGTGTGTCAGTATCGGAATACTTTAATTTAATTTTCCTTTTCCTAATCCAGGCAAAAGGTGTCAGAAGTTATTATCTCTGTAAAGAAAACCTTAGAACTGAGGAAAAAGAACTTAGTTTTGTGGTGATCCTGTCATTAAACTTCAGAAGTTTCTGCAAATATCAGTTTTTACATATGCATTTTATGTTCTTGCTTAAAATAAACAAGAACCTTCTTGATTTTTTTTGTTCTTTCTGTAGAAAACTGATTCCTTCCCTACCCCACCCCCCAAATGACATGGGACAGGCTATTAATTTCTTGATTTGAAAAATCCTTTTATTGTCAACTAACTTTGAACCTTTAGAGGTGCTAGACCTTCTAGAGATAAGAATAGGACTTCAAGCTGAAGTTAATTTTGAACTTGTTTTACATTGAAAAGTAGTACTTTAAACTTAGGTAGAAACTTCTACTTGTAGTATAGAATATTGTTAAGACCAGCCATTAAAGACTTTACAATCAAAAGTGCACTCAATACTTCGAAGCACTTCTGTAAAGAAAAGTAATTTCTGTAGTTTAAGACGCATGGATGCAAACTTTTAGGCACCCATGAAAAGTTCTTCATTTTAAAATACCTTCAGCTTTGTTTTATCTGAAATAATTTTAATGTAACTAAAATGGTTTTGTTCTTGGTGCAGTAGCACTAGGTATTTCATTGTCTTGTAGGTGAAGTGGTATCAGTTTATGATGATTAAAAGCCTCATCCGGTGAAGGGGGCTTGTTGGCTAGCAGACCAGCTGCTAAAATGCACTTTATGTTCTCGTCATACTGACTGATACCTGATCTAAGACTGGAAAGGCAAACTGACTGTTCTGCATAATGTCCTTGCTGTGTGGGGGACAATGTAAAACTCTAGTTGTGCTGAATAGTATCTTAGATATTCTTCACGTAGAAAAGCTATGATGACAAATTATTGCAGAAGTAATAGCAAAGTAATTAGACATAATTCCAAAATTTATAAAAATGTATATACTTTTAGTAGCTTGCTATTTTCAGAACTACCTGTTTTATGTTATCAGACATGTACACTTTTCGTAGGTAGTGGTCCTATACAGAGGCAACTAGTTGCATGTATGCTTTACAGTGCTAGGTGGGAAATGTCTCCTACTTCTGTAATTCAGTGATAATTTTGAGAATATTTAGGTTAAAACTAGGTTATGTTTTCACGACTTGGTCTGATGTAGTAGAATTTTGTATTGTGGACTTTAAAGTGGTGCTTGTCCCCAAATGATTTTTATTTACATTGACAGTCGACATAGTTTTTGTGTGTGTGCTGGTTCTGTGTTGATCTTAATGTGTATTTTATCCTCTTAGAAAAGGAGCCATAAGGTGGACAAAGCATCTGAAAGTGTTTCGTTTAATGTCTGTGAAGGGTGTTAGTATGTATCGTTTAAAGAGATTCTTTGTACTAGGAAGACTACTGTTCTTATTATTAGTAAACTTGATGAAAATGGGTTACAGAATTCAATTCTACAGAAGAAAGAACAATTTTCTAATGTCTTCTCTGTCTCTTTTTTTTTAAGATTGATATTTTGTTTGCAAGATTAGCACTGCAAACTATTCCTGAAGACTTAGACCTACGAGACGATAGCCTACTTAAAAATTTAGACATTAGATGCATACGAAGTCTTAATGGTATGTATATACATTTTTACATATAAACTTCTCATCTAATCTTTTAATAAGTATCCTAGATTGCTTGATACAGTAGTTAGTTGTGGACATGACAGAAGATACAGTGACTACATATCTGGAAATGAAGTCATAGCCAGTTTTATCTTTTTGGAGAGAAGGGTTTTTTCTTGTTGGCCAGATTTTTATAAAATTTTTTCTTTTATTTGGGTAGTAAATAGTGCTGTCTAGAAATTAATGAGACTTGCAAGACTTTTGTGTGGAGCACTATCTATTTCTATAAACAAAGATGTGTGCATGTTTTTTAATTTGTATGTGTGTTAATGTGCATAAATATACACAGAATTGCTTCAGTGATAAATTGGGGATGTCAAAATACTGTCAATTTGAGGTCAGGTCTTTAGTAGCTTACCAGCCTTGTGTAACCCTTAACTTTTCTATAATACCATAGCTTAAAAAGAAGTTGCTATTTATGTGCGGGATGGTAGGGGCTTCAGCCTGTATACAACTTGGCGAGGGAGAAAAACATGTGAGATATCACTGATTTCTGTTATAAGCTGAAAACTTGATAATTTGAGATTATCACAGCAACTTGCACTGTTTTGTGAAATTCACATTTGTGCAGTCTCTGGAATTCATGCTTGCCTCTTACTTGCTTTGAAAGGAACTGCTAGTCTTAGATAATACTATTTTCTTGCAACCAGCTCTATGCAACTATTTAGTAACAATGAACTACTACTTATTCTTGATTTAAAAAAAAAATCAAGGAGTTAATATTGTCATCTGTAATATTATTCTTAAGCCTGAAAATATCCCATCAAAGTAACGATACAACTCGTATATTTAAAAACTGTTCTTTTTAGCTTGTTCTGTTAAATTCAAACAAAGCTTTGACGTATGACCTCCAGGTTTTCTGTAGGTCCATGAAGACTCATGCTTTGTTAAATTTGTCTGCACGTTCTATGATACACTGCATGTAATCCCTTAACAGCAGAAGTAAAAACTTGTTTCTTAAACAGGTTGTACAGTTCATTAATAACAGAAAATGAAGTAGCAGTCCAGAACTGTAACTATGAGTACATGAATTGTTGTTCTGAGTGCTGCTGTAAAACAGTAAAAAGGCGGGGGGGGGGGATCAAATTAAAATATGTTAAGCTTTCTAATTCAAAAGTGATCAAAATATGAAATGAGTTTCCAGCATGCTGATCTAAAAAGTTTGATTGCTTTTAATGTGAGGGAGGGTAAGCACACAAAAAATTTTGGAGGCAGCAAGTGTAATGGATTGTTTCTTTTGGCAGGTTGCCGGGTAACCGATGAAATTCTGCATCTAGTACCAAACATTGACAACTTCAGGTTAACACTGAGAGCTATCAAACTGTGGGCAAAACGTAAGCAGTTTTATTCCAAAATTTGTGAAGTTTTCATTAACTCTTATGGTTACTGATAACTCTCTCCTTTTGTCTCTTTCCTTCTCAATCCACAGGCCACAACATCTATTCCAATATACTAGGTTTCCTTGGCGGTGTTTCCTGGGCTATGCTAGTAGCAAGAACTTGCCAGCTTTATCCAAATGCAATAGCATCAACTCTTGTACATAAATTTTTCTTGGTATTTTCTAAATGGTATGTTTTTGGTTTTGTTTTTGTTTTTTTTTTTTTTTTTTATATTTAGATTACACTAAAATAAAAATGTTTGTAGACACTAAATTTTAGTCCTGTTTTTATGGTACTATTTTCAGCTGTTATCAGATTAAGATGGTAGTTATAAGCATCATTCTTGCTGCCAGAAAGTTTTTAGCTTGAGTTTTTCAATAAGTCATCCAACATGTCATGTTCTTATAGTACCCTAAAACAAAACCACCCCGGTTTTAATTAAAATTTTCTTAAGTATTTGCTGTAACTCCGCGTTAGTCTTCAGATAAAATACTTAGTGCAAAATAAGAGCAGACACCCCAGAATTTAAAGTCTTTTAACATTTGGGTACTGGGATAATGGGAAAAGGAGGTATGTCAGTATCTGGTTTAGGCAAATAGCTTAAATACAGTTCAGGAGAACCAGTGACAGAAGTGTGGTCTTTAATCTTGTCAGTGTGGAGAGGCAGGTGTTTTGGAATTACATATGGTTTCATACTCCTGAGCTAGTTACCTCAGAAGGATGGTTTGAAGAACGATGATGGGAACAACGGGAACGTTCCAAGTAAATTTAGAATGAATGGGACAAAAGTGTACTTTGCAGATTACAAATGAATACTCTTTTTCTTGAAAGAGCATGTCTGGGTACCTATATTCTTCATGAGACATTGACAGATTTTAAGAATCATTGTACCAAGTTGTTGCTTTATTTCAAGTACGGTGTCTTCCCTTCTTAATGTGAAGATACAGTGTCACTGTCTTGAATCCATAGGATTTATAGCCTCTTTGAGGTACCTAGTGTTTAGTAATATCTTGCCACACTAAGCTAGTAGAGGAAAATTGGTTGCAAGCTCTGTTTAATGTGTTCCTTGTATGCTGTCCATTTTATATATGCATAGCATAGGAGCATTAATGTACAAATACCAAGAGATTAGCTGACTTCTGTTCTTTATAGGAAGATAACTTTACTCATGGGAGTAGAGACACCTTGAAGAACGGAAGTGTTACTTTACTTTTTTTTTTGTTTCACTCAGCGTGGTTTCTTTTTGTCTTGATTGGAATTTTTTTTAATACATATGCTTTGTAATGATACTATAATGCTGTAATCATGCTAGCTGTTTCTTCAGTAGTTTGTCCGTGAAACAGCTAGGTTGAAGATGGACCCAATGTCAATCTTCATAGAGGAATTTTTCTTTGATAGGTATATTTCCAGAAGAATTTAGAGGAGTTTACTTCAATTACCTAAACCAGTGTTTGTAAAGCTCCAATATTACAGGAAACTCATTGTTCTGATGCCCTGGAGAAGCTAATTACAGCTGTATTGTAGTTCAGCAATACAGCTTTAAACAACCCCAGTTAGACCAGCTTAGTCTTGAGGAAATGATGCTTTATCTTGAGAGCAGAGTTAAGAAGGATCGCATTCAAAAGTGTTGTTTGTTGAACATACATGGTTGTATCCAATAGTCTTATTCAGTGCTACAATCTTTTTGAACAGGGAATGGCCAAATCCAGTGCTATTGAAACAGCCAGAAGAATGCAATCTTAATTTGCCTGTATGGGACCCAAGGGTTAGTGTATTATTTTTTCCCCTATAAGTCACACTGTACAATAAATTCAGTTGCTTAAAGAATCCTAGGTGAACTTCATTTTGGGTTTATTAAACGTAGTATTTTGGTATTATGTCTTCTTTATAGGTAATCTCTAGTTCTCCTGAGTGTGGAACAAAGTTAGCTTAATTTTCTAAACTGACCACTTGAAGCACACTTGCGGAACAATGTACTTTCTACTCCCAGCTTTTGCAATAAGTGATCTTAATAATTATTCAGCATATTTAGATATGTGCCTTAAAGCAATGCATTTTTGAAAAACTGTTTATCTTAAAACGGTTTACTTCCGACTTAAAACCTGTCACTTTTGCAAGTATATTGAATTCACTTCAGTGCCACAGTCACAGCTGGATAGGTTCGGTTCCATATAGTTGTTGTAATGTGTCTTTTCATCTTGGACCAAAGAAGATCGTAACTTGAAGTCTTTAAGTTGTTTCGTATATTATTTATAATATTTGATCTCTATCTTTGTAGCACTTTTGTTAAGGACATTGGACATTAATATCCTTCAGGCAGTCAATAAAACAGCTTGCAGCAGATGCACAGCTCATATTCTGAGGTTTCAGTAGGGTATAGTGTGAATGTGTTCAATGCTGGTTTGTCAATTTTAGAATAGTTGGTGTTCAACTAATCCTTTTTTGGTGAATAGTATGCCCTTTTGTACTTCAGAGCTGTTTTTCTCATTGACAAAAGTGCATGTGTAATGCGAGACAGCTGAAAAAGTGTTCCTGAGTCTTACTGTTATTCCTGGGATAGGGGGTTTGAGGTCAGTGTGTGATGGGAACTGTATGTGTTGTAGTAGCTAAACAAAGTGGGGTAAGTTAATGACAGGGTTTTATCTTTAATTTACCATCTACAAGATTGCTACCCTAATGCTATTTTAAATGTATTTTATGTGTGTGTTTTGTCCCTTCTTTTTTTGTTTCCCTGTGTGCTGTTTAATAAAGATACTTTAATGCAAGTGATGCTTCTGTCAGGTTGCCTAGAGCCTTCTTAAGCTGGCTCTTTATTTTCAGTAGTGTTACAGAAATAAAATATAAAATACTTTTTCGCAAGTCTGAAGACAGTCATTCTTCTGAAGGTGCTCGTGTGGTGATAAGGTATCCCTGTTTTGATGTGATCACAAGCTAATTTCTTTTAAAGAGACAAATTGTTCTGTTCAGTTGGCATTTCTGGACTTAGAAATGACTGCAACTTGATCTTGATGTGCTGACAGGTTACAGCCCTCCCACATCACTGTGGTTCAAAATGGTGTCCTTTGTGAAAGCATTATCCTTGTTTTCTAAACTTTCTCTGAACTGTTGGTAAATTTACTTGGCCTGCAAACTAAGGTGTCTTAGAATTTAAGACTCAGTTGTAGTAAAGGGAGAAATCCAAATTTGTTAACTCATGTGTATGCTTGAATAAAACTGATTGGCTGTTGTTATATATAGGTAAACCCCAGTGATAGGTACCATCTTATGCCTATAATTACACCAGCATACCCACAGCAGAACTCTACCTACAATGTGTCCGTTTCCACACGGATGGTCATGGTTGAGGAATTTAAACAAGGTAAGTATTATCTTATACTCTCTATATAAATGTTTTCAAATGGATTTAAAATAGTCCCATTGTGGTATGCTTTGTGAGGGGGTAGGTGGGAGGATGTTAAATAGTTTCTTGACATGAGACTCTCTTCCAAGTGAGGTAGAACATGGCCTGTTATGCTTAATGTGGCTTAAAGTTCCAAATTCAGTAGAGACTTCTGCAGATCTGTCCCTCACTCTTAGAAACTGAGGGTAATTTATTAGAATGCCTTGTGTTCTGAAAATGAGAATAAATGGTGCAATGTATCTTTCTTTGTTTATTTTGGTGGCTTTAGATTGTATCATGCCGCATGAAGATTAGTGTAGTAATCCCACTTGATGGCTGTTTCTAGGCCTAATGTAAGACAATGTATTTGCTCAGAGACGAGTCTTCTAGATTTATCCTGGTAAACCAGTTGGATAATTATAGTAGATGTTATCAAAGCAAGGAGTAGACTTGATGCAGAGAGCAACTACCAGTAGTGCTCTCAGGCAGAGCAGTAGCTTATTGTCTCACTGTTTCTTTGCCTTGTACAGTGCCTTGCACAAGAGATGGTTGAAGTACTGTAAGGAAAAAGATCTCTATCTTCTTTGCACTGAGTAGTTACTGTGGTGTACACAATATCAAATTGAGCTGTGTTACACTGCAAAGCAAAAATACGTGAAATCATCAGCCTGATCAATTGACATACATTTCTAAATGTATTTTATTGAGGTTCTTTTTAATGATGTGATTTGTATAACTAATGACCACTTAAGGTATGACTGGAATATAAAGCTTGTTGATAAATTCCTGTGAATTTGAAGGGGGGGAATAATTTGTAGTAACCTTTGCTAAGTTAATAAGATGTTTTTACTCTGGGTGCTAAACTGTATTTAAAAAAAAAGTTTAAATGTTTTTCTATAATTTAGGTCTTGCTATCACAGATGAAATTTTGCTGAGTAAGGCAGAGTGGTCCAAACTTTTTGAAGCTCCAAACTTCTTTCAAAAGTACAAGTATGTATTTTATGGCATGGCAGAATATTTTAAATTTTATCAGTTAAAATACCTGATGATGCTCTGTAGCACAGGATCTTAAATATACATACATTAGACTTCCAGAAAGTGTTTTGTTAGGATTTTTCTATACAGAGGGGGAGTGAATGCGCTACTGTCCTTTCTTTTAGAAAATGATTTCCTCAGATACTCTTGGGGGGGGGGGGGGGGGGGGGGGGGGGGGGGGGGGGGGGGGGGGGGGGGGGGGG
>JAVKLA010000040.1:6793754-6816352 GCA_034782735.1 Sagittarius serpentarius
TCCCCCCCCCCCCCCCCCCCCCCCCCCCGTCTTTGGCATGTATTTCAGAAACCTGTTAGTCCCTGACCAGATATTTAGAATGTCACCAGTTAACTATACAATTGGTGTGCTACCAATAAAATTGAAGACATGTCAGCTGGTTTGACTAACAGAAGTGTTCTTTAGTGGTGTCAGTAAGCATTCTAAAAATGGGTCTTGCCTCCCAGGAAACAAGATACTAAAAGAACTAATTCTGAAGGTCACTATTTTAAGATGAATACGTACTTGAAACTGTGTGTTTTCTTCTGTCAATATAGTCAACAGTTCACTCTGATAATAAAAGATATTTTTGCAATTGTGTTGACTAACTGCCAGATGTACTAGTTATTACTAGATTTTTTTCATT
Source organism: Sagittarius serpentarius (assembly GCA_034782735.1). Classification (NCBI taxonomy): domain Eukaryota; kingdom Metazoa; phylum Chordata; class Aves; order Accipitriformes; family Sagittariidae; genus Sagittarius; species Sagittarius serpentarius. The sequence goes on from JAVKLA010000040.1 coordinate 6,794,140, forward strand.
AAAGCTTAAGGCTTTTGGCTCTTTATTAATACTCTTTCACACCTAGTTTCTCTAATTTTGTAATGTCTCTAAGGGAAATACTGAAGTTCATACTTCACATTTTTAGGGTTTCTAGTAATATGCTTGTGGGGCAGAAGCTTGTTAAATGTATATGGACTTGCTGAAAGTTGTATTTTTTATAATAAATATGGATTATTAAAATACGGACTACATCTTCTTTGCCCTCAGTTGAAATTGGAGACCCATTTTTCTTGAATCAAGATCAAATATATTTTACACTTGTTTCTGTGTTGGGTGGTTGGTTGGTTATGTACTAATCTAAACAAGATTGAAATATACAGTTCCCCCATTAAAAGAGACTGATGACCTTCATAATGTGTCTGTGTTTTGTTTCTATACCTTTTGCATGATAAAAGCTTTAAAACATTTGGATGGCTTTTATGTTGTAACTTGGAGATTAAGTTTAAAAACACTTAAGATCACTGTAAAGTTACATTATTTTTTGAAGTTAAAAATGGGCTACAGACAAATCAGTTTCTGCTCAATGGGTTGCTAATAAGTTCCCTAGTACATTTTCCTTGTTTCTTTCAAAACTAGGAAAAAATAGGAAACATTCAATATAATTTGAAATAATCTCAGTTTTAATATAGTTTTTTGTGTGTCATCTTTGGCCATTTTATCAGTTTTAGCACTAAAAGCTGCTCTTGACAACATTAAATATCCAGGTTTTGCATGTTTTGCACAAAATGCTTTAAAATTTTTTTTAACTGTGGAATAGTATTATGGAACCTGCTTTAATTTAAATTACCCAAGTTGTTTTTTTTTACCTTAGTAAGTTAATTTAAAGCTTTGGTTTGTAATCTTATCGAAATGAAATCATTATATGTAGTCATCAGTATGCAGTAAATGTGGCTCTGTTGGTCAAATCTCCCATCTGAAAGCTAGATGTTTTAAGGTTTTGGGTTTGTTGTTTTTTTTTTTGCCTCCTCACACTGTCCTCGTGTAAATTGTAGATGACTTGACTTGTTCCTGCTGAAATTCAAAGCAGTGTGTAGTGCTTTGCCAGATAAGAGAAGATCTGATCCTTGCTCTGAGACCTACTTTAGAAGACATTTTTCTTCTCTGAAAGCATAGCTTTAGTAATCTGTATCACTCTCAGTTGCAATTAGTTGCTAAACATCTATTTTGATCATAAACACTGTTGACTTGTTAGCTGTGTTTAAAATAAACTTCAGTGATGTGTGACTAAGGAAATCTGGAAGCTACTGCATACCTGCGTGGCAGGAGCAGATTAGAAATTAGGAAAATGGGAAAATGCATTTTTATATATTTTTCGTATTTTTAAAGTGTCAGCAATTACTTGGAGTTAGGGAGTTACAACGTATTACCTGCCCTTCTTGTAGGTTTAAATTTTTCAGATGGGGGGGAAGCAACAACAAAGAACATACACTTGCTGGATATGGTGTTTTACAGGGAAATGACAATAATTTCCAATGGATATAACGCGAGTATGAAGTGTTACAAGAGAATGAAATTATTAGAGCTTAAAACCAGAGGGAAGTATGATGGTGAGAGAAGTAACACTCATTTAATGAGCTCTAGCATATTTTTTCTTTGTTACAAAGACAGATATCCTGCTAAATAAGTAGGATGTAAACATACCTTTTAAAAAGGTACTTTGAACGCTTGCCTTGATAGGACTTTATCTAAAGCACTGGATAATTTAAAGTGTAAATCCTGGACAGCTTAATAAAGAAAAATTGAAATGAACATGTTCAGGTGTTCTCAGTTTTTTCAGAAAGTAGTATGACTCTTAAAAATACTTTGGTTTTTTGTAGGTACAGATGTGCATGGTGTAAGACAATTCCATAATATCTACATTAGATTAGTTTATGAAAACATAATGCTGATAGGAAGACAGTGGGAGAGAAACACCACCAGTTTCTAAAAAAACCAAAAACCAATACCCCCAAAACCCCCACAAACCAAACAAAAAAACCCAACAAAACAAAAAAGCCAAACCAACCGAACAAAAAAAATCCAAAGATGACCAAGCCCATATACTTCAAAATAATACCCTGCATCTAAAAATCACCATTGAAAGGTAAAAGCTTAACTTCAGAAGTTTTTTCTTTATCATGAAATAATGGATACTTCTGAATTAGACATATTCTTTGTGATAAAATTATGAATGAAGAACGGATAACAAATCTTGTCTTCGTAAAATTTAGCAGTGAGACCTTGGACTCAAAAATTAAGACATACTTAGTTTTTAAACAGCTTGTGCTATTTAAGTTTTACTGAAAATGACAATAGCAGATTTCCAGTGATTAATTCCCTCTCAGCACTGTTAAACAGTTGGGGGGGGGGGCTGGGGAGGGGGGAGAAACTGCATCTTTTCCTTTTCTTCCTTTTTGCAGCTAGCACTACCTCAGCAAATATAGCTTATCATTAGACTTACCTTCATAAATAAGGCTTAGTTTTTTTCCTAGTCGTCACCACCTAGCTGAGGCTTTTAGACACAGCCAAATCAAAATTTTTTTGAAATTGTTCTTCAGAAGTTTGTTTCAAAGAGCTGCTTTTAATAAGTAACTGGAAAATGAGTTTCTTCAAATACTTGCAGATTTGAGATTTGTCTCAGTTCATACGTGATTTAAAACAATAAAAAGATTAAGTTGTCTTTCCTGCTAAATGAAATGTTATGCAAGTGTGTGTGGTATGTATGATGCAGGAGTCTTATGGATGATATCTAGTGCTCCTTAGAAGAAATTCATATTAGAAATTAGTAACTTCTCATACAGAATTTGAGTAAAGGACCATTATTTTATTTTTTTTAAGGAATATAAATGATTGAGTCATGGTATCCTACAAGTAACTAAAATGAAGATTTCGATAAGACAACAGGAAAAACTCCTTAATGTTTTTGTGTGAAGCAGTTAATACTGCTAAAATGCAAAAAATAAGTAGATAAAATTCCTTAGCCACTTGAAGATAAGTACAGGAACATGTAGTTACTGATTTGATCTGTTGATTTGGTTTTGTCATTACAATTTGAAGGTCTGTAGCATCAGAGGACTCTTTTTGCAGCATAGTTTTTCCACCATCATTGATTTTGCATTCCTTTCTATGAGGTGTATGTACTAGCATCTAATCCCTCATGTTACTACTGTTCTTTAAATCCTGCTCTGAAGATACCTAAGTACACCATATCAGTATAGAGTAATGCTGAGTTGGATGACTTAGGATGTTAAAATAGACTTCCCACCTAAATTTCTGAAAAACTTGACTGTGGACATGTAAGGTTCCCCCACCTCCTTCATTATGAACTCAAGTTAAAAGTAATAATCTCCCATTCCACTGTCCTAGGGTTTATTTGTTTAAAATACCATTCTTGCTTTGTATACTGTTTCTTTGAAATTTACTTACAGTGGGTATACACTGATTATCCTGGAATATAATTGAAAGCTTAAGAATTATCATCAGAGGAAACATTCCTTGTGAAGTTTCAGATAAGTGTCTTCAGACAATTCTAAAATGCAGATATAAAATTTCTTTAAACCACATGTGATGGTGTTATTTTTTACTTTGAACAAATGTGTATGTGCTAACCACTCTTCTAACTATTCAGAAATAATGTCGCAACTAAGACAACTGACATAAGTATAGATGGTTGTGAACGATCATTTTTACTTGCAAGGAATCTCTAGTAGTCAGTTAAATCCCTGATTTCATTAGGTATTGAAATATCTGTACTGTTTTTCAACTAGTGCTATGTTCCTAGCCTTTTACTAAGATTACTGGTATTAAAGTGTAGTTGCGAATGTCCCTAAAATCCGAAATGTTTCGAGAAATCCATTAGTCACATGCTTGGGGGACATAGCCTCTTTGTCTACTTAACAATGCTTAATTTTATTCTAGGATATATACTTAAGCTAATAATCTGTAGTTTGCAATGTAGAACTTACTGCAGAGTTTTAATATTAAGGTTTGAATGTCTAGTTTCAGAAGTATAAATAGAATAGCATATTGTCTTTATCTCCAAAGGCATTATATTGTACTTCTAGCAAGCGCACCGACAGAAAAACAGCGACTAGAATGGTGAGTATAATGCTTGCTATTTAAAAGAAAAACAAAAAACACCAACCACCAAAACCAAACAAAAACCTGTCAGCCTTGGATGCAAGGGAATATCTAGTGTATCTAGTAGCTTTTTATTGGAACAAAGTGGAGCTTCATTGTTTCAAAATTAAATGGATGAAGATGGTACACTTCTGAAAAACAGTAAAAATGAAGAACCAGGGAGTGAAGGCTGTTGCTTCAAGTTTGCTTCTTACAGTACTGTCAGGTTCACTTCACAGATCATATTTTCTTTATCTTACGCACTTTTTTTAATAAGCAGTGTGAGGAGGTATGTTTCCAATCTCTTGAAATACTGTTTCTCAAAACAAAAATGACTCTTTCGCTTGTTTCTGCTCTCCTTCTTATTAGAGAAGTTTTAAGATTGTCAGGTATTGGGAATTTCTTCAACTTTAAAATTCATTATCTGAAGCCAGAAGAAAATTGGAGAAATATGTAGGAGTTTCTTGCTGACTGCCTTTTACTTGATGTGTAATGTCTTGCTATTTAATTCCATTTGTAAAATCAGGCCATAATGAGAGCTTCAGGGCATTCTTAAGCTTCCCTTGCATTCGTTTTTGTAACACATTCACTTGGTTTATTGATCTGAATTAATCTGTCATGTATAGTATACTACTTCATTTGTAGTCTCAAATATTAGTATAAGGAGAATGTTGAGGATTTTATCCTGATATTTGATGTTAGATACTTATATTAATGAGAACTTGCTAATAAATGACATTTATGCAGGGTGGGCTTGGTGGAATCAAAAATCCGTATTCTAGTTGGAAACCTGGAGAAGAATGAATTCATTACACTGGCTCATGTGAATCCACAGTCATTCCCAGCACCCAAGGAGAATCCTGACAAGTAAGCAAAACCATTTTTTCGTGTAACGGTGAGGAACTAATTTAGCTAAAATACCAATTCATTAATATATAAACCAGCATTTTTATAGACTCTTAAATGGATTAATTTTTAATGACAGCATCTAAAGGCAAACAGTTTTAAGCTCTTCTCAAATGCTATTTGTAAAATTAGATACTCTCTATTCTGTATAAGAATGTTTCTAAGCCAGAAAATAACTTTAAAGAAAGAATGTATTTTTGCTAGTAACTGCACTAATTGCATACTTTTGTGCTAATAATCTGTGTTAGCTACTGCTACTTAGCTGGTAAGACAGTTTTAATTATGAGGCAGCACTGAGAATTGGGTAGAAAGAACATCAGGCACAGTCAAACCAAAATCTTGAGTAACTAAGCACATCTAATGTTATTAAATTTAGCAGTTGAGATGCATATCATTTAAATGTCCTAATGGCTGATGTTAGAGTTGCTCGGGCTGTGAAAACAGTGGAGAGAACACCAAGCACTTGAAATTGTTTAGGATTATATATGTTTTGCAACTCCTTCCTCCCCTTTGCTGCCCCTTCCACCCCTTCTCAATAATTGCAGGTGTGTGGGCTTTTAAGACTTATTTTATCTCTAGATAGTGTTGTAATTAACTTGTAGGGAATCATATTTTTGTGTGAAGTTTGAGAATGGGGGAAGGTTTGTTTACCTTCCACACAGTCTTTTCTAGACATCAGCTGCTTCAAGTGACAGTATGGTGCTACCTTTTTTTTTTTTTTTTTAAACTATATACATAAATTACATGCATGTTCCAGGTGAAAATGGACAAAAGCAGGCAGTACCTCTTCAGCATCATTTTAGTGGGTAAATACAGCTACAACTACCTGCATGATCACAGCCTCTGATTAGCTCTTATTTCAGAGGACTTGATGTGGGGAAATGCTTTTAGGAAAGGTCGTTTTTCCCAATGTAAATAATACATGTTCTTTCACCTGCCTGCCTCAATTTGTTTCTTGATTGATTGAAAAACAGAGTAGTTCTGAAATAGTCTTCACGGAGAAGATACTTGAATCAAAATATTAAATGTCTTGAGCTTCTCTAGAAGTGTTGCACTGTATCCTGTAATGGAAGATGAGCTATTACATTCTGTGTATATTAAGTGAAGGTGAGCTGTCAAAGGGAGGCTGTTCTTACCTGAAAACTGCACTTTGTGGTCAGTTACAGCTAAGAAATTTGAGAGTTGAAGACAAGTTTAGGTGGCAAAATGGAAACTGTTTAGTCAGGGAATAGATTCTAACTACTTCCAGGGTCAGGTGCTGAAAATCTGTCATCTTTCAAATCTGTTTCCTTTACAGTTGTGATGGCTAGTTGTAACTCCTAAAAATGAGAGAGTCTATACAGAAGCACAGTTCAATGAAGTAATCTACTGATGATCTTAGTTCATTAAGTTTGCCGGAGATAAATGTGTCAGTGTTTCATGACTTTTTTTGTATTGTGAATGGACAGGGAATATCGTTAGTCAGCTTTGGTTTTTGCCTTTCTGTGGCTAGCTCCTCATTGCTAGTGGAGTTAAAATGTACAAGTGTTGTCTTCTGTCAGCATTATATGACTTTTATATAAAATTTTCCAGGGAAGAATACCGTACAATGTGGGTGATTGGGTTGGTGTTTAAGAAAACCGAAAATTCTGAAAATTTAAGTGTTGATCTTACCTACGACATTCAGTCTTTTACAGACACAGGTAAGTTTTGCTTTCTAGATGTTTTGATATTTGTAAATCTGTTGAAGTTAATTGTTCATAATGTAGTCTGTCTCAGTAGTAGAACTGTAGCTAGATGTAGAGTAGAAGGGTTCAGCTAAGGAGTTAGGGTGTTAATTTTATGAAATATAGTTTTAATGAGTTTTAATGCTTTTAGACACTAGTAATTTTCAGTTTTTATTAAAACAGATTAAAATGATGCGCACAGATCTTTCAGATCGCACTAAAAATGGTGTATTGTGATCTTTATTAAACGGACAAATTGGTTGTCATGTGCAAACTACCTAGCCTAACCTCATTTTGACAATGTGTATAGTTTAAATATTTTTATTACTTGGTGAAACTGAATTTATCAGTGGATTAAAGCTCAGTATCCAGTAGACTCTAGAACAAAATGCCTTTTATTCCATGGCATTCCATACTAGCTAGTTGGTTCAGTAACTTTTGCTTTCACATCCAACACTCAGTGCAAGAAACCTTTTTGTTTTCTGATGTTTACTTTTTGATTCATGAAAATAATTTAGAACACTAAGAAATTTGTAAACAAAGAATTGGTAGCAGCTAGAGAATGTGACTCTCCAGACTCTAAGAATGAGAAAGGAGCAGTACCTTTGACAGACTTATCTAATAAATTTGCAATACCTTTTCTTAAACAAATGACAGTTAAGGCTCAAGTATTACATGTTTACAGAGTTCAAGGAATAGGTTCGAGTGCTACCTAAAGCAACTCTGGTCTCTGGACTTCTAAGACTCAGTAAGACTGGAAGCGAGGAAATGGTACACCCCAGCCCCGCTCCAGCCTCGCCCTGGTGTGGGTGTATGAGTGAATATAATATAAATATAATTTTCTTTTTTTTAAAGTAAATCATGCCAAGGTTTGAAAGTTCTTTGTCATACACAGCTGCAGTGGGGGTGGTTCTGTGTGTGTATGTGTATATATATCTCTGCCTTTTCCAGTTAAAGGGATTTTTATTTTCTTGAGAGGTGGAATACTCCTTTCGATTATACGTAGTGAAGGTGAAACTATAGGCACATCATCCTGATTTTTGAGAATTTAGAAAAGGCATAATAGCTTGGCTGCTGCTGTGAAGGAATCTATGGATTACAGTTTCTCAGGTCTTTTATTGTTTATAAACAGACATTTCAATAGTGGACTTGTCAGATTTTTGGTATGGAAATACTAATACTTACCCTTATAACTTTGAATCTGATTTACTTGCACTATATTCAAATCTGAAATTTGTCTAAATATATGCAATTATAAATGAAGTGGCGTTTCATCAAAATCATTGTAGACTGTGATGCGTAGTTTTCTGTTCAGTTTGTAAATATACTTCCAAAGGTAACCAACTAGCAAATAATTTCTGTTTGTCGTGGATTTTTTTGTCATCTCAAATTAATATGGGTCTGTCTTAACTGTTTTTAATCCATCTCAAAAACTTCTGTTTACCCTGTGTTTTGGAATAGATCCTAAGATTTTATCAAAACAGCCAAAGCGTTTTCAAGAATTACATTAGGGAATAAGAATAACTTGCTTTTTAGTGGGAGCAGAGGGAGGAAGAGAGCCATGAAGAGTGGTTTTCCTTGTATTGAAACTTTAGTAGGACCTAATGTCAGGAATATGGAGTGCTTTAACCATGTCTGGCTTTCCTGAGTATGCCCCTACCTTAACTGTAACTTGTATAATCTTTACACAGAGGCAGTGTGAGCTTCTTCAATACCAACAATTAGTGTAGTAGGCTTTTTGATATGCACTATTCATTGAGCTCTTCTGTGTCTCTCTTAACAGCTTTTTAATTGCACCTTCACAGCCTGTTCAGTGAGATTCCCTAACATTTGTAGAATAGACAGCTAGTAAGGGAGATAATTCTTACATTTTTGTATTTAAGATCTACAGAATAATTTTTTAATTTGTCTGCCACAGCTTTGTTCAACATTGTATAGAAAGTCAGTGTGAAAGAGCAACAAATTTTTCATTTTTACCTGGCTCTACTTGAACCTAAGATGTTGGGTTGCAGTGTAGTTCCTTTACTAGCAGTAGCTGTGTTGACTCACCAGAAGTAAATGCCCTGAGGTGAAAAGAAGTAGCTCATTATAGACATAATTAAAAAACAAACAAACAAAACCACAACCCTAAACCAAAGCAAACCAACCAGAAAAACGCCCAAAACACAGCAGAAAAAACCAAACGTCAATCACTTTTGTTTAAAAAAGTAGTGGTATCTGAGTTGCCAGAATGGTTTGTAATATATTAGCTGGCACGCAAGCATTCAGCTCCTGAATTAGAACCCATTTGTTGTAGGAGCTGCATAAATAAATAAAAGCTGAATCAACTGTGAAGAAAATAGTTTTATGTAAATACTGTAATTCTTACAAGGAAATCTTATTTCTATCTTTAGTCCCTTTGAGACTAAAAGAAGAATTCACTTCAGACCTGCTACTGTTAAAACTTGTTAATAATATAGTTTAGAGAACTGCGTGCTTGCAAGGTATTTTACTTGGAAAACAGGTCACCTGTTTCCAAAGTAACGTTTTAGTGTTTTTGTACTATCAGTGCTGGCATAATAGGTAGTTCACTTTTTTGCTCTAGAACAAGGAAATGCTATGCTTGTTCTTTAGGGTAATAAATGTTCTGAAATGCAAATTGTTTGTGCCTGGGCAAGTAAGTGACTTTGCAAAACGCTTCAATATGTCTTAATGTTATTCTAATTGTGTAGTTTATAGGCAAGCAATAAACAGCAAGATGTTTGAGATGGATATGAAGATTGCTGCAAGGCATGTGAAACGTAAGCAACTTCACCAACTGCTACCCAATCACGTGCTTCAGAAAAAGAAAAAGGTAAACTTGACTAATATTTGAAAGCAGTAAAAATGCCATTGAGAAATGATTCGTCAGCTTTTTAGATTTATTAATCAAAGAACTAAAATCACATTTTGAAAGCATAGTTTACCTGTATAAGCAGTGATCTTATTTGACTAGCAATGTTAATAGATATACTAAATATAATACTAGATTTCCCAGAACATCAACAATGTGTATAGTATCTTCAGATCTGGCTGAAATACTGTAATTTGTTGGCCTTCCTAAAATAAATAGATTTAAAACAGTGTAATAATGTTTTAAAGCTCTCTTGCTATTTTAACATGCAGGTCACTGAAAGGAAGCATCTATAACACCACCAATAGAACAATCAAGCAATTCTTGCTGTCTCCAGCTTTTTCCTCTTAACTTGTTATTACTTAGATTTTCCTTTAACTCTTGTAAATGTAAAATTGCAAGTCATCAAATAGAAGCAGAGTAGAATGTTGAACTTGTTGCTGCCTTTATATCTAAGATGGTAGTCTGTTGCTGTAACTGAGGTTCAGTACTTAGAGGATAATTTGAAAGACAGTATTCTTCAACCTGCAATCTGGCAGCTTTTGGTATTGTACGCTCTTTTAATTAAAAGATTTAATGACAGTTTTGACGTCAGAAGGTTGGCCATTTCCTAGCCAGGGTTATTTTCTCCGTCAATGTATAGTTTACCTGTGTGGCCATACTTGAGAATGGTAGCAAAATTTTTAATTAAGCTGTTGTGTTGGATATGATTTACTTCCAGTGGAGGCAGGAAAAAGGAGGTGGAACATTGAATTTAACAATTTAGTCTGTATTTCAAAATTGCTGCTTCTTTGTGTTAGCTTAATCTGAGAGCACTACAGGTTTGCTTGTTTTTGTGAAAAGCTAAAGCACTGTTATATACTCTGTTTTAGGTATATCTGAATAACATGATTTTTTTTTACCATAGCTGTTCTATATTAACTGCTTTTTTAAAGAACAGGAAATCTTGTATTGAAACTAAGTATAAATCTGTTTGTAGTATGTTTCAGAGGACAATGTAAATATTAAGTAATGCACCTCTTTAAGTAGCGCTGTGTCAGAGGAGGGTTTTTCTTCTGTGCTGTCTAAGTTCAAATCAGTCTCTAAATTCTTTGTATTAATTGTGGTTTTGGTCTACATGAGTATTACTTTGAAGTTAATGAAAGCAGTATCTATAAGCCCACAAAACCAAAGAAACTTGAAATAAAGCTGAAAATACAATCACTAAATATAGTAAGTTTATCTTATGTTTTTGAACATCATTGGGTCGGACAAATCTGTACCTTAATAGTGAACGTGAAAATGTAAATGCTTGTAGTGACAGGGTAGTGGATTATTTATGTGTAAAAGGATTTGAAAATTGTCCATTTATGTTTCGCATTTGTAAATGGTTCTACTTTAATATTTTTTTTAAATGTACTTAAATTTAACTGCATTAAAGGCATGCATACGTGCTTAGTTCATGGTGGAAGCTCGTCACTATTAAATCATCTCTAGTTTCTTTTTTCTTCAGATATGTAACAGCTAACATTTTACATAACTGAAATATTACATCATTTGAATCCGTTGATTTTTTTTTTTTTTTTAAGCCCTTAAGAGTAATATAATTTTCTTTTGTCTTGTGAATCGCAGCATTCAACAGAAGGGATCAGGTTGACAGCTCTGAATGACAGCAGCCTCGACTTGTCTATGGACAGTGATAACAGCACGTCTGTGCCTTCGCCTACTAGTGCTATGAAGACGAGTCCGTTGAACAGTTCTGGAAGTTCTCAGGGGTAATGAAGACTTTCAGTCTTGTTGCTGCTCTCTGTTCCTGAATTACTTGTGTTAAAAGCATAGCCAATACTGCATGCGTGAGATACTCCCGTTATCAAGGTGTGAACATTCCAAATTGGAGCTTGCAGACACTATGTTTCCAGTTCTGAGCACTAGAGCAGGGCTAAATTTGGGGGATAGGGAGCATGGTATTGGACTTCACATGAGGAATTATAAAGTTGGGTAAAGATGCTTAGAAGAACAAGGTTATACAAAAATTTGGGGGCACTGCAATAGGAGGCTGTGAGAGGCAGTGAGCAGGAAATAGAGGTGTGAAAGTGAGGAAGAGTTATGTGAGTTTTGGATCAAAATGTGAGTCAAAAATTCAGGCTTTATGTCTGGGAAAACACTAGTGCTACTGCTATATTACTGATGATATCTATGTGGGATTGAGTGCACCCTTAGCAAGTTTGACGATACTAAGCTGTGTGGTGCAGTCAACATGTTGGAGGGAAGGAATGCCATCCAGAGGGACCTGGACATGCTTGAGAGGTGGGCCTCTGTGAGCTTCATGATGTTCAGCAAGGCCACGTGCAAGGTCCTGCACATGGGTCGGGGCAATTCCAAGCACAAATACAGGCTGGGTGGAGAATGAATTGAGAGCAGCCCTACAGAGAAGGACTTGGGGGCATTGGTTGATGAGAAGCTCAAGATGACCTGGCAACATGTGTCTGCAGCCTAGAAAGCCAAACGTATTCTGGGCTGCATCAAAAGAAGCATGACCAGCAGGTTGAGGGAGGTGATTCCTGCTCCTCCACTTCGCTCTCATGAGACCCTACCTGGAGTGCTGTGTTCAGCTCTGGGGCCCCCAACATAAGAAGGACATGGATCTGCTCAAGCAGGTCCAGAGGAGGGCCATGAAGATGATCAGGGGGCTGGAGCACCTCCCCAATGAGGATAGTCTGAGAGAACTGGGGTTGTTTAGCCTGGAGAAGAGAAGGCTCTAGGGAGACCTTATAGTAGCCTTCCAGTACCTAAAGCGGACCTACAGGAAAGATGGGGAGGGACTCTTTATCAGGGGGTGTAGTGATAGGATGAGGGGTAATGGTTTTAAACTGAAAGAGCGTAGGTTTAGATTAGCTGTTGCCCAGAGAAGCTGTGGATGCCCCATCCCTGGAAGTGTTCAAGGCCAGGCTGAATGAGGCTTTGAGCAACCTGGTCTAGTGGAAGGCATCCCTGCCCATGGCAGGGTGGGGGTTGGAACGAGATGATCTTTAAGGTCCCTTCCAACCCAAACCATTCGGTGATTCTATGAAATTAAGCTTAGGAACATAATTTTCATTGTATTTTCAAAGTGTATGTATTAATACAGAAAGTTAGGATTAAGATAAACATTAAGTCTTTTCCTATCTAAACTTCAGTTTGCCCAGGTAAATGGGATTCTACTCTCTCCTCTTTCAAGAGTCTTATGTTTGTTTATTTGGTACACAGAGAAGTTAACATCAGCCTCCTACACTTATGCGGTATTGGATATATATTATAGAATGTTGTGTAGGATAAAATACTTAAGTTCACTAAACTTGCTCCTTTTAACAAGTGCTCTTTTAGTTAGTCTTCCTTGGTAAATGATATTCAATAGTTGATGCCACTGACTATGCTATTAAGTCTATGATATCTACGATGTCACAATTGAAGTGGAAATTGCCCCGTGTTGATTTTAGACACATACTGCTTCCTTGGTTTTGGAAAAAGAAAAAAGTTTTTTTGTCATGTGAAATCCCAGGCTTTGCTTGGGCAATTCAGACTGAAATCAGTTGTAATGGTGTGTGTAGACTGAAAACAAACTTTCTGTTCTAGTCCTTCTACACTGTTTTTGTTCCATCCTTCAGAAAAATACTTACGTTTTTCCTTGCACCTTGTTTGGGCAGACTGCCTTAATTTTTGCCTTTTTTTAATGCAACTTCTTACTGGTCTAAAAAACTGTCTCTGAAGTGATTCAGATTAAATAATTGAAATAGCTTCCATTGCTCAAGTTTGATAGTAGATTGCCAATACTCATTTCTGTCTTCTGCTGTGACATAGTATTATAAGTTCTGCTCTGTAATGTAGGTAAAATCCTATCAGCTATGGTTAGTGGCCATGCATATGATGTGATGAAAGGTAGATATAGCACCATAGCTTTACTAATGTTCAGCGTTTCGTCATTTTTCTCTTTTTAGCAGAACCAGTCCTGCGCCAGCTGTAACAGCAGCATCTGTGACCAACATACAGGCTTCTGAAGTCACTGTGCCACAAATAAATTCCAGTGAAAGCTCAGGGGGTAAGGAAAATGGCATAGTATATTGTTTCTATTGATTTTTTTTTTTAAAAAATGTTTGTAAAGCAGTTTTTATTCCAGTTTGAAGTCTTTACTTAACACATGCTGTGACATGTTCTCCTTGATATGCAGATTTAGCTAATTTCTTTAGGACTCAGGAAATCATGGCGGAATATTTTGTGGTGTGAAGTTTGTTTATTCTTTTATTCTTAAGGGTTTATACTTGCCATTCACAATAGCAATAGTTTTCCAGTGGCCTGATGCAGGTCTGTAGTTCAGTTGGTGAAATGAGAAAAAACTGTGTAAAGCTGGAAGAGCAATTTTTGTACTTATTTTTAGTCCATTTTGTGTTTAAACCCAAAAGGTGGTTCTGTGCTATCTGTAATCTGTGCTCCTATGTTCTTGCTCCTTGTGCTTCATGAAATTGATTCTAGGGAAGAAAAACACTCAGATATAAGTAGAATATGTGCTCCTTACTGACGTCACTTCAAGTATGTCCCACTATCTGTGCTGACTTCACACTCCCTGTTTTCTATATGAAAAAGTACATTTCACTTAATGCTTTAAAAAAAAAAAAAGAGACTTTTTAATGAAAGAACAAAGGCATGTGGTAAAAATGTTCACTTAGGTACTCCTCTTTTTTGATGGAACTTTAGCTGTATACAAGGAGCAAGTCAGAAATAGAAAAGGGGACCAACTGGTTAGCCTTTCAAGATGAAATCTCTTATTTCACTCTGATATTTGGGACGGTGGAGTCTTACTGTTCTTTGATATTTATCATAAGTCACAGATGCATCAAAGTGAGTAGGTTTATCCATGAGCACTGAGTGGAGCTTAAATGGCGTGACTGTTTTTTGGATTTGGAAGCATATCAGAAGTTGTTCATTCTTGTATTTTGGTTAATCAAAAGCAGTCACCTGATAGTTATTAATGGAAAATTTCTGCAATGTAATTTTTTTCATCCTGGAGCATCTCCCTGTGTGTGCTTATTGCTTTGAGGCAGGCAATTGATGAGGTAGAGCTTTGTCATATGGAGCATTTTTCAAAAGGATGTATGGCATGTCAGATCTTTATCTGATGCTCTGTGATGACTTCATATCTGTCATTGCATACTCTGAGCCTGAGGAAAAAAAACCCTTATGTTTGAGTGACAAAGGGAGTATCATCATATTGCTCTTGGTTTTGATTTAAGGCAGTCTTTGGAAAAGCATATATATGTCCGAGTATAGAAACAGTAGAACTTCTTTGGGTACCAACAATAATATAGCTATATTAGCACAGAGCTCTGTCTGGGCTAGGATACCCTGCTGTTAAGCAGGGTTAATTAGACCAAGCAGAGTGTCACTGACATGGCTACCCTGTATCTGGTACAGGAATTCTGCCTCCGAACGAGCTTGAAACTAAACTGTGCTGTGTATGGACACTTGCTGTTCCAAATGTGATGCTTATACCACTAACTGTACCACTTCCTTGATGCCTACTTGATAGAAGTGGTTTTAAATAGAGACCAAAAATACCAGTGATTGAACTGAAATGGTTGTGTCAACTCATCTTGTTGAAGCTTTTTGTTATTTATCCATAGGTACTTCAAATGAAAGCATTCCTCAAACTGCCACACAACCAGCCATTTCTCCACCACCAAAGCCTACCATCTCTAGAATTGTTTCCTCAGCGTATCTATTAAATCCATCACCAAGAACTTCAGGAAATGTTGCAACAAAAATGCCTAGCCCTGTCACAGCAGTGAAAAGGACATCTTCTCCCCATAAAGAAGAGTCTCCCAAGAAAATGAAAATTGAAGAGGTATTTGAGATTTTGAGATCATACCATAGCAATGTCCAAAACTTTGAATATTCATTTCAGCTGCAAAGTGCTGATTCTTGTATTCCAAGTTTCAAATATTTTGTTAAATGGAGTGTATATTTCCTACTCTGATTGTATTGCTGCTTTATGTATTCAGCTTGCTTAGGTGTGAATGGTTTTTTTATTATGCTGATATTCATCACGTGATGCATGTACCGCATTAGCACAAATGCTTAGATTCTAAATGCATAAAAGGAATTCTTTTGTTGGAGTGTAACATGTTGTCTTACAACTAATTCTGTCTTCAAAAACACTTCATGACCTTATTTTCTTGTTGATTTTTTTTAAAAATATGTTTTTACAATTTTTAATAGTTTCTGGGTTTGTTTGCATTTCAGCAGGATGAAATAAGTGAAGATACTAGCTGTATAGATTTGAATGAGCATGAAAAGATGGAAACTAAGGTATCTATACCTAGACCATGCAAGTTTTTATTTATTAATCGGGGCTCTTTCTTGTGAAAATTACTGTGTTTTCCTCTAGGAATGACTAAGAGTGTTTGTAGATAGTAGTATAGATTCTCCAGTATCAAAATGATACGTTATTTTTTTCAGTGGATATGTCAACATTAATGTATTGCAGTACATTACCTGCTGCCAGGCTAAGCTAAGCCTGAGTCTGTGGTCACATAGGACAATGATTTCTTTGCTGGTTGTTCACACAGTATTATGCATAGCAAAAAAATTAATGATGATATTTAAATATAAATTTGTTAGATCAGGGATGTGTCTACGTGCCTTGCTTTGCCTGCATCCTGAATTCGATGTATGTTACTTAGTTAAAGAACAGTTGTCCTACGTATTCCATTGGAATTTTTGCATGTGGGTTGAGAATCCCAAAGCGAGGTGCTATCTTGTTCACTTCTTAGATAAAAAAATTTTCAAATGATGGTAAATAAATCTTTTCTGATAGTGAAATTATTGCATGAAGTTACAGCATACTTTTTAGGGACTTCCAGAGATTTAAGGATGCCCGTCCAATATCTTGTAATTTAACAGTTTTTCTGCTTATTGGTGAAGAGAAATGCTGGCAGTCTGTCTTTAGCCTTATGATAGCAGCTCTCCACTTAGGCATTACAGTTTTTATAGGGCACGTTCTGTTATCTTTGGAATACTCTGGAAAATATGCCAAGAAATTAAAATATCTGTTAAAACGTTTAAGTGCTTCGGTGTATAGTTTCCACACCCTTAAGTGAGGAATTGTATCTTGTTATGTAGTCACCTTGAAATCTCTTTGAACTCAAGACAGGTGACAGTAGAAATGCATGTAAGCTTTTAATCCTAACATTGAAAATAGATCCTCTGGATACAGATCATTATAAAACACATGGGTAATCCTGTTAGCTTTTATTGTCAGTCTCCTACATCTTACGTCCTTAATATGCATGGAAGGAAATGGAGGAATGAACTTCTTTAAAATAAACATAGGTTTTTCTCTATTGAAATGCATGCCTTTTTGTTAGGGTACGATTTACTAAATGGTACAATTATAACTAACAGGCTGTTTTCATTAAAATAAGAATGTGCCACTGTCCTGCTTTAGCCATGCAGTTTCCACTGTTTTACCTGAAAAACTGGCTCTGACATTCATCTGTTCATCCAGAAAGCTGATTCAACCCATTAAAGTTGCAGGAAAACTTTTCTGGCAGAATGACAAAAGGAGTGGAAAAGCAGTTGAATTTGCAACAAATTCAGTAGCTTTTCGCATGGTCTTCCTTGATGCTACACTTTGTCTTTAATGAGTTGAATGACATGTAATGTTTTCCTATAGGATTCTGTATAAAGGGTGTTAAATTGTTAAAGACACAACTGAGAAGTGATATAGCTTGTGTTGATGACAAATTCCTAATCAGCAAAACATGCTCTAGTGCAGTGATTTCTGTACTATAAAAAGATGGGTATCCTGTTTTTCTTTGCATTCTGGTTAATGGAGTCCTCTATAAATAATCTTTATAATTGGAAGTGATGTAACTGCTTTTGTTTTTTTAGGAGCAACTTGAGACAGAAGTGAATGTTAATTCTCAAGCAGAAACTCTTCAGACAACTTCTCTGCAAGCTCCTCAGGTACTGTTTTTAAAAACAACACCTCTGTGTGTGTGTGCTAAGCTGGTGAAAACATTGAAATTAAAATGAGTCCAGATGTTAAAAATAAATGTATAATTTTTAATATAAATCCATTGTATGGAAAGCTGCTTGTTGTTACTGTCACAATTTTTGTGTTTTAGATGGTCATTGATCTTATTGAATGTGCATTGTAGCTAAACATGTATGGCTTGCCATACAAACTGACCGAAGCTGGATTCGCTCTTCTGAATTGTGCCTTCAAAGTAAGGGGCTCGGTTTATTCTTTTGTGCTTTGCACATCACAGAATAATCCTTTCTAACAAGGAAACAAATGCTTTGAATAGCTGCTGCTCAAAGATATCCTTTGAGAGGTTGAGAATGTCTGAAATGTAACTTCAGATTCTGATATTTGGTAGGAGAGAGAGAGAGAGAACTTGTATAATTTATTAGCCAGCTGTGTTGCTTCACTGCAGGTATTATAAATGTAAGGAGCACTGGAAAAACAGACATTAAGTTAAGAATTCTGTGACATTCACTTAAATTTTTGTTCCTAATATTGTAACAACTTTTAGAGAACACATCTTTGTCTTTACTAGCATTTTTAAGCTTCTCTTAGTGCTCTACTGATTAAAGTTTCACTATCACAAAGCATTTTATGCACACTTTAATCATTAAATGATGTGTAGTAAATGTATTGATTCAAAAAGGAAATATATTGCAATAGTATTAATGGTATTTGCTATCGGGCTTTTTGAACTGTATGAGCAGTACTGAATAAAGGTACCAAAATTGTTTGGCAAAACCTCTAGTTGTTACATGGGCACTCTAACGTGCTTCAGGGAAATGTTTAGATCACTTAGTACACCAAGTTTATTTCACCTGTTGCTGAGGAATGATTATATAAAGCTTTGTAGCTTTTACAAATTGTGTAGGTGTTATTTTAGCAGAAGTAATCTGGAAACTGCAAAGAATGGCGGGCCTCTTTTGTCATTTATCAGTATTCTTCTTGGCTGTGTTCAAACACTGCTCATGTTACAGAAAAATAGAAACGTTAAACTGCTGGTCAGCACCAAACAGTGGTCTGCTGGGGGCAGGGGGGAGGCGAGGCGGGAGATCAAAGCTATTTTGCCCTGAGTCCTTGTTGCATTGTGCTTTAGTACCGTACCACTCAGTGTTAATGCGACCGACTTCTTTTTAATAAAACAACAATTAAGAGCAGTCATTTTAATGCAGTCTTTCCCATGTATCAAATGTACCTTGTATAATTTTGAAAGTTTATAACATAAGAAAACATTTTATGCTAAATCATTGGAAGTAATGCGTAACAACTGGGTTATTGGGATGGCAAATAATCTGCTGCAGTGGAAGAGAAATACTTCAAAATTTAAAACAAAACAAACAAACAAAAAAAAACCAAACCACAAAACCAAACCAACAATAGAGGCTTGTTAAGCATGTGAAAAATTAATGAATCACACTGAATCTTGAGTGTGTTCCTTTTCTGTGTTGTCCTTTATTTGGCTTTAGATATAATTTTGCTGAATGGGATTTAAGTCTTTTAAGTGAGAAAAAAGTGTTCAGGTTATTTGCAAGGTGAAATTCTTAACCCAGTCATACAGCACTGTTTTAGGGAGTTCATCATACCTTTTCCATGTAAATCTAAACCAATATGAAAAGTTGGAAAATTTGCTGTAAAGAGCTTTTAAACAGTTTAAAATGTGAATGTATGTAGACACATACTTTGCACTGGGTACAGTTTTTCATCATTCATCTGTAAGGGGCTGAGGTTTAACACTGAATTGTTCAAAGGAATTTTTAAATACTAAACACATAAATCAGTAGATGTCACCGATCAAGCTCCCCTATTATGTGGATATTGTGTTTTATTATAATACAGGTTATTAGTAGGCTCAGCTTTATCTGCAGCGCTTTCTAATTTCTTGCAGTTGTCAAAAAAGGAAATGCACACTATGAAAGAGACTCTTGTACAAATTTTCCTTAATAATGACTGTCTAGGCAAAGAAATATCTGCTCCTATATTTATAATTTGTAATTATCCTTATTTTGGTATATTCCTAAAAAAAATCTTCTGAAGATCTTAGTTTTGAAAATTAGTGCCAATTACTACAACATTTTTCTTTTGATATTTACAAAGTTAAAATACAACCAAACTTCTTCTTTTCTTTTCAGAAAACACCCAGTACAGACCTTTCAGATATCCCTGCTCTCCCTGCAAATCCTATTCCTGTTATCAAGAATTCAATTAAATTGAGATTGAACCGGTAAAAACAACCTCAGGGGTCCATAAACAGTATCTGCCAACTCAACCTGTTGTCTTCTAATGCTAGAAAAAAAGGAGAATGGAGGGTGCAAGACTAGAACATAATTGCAAATGGATTTAGGTATATTTTGTGCACTTCCCTTTCTGGGCTAAAATCACCACTTGATTGGAAGTCCAGGTTAGTATGTGAAGCCAGGAGTACAATTAATGTGTTAGCAACAGTTGCATTAAATATTTCGAAGGATTACTGCCTTTAAAAACATGAACACTATTTGTAGCCATATTTGACATTCTGATTGAATTTGTTTGATGCATTGTTTCAAAATTGAGATAAAACTGGCATAAGAATCCCTTAAATGCACTTTTATGTACTTTTTTTATTGGAGTATGACTAATTTTAGATCTTCAGCTGATACACTTTTGTTTTATTGAAGGACCTCTTCAATAGTAGTAATCTGCAAATTGGATGATGTTCTGTGATATACTATACATTGAGAACAAAGTGTATAGTATATCTAGTTCAACTGCCATCAAGCAGCAGTAAGCCTTTAAAATGAAATGTCAAATCTTGAGGTTATAAGACGTAAGTTGAGGAAGTAATTGGGAAGTTTTGCTATTGGTTGGGCATGATTAAGATGTTGTCTACTTTTATTTATAGGATTGTTTTAAGGTGCATACAGATCAACAGTCAAACAGCAAAAAAAAACTTTCCTTTGAGCTAATCAAATTCCTTATTCCCTTTTTGATCCCTTTATTTCTTGGGAAAAGCTTTTGCGTTTAACGTTGGGGTTTGGTTTTTTTTTTTGTTCTGTTTTTTTTTTGTTGTTTTTTTTTTGGTTGTTTTTTTTTTTTTCCCCAGCTTGTATGCACCATATAGGACAATAGTTATTTATACAAAATAAAAACAAGCCATGTACTCATTTGGGTTCCCCCCCTGCCCCTTACCTAATCATAATACCTTGTGGCCTGTAGGCACAAATTCAAAATTTTGTCCCATGACTAAAGTGTTTAAATAAATATTGCGTGCCTGTGAAATAACACTTGTCCTGATGGCCTTTGAATCACTAAATATAAGATGATTTTTGTACACTCCATAAAAGTCCTGTATGCGTTAAAAAGCTTCAAATTTTAAATAAAGGCAAAAAGATTTTCCCTAAGAATTTTAACCTTTTTATTTTTAGATGGCTCATCAGAAATAGTTTTACATACTGAACAACACTGAATTTTTAAAAATCACATTTCTAGTAAGCACTTGACATCTAGTAAGCTCTCTTACTCCTATTTTTTGTTCTTGTAGTCCTATCAAAAAAGTAACAACTTTTTTCTTTTGAAAGAACTGAATCTCTCATGGCAAAGAACAGCAGTATTTGAGGAACATGAGGGATACCAACAGTAATACCAGATGTAGATAACAAACTTCATGTTACTATTACTTAAGTCTGAAATATGTGGGATGTCAAATCATACTTCCCATACTTTGATTAGCATGTTTTATGAATTCTCTTCTCCCGTTGTGCTCCATCCTATTACACGTGCATCTTTCATGTTAAAATTAAATTACTTACACTCTTCCCCTTATCCTTCTAAATTAATTCTCCAAAGTCAGAGTGTAGCTTATCTTTTACTTAGGCTGTGCAGTAACTGAAGGGTTTTTTTTGCCATATGTCTAAGATGTCTAGTATACAATATTTCTCTTTTCCTTGCCCTGTGCAGCCTGCTGTCGTCCACCCCCCAAAGAAGGTTATATTAACAGTTGAAGTGTACAAGGTGTCTGTGTATTTTGTGTAGCTATGGAGTTTAGATCGAAATTGCCAGGCACAAATTTAGTCTTGTCATTTTGTTTACACATCAGAAAATCTTTTTCATTTTATTAAACGTTTCATGTAACTGCACCCAAGTTTTGCCAAGCTGGGAACTTGGAACCTTTCTGTATAGTGACTTTTTAATTCTAGTTTTCATAACCTGGAGATCAGACTGTTGCTTTCGCATGATGTACGTAGTGTCTCATGACTGGAGTTTGCTTTGTTTTATAGTATCTGTACTCCTTGTATTTTTCAAGAGCTATTTTGTAAACAGATGATGTATTTCTCCATTGAAAACACAATAAAAAACAGCACAATCCCATAGTTGTCTGATTTTTCTGAATGTACAAAAATGATTTTACTCTCTTAATATACTTAGCTCTTAAATTTTCTGCTAAGACAAAATATGGTGTGGCCTAGAAGTAATATTGCATAAATGAATGTTCTCTAAATAAGCATGATGTTAGATATAGGAAGTGGAAGTAAAATTCAGCAGGATGTTGAGTTCTAGTCTGTTAAAGGCGAAGCTTGTGGATTGTGAAGTGGCTTG
>JAVKLA010000040.1:6816362-6833553 GCA_034782735.1 Sagittarius serpentarius
TTATTTTGCCCCCCCCCCCCCCCCCCAAAAAAAAAATTAAGAGCTTCCATTCCTTGTCTCTGTATTAGAGTCTATCTCAAAATCTTAAATTCTTAAAAGCTGACAAAACTAGAAGAAATGTGTGCATAAACAATTTGGGGCTATACTGTTTTCTTTAAAAGTTTGAACTCCATTTTTAAAGAATATTAGCTCTAACAGTTTTGGCATCTTAACGCTTGCTTTTCTTGCAAGTGACTATTTCTTACGTCAGCAGATGGCACTATTTCTCTTCTTGTCAAATAGTTTATGCTTGCCCTGAAATAAAAGTACAAATTACAAGTAGTTGTGCATCACTTGATTGATCTTTGTATCAGCATGAGCCCAATCCTCCAAATGCTTGATGTGAGTAACTTTAATAAGTAGCCTCCTTTTGACTAAAATTTCTCTAACTGCTAAAACCACTGATGATTATGGTCTTCATATTATAATTACCCTGCCTAAAACAATAAACCTTTGTGTTGTATATATTTTTCACAGCATGGAATTGCTTGTCTTGTTTAGAACAGATTCATCTTCTTTATATCTTGCCCACCCTATCTCCCTTTCATCACAGCTGATGTTATTTATGGCTTTAATTCCTCTTTTATTTTCTCCGACCAATAAAAATCTGCTAGTAGATATACAAATTTCTGTTCAGTGTTTCTCAATTTACTGGCAATAGGCTTCAATAGGCTTGTTTTTCTGAGTTAGCCGTCACAAACCTCCAGAAGTAAGTTCATGGACTCCTAAGGATCTGCAAACAAGAAGCTGAAAATTTCTCTTGTAGCCAAAATAATTAACATTAATAAGCCATGGTTCTAACAGATGGCTTTAGACATACTGATTTGAATCAGACATTTCGGTTGATAAGTTGTAGCTGCAGTTGTGCTTCCTTGCTGTAGGTAGTATGTGTGCATGCCATTTTTTAGGGTGGTTTTTTTTAACTGCAAAATCTTTAAACTTGGAGCTACAAGTATATAGTAACTGAGTAGTAGTGAATGTCAGTTGGTAGTAAATGTACCTTAATGAGAGAACCAATTTTAATCAACAATAAAAGTTAAAACTGAGTTCTTCAGCTTCTAGAGTAACTAAAACCAATTCAGTATAGCAAGAACTCACTAGATATTACTGAGCCAGAATCTATACTTAAATGCAAGAACAACTACTGTGGTAGTTACTGACGAAGCAGAGTATGCTTATTTTCTCATAATACATATTTTTTGGGAAGTTGTATGCATTTGTATAAAAGTCATTTTGCATGTTGAAGGGATCCTGGCATCATTTATGTAACTTCATAAACACACTAATGGAGTAGCTTTGCTATGCTTAATCTCTCTGCAGCATCATTGTGGCTGAACAATACTTAATCAAAAATTTTGTCACTTAAAAATGTGCAGGTCTTGATAGTACAGTCATGAATGTCTATGTACACATACATTAGCTGAGTACTAGGTAGGTTTACTTTTTTAAAGATCCAGTGTTCGTATTGGAAAAACATCAGTAATAAACCATTTTTAGTTTACTTTAATAATCTTAGTAGAATTCAGGATCTGTTCAATAGGAACAAATCATCTTGGATTTGTTGATAGAGGCAGATGCAGTTTGATACGTCTACAAAGTTCAAACTAATAATTTGAAATATCTACAAACATCAAACATCTGCTGCTGTCATCACCAAACAAATGCAAACTTTGATATCAAACTTCAGAGGGTATGTTTTATTATGAAAAAGACAATACAATGAACCACTGCTGGATGTCCCATCTGCTTTTTAGATATTTAATGGTTTTTTAATAAAGTTTAGGCATATTTGCATTGTTCTGACTAAATCCTGCAATGCTATCTTTCTATCTTTAGGTAACTTTGTTTTTAATTCCTCCCACACTTAACAAATTAACCAGATCATGGTTCCTATTCAGCATGTCTGGGTTTTTTTTAATGACCTCAGTATTTTTGACCTCTGTATTCTAGCGGAATGTTTAAAATAAACTAAGAATAACAATGTCCTACACCCTTTATTAAATTTTTACCTCATAAACTCTAAAGATACTGAATTTAGAAAAAGTCAAATTTAACAGCATACTAATGGCTGGGGAAAAAAAACTGTTTAATGGTATATGCAGATATTATCAAGCTTGGTTTCTGCAGTAAATTACTGCCTCTAAGAGCCAGAATCCAGGCAAGTAATAGGAAAGGATAAAGAGGAAAATTACTATTGATGTAAGGTGATAAAACCCCAACTTGTTGGGTAAGGAAAGCTGCATTTATTTATTTAACTTAAGAAAATAGTCAATGCATTTAAACTGCCCCATAATAACTATGACCCATGCAGATACCGGACAGCTTATAAGTGCAAATGTCTTTGTCTTATTTGCAAGCTAGCACATCTACTTTATGAATGCATTTTATGTTTGTATTTTCGAAAGTAAATTTCCTCAATAAGGCTACTTAAGTAAATGTTTGACGTGCTTAAAAAATCTACACACCAATTCGAACTTTTCAGTTCATCTAAGATTATTTCTGTGGTGTTTGCTTCAGTTAGGGTAATATGCTAACCTAAAGCAGATCAAATTGTTGAAGTTGAATGGAACGTTAGGTCACATACCCTTCATTGATCAGGCATTTCAAATGGTGTTAAAATAAAGCTGGACCTGGGGGGGATCCTTGACATTTGTGGGATAATTTCCCCCCCACGCAGCCTCCCTGCCTCTCCCCAATTAGAAGTTTGGTTCGAAGTAAACACTGTACTTCTTAAAAGGGCATCTAAGAGTTTTGCGCTACAGCTTCTGCTTCAGCTTTCCTGAAACCTTGCCCTGTGTGTTGTCTGATGCTGCGTGCCTTCCAGAAATCTGGCATGCGCACTGTCCTTGCGTGCGTTCTCAGCCTGCAGTGGAGCTGTTAATAAAGAGATTGATGATAAAGTTGTCGAAAAGAGACAGTTGGACAGGACTGCTCGCCATGAGTGACAGAGGGCATGCTCTGCCTTCACAGCCAAGAACGTTGCCCCCAGCAGAGAGCTGGCCATGCCTGGACGCTGTGCCAAGCCTGTTCAGCGCGCGGGGAGAGGAGTCCGCAGCTTGTACGAAGGATTTCTATTAGATTTTTAGCTTGTCTTCTTAAAGTAAGATTTCCCTTATTTAGGATCGTCACGCAGTTTTTTAAAAAACTTTATGGCCTCTTGAGAACAAATGCAGTTTTCAGCGGTGATATAAAGTAGGTAACTTCTGAAATTTTTGTGAATCATCAGCTGAAATATTCATTGTGGTCTGGCTCAATGAAGTGAAGTAGAGATCCCTTGTTCTTAAAATTAACATTTTTTGCTTTTATGGGGAATAAATGCATTATTCACGTACTCAATCTAGATGCTAGCTTCTTTAGGAATGTCCCTGCCAAGATGTCATAAACTCGATTCAACTCAGTCACATGGTTGGAATAAGAGAAGCCCAGAATGATGGATGGATGGAAGTATTCATTGTCTCAGCCACAGTTTATCATGTATAATTTTTATCCATCACAATGTAAAAACCAGTAAGACTGATAAAACATTTGATAGTTTAGGCCATCTGCTCACGCAGTGTATTAGTATTATTAGTGATTATTCCTACTGTTTCTTATCTGCATCCAGAACAGTGTGTGGATTTTCTATACATTAATGATCACTCTAACTACTAAATGCAGTATCTCATCTAAGAGAACTTTTTTTTTTCTTGTAGCATCTAGTCCTTGTAGGTAGTAAGATTAAAAAAATCCTCGCAACCCTAATCAAGAACAATGACTTAAAAAGTAGTTTCAATAGCCCATGCTTCAATGTTTTGCTTTTGAATGTATTTACAGGAGGAAGATCAATCCTTTGGATCTGATTGCATTTTAAGTGATGGTAGATCATTTTCTGTGCACAAATTGTACAAATACTACTATAGACTTTTTCCAGGGTTATTTCCTACAGGACATTGTTTCTTAATTTTTTTTAACCAGATTGAAATATGTAGTAGTTTACTAATGAATTAATAATTTTATTCTTTATATATGTATTTTCACATTCTTAAAAAAACAACAAAACGCTAAGAAAAGGGTTTCTGTTTTATGAGCCTTTGACCTAGATAGAGATGAAATCATGTTTTGTAGTAGTTGCTGTGAATAAAAAAATGTTGTATTGATGTAGTAACATTTTTCCAGTAGTTGATATAGGCACAAGGAATTTCTTCTCAGTTTTTAAATTTTGCATCCTGGCTGAAGCTACTTAAAAAAAAATTAAAAAGTTTTGAAGTTTGTTTTATGAAAATGTAGGTTTAATTCTGGAGACTTTCAAGTTTGTCAATTAACTGACTCTGATTATAGTAACCTAAGATGATTTTTTTTTTTTTTTTAAACGTAAGGATATAAGCTAACTCAGTCTTGTGTTTATGATTGTTTGGAAGGTGTAGGAATTGGTTCATAGTCTCAGTAGCGTTGCTCTGAATAGGACCTGTCTAGCCAGAAGCACACCAGATGTTCTGTCTTTGCAGATAAAGTCAAAATGGCAAGTTTGATCTAGTACCATTAGGACTTTTTTTTTTTGTTTAGGTTAAAGAATACTTTTACATTTGATTTACTATAGACTGTATTTTAAAAAATGCTTGGAAGTTGCACTTTGAGTTGTTGCAATCACTGCAGTGTGTTGATTTTTCCTTTCTGGCCCATTAGTTTTTCACGGATAATATGAGCATTCGTTATGGAAGCAGGCTTCTAGTTTTGTTTAAAACAGAGATATCTTTATCTTACATTACTGTTTAATGTTCTAGTGTGTTAAATTTTTAGATTACCTCAAATTACTCATTTTTATTTTCAGCACCCACTGTTATGTGTCAAACTGAATGCAGCATGCCTTACCTGACAACCAACAAAAATTTTCAAAGAATTGTCGTAATGAATTGTCCAATCCTGTGCGTTCCAGCAACGTCGCATGTCACCAGTGCCTCCTTCAGCTGTAACAGCTCATTTTGGTGCTATAGGATATTTCTGGTTATAAAATAATTCTAGTGTTTTGGTTCCTTCACAATGAAAGGGGTCATAGTCATTATTTCAAAGATGCTTTTATGTGCCTATATAAGGAGAAATAATATGTAAGCAAACAAACAAATCCCAACTATAACTCGTCACTATGATACAAAGCAGTTTCTTAGAAAGACTGGCTCACAGCAAAGCCAAACCTGAATTCTAATCCTGACTCATGTACGTGACCTTGCAGGGCTATTCGACTCTTTGCTTCAACCTTCTTGTATATGAAATGAGAGTAGTGATTATCAGACATTTCACAAATACTGGCTGAGTATTTGAGAATGTCTTGGAATTTTCATATAGAAGATACTTTAAAATTATTCCATTGGATTCTACTGTAAGCATGAATCACATGCCACTTGAAACTCATATGCTAGTTTTCCAATCTCTGTTTTGTATCAGATATATCATCTTTATATCCTGCTGTAAATTAGTTCTAAGGGCATCCCATGAAAGAGGAAAGGTTCCTGTACATGCTTTAGAACAGTCTTCCAGTAGAGGAAAACAAACAATTGGGCAACTTGGTGCTGTTTTCATTTGGAGACATACTGTGTCCTATTTTGCTGCTTTAAAAAAAATAAATTATATAAACACATAGACCTGCATGTGGTGGTTTTTCCCCAGGAAAAAGTACAGAGAGGTTTAGGTCCTGAAAGCTGTATACCTGTTTGCTATTCTGATTATCAGCTATTTAATCCTGTCGTTGTCTTTCTGTTTGCTTATGTATGGTCTGCAAACTTTGTAGCTCACTGATACGTTGGTACAATGCATATTAAGTATAACATCTGAAAATAAATTTTGGCTACACTGCTTTTCAGCTTCTGACAGTACAAACTAATGTGGATCTGTGGTCTGTCTCACCCTGTAAACAAAAACAGTGAAGGTAGGGAGGACATCGTTGGAAGACTGGCTTCTCTTGTTTTCAACTTACGTATATTTCTCGTTGTCCAAGCTCCAGTTGCTTTCATGTGGAAGCTTGCCTGAAAATTGGGGAAGACATTATTGTGTGACTCTGTTCATGGTTTGCATTTAGGTTCTTCACAATGGTAACTGTAAAGGGTTTTAATTTTTTTTAAGGAAAACTTAATTTTGAAGTGCAAGTTACATAGTAAATGCAAAAATAACCTACCACTTCGATTTTTCTGTTGCTTAAAAAAAAAAAAAACCCCAAAAAAGTCCTGTTTAATGTAGTATGCCTGACAGCCGTAGATGAAAGAAAAACACGTTAGTTTTACAAAGCAGCAGAAGGCAGCGCATTGCTACTCCTGTGCGCGTAACGTTGCACAGAAGCGCTACCTCGGTTTATACAGAAGTGAGCTTAAGCAAATAGGGGAAGTTGAAGTTTGCCGCCTTTGGACGGTCAGCCTGTGCAAACGCTGCGGAATAAGAACTGGAAGTAATGTGGACCCCTGTAACTGTCATTTTGACAACTACTTCTAGGCTGGCTGATGTCATCCAAACCAAGTAAGTGTCTGTACTCCTATACTAGCGAATAGGATGTGCCCTATGGTGATCCCATTTTCCCTCATATCTTTTCAACACCTTCCAGTTTTTTGCTGTTTACTTCCAGCACTCTTCTAAGTAGTCATGGTATTTTGAAATAAGGCCTCCTACTTTATTCGACCTGGAGGACTGAACTGAGGCAGCAAAAACTAAACCTAATTGGGAGTTACATTCATGTCTGCTACATTGAACACTTGCCAATAATGCTTTGACTGCTATCCACATCTTTTATCTCTTGTTATCTAAGCCTCTCTGTCAAAAGCCCCTCAAAGCATCTAAAGCTTGGCCTCATGTCTTCTTTAGGTGTATTGTTGGACAGGTCAACATAGCGCTTTCCTTTCCCATGCAAGCAAGCTTAAAACCTTTGTTTCTGGGAGACGAGTTGCAATGAAAAACCATGAATACAAAAGGCGTGCTAGGCTCTGGGCTGGGCGGGAGGGGATATGCCATGATACGGAGCAAATCTGTCTTGGGCTGGCCTGGTCCTGCCTGAAATAGGACAGTGTTGCGGTATCTTAGATCACTTCTGTGAGCAATTCTAAGCCAAGACTGCTTATCACCACCAGGTTAGGAGGCAAATGATGAAAACAGTGTCCTCTGATGGGGATCCAGTCAGCTAAGGAATACAGTTTACTTGGGATCTTGGAGTTATTTCTAATTCCTTCAGGCAAGAGGTTAATAGCAGTGACCTAGATGCTATAGCATTAGGATCCTTGGGGAGAGGGGAGCTTCTTATTTATTTAAGCACTGGTTATGTGCTTGCAGATATTAAATTCAAGCTCTTCCTCATAAAACAGTCAAGGGAAGATGCTTCCCAGTGTCCATTGATCAAAAAATTACAGTATATAAAAATGTTAAACTCCACGTGTGTGCTGCTAACTGCCACTGGGAATTTTTCTGTAGAGTATAGAACCACTCTGGAGAAAGGACTTCTTTTGTGCTGGAGTTGAAATATAATACACGTCTTCCTAAGAGTTCTTTCACAGCTTTCTGTTTTCACATGTACAAACTGTGGTGACTGGTTCTGTACACAGTGGAACATGCATGAGACTTTATTTAAACAGCCGCGTATATTTCCACTGATAAACTAGAAACTGAAATATGGACAATGCTGATAGGAGAAGCCGTTTGTCCAATTGACTTTCTTGGCACCTATCCATTTTTTTTTCTCATTGACTTAATATTTTGGACTTATATAAGCACCTTTCATCTGATGATCTCAAAGCTTTTTGCAAACATTACTTAAGCCTCTTGATGTCCCCGTGAGCTAAATAAATGCAATAGCTGTGGTTTAGATGGGTAAATGAAGATACAGAGTAGTTGTCTTGCCCAAGGTTGCCTAGTAATTCGGCAGTGAAGTGGTAGAAAACTAGCTGCCCGACTACCCTTTCTAATCACTGAGTTCAAATCAGATGCTCCCAGATAACTGCAAATGACAACCAAACTTTCACACTGGGCAAGATGGATACAGCAAATAATTGCAGTTTGTATTCTGACAATGTCCAGAGCTTCTACATTTCTGAATTGTTACTAATCTTCACAAAAACAATTATCTTCTTCATGCAACAAGCCCAGTGAAAGAATTAATTAAAAAAAAAAAAAAAAGTCAAGACTTAAAACTGTAGTTCTGTTTAATATTTCCTGGTTTTACTTGATGTCTCTTAAGATGTATAAACCATGTCCCTTCATGCTTTACTTACCTGCATCCAAGAAGGGGCTATCCAGTTGCAGTGATTTAACCCCAGCCAGCAGCTAAGCACCACGCAGCTGCTCACTCACTTCTTCCCTACCACCAGTGCAACGGGGGAGAGAAGGGGGGGGGGGGGCAGTAAAACTTGTGGGTTGAGAGAAAGACAGTTTAACAGGACAGAAAGGAAGAGACTAACGATGATGAGAATAAAATGACAATAAAAAAAGGATTGGAATACACAAAACAAGCGATGCACAATGGAATCGCTCACCACTCACTGACCAGTGCCTGAACAGCGCTCCTCCCTGGCCAACTCACCCCAGTTTCTATACTGGCCATGACGCCCCATGGTATGGAATAGCCCTTTGGCCAGTTTGGGTCAGCTGTCTCGTCTGTGTCCCACCGCAACTTCCCTGTGCCCCTCCAGCCTTCTTGCTGGCTGGGCAGAAGCTGAAAAGTCCTTGACTTGGTCTGAACGCAACTTAGCAACAACTGAAAGCATCAGGGTGTGATCAACATTCTTCTCACACTAAACCCAAAACACAGCGCTGCATCCAGCTACTAGGAAGACAATTAACTCTATCCCAGCTGAAACCAGGACACCAATACTTTAAAAATATTCCATATCAGAAATGGCATTAGCGAGAATATGGAGTAGGAATGAGGAAATAAAGAAAAAAGGGAGACAGATCTTAGTGGACCTTAAGCTTAGTATTTGTGATATGATTTTGTTTCTCTTCAGAACTTTATTGGATCTACCTCGTTACCTGAATACAGAAGGCACATAGCTACTTTTGCTGCTAGGTTGAAAAATGGAGAAATCTGGCTTGCTGTTCACACTATGTGAAAAGGGTGTACATATAAAATGGTACATCACATGAGAGCATTACCTTCACACAGGACATCGGTCTTGCTTTGAGAAAAGCAGGATGACTATTTCTCATAGTTCTTTTAGCGCATTAAATGTTTTGGAGTCCTTTTAGGATGTGACCATATCAAACTCCTTGCCTCTGGCATTGTTTCTTCTTGCTACTAGTAAAATAGTTAATCCTGCTAGTTAGTTCAATGATAACTTAATTGATCAATAAATTTTTGCTTTCTGCGTCAAATATCTTTATTAGACTAAGAACTCTAACAGTCTGCTCCTACCCTGCTTTGTTTCTGAGCAGACTGCTGCAGATGCTGTGTTGCTAAACTTGCACCTTGCAGTGCAAGCTGCATCTTTCAGAGGGAAATGTCCCAGAAGTTAGTGATTAACTTCTGCAGGAAGACTTATACTTTATATGCAGTGTACTGGTCCAGGAATAAACACCTCTAATTGTTCTGATACTTGACGGAAGTGGCAAAGCATTTTGTGGTAAGCATTTTGTAGGCTGCTGCAGGGAGTTGGGGACAAAGGTAAATGTATGAACAAAGCTCGGTTTAACAACTCTTTTGTTTTCCAGTTGATGATTCTCTTGCTTATTCGTTCTGCCTATTCCTGATGCAGGAATAAGGACATAGCTTAATTCTGGAGTTGGGAAATGGAGGAAAGATTATTACTTTTTGAAGAACTGATCACAAATATAGTTCTGTCTTCCTATAATTTAATTTTGTTGAAGGTTTGTTTAGGGCATTAGATATAATACTGTACACATGCTTGTTCTATTGTATCTATATCATGTCCATTACTTTTCAGTCTCTTTTTACATTTGGCAAATTATGTAGGTTAATCCCCAGTGAAATACAGCCATTTCTAGTCTGGCAATCAAATGGTACATGAAATGCAGTGCAGTAATGATGGAAAGCTATCAGCTCAATAACATCCTGATCAAACTAAGGCTGATTTGACCTTACAGTACCGTGCTTACCTCAGAAGTGCACGCTGAGATGATTGTGGTGCCCTTGTTTAGTCAGGAAAAAGAATTAATCCAAATCAGAACCAGAAAGCACATTACAGGAACAATCTTGCAGGGTGTGAAAAAATTTAATAAATTTAATATAGGAAGATTGTAATACATTTTTGATCAACTCCAGTTCATAGGCTAGAGCTGAATTTTAATTTTTTTAAACATGCTCACATAATGAGTATACATCAGTCTAATTTTAAAAATCCCTATTTGAAGTTCTAAGTATCTGCACAAATGTCTATGAAATTCATCTAATGTTTGTTGCCCGTATCTTATTTAGAAACATTTTTTTCTTAAATACATGTTTAATCAACCCTACATTAAAGAAAAATCTTTCTCTATCATGCTGTCTCATGTATGTTATTCTGATTTTGGGGGGAAAATACTGAGAGAGAGATGAGTTTTGCATCACGACCTGAAGTTCAATGCACACAGATCCTGTCAGATTTGGGTGGCAAACAAAGCAGCTTCTTAAGATGAGGAGCTGTTTCAATAGCCTGCCTTCTAAACCACTGAGATAACAATGCATCTTTTTTTAAAAAAAAAAAAAAAAAAGACTGGATGATGTTTATAATATACTGGACTTATATACTGCATAGGACCAGGATGTGTGCAATGTGTCTGAGAGCACATATACTTAGTGTTGATGTGCGCTCCCTCCTTCAGTACGTTGCATCTCATTAGCAGTCTCTTTCCGTGGCGTGTAAGAAACTCCTTTTGACCGGGGCATGTTGTTTACTTCCAAACCTGTGTACAGCTGGCATAAATCCCTTCAGGCTGTGGTCAGAGCTGGAAGTTGGCCATTAATACAGGCTTCTTCTTTGTCATGGTATAGACTTAAAGAAAAGAAAGCAGGTGCCCTCCTGGCATTTTATAAAGAGTCATTCATGAATACAAGATACTGCATTTTGCATATTAGTGTGAGTGCCAATATAAACCCAGCTGTGTGCAAAATAAAGTGAAATATGTATTTCAAAAACTAGGCCACAGCTTTTCTATGGTGCAATCTGAAAGGATTTGAATCAACTTTGCATATGCATAGCCTTTTCTTTTAAAATTATATTTTTCCTTGGTTTTTTTTTTCTGTTTTTTTCCTTTTTTTTTTTTTTTTTAAATGTGGTGATTTTGTAACACTTCTCACAAGGTAGTAAGACAATAAGACAAGCACAAGCTGAGGAAAACATAGGCAGATGCCACATAATGCATCTTGAAAATGCACCTCTGTGGCAACTTTCCATCCTCTACTCTGGTCCGAAACCGGAGCCCTCCTCTTGTACTGAGCTGGGATTCTCTTCTTCTGCATGCAACTGTTTCCGAGAAGGCGGTCAACAATTTTGCTTGGGATTTTGTTATACTTTAGACCAAACTCTGCAAAGCTAGAAGTTCTTTATTTTCAATCCTAGAGGCTGAAAAATGTGGAGCCTTAGGGTCCCTGGTATACAACTGGTACTGGATGATCTTCATGCTGAGGGGAGGAGAAATAAGAGGGGTCAAGGGAGTGCAGGGAAAGTAGAGGAGAACCCTCTGGACTGTGGTGGAGTTACCCACCATAGCAGGTAACACCCACCAGGCAGACAACACCAGGAGTCAGCTGTTTTGTGGGCACGAGTGTAACTTGCCCCTTCTTAATCCCTGTATAGTTACTTGCTTTTATCGCCTTCACAGATAGTCAACTATTTTAAGAAACACTTGTGTGGCAATAAAGAAGATGTGTCCAGTTTTTTTTGGTCAGGTAATTATTAAATGCAAGATGTGTTTGGCGGCTGCAGTGAAGGCAATATTTATTTTCCAGTGGTTACAGGCGATGTGTGGTTGTGGGATGTTAGCAGCTTTTCCTTGCACCCAGTTTCAGCACTTTTTCCAAAGAAAAAGGAAACTGGCTTCTCATTGCTGTGGTCCTGTGATACCCCGCTCCAACACAAATAAAAGAGGTGAAAAAGGAGGAATATAGGGAAGGAAATTTTCTCCCTGGGCCTGTTAGGCTGGGGGAGTTTGCCCATAGGTTAAAGCCATAGATTAAGCTGGAAGAGGTGATTTGTATAGCAAATCTGGGTCTCCGCGGCTGCCCAGACCCAGCTGTGGGAGCCACAGTTTCAGGACTGCAGTAACTTGCATGTGGCTCTGAGGATTCACCCAAAGGGCTGCTCCCGTCCGGGGGGGGTGAATGGGAAGGCAATGGCCTGCCACTGAGCCTCCTGCGGGGACCTGCGCCGGGGACAGCTGAGGGACAAACCGGCGTTCTTCCCGTTCGCCCCCGAGCATCCCCTGCCTCCTCCTCGGCACAGTCCAGGGACAGGAGGGATCATTGCCGAGGAGCTGACGGGCCAGGCCTGAGAGTCTGGCTGTGAATGAAGGTGGAAACGCTCTCGTTTCATACATGAAGCTATTCAGGTGCTGCGTCGAACGGCGTACCAGGGTCACAAAGGGAATGCGTGTTGCAGCAGGAACCTCGGCACCACAAGCTATGCTTCCAGGTTCTGTAATCCAACCAGCAGATGACACTACCTTCTCTTTTTTGTGTGCTTCTCTTAAATCCCATAATGGATCCATCTGCATTCATATGCAGTTAAAAAGTCTGATCCGATGACAACTCATTTCTCTGCAGCAAAGTGTGACTGAGAGAGTGTGGCGCTAACAAAACCAGAGGAGTTTAAAACTGCGTGTATGCACTTGTGAAATGAAGACGTGGGGGTTCAAGATGCACTGATAACAGAACTTAATCTATGTAGAACTGTATCTGGTTTATTTTGATCTGTGGTTAGCAGTGTTTTGTTTTAGTAGGATTCTTTGGGTTTTGCTAACAGGTGCTTGGCTTTAACAATATTCTTTCACTGTTTGGTTCTGGTAGATTTAATAGCATAGTTGCTAAATTGAGTTTAGATAGCTTATCCTGTATATATTTAGAGATAAGAAGTTCATTTAGGGATTAGGGAATGCTTCTTGTATATGCACCATTAAGCATAGCACATCTGCTACTGAACTAGCAATCAGCAGAATATTGACAAAAGTTATAAAGAAATCTTTTTGTTCACGTGAACGCACGTTAATACGAGAGGTTCTAGATGCTTACGTGACGAAAGAAGTAGCTCCAAGAGCTGTAAATGAAATCCAAATTCATACTGTGCTTGGCTGAAATATGAGTTCTGTTCTTGGTTAGAAACTGTTGTGGTTGAAGCGGGTCAAAAGAATTGGTGATTAAAAAAAATCATCTTACAGCAAAGTAAGGTTCATGTTTCAGTTGCAGTTTCTGCTTTTAAAAGAGAGAGAAGAGCTCGTTTTCTAGTATATGGGAGGAAGCTGAATAAACAGTAAGTTGTGAGCATAGTGAAAAGGAAAAATGAAATACAGACTTTCACATATTATTTGCTTTAACTGGAGAGTCAGGCCTCTAAAAGTAGCCTTCAGAGCAGTAATCAAAGCACAACATTGTTTTTCTTAAAAAACCCCAAACCCCACATGAAAAAACGAAAAGTGCTTTAAATAATGAGGAAAGAGTGAGAACTCCTGGACTGTCTGGGAGAGAAGGGGAACAGAATGACCACATTACTGACATTCACCAGCTGGTAACCAAAAACAAGGAGGGAGCAGTGAAAACGACAGGGATTCATCAAAATCGTCGGGTTATCTAGTCCTTATTCATACCAAATGTAACGCTTTATATTGCAATTAACAGAAAAGCGATTAAATCTTTGAAACGTGGAGATGAGCCTTTCATACATGCAGGTGGTTCTTCTGAAATGCCTGCTTGTGGAGGAGAGATCTGGGTGTATGTATATGCATGGGCAGCTCTACTCCCACCAAGCAGCTCAAGGAAGCTTTTCTGGGCTATTTATACACTTTATGGCAGGCTGTTTGCTTTGTAAGAGGAAAAGCTGATTCATGCTGGTGTGGAAGCTGAT
Organism: Sagittarius serpentarius; assembly: GCA_034782735.1. Classification (NCBI taxonomy): domain Eukaryota; kingdom Metazoa; phylum Chordata; class Aves; order Accipitriformes; family Sagittariidae; genus Sagittarius; species Sagittarius serpentarius. The sequence continues at coordinate 6,830,399 of JAVKLA010000040.1, forward strand.
TGTGCTGCCAAGGGGAGAGGCAAATTTGAGGTACATGAGGATAATTAAGCAGGAGATATGTACGATTCAAAAATATGGATGTATTTTTCTAAATGAGATGTTTGCGTGTTAGTGTGTGGGGCTCAACTGCAGGTGTCACTGTTAGATCTAAAATAATGGTTTGCTCTTTGACTACTGCTGTCACAATGGACTCTTTTTTTCCTACCAAAGTCACGCTTGTGATAGTAATGTAAAATCTAGAAAATGTGTAGTAACGGTAATCAATTCAAGCTCTGTGTGAGCGTGTCTGTGCGCGCACGTGTGTGTGTGTACATGTACTGAGGGTGTACCTATACTTTAGGTGTATATCTGTGCGTGTATACACCCTGGCAAGAGCTATCTCAGCATGTCTGCAATAAGCACAAACATCTCTACAAATTAGACTTACAACTTTTAGTCTGAATGTTTAGAAAACCTCCCATGCTTTGGGATGGGTATTTAACTTCCACTGACCCTTAGCAAAGTGATGATGAAATCTTTAATACAGCTGTAGAATGTATAAGCGCTAACATGGGGATTTGATAGCGAGCGTCTGAAATTGTTTACGGTGATTTGCAGTAGCTCAGTGATTCCATTCTCTGCAAATGAATTTGCTTGGGTTTATTTGTGGTTTGTTGTTTGTTTGTTTTACATAGTCTCTGGCGCTTTTTTTCCGGGCAAACAAGCCAGATTCTTCCATGACTGTTATTCAGATAATGAACAAGGCGCTGCAAGTTTACTCTCTCTCTTTTTCACTTTTTTCTTACATCTTTCTTTTTTTTTTCTTTGCTCTTTTTTTGAAGGAAAAAAAAAGAGAGAATGAGAAAGAACTGAAAAAAGAGGATTTAAAAAATCTTAGCAAAATCTTCCCCTGTGCCTAATTTGAAACTACAACATACTGTTTAGAAAGTGAAGAAAAAATATGACTCTGAGTGTATTTTGAAGTAGCTCCCCAACAGCTTTTTAAACAAGAAATTTTAAGAGAAATGCAATATTCTCATTAAGCACCACTCTCCACAGCCTGTTCTTCCCCACCTGGATACCATGCCTTCAAAGCTGGTAGTCTGGTACATGACACTGATTAGCTCACTATATTAACGTTTATGATGCTTTGTTGTTTTTTCTTGGCGGTAGCTTTTCCTAAGTGTTTATGCAATTTTATGAAGTATATCCCTAATCTAGATCATTTTATTTCTATTACTTTATTCCCAATTTTCACTTTTTAACATGTTGTGTTACGCACCTATGTAGGATTTTTTTTGTTTCTTCTCAAATTCTGCCAATGCTTTTGGTAAAGCAAATCTGTTCATGAGACTGAAACATGCTCTTTCCTCAAATCAGACAATGCAGTTTTTCACTTGCACAAATAAATGTTATATATCCCTGCATAAGCTCACTCTAATTGAATCCCGAACATTCTGGAGGGATTTAGCCCTCCCTTTTTAATTTTTCTCAAAACAAAACCTAGAAATGAGAAAATATTTTGAGGTGGGAAAGAAAGGGAGGGGGAATAGAAAAATAAAGCAAATAAATTTTTGAATAAGAATGACCCATGTACTGTGACCAGAGGGCAAATGCAAATGTCTGTTTTCAAACACAGACTCGTGAATTCTTATTAGGGGTTCGTGACTGTGCCTCCAAGCACATCATTACATATTCATAAGTGTGAGGAAAATAGACTCCTTCCACATTCAGGTGTGTTCAACTAAATGCTGCCCCTTTAATCTTAAAGAACAGCTCATTTGGTCTATTTTCTTCAGTTCACAAAGTGTTAAGGGAATATGAGATAAAAGATGCGCGCACACAAAAAGAAAAAGAAGCAGCAATATTCCACAAAGATCTTTTTAGTGTCAACTTAAATGCACACAAATAGCAGATGATGATCTCTTTTATTGGACTAACATTTATCCAGTAATATCCACACACTTTTAAAACCATTGAGACCTCCTCTTCAGGTGTTCATTTGAATAGAAATAGCTGAATGAGTGTTTTTATAATTGATCCCCTGAGTACTGAATGTCTAGTGCTGCATAACCAACATTTTCCCATTGCTGATTTTTTTTTCCAAATTGCTACTCTGCAAAATTAGGATTTTGTATAGTTTTGATAAGAAAATTAACCTTCCAAATGCCAGATCCCCTTAATGTTACCTAGGAACCGGTGTGAAGGTACAACTGGAACTCTTGTTCTCAAATGGACTGTTTCATGTATGTGAGGGAAAAAAAAATCTTTTCTTCCATAAAATTACACAGCGACTAGAGCTCCCCCTGCTAAAAAAGGGTTGAAAGTTGTTTGTTTTGGTTGAGTTTCTTATCACTGGCCCTTAGATAAGAGGTTGTCATCTTCACAGTGTGCTTAATGAAATGCCTTTGCTTTCAACTGCAACACAGAAACTTCGTAGTACTTGTTTGCTATTGTTTGACTTTTATGCTGGATGAAAAATCTGATACATTTTCAAGTTTTCTTTTTATCTTTAAAGTCACCTTTAGAAGATTTTTCTTGCTACATATATTGTGTGTCATAAGAACTAAATTTTCCAGAGACACAACCAGGTACAGTGTATATTTCTTTTTTTTCTTTTTTTTTTTAAATAGGAAAAATACCTGGGTAACGCTTTCAATTTTGGACGTGGATTTTAAAAACACTGATCTTGTTGTGAAGACACAGAGCAGCTGAAGTTTAACAGTGTGCATTACAGGCGGCTGTTCCTTCAGTAGCCCCTTGAAGGAAATAGAATTCCTAATTGATATCAAATCATTTTGTAGCAGCAACACCTGAATAGTAGAGAGAAAGGGAAAGATATGATAATGACTGTGTGATAAAACCAGTTAGCATTTGTGTGCCATAGTAAACACTCATGAGTATAAAGAAAATACTAGCTAGCCACTAGAGATAGCCACTTATGTTCATGATACAACCACTACAAACTCTAGTTCTATCAAACTAGCATCAAGCACAAGATCCATCTTTAATTAATTTAATCCTGTAGAGCTGAGACTCATTTTATTTGTGACTGTGCAGAGAGAAATTACACTTCCATACTTGCCTTGAACTTCAACCTTATCCTTCCCTATCAGTCATACTGAATAACACAAAAGCACATGCTCTGAAATTCATGTCCTGGGTTGGTCGTCCCC
>JAVKLA010000040.1:6833653-6871658 GCA_034782735.1 Sagittarius serpentarius
GGCGGGGGTGGGCGGCCCCCCCCCCCCCCCCCCCCCGGATTATTCAGATCTTCCTACATGTGGCTCACTCAATCAAAAGCACAGAAAATGCCTCCCCCCCACTCCTTCTTCTTTAGGAGAAAGAGTGATTTCTTTTTCAGAGGGGAAACAGCTTATTAAATCAAAAGTCTTTCTCATAATGAATAAGAAGCATGGAAATTCCAGAATAAGGCAGAAGGATTTCTTTCCCATCCTTGGTACAGGAATGAACAAACCGTGCCCCACGGAGGGCCATACCTAATGCGTGTAGAATAGTGTATTTTGCCCTTTTTTCCCCCTTTAAAAGTGTGCTTTGTGGCAATTACATATTCTGCATGTGCTACTACTGTATAGCTACTTTCTGTATCGGTTAGCCCTTCCAGCTGCCAGGCAGGTGTCTCGGTACAGGATGCGACCAAAGATGCAACTGTGCACGCTGCTGGGATCAGCCTGGTAGCCAGGGTGCTGCAGTGCTCCTCGTGATGGATTCACTTCCCGAGTTCAGCTCTTACAAGGAACAATACAGAAGTGCTTTTAAACTTTCTTTTTTCAAAGAAACAAGGGCAGAACTATGACCCACCCCAGGGGAAGCAGCCAGTGGTGAGTCCTTCGTGAACCTTTAAACCAGCACCATTTCTAGGGTAGGAGTGCTGCTTCTCACCCTGGACGACCAGACTCAGTGTAAAGTTGTGGTATTGCTGCGTAAGACGTGTGTCAAAGTTCGTAGCGTCTCTGATACAGCCATGAAAACACTGTGTGCATCTTGGTGGCACATCTTTAAGGTGCAAAAAGCTCCAGCTTTCATGCAAGCCTCTAATTGTAGGCCCTAGCTGTGGTGGTTCTCAGGTAGACGGATGCAGGAAAGAAAGTTCCTCACCTCCCATTTGAAAACAAAACAGTATCTCGCTTTTTCCTTCCAAAAATTAGGAAATCTAAAGGAGCGCAAGAGCTAAATTCTAAGATCTAAAGGAAAAAATTACTGAGCTTCCCTTTACCAGCAGGCTGCTGGAAGGCTATATGTGCCTTTGGTCCAAAACAGGCCTTTTGCTTTGGCACGTGTCCCAGGGAAAGCTTTGCTTTCACCCAAGTTCTTCGGTTAGCCCTGTGTGCAGGAAGAAGGGTGGTGAGAAATGATTTTTACGTGTCAATTAAATACGCAGAAGACTCTCTGGGGGAAAAAAACCCACAAAATTTTCTTTTCTTTTTTTTTTAACCACATTCTCAAAAAAGCAAATATAAGGCTTTAACCAGGTTTAAAATGGGAAACGTATCAAAAGGATGTGAAAAAGTCAAGTCCTCATATCTATGTGAAGGAAGACCTGCAGCCTCCCACGTCTCTCCTCCCCTAACTATCTCCATAGTTAATTGTGCCACTGGCCTTCCTCACCATGGCCAGCCTTTTTTCCTGCTTTGGTAGAAAAACTTCAGAAGTAACACAGTTTATTTTGACTTACAGACTAAACACTGCCCAGCTTTGTAGAGAGCAGTTATTACCTTTTAAGATTTCCTCTAATCCTTACAGTCATCTGTCAGTCTTTAAGCCCTCTGGTTTTTTAGTCCTAATAGAGATCCTGGCCTGAACAAATACTCATTTGTAAGTTTGAGAATCTCTGCATTTTAAAAAAATACGACTGGTAATTTGCAGGCATACAGTAACACTGTAGTTACACATAAAGTTAAATTTCATGTTTAAACTTGGAACTACCTCCAGTTTACCGACAGGGAAGTGCAGGGAATAATACGGGCAACCTCTTCAAATTGGCCAGTTTTGTGGTTTTTTTTTTTTTAATTGCCAAAATTAGACAGATCTCACACAAAATTTCTGTGCATTGCACAGCTTTGTTACTTCCAACTGAATCTGTGCATGCTCTGACTTCTAAAATACAAGGCCCTCAGTGCAAGACACAAAAATCAAGACAGCTCTCAATTAGTTTGATCCACAGCTCTTCCTCCCAACCTTGCCCACGTGAGGTCCTACCTTCTTTGGAAGATTACTGTTATGCCTACTTCCTATTTTTTTCCCTTAAATATTTTTGTTTTCTCTCGCACATAAGAGGAGAGAATAAGAGAATTAAATGTCAAGAATTATCTCATTTTAATATGTGGGATTTCTGTGATCTGAGCCTGCTGCCAGCCTACCATTCAGCATAGCCAAGTTCCTGTGTTTTATCGCCAGCTTTATCAACAAGGCCTTTGCTAATTCCTCACCGTCTACAAACACAGTCCTTATTATTATTTTTCCTACTCAAATCCAGTCCAATAGTTCAGTCCTGGCATGGAAAAGCACTGCTTTGGTGTTAGGTTTCAAAGTTTCAGCATCTTGTTGCCCTTTGCCATTCTTAGGCTTGCATTAACTCATTCTGCTGCCTTTTAACTCACCTTATTTTCCTTTTATGAATTTTACTCCACTGATTGAGTTCCTGTCTCATCTTTTGTGCCTTTTACTCTGGTGCGGAAGAAAGGATGGATCTCCTATACGAGTATTTCCTGTGCCAGGCCATCTTCCTCTGGTAATGGAATTGCCCCTTGCTGTGACTGAACAAGGGAGTTATTTTCCACCCTCCTCCCTATTACAAAGTCAGTTCTGGCTCTTAATTCCACCTTCTTCTGCTTCTGTTGTGGATTTATCTTTCTTATGGGCTAATAATAATAATACTTACCTGCCTCTCAGGGGTGTTGTGAAGATTAATTAGTTAATGAGCTCCAAAGATTAGAAGTGCTGCATCATTGCTAAATATTATTGTTGTTCTTATCCTGTATAGATTGAACTCATCAATATCAGTATTTCAATTATAAATCTCACCCTACCATTTTTCAATTAGGCCCACTAGATCATGTTATCCATCACTCGCTCTACCTTCTTGTTCCTCTGGCTTATTTCTACCTTTCTGCTTTTGAGAACAGACAGGTAATGACCATACGTTCCTGTAAATAAAAGATTCACCTTTTGTTTCAGAATGCTCCTGTCTTTTTTAATATTAAAAATTAGAGTCCCCAGCAGACTCTGAGCAAGGTGATTGTTACTGCTGCTTTACCTGAAGTCAAGTCTGTTGCATTACCTATTGAAAACAGTACCCTCAGCAGAAGGTCTGTAGGAAGTCACGTAACCAGCTGGTCTCCAATACCTCTCTCCTCTTGGATCATCATCATGAGCTATGTTTTTTGCCTTCTTTTAGCAGTTATCTTTGAGTCCGTGAAACTTTCCTTTGCTCCTATGGATTGCAGTGGATCTGCTGAGTCACACAAGCAGCAGGGATTCCCCAGAACTCTTCAACTCATCCAGAAACTCTTCTTGCAGTGCTGCTATCACGGAAGTTAGGAAGTACCATGCCTTGTAATTTCCTTCAACCGAACTGGAGACGTGCCTGACTGTACTCTTCAAGCTGAGTCACTGGTCAGCACCACTGCTTTTTTTCTTGATTCTCTCTTCCCCTTTCACCCATGGGTCATATTCTGTCTTTGAATGCTGCTCAGTCTCTCATTCTCTAAATGTGCTGAAAAGATATCTTGGGAATGTAGATCTGCCTGGGACTCTGTGTCACCTAGTCCATCTTTTCATCTGTTCTGATCTCTATTTTATCTACACTATCCTGTTTCAGAAAACATGAGGACTGTTGCATAAAAAATGATCCTCAACCTTAACTCCTACGAGTTCCCTTGGTACGGATAGCAGAACTCCTAAAGCGAGGGCCACCGTGCTGTAAACACGGCAGGGAGGCCAGAGATGCTCTGGTTTGGGCACAGGGTTTCCCTTTGCTGTGGTGTGCGGTTTCTGGTGCAGCAGGCAAGGATTACTTGGGAGCAACTCCAAGACTTTTAATTTCTGCATTGAGGCAAATCTGCATCTCTCTTGAAATCTGGAAAAGCAAAATCATTCCCACCACCCTGAATGCACATGTGGGAGGGAACACAAAATTGGAACAATCAGAGGGAAACTGCCTGTTCACCTCCCAGGCAAGCGCCCTCAGCCCAGGACTATAGTCAGTCTCGGCCGCCCTCTCTCACTCTCCTTGGAGCTGTTCTACTTTGTACAAATAATTAAGTAGTCATTGGGCTTGAGAGAGGGAGGTGTCTACAGCACTGCTTGCAGTAAGGGAAGAACACGATGACCCCAAACTGCTTGCAAAAGAGCTTCTAAACGCAACAAACGCTGTCAGACATCTTAACTTTTCTGTCTCATGTCTAGACCTTGGGAAGCATAATCTTTCTTTGGAGAGGTGTTGTCAGATCAAGCAGAAATAATGCTGGCTGAGCTTAAACAACAACCATATTTGATATTTTCTGCTGATTGAGCTGTCCAGTTGACTGGAAAGGGCTGACAGCAGAGAGAGCCCTGGTCTGAGCAGAGCAGCTCCCAGGCCAGCTGGCGAGGGAATGGGTCTGCGCCAGGTAATTATTGCCTAGTGCAGAGGTCGAAAGCCTCAGAGAGGCTGATGTACTAATGAAACACAAATGGGACATCTGTGTTCAGGAGTTCAGCAAAGCACAGAAAACAGAGCTTTGCCAGGAATATATGCACTACTGAAAGCAAACTCACTTCTTGAGCTAAGGGAAACCCACTGAAGAGTAAAGGCCCAAGGAAGCCTTCTGCAATGGACTACTTGTTTGCTCGACAACTTAATGGTTTCTAGGGATTGCTTTAGACACTACAACATTATAGAGGGGAAATGGGTGCCTCTGAATAGCATGATGCAAGGTCACATGTGGATACTAAGGAGGGTTGAAAGAGATAGTAGAAGAAAAGTCGAGGTAAACGAGGTGTGAGTCTTAAATGAACAAACAGTACAGTACTGGGGGGGTTGTTACTTCTAAATGGCTGTAGTTACAGATACAAATGTTAGCATATGAATTCAGGGTGTGATTTTTTGTGCTCCACCTAGCCATGCCATTAGGGCTGCATTTCAAAAGTTTCTCTAACACTGGGACAAAGTGGATGTATTAGATATATGCACATACATATATTTGTACAAGTATTAGAGAGCACTTTCTGCAAAATAACTACCAGAAGGCTCAGGGCACTGACACCACTGAAATAACACCGTCATAGTCACATTTAAGCGGAGACTTAGGGCACGTATCCGGTGAAAGGATTTTGAGTTAAAGCCTGCACGTCAAGAACAGCCTCTCAGACTGGCCAGGACCGATTTGAGCAGTTCCTTAGGGCCTCCCTGTCAACTTTGCTTGTATCAGGGAATGTTAGTTACCTGTTCTGGATGTGCAGGATACTTGGGTGAAGGGGGAGAGGCTGTGAGGCAGGGAGCTGAAATTCACCTTTTTGACTGGGAGGCAAAATTTAATTGCAAAATCCTCCAAGTCTCTGCAAGCTTCACCAAAGTGGGGAGGGAAGGAGGTGCGCTGAGGTCTGTGCAGGCACGCCCGTGTCCTTGCTGCAGCCAAAGGCATGCGGGTACCTGTCCTGCTGCTCCCAGCAGTGCGCAGGGTGGGCGGCAAGCACCAGGGCCCAGGGCAGGTCTGTGCTGGCCACCATGAAGCTTGAGAGACACAAGGCCCCAGGTGCTGCTCGGCCTCACCAGGAGCTGGGCTTCAAGGGAAAGGAACCAGCTGGGCCTCAGGCATTAGTCCCCATGTAAGCAGCTGGTCAGAAGGGAGGGACAGCCAGGCTTGTCCTTGCCCTTTCCCAGCTTTGTCCTCTTCCGCTAAGTTAGAGGTGAAGAAGCAAAAAAATTAACTTAGCTGGAGCTGCTATACTTGGATCTCTCCTGGCCACCGAGCCTTGCTGTGTCCCCATACGCAAAGTTATCGAGGTGCCCTCAGCAGGACTTGGAGTTAGGCGTCCTTTTCTGCAGAAAAAAAGTCAGTATTTCTGGTGTTTGGAGGAGGTTTAGTGTGCCCTCAGCTTGTCCCTGTGAAGACGAGTACAGCACTTCTCTAGTATTTCATTGCGGCGTCAGTGCTGCGTGTGAGCCGACGTCTGATGCAAGATGAATCTAGGACCTTCTGGCTTGGAGGCGAGAGTGTGAATGCTAGCACAGAGGTCTTGAATATGAAATGTCATGAATGAACTTTGCTTAAAAGTGGTCTCTAAAAATAAATAACAGCAAGAGTAGCATAGGAGTTTCTTTTACTCCTTCCAGGTTGCTGGCTCCGCACATTTTAATTTTGCCCGTAAGCTATTTAATGACTCATTTTAGAATTAATGCCTCCAGATATGAAGAATATATGGGTATTTCCTCCATGATATAAAGATTACAATCAACAATGGCAGGGTAGAGTATTTGTAGCACGGGAAATCTGAGCTGGAATTGGCTGGTGCCATGACACTGCCTCAGGCTGTGACCTGGTTGCATCCCTGTAGCTCCCAGGGAAAATACACACTGGTTTTGGTGCTAAACAAAGGCATTCTTCCCATGCAGAAGCTGCTAATTCTCCCCCCCGGTCACAGAAAGGACTCTGTAGCTGGTTTCTGTGTCAAGCACAGCCAGTGTCTTTAGCACTGACACCTCAAGGTATTGCTTGTAAGAATGGAGGAATTTGCTGTGTCCTGCTACTAGCCACCAATTTAGGTAATTAAGTTTAGCATATCTAAAACTTTCTCCTGTTTTCCAAACTGCATGTAGTATTGTCTTCTGTGGTATGTTGCTATATCATGTTCATTTGCCTCGTTCGAACGTTGCAGATCTTCAACGGCATTAACGATGTCATTTCAGTGATGGGTGAATCATCTGTATTTGAAATTAAACATCGGTTTACTGAACATGGTTTGGGATCCTTGGCTAAAGGTGCCATTTTTGTCATCTGTTATTGTGAAAAACCCCAAAACTACACACGGACAATGTAATGGGGCAAGTAATGCAATGCTGCGTTTTGCCACCACTTTTAGACCCTGCTTGGATTCCTTTCCCACGATTCTCGTATTACTAGTTGTTGTGATTCAAGATTTTAGGAGAGGATCACTTATGCTTAGTGATGTACTCTGATCAGCTGCCCTAGCCTGCTTCTTACACACTGTGAATGCTGACTGCTATAGCAAGCTTTTGGCTACTACATTTATGTCTATTTGCAGATAGGTGTGACTTGTCTGGAAGGGCAGCTTGATAGCAATGAGCCAGTGGCTACTGGCTCAGCTGGGACCTTATCCAAGTGAACACTGGATTAATTGCTAAATCTGAGAAAAAAGCATTTGGGGGAGGTGAAAGTAAACTCATTTTTATTGATGAGTAGCAGCTTCTTTGTTGCTTCTGGCTCTAGAGTAAACTTGCAGAAGTAAATACATGAAATATACTTGGCTACTGCTGTGATTAAAACTTAACCCACTTGTTTAAACTACCTGAGTAGAAAAGAAGCGGTCTCTTTTTAGACTTGTCCTAGTCTTGGCAAAAGATGCCTGCCCTTTGTGGTAGCAGGAAAGAGAAATCCAGGCTGGGGAGCCATGAGCGATAAAGCCCCAGGGGAGAGGGAGAGCCAGGAGTGCAGCATTATCGAGCAGAGCTCTGGAACCAGCCATCAGTGGAAATAAAATCAAACCAAACTGCTTTAAAACAAATTCCTCTAGAAAAGCATGAAATATTCAGTGCAGCTGAGAAAAAAAGGCCACATGGTCTTTTGTTTCACTACTTTATTAACAGAATGGAAGGTGGGAAGCTGACAGTGAGCTGGGTTCAACTTCCTTAGCGTTATCTTGAATTGCTATTCTGTAGCACAAGGAAAAGCACTAAATAATTTTGTTCATTCAGATACTGTTCCTCACGTCCTACCTTCTCACTGGTGAAGCTGGCTTCTGGTTACCTGACTTTAAACCAAATTCGAGACACAGCCAGGGCAGTCTGTGCCGACACACATACAAACAGCTACTGTCTAGATACTAGTTCCTCCCTGTTAAGATTTGTGGGGCTCTGTGGACACAAGGAAAAGGAGAGCAAAGCGTGCTCTGTCGTGAAGGACTGTGCTGGTCATTTTGCCAAGACAGACTGGTTGGACATAGCCAGGTGAATTAGTAAGGTGACAGTGGAAGTATGAGGTCAGCCCCAGGGAAAAGCTACAGCAAACAGATGTATGGACCTGGGATACGTACTGCAGCCCTGGAATAGGTGGCTGCAGCTAGCACACAGGTGTAATAGGAGACCTGCTGCTCCAGAGATTGCTTGGGTTTTTTTTCACACTGCTCCTGGCCATTAGAAATGTGGGAATTTGAAATCTGCTACTTACAGAGCATTGTGGAGTGTATTGCCCTCTTAGCCAAGGTTTATGCTGCTAACTATTCTCTCAGCTAAGTCTAAATCTGATGTAGAGACCAGCAGGTAGAAGCTAAAATAGTCATTTTACCTGCCCGATCTGTTGCCATTCCCCTCTGTGTACTATATCAAGTCATAGTTTTCCTACATTTTTCTTTCTAACGCCCTCTTCTTCTTACACCTGAAGAGAAAAGGAAATGTCCCAGCCAGCCCTTGGGAGCCAGAATTATCTTAATTCGGTTAATCCAGATCTCAGTCCAAATCCTTTTGAATTACTTTTCAGAAGAAATGGTTAGCCTGAAAAATCTGGAGTACTGCACTGTATCTCCAGCCGGGTGGCTTTGTTTAATCTACTCAGTGACTCTACAACACACAAATTAGCTCATTTAATATGAGGGAATGTAGATGAAGCTGGAATCATTTGTCCTAACAGCTTTGGGGAAGATTATCAAAAGGAGCTAGAACTGGAGCCTAGAGAGAAGAGAGGGAAAATCTGTCCAAGTTCTCCAGACTGTAACTGTCAGTGGAGATTACTGACAATGGTAACCAGATAGGAGGTTTCCCTTTAGAAAAAAAGGGTCGGGAAGTGGCGTCCCTTCTTTGGACCATTCCTCCAAGTACACTTCCTGCTGTGCCAGAAAAATGAAGATGTGTTAAAGATTAAAATCTATTGCCTGGCAAGAAAAAGATGCCCATAATGCTGCTTGAAAAAGGCAGTTTGGAGGTGTGAAAGGTCAGCTTGTAGACGGGGGTGACTTTCCACAGGCTTTCCGACAGCAGGTGCACGACTGGGCGTGGAGGATTCACCCTAAGCGTGTCCTATCCTCATTGCCCAACTGTTTAGTGTCCCTCTGTGCAGCACCACAGAAAATCCCAATCTGCATTCCTGAGAAAGGGACAACAGCCGAGTTTTGGAAGCCACCAAAATCCACTGTTGCTCATGTCCTTGGACCATTCTCAGAATGGCTTCTGGCTTAGACTTGCAGGTGGTGTGCCAAGGGCTTTTCTTTGTTTTCACTGTACTATGTGGAGGCTCCATCCACACCTCAGAGGGCAACATGCAGGGGACAACCATGTTTTAAGGTCAGCTGTAAAAGTTCAGAATGACCTTCCAGTGGGCCTCTTCCTCCATTATCTCCACGTCTATCAGAGAAGTAACTGCCGAGAAGTAAAAGCTGTCTCCGCAAAGAGGCAGGTCCTCGCTGCCAGGAGGTGCTCGCCCTCCTCTGGTGACCATTTAGCTCCCTGGTGTTTGCGCCCCAGAGCTGTTCCAGTCCCTCCACCAACTGCTAGCTCTGCAATCTGCCTGGGGTCTGTGGAGCGTGGGCCAAGCAGCAACCAAACTAAGCAGCTGCATGTTCATTGCTGTTGAGGGTACGTGGGTGCTCCTGCAGCCCACCCTTGCCTGCAGGAGCGCGGTCCCCGCTCTCAGGGCAGCCGGCACTTGGGCAGGGATGGGGAGTTCCTCCTTGGTGGTGCGGAGCGTCGCAGGGGCTACACCGCTGCTGTGCCGCTGGGCAGCGGGACTGGTCAAGGTTGACATGGAGCCTTGCTAGCTGAGAAACACCTTGATGTCCCTCTGGACGGCCATGCATGAGTGAGGAAGGACTGGCAGTTGTGCCTCCCGTTGAGGTCGGCTGCCCCAGACACCGCAGAGGCCCAGCAGAGCCCTCAGAGGGAGAGGAGAGAGGGCGTGTTCAGTCTGTCCAATTTTTCTGGCTGTGTTTGCTTGTTCAAGGCTTTTTTGCGGTGCTCTGTGAAGCACAGAGGCCTTGCCGACTCTTCAGATAAGGACAGCCAGCCAGGAAATAACTGTTTCAGGAGGAAGGAGTGGATTTCAGTGGTTTGGGCACAAGGCCGGCACTCTGATACCTAAGCTCCTCACTTTGCTGCTGGGCTGATGAAGGACTTAGAGCAAGTCACAACACATGTCTACTCTGCCTGGAGAATGGGGATAACGAGTGTCATTTACAAAATCCCTCAGTCTACGGATGAGAAATGCTGCAGTCAAGTATTAATGGAGGGGTCCTTGTTTCTCTCCTGATTTGTTTCTATTCACAAGTTTGCTGCCTGTTAGTTGTGTGGTGGGGTCTTCAGCTTTCCTTCTGGCTTACACCAAGTTCTGACAGAGCAGAGAGGATACCGTTGCCCAGTGTCCAGACTCCTAAATACTGCTCTCAGCCTGTACAGGCCCTGTGGGACCTTGGGTACCTGTGGCAATAAGTGATGGACTGGAGAAAGACCATTTTGGTATCTGAAGCATCTTTCCTCCATAGGTGCCATCTTTCCTCCCTTCATCCTTTCTCCATGTGGCTGCCTAGGTCGCCAAGCATGCAGAGCATGACAGAAGAGAAAAGGGAGCAACCCCTAGCCTGGAGGGATGGAAGGGCAGCTCGCTCCTGCAGCTAGTGCAACCCAGGCCATATCCCTGTGACTTTCCTACCAGAGCTCCTCCGGGGTTGGGCTGCTTTCCTGCTGGGCTCACCTCAGTGCTGGCGATGGACAGCCACAGCACTACCTTGGAAGTTTTCAAGACCCAACTGGAGAAAGCTGTGAGCAACCTGCTCTGGGCTCAAGGGTGACCTTGCTTTGAGCACAGGCTTGGGGTACAGCCCTCCTGAGGTCCCTGCCAGCCTGAATTATCCTCTGATCCAAAGGCATCAGACGAACCCATGAGTCACTGCTTTCCTGGGCTGGAGATGAGGGTAGCAGGGACTCAGTGCATTTTCTTGGTGCCGCTGTGGAAGCACTTTGCTCTCCTGGCTGTGCTCTTGCCTTTCAGAGGTTCAGGACATGACTGAATTTGGGGTTTCCTAAAGAACAGAACCGGTGGAAGTACCAGAGATGTTAACACCCATGCGTCTGTTTCATAAATGCCTGTAGATTTCAGCATGATTAGATTCAAAGTGCTCCACTTGCCTTGAGTCATCAAGGTAAAGGTCTCATTTTGGCACTAAGATGGGAGGTGCTGAGCTCCTTTGAAACTCTGGCTGCAAACGTGGCTGTGGGAAGAGCAGGACTCCTGGTGCTCTCAGAAACCTAAGCCCGAAGTGTGTAAGTAGGACCCCAGTGCTGCTGAAAGAAAGTCTGATGTGGCATTGGGTGCCAACACCTCGAAAATGTGACTCAGAGCTGTACTTCAGCCTTGGCTCAGAGCTGTGAAAATGAGTATCAAAGGACACTGTCCTGTCTGAGCTGTCTTTCACACGCTCATCACGCTGGCATGAGTGATCACTTAACATAGAGCACAAGGGAGAGGTGGGTGATACCACGTGAATGCAGTCAGGGGCCAGGGTGAGTGCTGACAGAGATGTCGAGAGCGCTGGGGATAAAGGAAACGCTGCCTAAGCCCAGTTTTGTGCTCTGAGTAGATAGTACTATACAGAAAAGGCTAAAAAAACCCCATGCTCTAGTCTTCGCATAAATTCTATGCTTTCACTTAAAAGAAAAGCAGAAAAAACAAACAAACAAACAAACAAAAATCCCCAAATAGGCTTTTAATCTTCATAAGTGCAGATGATCTGTACATTCCACAAAAAAGAGATGTAGAAAACACACACACACCTTTTAACTAGTGAGCAATTTAAAGACTAATAGGATTCATCCATAATTACATAGTTAAGTAAAATTTATGTATGAAGGAATTAACTGATTTCCCTGAGGGCAATATAAACCATAGAGACAGTGCTCTCATTTAAAAGTACCATCTCAATGTTAAAATACTTTGTCATTCTTCTGTAGTGATGGTTAGGTGCTGTGAGAGCCACATGGAAGTTTATTTACTGATCCACAGACAACTGATAACAGATCTCTGCTTTGTTTGGAATAGAAAACTTGAACAGCTTGTCTGCACCTCTCCACTCGGACATTAAATCAACATGGCTCTATTAGTGGCCCTAGGATGCCAGCTGAGCCATCTCTAAGCCTGTCACCGTGATGTCTTCATCTGTAACCAGAGCAGACGTGAGCTCCTGGCAGCTTCGGGAGGTGACAACAAATCCAATTAGCTCCTCTCCATGGCGCCACAATACTACTGTGAAACGGCCTGACAGGGAGGGTGGCTGCAATACCCCGCACAGTGGGCCATATCCTTCGTATTTAAAAAAAAAAAAAATAAAAAAATCTACCAGCACTTAATTGCTGGAGTGACTTTCCAGGCGGCTGCTGGAACCTTGTGCACAATCTGGTCAAAAATGTGAGCTGTCCTGGAGGGCTGGATCGTGCACAGCTTGGGGAGGGCTTTGCGAAAGGGTAAAATGCTCCAGGAGAATAACTCTGTGCCAGCACTGTCGTCCCCCTCCCTCACAAGGAAAAATCGGTCTGGAAATCATGCAAAAGCCAGCCCCTTCCTGCTGCAGTCCCATGTTGCACAGAGACGGGGACTTTTGGTGCCCGGAGGTGGTATGTGCTCTGCACTGTCTCTTTTGGCTACGGTGTAAGCCAAAAGATGGAAGCAAACTCCCCACTCCAGACTTTGTCTGCTGGAAGGAAAGTGGGGGGCTGTTCAGCGGATGTAGGATCTGGAAGAAGACAATCTAGCGAAACTCTTTGTGCATTGCACAGGAGGGGTTGATAACACTGCTCAGAAGTTGAGGCTGGGCTGGGAGAACTTGGACAGTTGTATTTAAATGCAGCTTCCTTCCTCCCAAACTAGTTAGCTAGTGCGAAGAAATATTTCACATACTGATTAAAAGTTGTTAATATCCCATGAGGCATAATGTATTAAGTGATATAATTCTTCTAGGCTCTATCACTAACGTGTTATTTTTGCATTTTCTGACCAATACTTGTATGTAAGAGTGCAAGGTGAAGGAGTCTGGGGAAAACCAGAGACTGAATTTAGGGTCCTCTTGAGTGAGAAACTAAATCTAGTTTCTTTTATTTTGTTCTCAAGGTCACAGAGGCCATCAGCAAAACCTGAGCATCCCTGCTGCTGAAATGTAGTGTACTTGAGATGCAACAATGCATGTTTGTGTTCAGGTGTTCTCCAGCCCCATTCATGTAGATAAATTCTGTCTCTGCCAATGTTGGAGGCTATTAGGAATTGTTATAACCATAATCTGGTCTTAGAGAAATCACTGAAGTTAGTAACTAGCTTGATTTCTCTGCTTTCAGTGGAGTGAGCCTGAAGTTACATCAGGGTAACTGTTACCCACAGTCTAGCAACTGTGGTCACTATACTAAATCAGACACCTCTAACAATATAAATTCTGTTTTCCAAGTTAGAGAGGATGTGCCTTTTTGCACATCATGAGTCTGTGTTAATATATAATGCTAAAATAACTGGTTTACAGGTGACTGAACTCACAGGAAGGAAGGGTCCAGCAAAGCAACAGTAAAATGTTTGCATTGCTGCATCTCTGCAAACTCTTTTGAATAGAGAATCTTCATTCCTCCAAGGAGAGTACGTCTTAAACCCAGACAGAAGTCAGCATTCATCTGGAGCCTGGATATGCCTTGTCTGTGCGGTTACTGGTGATGGGGGTTTAACGTAGAGAAAAACAACTCAAAAAACTGCAGAAATGTTGCTGGGAGGAAGCACAGTATTACTGTTTCCAGCAACTTAAATGCACATTTTTTCACTGGTTCCCCTGATGCTCAACTTCCATGCTTTAAAAGTACAGTGAGATCTGGGAACATTTCAGCACTAGTCATGATTTCTGAGGATGGATTTCTCCAGGGAGAGCATATTGCAGCAGCGTTTGCCTCCCAGAGCCAAGCACACACTCCAGTCAATGGGTAGCAGTTGGCAGGCCACCACTCCCTTGTCAAGAAGCCAGTTGTACTGTTGTCTCCTGCCACATCCCTGAGGAATACCTGTGGGCACTGGCAGCCACACAGCTGATGAGAGAAAGGGAAAAAGGTGTAACTGGGATAAAACAAAGGATTTTTTTTCTTTTTTTCTTTTTCTTTTTTTTTTAAACAGAAGCAGCTTGTTGCAAATATACGTTGTTAAATCAAACTCATTCCAGATTAATTGGGCACAATATCTAGGCATGTGGCTGGTTTACAGAGCAACCAAACACTTGGTGAGCCTTGGAACTAATGGACTGGTTTTGGAAACCAATTGTGTGCTGCCAGGCCCAATTATTTTCAGCAACATCTTTCTGTTACCAAAATGTGGCACTGTGGACTTTGGCCTGCTTGGTAAGAGCTACTCTGCTAGCTCAGTGACGGGAACAATCCGGACTGCAGACCTTGAACGAGCCTGCCCGGCACAGAAAAAAGGTACCCTGGTCACCAGCACAGGGCTTTGTCTTAAGCAGCAATTAGCAGTGGTAGTGGTTAAGCTTGAGTTTTATTTTAAGCTAATTACACATACGCAGTGTGTAACAGTGCAGTAGGCAGTTGAAGGAAAGCCTTTCATTCTTCAGGATGAGAATGCAATCAGGTGATGGGAGTTAAGGTCTTAGTTACCCCAACTGCAGATGCACATCGACTTGCATCCATACAGCGAAGAGAAAATTTCAGGGAGAAATAGCTCTAGAGATCTAGAGCAGGATGTGAGACCACAGAGCTGATTTGTTGGGGAAGTATTCCCAGCACAGCTCACATCACAGGCTGCTCAGCTGGTCTTCTCTGACCACAAACTTCACAGCCAGACCAGGTCCGCCAAGACAGTGGTGGCTGATGTAGGTACTTTGCAGTGAGTCTGATTGATGCGGTTCATGAGTCAGCTGGGAATTTGCATTATTGTGTGGTTTTAAGGCAAGAATTTGTGTGGCTTCGCTGGTGGCAACTAAGTTGTGCTTTGCCATGTTAGGGAGACTGAAGGGACGGATATAAAAATGAAACTTGATTATTGCATCACAGAAGCTTTTAAAGAGCCTTTGTCCCCTACCCTCTCAAAGTTACACACTCCTGATGTGCTTACAGACAACAATACCCCGAGCATGCTGACTTGCTGCCCCAGCATGCAAGGAGAGCTTGCTGTGACACGCTGGCAATGGGAAATACAACATGCTTTTCTGTTGAGCTGTTAGTCTGTCATCTCCTAGAGTTCAGCTTTTATGATGATTGCAAAAAAAGGGCTGGGCACAAAATGCTGAGTCTCACTAAGGTGACTGGACAGTGAAAATGGCACTGAGATTGCAGAGGCTTGAAATACAGGACCAAGAGGAAGTCCAGATATATTCTGTCTGGGAAATCAGAGGGAAGAAGAGAAGACATTGGTAGAGTGACAGCAGAAAGGTTTAAAGAGCAGGAAAGAAGTGGAAAAGTTATTTGAGTGGGCTAGGAATGGAGGAGATATCTCATTTGACAGCTGAAGGTGATAAAGGCACAAGAGGAAGAGGGCAAGGAGGAAGCATGAGACCACGTGCTTCTAAGGCAGGTACATCAGAGAAGCACACAGGTGTTTTATTTCCTGGAGTTTTTGTGCCAGCTAATAACATTGGCTATATGGAGCCCTCCAACCTACTTCTCTAGCAGATCATCCCCAACGGAACACACATACTAAAAACTCTTAACTTTTTGCTATTATCTAGTTAGCAGTAAATACTGGCTATGATTATGTTTCCTGCCAAATCTTTTAATTTGATAGAACCTGTATCAAAGCAAAACATATGGCTTCAGTTATTGGGAAGTTTGGGGAAAATTAGCTGCCTGGATTATCACAGGAGCTGATAAACAAGTCTTGAGGTACACTCTTTAAAAGGAAATATGTGTAGGGAATGACACCCTTTATTTGATGACTGAAGGTCTTCTCTCCTCTGGAGGTCTCTGAGATACTGCTCTACAAAGATTTGACAGAAAAACTTTTCTTGGAAAACCTTCATCAGCTCTCATCTATTCAAGACAAGATTTGCCCTGTCTTGAAGGAGGACTTCGCAAATACAGTCATTCTTTTCCTCTTTGTGGGATGTGGCCAGCTCTGACTGGAACTTTCTGGGACTGCAATAACTGAGACACACACTGTGGATGATGGCGTTTGCATAGCCAAGCCTCAGTTGTAATTTCAAAGCTGCTAATCAGAATAGTATGTCTGCTGAGCATTCCCAACCCGTTTAAAGGTTGGAGAGGCATCTCACAAGAGCTGGCATTAGTCAAACAGCTCCCTCGGTAGGCAGAGGGTCTGTTCTGATAGCCTCAGGGAGCCTATAGTTTAAATCAAATGGATTTTGTTGACTTATTTTCTTTGCATTAAGTTTTTAAATATGTCAGAGGTATCTGCCTCTGTTGGAAGCAGAGGGTGGTTTACACAGTTGTGTCACCAGACCTACATCCCGCTATATGATTTCCCTCTTTAACTTGAAGAGAAGTCAACAGTTTTAGAAGCTACAGTTTTACAGTCTCTTGGGCTCTCTTGCAGCTTTGGCTTCTGGTAACACTGGAAACCAAGCTTCTTAAAAAACCTATTCTGAAATGGGACTCTTGGATATGTATAGTGTTGTTATGAAGAAAATAGCTAGCACAGGTAGTGGCACAGCCAAGACAATTTCCCCCTGGTTTTTGGCCAAACCCTCTGGTGCTTACGTAGATGCCATCTGCCTCTTTCCTCCATGGTGTTGCAACTCCTCATAGGCTTTAGGGCTCCTCCAGGCAAAGAAATATAATTGCACCAAAAATTGTTATTTGAATCACAACACTAAGTTTCACTCAGGACAAGAAGTTCAAGAAATCCTCATTTTTCCTGCTCTCTTATACCCAAGCTTGTTTTTATCCACCTAAATGACACCTTTCCCTGGCTTGTAATATCGCTATGCTGAGTACTTGCATTACTGTAGTGCCCAGGAGTCCCAGTCATAGACTTAACTGTTTTAGGGGCTAATCACAACATTAAGGCTAGTTTTCTTTGGCCAGCTAGCAAACAGAGCAAGGAGAATATTGTTCAGTAATCCTTTTCCCAGTGTTAGGGCTTACTCAAACGGATGTTCAAGACAAGTTCCCACTCTGGAAACCATTTGCCTGGCAGGTGATGGAGGCAAGATTATTTAAGGTGCATGAATGGAGCGATGGGGAGAACTTTATCTCCTTTTGAGGCCCTTGGCACTGATTTAGATGGTTTGTTCTTGCTACCTCCCTAGCCTTGGCTCAAAAAACTTAGAAATTTCCTTTGCCCCATGGCACAGCTTCTTCGGAAGAGGGGGAAGCGCCCCCACCTGTTGCCCAATTGCTCTGTTGTGTTTCCCGAAGGAACATACTGATGAAATATGGTACAAATATCCCTTCAAGGGCCCTGGTGCCATGAGGCAATGCAGCTCAATGCCATGTGCTGATACCAGCTCCCGTCACCCAAGCAAAAAGCGTCATGTTCATGTGGCAGCATTGCATGTGAGGAAACAAGCCCTGTACCTTTTCTGGAGTGATGGGACCTTCCGCATCTTCTAAAACTAGGGAGTGTTCACAGTGATTGCTGGGGAAAGGGTGCTTGTCTTGCTTTTACACATTTCCAGGAAGAAGCTGAGTATCAAAACCCTGTTAGTTGGGTTTAGAGAGCCTTTCTTCCCACTCTGGAGGCTTCGCAGCTCCTGGCAGCTTTGGAAACAAGCTTAATCAGGATTCAGACTCAGGCCTCTCACCTGGGGCTACACAACATTGCTTCCAGACCAATAAGCCATTTTGTAGGTGACTTCTAAACATGCAAAGAAAATTAAATGATTCCTTCGAATATCCTTAGCCAGAAGAACGGCTCAGAGGGTTATTGAATTTTTTTTCTTTTTGAGTGCACTGTTCTTGTTTATTTGAATGCTGCATCAAAGCTGAGAGAAAAGGCCATTGTGCCTTTGATTGGATTGGAATTTTCTGCACCAGCATTGGCCAAAGGCGGTCCGTCCTCTCGCCGGCTCTCGCACGTGATGCAATGGGGAATGGGGGAGGGGGAAAACCTGACAGACAAGCAGACAGATCAAACACGACACTTCAAAGAGAAGAAGAAATGCAAGAATGAAGCAATCCAGCACTACAGTCCCTCAATGCTATGAAACAAAGCAGACAACCCTCTACACATGGCCATTCCTGCCATCCAGAGACTGAGACTGTATACATGAGATCTTACCAAAAGCACTAGGGAGTGGTCTCTAGTGACTACATGACCAGTTATTGCACTATCCGTGCTCAGACACTCTGAGGGGCTAATTAGTGCTTTTAATATGTAAATCAGAGCCTGAACAGATTAAATCTAGGGAAAAAAATAACCCAGCTGGTGAATATGTTGTTTTAATTATTGCTCTATAGAAAATATGGACATGGCTGAAGATGATGACAGAGAAGAACTTCTAATACTGCCTTATAGCAGTTGTCCTTGTTCACAGAAAAATAGCAGAGGAAGCCTGGTGCTGAGCCGGAGCAGAGGAGGAGAAGCTGGAGCTGCACGCTCCGTCCCAACCTCGGATCCTCCAGTCCAGCCAAGGGAGTTTTCAAAACCATCTTAGTA
Source organism: Sagittarius serpentarius (assembly GCA_034782735.1). Classification (NCBI taxonomy): domain Eukaryota; kingdom Metazoa; phylum Chordata; class Aves; order Accipitriformes; family Sagittariidae; genus Sagittarius; species Sagittarius serpentarius. The sequence continues at coordinate 6,852,239 of JAVKLA010000040.1, forward strand.
TTACTGCTAAGTATGCATATGCCCAAAGGCTCAGTCAGGGTTTCATCTTGCTGAGTGTTGTTTCACATGGAGAAAGAGCTATACCCTGCCCCAAACAGAGATTTGGGGGCAGGGGGGCAGGGGGATTAATACCACATGTTATGGTGTAGAGATGAAAGTCTGTAATCCATTCACCTCCAGATGTGTTTGAATCCTTTGTGTTACAAGGGGACAGGGCTTGGAAAGGTATAAATACTGCATTTTCCGAGGCTGGGTTTGTCCGAAGGCAGAGGAGAGAAGGAGAATGTAGCTAGGATGGGTAGGAAAGAGAGATTAAGAAGAACTGAAAGAGGGAAGGGGCAGATTGGATGAATACTTGTGTTTGATATAAAAAGCTGTAAGCAGGAAAGAGGCTATTAACTTTCGTTGTGTCCGCTGATACTGGAATGGAATCATTTGCACAGCAAGCCCGGACTGCAATCCTCTGCCAAGCATGAGTTGAGAGGAGGAAGTTTGCTTTCCAAGAAAAACTTTTCAGAAAGGAGGGCATCTGTATGCCTCAAAGGCCTCTTGCGTTATTCAAGTCAGAGCTGCCTTCCAACCCGCCTGAAGGAATTCAGAACAACTTTCCTCTGTGTCAGTTGCTGAGGCTCTTTTGCAGCCTCTAGTGAAGTGAACATTTTTCTGTGGATCAATTTTTAGCTTCTGTCAGTACTGAAACTCTGAACTTTTTTCCACAGAGCAAGGGAATAGCAGGTAATTATGTTTCCTTTGAACATACATGCCCTTTTATCTGTGCCCTTCTGCCTACCTGTCTGCCTGTCTCCTTATTTATCTGTGTATTGTAATTAAGGACTGGGAGTTGCAGGAGACACAAGTTCCTTTTCCCAGTTTTTTCCTCTCTCCCCCTTCATTTTGCTAGTGTCTAATATAGAGGCATTGCTTTAAACAGACGATTCAAAATGTCTTTTGTTTTCTCCCAAAATACATATAGAGATACACGCACACATACATGTCTGTATATTTAGCCATAAGACTGTACACAACTGGATCTGTTAAGTCATGTAACAGACTCCTTCAATAGAAGATTTCATCAAGTGGTCCTGATCAACTGTAAGACTTAGGCTGACTGACCTGGGTTGCCTGGGATGTAGATACTCCTTCATGATAATTTTTGTAGCGCTGTTTTAATAGAGCACAGTTTACCCTTCTCTAACTTCAGTCTTTCCTCCTGTTCTTTCCACCCTCTTCTACTTACTGCCGCACTGTAGATGCCCTAGAAGGCAAATGTTCCTCTCCAAAAGCTCTTTTCCTTTAAGCCATATAACACAGTGACTGTGGGATGTGATCTTCCCAGTGTTAGCTCCTTCTTTGTAAATCAAGAATGCCTTCAATGGAGCAAATCTGCATGCACATCATCCCACATTAACCTATCCAGTTAAATTCTTGAACTCCTTGGAGGGACAGAGAAATTAAATACAGGATGAGAATTTAGGAAATCTGTGTCTCCCATCCTGGCTTTGTCACTTTTCTCTTCTGTGACCTTGGATTAATCCTTTGAGCCATGTCAATGCTCTGCAATGGCACATGGTGCGGGTATCTCCAGGCATGTTCCTGTATCCACATTATGAAGTGCAGCACCTTGCAAAAGTTCTAGCTCTGTTAGCACTGTGCCACTGAGAGCTAATTAGTTCAGCTGCTGGTGCCATTGATGTGGAGCTCCTGATCACTGAGTGAGCAAGAGTCACAACTGGTGTAGGCACGTCTACAGTGTCACTGCTGCCAGTATAAAGGTACCATTGGTTTCTGTGTGCTATTTGTGGCTAATAAGCTAGTCACTTCTGTTGATTTTAAGACCTAATACTTTAGTACACAGACACTTCCACTTAGTGTGGACTTCGGACTTACAGCACATATATATAAAAATAATTTTCCTCGTCTAAGAAAAAAAATGAGTGCTAGAAATTTGAATACTGTCTTTGTTTGATAGTGTTGTTCCTGTCCTTTTAGCCCTGATACAGTCCTCTTCATGTGTGCCCAGAGCTTCCTAGAGAAGCCAAAGACAACCCGGCTGTCCTAAGGAGCTTTTGCTCTAGATGTCATACAGCTGACAACACTGAGTGACAAACCACCAGGCAAGCCAGAGGCTTAAAACAAAGGAGGCTCCTTGTTTCCTCAATGAGTTTGTCACATTTCTAGGATTACTAACATCTACTTTGTCATAAATACAGATGCACTGCTGTCGGAGGAGGACAGCAGACAGGATATATCAGCCTTGGAAGAGGATTTTCTTTCTGATGCAGAAAGTGTGAATGTCAAGGAATGGGTATGAATGTGAGAAGGAGAAGTGGAAGAGATGAATTTGTGGGAGACGGGCTGGATAAATGTGGCAGCAGTGCCTCTGTGTAGCTGTTACTAACAGTTACTGCAGTAATACCCAGGCAGCGAGAGCTTCCGATGTGGAGGCTTTGCTGGTTCCAAGCAGCAGTTAAAGACCAAAATTGGTCCTAGAAAAATAGTTAGTTTGATATGCATTTAAACAACTCTTTGGCCAGACTCTGCATGCAGGAAGCAGGCTGCCTGACGTTACCATTACTTGCCAAAGAGAGGTGAAATCATGGACACATGATGTATCACGCTTGATACCATGACTTGCCATCCTGCAGAGGAAAATTTCCTTCAGATGCAGTCTGTGCACTTTGCACTCCCACCAACTTCCACCTTCTGCCTTTTCTACTGAGGGATGAATGCAGTGTAATTAATTGTAAAAGGAATTTTAAAGCAGTTTTTAGCAACACAGGTGGTTGTCCAAATGTCTTTGTCACTGTGCTCTGGAGCCTTGTGGCAGAGCTTCCTATTGTGGGAACTAGTTCCACATTTCTAATGAAAGCAAAACCACTCATGTTTTCTTTCAGTGACTTTCCCAGCAAAGATAATTCTTTTGTCCGAGCTCTAGGAATTACCTGTTAGAGGCAGCTGCTTCAGCTCCTATGGTCTTCCTGTTCCTACAAATGCAAGGCTTCTATTTTGGGTGTTCAGTAATGGTTAAACCAAGAAAAAAACCCCGCAAAACCCCAAAATCTCACTGCCATGGACCTAGTAAGACGCGTGCTCAAGTCACCATAAGGGCTGTGTGTGTCCTTCTCTTAATTTAAAACTTGGATAATAGCATGAGATTTTGTTGTTACCGTGCCTGGGAAACTGCCAGGATGAACCTTGCTGGTGCGATGTTTGGGTGATCCTTTAGTTAGCACTCTCCCACATACTGGTATTCTAATACTCCCTGACTTGAAGTCCTCTCATATGCTGTGTAGGCTCTTATTTGTCTTGAGCTGAATGTCACCAAGGGTATGTAATGCCCATCCGTGCCGTCCAGGAGTATAGTGTTATCATCAAAGCCCATCCATTCTTCAAGGAGACCTAGAAATACTGGTGAAAATGGCTCCTTGCCTTGAGCTGAACTTGTTGGGACTTTGGAGGGAGAGCTGCCAGGTCATGAGGCTAAAACGTAACTTGTGGGAAATCACTGGATATAACTTCTCTGGCCGAAGCTGTAGCCTTGTAAATCCCATCTCTTCAGTGTTGCTATTAGTATAGCGACTGATTATCTCCGCATGAGCCTACTTTGAACTTTGGATAGTGTGTTACTTCCAGCAAAACCAACATCTCTATTTGATCCCGCTGTTTTTCTTGCTAGGTCTTGCAGACTAGGACAGTTCCTAATTTTTCTAACCACTAAGCAAGACAGAGATTCCCCATCAGCTTGTTATTTTGTGTTTTCCTGCAACAGACCAGACCAGACCAGACTTCTGCAGATGCATCCATTGCAGCTGATTTTTGTCAGGTTTCTTGTGGACTGTGTCCAAGTGGAGAATTAATGGCCAATTCTACAGGAGATTGTCCTGAGATTCACAGTGCCATGAAAGAAATCTCAATTGTTTTTGTCAATTTTTTGCATTCTTGTAATTAATAAACAGATACAAGCTGCTGAAGCAGCCAGTCCTCTATCATTTACCTGTAGCTAAAAATAATTGCTAGAAATGATATTTTGCTGATATTTCAAATCCACAAATGCAACCAAATTAATTTGCTCTAGACATTTTCCATTTTAGTGTCTGTATACACATATATAAAATATAACCACATCCATATTTATAAGTATGAAAATGAATATATTTTGTACCTAGAAATATTCCCATGTACCTCTTGACTTGTCATTGGGAAATACACACAGGACTCAACGGTAAGTAATAAAAGCAGCAGAGGTGATATCCTAGGGTTTGCTGTCCCGGCAGATTCGTTATGTGGTGGAGGAGAGCCCTGACACAGTGAATGTCCTTGAATATTGCAGCTCAGTTTTTTTTGGCTGTGCTGAGGGGCGGTCCTGCTCCATCTCCTGAACAAATTCCTGCCTGAGCACATGAGGATGCCGTTTCCATCCTACATGACAAGGGCGACCCATACCCATAAACAGAGTTCAGTCTGATAAGCTCTTCAACTCTCAGGACCTGGTCACGTAAAAATAATTAAGCACATGCTTAACTTTAAGCACATCAGTCTTTTTGTCTCAAAGCCACACTGCCCAGTGTCTGACCAAGCGATCTAGGCAAGCTTGCCCCCTCAGCAATTTACGGTGCCCCTCCTTTTCTGCTTTAGGAGAAGGGTACTCCTCTTTGCTTGCCAGCTAGAATTATGCCTCCAATAATTAAAAGCTTAGTCTATTGAAAGCTAGGGACATTTTGGCAAATAATACTAACATAGAAAAATTGTGTCTAAGCTCTTGCTTTCTTCCTTAAAATATTTTCACTACAAAGCTAGTCATTTCCTTATATATAAACATAATTTTAATGAATGAGCAAATGCATTCAATTGTCTGGGGCAATGTGATGCGTATCTATACGTTTGGATAAATCTATGCACACACACTCACTGATAAAATGTGTCTTTTCTCTTACACTGAGGGATGTATAATAGTTCCTGGGAATTGTATTTTTTCCCCTATATTACAAAACTATAGAAAGCATTAATGTATCTCTAACTGAGAACTATTTCCTGCTCTAGCATAGCCAAGTGTCTGCAGGCAGAGATAAGCTATGATTTCCCATTTTCCTTTATAAAATTAGTGATCTAAAAGCACAATAAAACCATCACCTTGTGTCACCAGTGGGGATAGTGGAAAGCATTAAGTTAAAAAAAAATATGACAAGTATTAATGGGGAAAAAATTGAATAATGTGTTTGTGTGTGGGGGGGTTCTCCATAGTTGTTTTTTTTTTTTTTTAACTTGAAAATAGTTTTGAGAGTAAGGTGAATTTCTGAAATCACGTGGAAAGATTTGCAGAAAATTAAGTCTGTGAAAAAAGGGGTGGCCAGTAGCCAGCAACAATTTGAAGTTGATATTTGCAACAAAAATGAAAAAAAAAAGTAGTTTAGGGGAATCTCTCTGGTCATTTTCATTTGATATTTTTAGATCACTGTTTACTGTCCGGAAAAAATGCCCTTGGTAACACAACTCCTTTACAGGTAATAATTGACAGGGGTCCTCTTGGCGCTATTTTTCTGTTGAACAGATTTTAAGGCAAAATCATACCCAGTTAAATAGTTATCTTTTTTTGCAAATTTTAATACCTGTTTTTTCAAAGCCCAGAACAAAACTGATTTTCTCCCCTGCTGGTGAGTTTTGCAGAGTAATTAGAGGGAAAAAAACCTTCCACTGACACAGAACACTGGCTCTTAGGAGGTAAACCTGGGGCTCCCCCCACTTCTGAGCTTTTTAGAGGCTCAATATGCTCCTAACTTTGCACAAAGCCCGGCCCGAGGAACAAAGCCTGCGGACCACCACCGGGAAGTGGCATTAGCCCTTTCCGCAGCCTTCCCACTGTGGATGCATGCTCAATTCCCGGATAAATGCACCTTTTAAACTATATTAATGTAAAAGTTTTATTTGAAAGATGCCAGCTGTGGTCCTAGCCCAGGTTTATTCATGTGGGACATTTACTGGGTCAACTTAATACTTGACTACTGCTTATTATCCCATCAGTCTTCGGGGACAACCCATGATCTAATTGCCCAGCATTTATGTTGCCCTGGCAACTATAAATACAGAGTAATAATCCTTAAAGGGGCAGTGTAGAATTTCATGCCCCTGCAGTGAAGTACACTTCATTTCCCAGAGCACCCTGTGTTTTTTAATTCAGTGAATAAAAATGTGTAATGAATAATTAATTATGTGCTTGGAGGCACAATAGCTGCCTACTTTTGAATATTCATCAGTGACATTATTAATTCACTAGAAATCCCAAGGAGCAGTGGGATAGGCTTTTAGCCTAGCTGGAGGACTTACAGATAATACTCTGCAACATGAACCAACTTTTTCAAGCAGACTTTTCTTTTGCAGAGTTTTTTAAATTTAATTTACATCTTAATAAAATAATAATAAAAGTTCTGTACTGGATGTAGCCAAGCAGCAGCGAGCAATAGCTGACCGCGGTAAGAAATCCAGCAGTCTGGAGCCTATTCCTCCCTGACCCACTGCCATGCCCGACCTCTGCTTTAGGACCTGGTGTGCACCACTGCAAAGAAGATAAACCTGAGGAGCACTCTGAGTAAGACTGTAGAGAAAAAGCAGATGGCCAGTCATAATTTCTAGTAATGTGTCATGTTCTCTGATGAAAAAAACATCCTATTTGCCTGTCAAAAAAGTAAACGTCAAAAAACCTGCCTGCAGTACATAACTTGTTGTCAGGCTACGAAGAGGATTATTCTACTGTTGAGTAAACCTGCAAGTCTTTTCCAGAGATAGGAGTGTGACTTTCCACGTCATCACGTTAGTTTAATGATGCCATTCCATGTAAAGCAGGGGATTTATGCCAGACGAAAGCTGATGCTGAAGTGCAGAGACAAACCTAATCAGTTTCTTGGCAGAGAAGAAATGGAATGGATAGAAAGAAATCTAAGGTCTTTTTTGTGAAGTATTCCTTCTTTCCCCATCTGATTTGCAATGCCAATGCAGATGCAATGCAGTCTCTTTTCACCACCGATACCTAAGGCCAGATTCTGTGCTGACACAATTTCTTTGACTTGAGAGAGAATTTGATCTTCAGCGCTTTGGGCCAAACCTTGCAGCGCCCTCTTCTCACAAATAGCCCACCTTAGGGTCTTGTTGGGAATTTCTCTTCTGAGGAATTTGTAGATGAAAATGTTGTTTCTGCAAAGATCAAAATTCATGGTTACCGCCACCTAAACTCCTATAAGGCAGTGCATTATCAGAAGAAAATGTAGTTTAATCCTTGAGCCAGTCCAACAAACCTAGAATGCCTATAAAAACCTTTCTTTTCCTCTAGGGTTTGTTACACAACTATAATTCCTATTGGAATGTTTGCAGGCCTGACTCTTTATTTGTAGAGGAATAAAACTTAAATCCTTCAAAAGGCAATTGGATTGCTAAATCACAGGCACATTTTTAAAAATGAGACCTGTAATCTACTGAGGTTCTTTAACAGGAAGAAATCATTATGCCTAATTAAATTGCAAGTAGTTCCATTTGTGTAAAGCTGGCAAAAATGGAGCTTATTTGGAGCATATGCTTGTAATAAGTTATATTTAAACTACCTGCGGTGTGATAGGGTCTTCTCTATACAGGACTGAAACCTAACATTCGATTCTTTTCAGAGCTTCATTCTCCCTTTTCTTTCCTTTGGCTTTGACCTTCTCCTGGCGTGTGATGAGCTGCGCCTGCTCTGCCGCCCCGATATTCAGTGGCTCCCTCACCTTCGTGTCTTTTATTCCAACAGAGATCTCCAGCAACAGCGACCAGAACAGTGCACCCAGGTTTGATCAGTCTTGATTCTCTGCTGCAGAACTTGTTAACCACGTAGTGATGGAAAACAACAATTACATACATTGGGTAATGCAATATAAAACTGACGAGCAAGTTTAGCTGCTTGCCTTCTTGTAGGAAAAAAAGATCTTCTTTTTCTCTTTTTTTTTTTTTTTTAACCCAGAAACCCTATTTAGCAACAATTTTATATAGATATCTGAAATATTTGGGTTTATTTCGTGTACAGTCATGGTGTGTGTACCTTTAACAACAGAACTGATACCATCCAGCTTGGTCACAGGTTAAACAACAGTCATTTTGCTCAGCAATTCAAACTTTCATTACAATTTGTAATGCAGTAGAGCACTTGGGCTATGTAGTCATTTATTGCAGTGATTTGCATTAAAGAGAGTGTCATTGTATTACCTCTTAGCTTTGGTTGAGATTAGAAGTAATATCTACATTTATCTTTCACTCCTAGGAGTATAAAATTGTGCTAATAATAACAATAATAAAGCTAGTTCCTAAAAGCAAGTGAACTCTACACAGCGTTTTTCCCTCTTTTTTTTTTTTTTCATCTGCTCAAGTGGGGGAGTAGAAGAATCATGAATAATAAATATGAAGATAAGAGAACTGAAACTGGGAAATCAATTTACTGCAAAATATTTGCATATTTTATTAAAAGAAACTGTGCATAAACCCCACAACAGGGTGGAATGATTTATATTTTGATTTGATTTGTATACATTATACCTCTGGGAGAACTGATGCAACTTAGTCATCCCTGCAGGACTTTTTTCGGGTAGGGTTTTGTTGTTGTTGATGTTGTTGTTTTGTTACAAATATCTTAGACAAGGGAGCAGGAGGTCCCCAATGGAAATTTTAAGTCAGTTTGATGCTGTGTGGTATTTTTGGAATCTCACACCATCAAATGTCCAGGACTGTTCTTAGCAAATGCCCGAGTCCCTTGGGGGTCTGTTTGCATCCAGACTAACCCCAGGGTTTCTCCAAAACCGTGGTTCAAGTCGGAAGGCTTTCAGCTCTACCTTTGTAAGAAAGCTACCTCAATCAACCCAGGCAGAACTTACAGTTTGTCATTAGAAATGCAAATCATTAACATAAGGGAGAGTGTTTATACTCTCCTCTGTATACTAGCAAATTTATCTCCTATGTATATTAGCAAAATCCTAATATCACAAGTTTTAACTGCTGAACATGTGTTCAAGGTGTCCTGTTAAGAGCGTGTTGGGCGCGAAAGCAAGTTATGGGCATCGGAACAGCTGTGCAGCTCGGGGTGTTGTGACTTCTGCTGCAGAGGAGGTCAGGTGTCTTATCAATGACTTCTTGCCTTCAAATTAGCAAGCTCACCAGTCCCGAACAATCATACTGCTTTTTACAACAATATAATTTTTTAAAAATTTTGTTGGCGTTCACAAAAGGGAGTTGTGAAAATTAGGCTTGCTTTTTGTGCTGGTTTTGGCTGGGGTAGAGTTAATTTTCTTCACAGTATCTAGTATGGGGCTGTGTTTTGGATTTGCGCTGAAAACAGTGTCGATAACACAGGGATGTTTCAGTTAGTGCTGAGCAGCGCTTGCGCAGTGTCAAGGCCTTTTCTGCTCCTCACCTCACCCCACCAGCGAGGAGGCTGGGGGTGCCCCAGAAGTTGGGAGTGGACACAGCTGACCCCAAATGACCAAAGGGATATTCCATACCATATGGCGTCATGCTCAGCATATAAAACCAGGGGGGAAAGTTGGCGGGGGGCTGCTGCTGGGAGGCTGGGCATCGGTCGGTTGGCAGCGAGCAATTGTTTTCATTTGCATCACTTGTCTTTCTTGGGTTTTATTTCTCTCTCTGTTATTTTCCTTTTCATTATAAGTTATTACTGTTGTAATTACTACTACTATTATTACAATTATAATTATTATTTTTATTTTATTGCAATTATTAAACTGTTCTTATCTCAACCCATGAGTTTTCTCACTTTTACCCTTCCAGTTCTTTTCCTCTATCCCTCTGGAGTGGGGGAGTGAGTGAGTGGCTGTGTGGTGCTTAGTTGCTGGCTGGAGTTAAACAACGACACTTTTCTAGCAAGAAAATATTGCCCAAATTTATTTACATGTCAGGTACATGCTTCAGACATAATAGTGCCCATCTTGTTATTTGGATCTCCAGCTATTAAACTTCTGGGATTAGACAACACAAAACTTTTCCACTAAGTATGGAAATCCTATGTTACAGCTGCTTTCCAACAATAACATTGTCAGTGCAACAGACTTTCAGGGGTTGAAATTTGACCTGAGGAGTAGTGAATAATAGGGAAGGCTGCTGTTCCACCCCATTTCCTGCCCAGGGAAAACACCTGTGCAAAATTCTTGGAAATGCCACATCTTGGCATAAACTGACGTATTTTATGTGGACATTTTAGCATTTGATGAAGGAGACAGAAAAGTCTCACCATGTTGAACTTTTGCCAAAAAAGCAAATCTTCCCACTACTAATTGAGATATATACCTATATGTATATGTATATGTATTGTTTTTCCAAACATGTCCCAGATTTAGAAATTTCAAAAAGCAGCTTAAATACACATGGCCAAATTCCATTCATGTTTGTGAAGTCAGGGAGTTCACATCAGGAAATCAGTGGTAATATTTCAAGAGCAGCTTGAGCTTGAGGTCTTCTCATGTTTCAGTAACGGCAGTGACAATATTTCTAGCAGCTTCCAGGGGGTCAGAATTGAGACCAGTGAGAACATGAAAATAATTCCAGGCTAATTTTTACTCTTTATTGCTCAGGCTTTTCTTTTTATGAGGCTGACTCAAGTTTGTATACGTGCTCTTAGTTTCTTAACCGCATATTGGATGTTTCATTCTTCGAGATCAGAGCAGCTTCTGTGTGCTTATGGTATCAGGGAAAAGTGATATGTTCTTTGTCAAACATGAAAAAATGCTTTGTCAGACATCTCATGGGAGCATGAGCAGTGAAATTCAGAAAAGCTCTGTAATTAATCCTTGCCATATATCCAGTTTGTTCAGCTTACTTCAGTTGGCTCCTGAGTGTAATGTGTATCATCTGAAAGCTATCTGTGAAGCACCTCTGCAAATAGGCATTGATGATGTGGTGAGGGGCATTTCATAAGTACATAATATAATCATCACCATCATTGTATATTTGAAAAATAAATTATAGGTATGTATGTTTGATAATCTACGTAATTCATCATTTTCCTCAACCATTATGCATTCTTTAGCACCCCTTGTTTCTGCGGAATCTTTAAAGGTTAATATAGTCCTCTCCCCTGCATTGTAATAGGATTAATTTAATGATTGAGTAATTCACTCATCCAAATGACTGTTACAATCTGTAGTCATCTCTGTATTTTCAGATCTTGCTATCTTTACCTGTTTCATCCTCATTCTGTGTATAAATTACAGGGAAGTATCTAAGGCCCTGGGCAGTAGCAGGGGTTGCTTTAATGAGGTCAGTTCACCCAGCATGAGAATTGTGTTATAGACTCCCACATAGCACCATGGAGTAACCCAAACCAGCGAGGAGAACCCATACATACATGGGAGCAGAAAGCACCTGTCCTTTGGTGGGAGGAGTATCTTATTATGTCCTGTTGGGATATATATGGGGCTGGACTGCGACCACTGGGCGAGTGAGCAAGGGACTAGGCCAGAGAAGTATTAACAGTAATCAAGCTTGGGACAAAAGTTTCATCTGTTTTTTGGTTTTAGTGTTTTCAGAGTTGCCAGTGAAACATGACACAAAGGGATTTGTGCAGGGTATGATTACGCTGTGTTCAAAGCAAGGTATCAGTTGCTTGTTCTTGTTATTTTTTTGTTGTGACTCCATGGATTAATGGTCTTTTCATCATCTCTTCCCATGTCTAGAAACCACTCTTCCATCTCTCTTCCACTCTAAGCAAGGTCAAATTCCTTAACTTTTCATCACGAATGTTGGTTGCCAAATCTTGTGCCATTTTTGCATTTTTGTTTTCTCCATGCTTTCCTCAGTTTGTTTCAGTTTTTTAAAAGGTAGGATATAGCCCTGTTCTCATGAAAATTCAAGACACTTATTTTTACCTGGGTTTTCTTCTGTCACCTAAGGTATATGCATCCTTAACTTAAATCTGGAAAAAACAGGAAATCTAGAAAATTCACACAATTTCTTTGTATGGCTGTGTAGCTTTACAGGCAGAGTGTGGCCAGCTTGAAGTGTTGAACCTCACCAGTTGCCAGTCAACTCTGGTGACTATAACTTTGAAAATTTCCCTCCAAACTCAAGAAGCCTAGAAACTTCTGGATGACAAATGCCAAGCAGTTCAGATTGCAGCAGCAGGTGAATGCTGCTGTCCTGGCCCCGTGTCTTCAGCTTGGGTTGTCCCGAGCTAATGAGATACGAGCTTTGGTTGAAGCTTATCCACTAATGACATTTGCAATGTCTCTAACCAATTTGGATTTGCGCATGTCTAATGATGCTGGTGAGATCCGTTTGCATCCTTTTCCATAGCAGGGCACTGATTTGAGTTTCACTTCTCCATCTGATCAACTATTTCCACAAAACTCATTGAAAGTTAGTATATTTGATAGGATCACTTAATTAATTTTGCTTGAAATTGGCCACTGAGTTCCAAAGTTACAAAGAGAAATGAGAACACACACACAAATTCGGAGAAAACCATAACTCTGATTTCCTTGGCAAATCAGACTGAGATCAAACCTGCAATACAATGACCCCAGAGCAGGAGCTGAGCTAGGGTTTAATAACATAACTTAGTGCATCAATAAAACCATGAAATAAATGTAGCCTTATCAGGGCCTGCCTGAGATTTCTAGTACTTCCTACTCAAAGTCATCGGAGGCAGTCATATGATTTCCTTGAATTACATTTGCATTTCTGAATCTATTCTGAAAACAAAGAACAGTGAAAGTCAGTAGGAATTAAAAAAAAGTACTGAACATTTTCTCTTTTGGGTTGATTCATTTAAATGCATCTGAGGTTGGGCAGGCAAAATTCCTTAATCCTATATTTGACAGCTTGGACTGGGCAGGATGAAGTCTACTCTGTCTACATGCCTCTAGCTGAATCAGAGAATCCTAAGTCCTCTTTTCGAACAAACTCAGGTGTGTGAACCAAAATTTAATGGAAAACCAGCTTTTTCTGCAGACAGAACACAAAGTGAATTTTTACTTTCAGTTTACAAACAGCCCACGTCAATAGGGACTGTATATGAGCAGGAGGAAGATGATTCTTTACCCCTAAGACTGTTTTGCACATCCAGGTGAAGTCTACTTCAAACTAGTGCCAGCATTCACTTCAAATGGCTTTTGACATCACATCAGTGAAACTGATGAGGTACATTAATACGAATCCTGGGGTGGACAAGGGTGGATTCCTGCTATGTTTCTGTGCAGTAAGGTTCAGATACTAATGGGTCAGTTGGGTTTAAAATGTCTTCCTATTAGGACAAAAGTTTCATGGGACTCTGGATATTCGGGGCACTCTTACAAGCTTAGCATGGGTATGGTGGTTTCAATCATTGCTACCCACAGATGTTTAATGCAAAATTGCTTTTCCTTTGTGCCTATGCAGCTGCTGTCCCCTGCAGAGAGTGTCAGGCCCTGCTCTGCTGGTTAAAGAACATTTTGCTGCCTCTGCTATTTGCTCCTTTCAGCAGCTATTGTGGACTTAGCTCTCAGCTCCTTTCACAGAGAAGTCCTGATGCCAGAGTACATGGTTCCCAGGGTGGCATGGATGAGAGCAGCAGGTTTCTTTCTTATAGCCTGAGTTGGGCTAACATGCCTTTATTCCAGTAACTGTTATTTTTGCTGCATCCAGCACAATGCAGAAAGTGAGTAACTTGAGAAATGATAGTGAAATTGAGAGAAAGGAGAGTCAGGAAAACAGTCCTGAAAAATCAGGATAACTCTGTTGCCAAAAGGGATTTGAACCCGACAGCTGTACCCATTAGCTGCTTAATCTGCCCCAAAGACCAACAGTTTTGGGTACAAGGGGTCTGAGTTTCAACTTTGAGAATGAAGTTAGGGCATTGATGACAGAAGCTTGGAAATATTCTAACGTTTAGAATTTGTTCTTGAAGTCGCAGTAACAAGTTTCATATTTTTACTTCTGATTTGGTGCCTTGCAGCAGCACATCCATTTTCTGCTATTAATGAGTTGATGGCTTGAATACTTACTCTCAGTTGCAGTGCAGCCTTTGATTTCACAAAACTCCTCCAAAAGCCTCCAGCTAATTGTGTTTTCAATAATAAATTGTTGAAGAAATCTTGGCTTAGCTGAATTTACTTCAATTTGATTTAATTAATGTGTTTAAAAACACTATCCTGAGCAGCTTGGACTCCTGGATTTCTTGTGTTATTTGCAGGACACTGCAGAGAAGACTGACCCAGAATTTACAGCCTTCTTTCACACCATCTATCACATTGCAATGCCATCATTTAAAATAATGGCATCTTCTCGCCTTCATACAAAATGATTTTTGCAGCTGTGAAGACTCTGACTAATAGGGACTTTTTATCATATAAAAAGCAGAACTGAACATTGGTGGCATGTTTGCAAGCTTGACTGATTTACAGAGGCCAGCCTCTGTTACAGGTGGATTACAAAGCTCCAGAGCTGGCTCTCCCTTTTTCAGTTACAGGAATCTTTAAGGAGATTTGTACCAATATTACCTATTCACTGTATTCACATGGTCTGCTTTGTCTCATGTTTAGATTCCTGGAATTTACCCATTCTTGCTTCTGTTATTGGAAAACCTGATGCCATCATAGCCAATCTTTTCTGCCTTCCCCAACCTATTTACCCAGCCCTTCTACACCAAGTAATTCTGGTAAGATCTAAAATAGCGTTTCAGTTTTTCTGATCAATCGTGTATGGTCTGTAATTCTCCACTAGAGCTGCAAGGCACAGAGACGTCATAACGTGGAATTCACAGATTAGCGTTATCTGATAACGTATGTGATCTGCTGGACAATGTGGCATCACACTTTAGAGACAGGAAATTTGCTTGCTACAAATAAAAAAGCCTTTGGTCCAGGGCATGGAGCTGTTATTTATAGCCTAATTTTAAACAGGAAAGCAGTGTTGTCCATTTTCTGAATTACCAAGAGTTGCAGAAATCTTAGCAAAACAGTCTTTCTAAGACTACCCAGATGTTTGATATTAAACAAACATCTGTTTTGAATAGAAGATATTTCACTCCCCTCTGCACCTCCTCTTTAACATACTGGAGAACGGCTGGAAAGAACTGTCACAGCTATAGTTTTGTTTAGTTCTCTGAACACTGCTGTCCATAATGTCAAAAATGCACCAAAAAATAACCCTTGGAAAGGTTAATAGTGGCCTTTCCAGTGTCATATTCTACACTTTATGTGTTGTGGTAATTATTATCATTATAGCTGTAAGGATGTCTAGTTATCTTTCTTAATCACATGCTATAAAAAGTGCTTCTGAACACATATCTATTATTTAATCAAAATTTCACAGTTATTGGCATTTATGCTCTGGAAGGGCTGTGTTTATTTTCTGTTTGCAAAGGGGAACAGTGCCTCCCAGAAGAAAGGGAGATCTCCATCCATGCCCACTTTAATCACTGTCATATCATGTGACGATCTGTACTATTAATATCAGAGACTGCTAATACATGTTATTATGTCCTGTTGCCTTGTACTTCTTGCACCCTAGGAAAGCACTTTCATTAACGGACTAAAAAAAATAGTGTGAGAACTGAACTGTCTTCCCAAGGCAAAGCCAAGTACAAGAGCTCTCCTGCCTGGAACAGCTTGCAATGTTTTCAGGAATGCTTGTATCTAACAGGGTCAGCCATACACCTCAGATGGCATCTCGTCTCACACCACTGCATTTTTTCTCTGGCCCTCTGCAACAGAGTGCTGAACCAGTTCTCCATCCAGTTCCCGTGTCAGGGCCTAACACTGAATCTGTTCAGAGGACTCGGTTGCTCCTGGCATCTCTATACTTCCCTGTTAGATCACTCCCAACAATTGCCTCTTGCAAGACCATCCACACTGCCAGTGTGGCAATAAAGATCTGGGAGGCCATCTTTCTCCTGCATTAGTCACATTACGCCAAATGCCATCTCAGTTTTCAGAAGAACGTCATTCCCAATTATGCGTGCTGTGCCACAGCACGGATGGGGCACAGCTTCACGTGATGTTCCACTACAAGAGTTTCCTGGTTTTCAGCCTAATTGCATGGGTCACCACTCACACTCCTTGCTCTTACTTGTCACTCTCCATGCTCTTGGCACTCATGTCAGCCATGGTGGATGTGTGTGCATGAGGCTTCTGCCTTCTGCAGTCTCTCTGTTCCTTGAGGTAAGTGGATACCCTCCTCCCACTCAGTGACACTGATATGCATGGGCCAGACAAACGACACATATCATTGCCAGTAGTGCTTGCCTCCTGCTAATCTCCTGTATCCTGCATTATTTCAGTAACCACAGTACCCACAAGGACTTAGCTGCATTCTCAGCTCCCTCACAGTGTCTTTTGAATGGTCTCAGTTGGTTCAAGGACTTTTTGTGATACCTAGAATATCAGCTTCACACCACTGTAGAAAATGTCATGATAGTCATTATATGGTGCTGAGAAGCAGGGAGATTCCCTCCAGCTGAAGTGCCTTCAGCCTGTCTGGACATGGTTCCTGTAATGCAAACGATGCAGGTGATATCACTGTGCATGAACCTCAACTCAAGGATCAATGTGTCTTTGAGTTACGTGCCCATAGACCTAGGTTCATAGCCCATGAGGTGAGATCTCATTATGCTAGGTGCTGTACAAACACCAAAGAAAGATTGCTTCAGTCTGAACAAGTAAATGTACAGAGAGTGCCAGAAGGGATGCAGTAATACCAAGAGACTGTTCTTACGTGTCTTAGAGCTCCTGTGAACAGCCTCTACTATACATGTCATAATACATCCTCCCCCCTCAAAAAAAACCCCACCCCACAACCCACTAC
Organism: Sagittarius serpentarius; assembly: GCA_034782735.1. NCBI lineage: Eukaryota > Metazoa > Chordata > Aves > Accipitriformes > Sagittariidae > Sagittarius > Sagittarius serpentarius. Next base: position 6,869,042 of record JAVKLA010000040.1, read on the forward strand.
GTCAGGAGCCCACGAGGTGGTGCAAACCATGTGCCTGCGCAGCATGCTCAACACATGCAGCTGAAGGACCACTTTCACACTGGTCTTCGGATACAGGTGTTGTGAACCGTGTCTTAGGACAGTGCTGGCATGTGAGTCAAGCTATCCATTTCCTGGACATGGGAAGCCTGGAGATCTCACAGAGGGATGCTGTACATAGCCTAGGGGGTTGCTGGACTGGGACATGAGACATGCTGATGTGGCCATTCTTCATAACCACTTTACCGGCAGAGATGGGTAGAGTTTTGAAGCAGAATCTGAGGAGAAACACATCCTCAGTCTGTGTATTACATTTCCATGGTAAACTTTAACCGTTATTAACAACAAACAATTGATAGGATTGTTTTGGTCTTTAGCCTTTAATCTGAACAATTTCATCTAAGTCCTCAATTATTAAAGTGAACTTGCACATTTGTGCCTATGGTTGAATATGTTGACTTAGTCACAATACATGTTTGTCTGGTAGGAATAGCATGAAATTCCTGATTTTTCTGATTCAATTGTGTACAGTTTATTTACAAACACCCCGAAGTCAAGAATTACTTCTGACAGGGGGAGATTTTTTTCTTCTATTAGGACTTATAGAAATAAATATGCTTGTGAGCCAATTCAGTGTGTTTAAAAAAAACAACGGCAAAGAAATATACTTTCTAATGCAAAACCCAATAGCAGTGTATGTGACACATCAGTGCTACTATCAATTCCATTTTGCTTAATATATCTCACCATGTGATTATTCTCAATTTGAAAATAGCCATCCAGTACATTTTTCTATAATGAAAATGCACTTGCATCTTGTAGATATGCTAATAAATTTAACACAGAGGTGCAGCCATTGATTATTCAACAACAAGATGAGCATATCTGCTGTAAAATTTATTTTTAAAGGTAATCTCTAATAGCCATTTCATAGCAGCTAGGCTTTGCACTAATATGCTTGTCTAATATCTCATTTAGATTCTTATATCCCAAATTAATGATAAATCATGGGTGGAAATTTGTATTTTAGATTCCTAAAGCATCAAAATAAAGTGTGACTTCAGCTCTGTAGGACTAGAAATGACTAGTGCCAGTTACAGGAAACACTTGTGCAGACATCTCAGGGGAGGGTCTGTCTTTTGCCGTAAACCTTTAGCAGAAGTGTCCAGTTTTTACAGGAGTTGGTAAAAGAACGTGAGCACTGTTTAACATAAGCCAGGACAAAAGCATGCTTAACACTAGTTCTAAATCAATGTGGTAGAGTCAGCTCTGAGCAAGGCTGGAACAGTGTTGAAACCTTCCTGAAGACACGCAGACAGTGATGCACTTAGGGAGCCTTGCCTCTACGGTGAGCTGGGAATGGGGCATGGGAGTCTGACATCTGCACCTAAACCAGCTGTTCTCAACATAGGGCCCCGCATCCTCTGATACAGAAGATAAGGCTGCATCAGGAAACGTTATGGAAGACATTTTATTGATATATTTTGAGAACTAGGTATTTCATTACAGCCAGTGCAGTTGTGGAGCCTGGGATTTTTAACCTGTTGATGTTGCTGTCCCTTTCTTGTCATGTGGAAAGTTTTAGAGGTAGGTTTGGTGAGAGGTTCCTACTCACCAGGATGAACTATAGCCAGATATTTGGAACATGGATGGAAAGAAAGATGCAGAAACACAAAAAAAGAAGAAAGGAAGAATGAAAGTAGGTTGTGCATAACATTCCCTGGGAAACGATGAGAGCTGTTCATATTCATCCAGAACTTGTGTTTGGAACTTGGATTTTCCTTCACGTGTTTACGGCATTCAAATATAATTGCATTCATGTTTCTAAAATAACTAAAGAATGAAAACATGGAACTTTCCTGCTGCACTTGACTTCCTTCAGGGTTTTCCAGACTATTTTCCTGGACAAATACTCAAGTTCCAGCATCCTTTTCCAAAGCCAGTCTGTTAGCAACAGCTACTGAGTTTTAAGGCAAAAAAGCCAGGAGGGACTGGCTGGCATAAGGACCTGAACACTGCAACACGGGCTCCTCATTCAGCTCCCTCCGGCTTTCATCTCAGCATTCCACTATTTTCACCACGAATCTACTGGGAAAAGCAGGGTTACAGAAGAAGGGATCAAATAGGAATATGTCTTACTGAATAGAAATCACTCATTCTCAGGACAAAATTTGTGTTTGTTCACTTTTAATTTAGATGGAAAGTACTTCTAACAGCCGTGTTGCTCATGTGAATATTCAGTTCAGTGGCTGAAGAGGGATTTAATGGAGAGAAGGCATATTACAAGTGACAGTTGTGATATTCTCAGCACTTACAAGGCCACCTTATGCTGTGGCGAAGGCAGTGGTGTAAATGCCCTGGTTAACAGAGAGCATAATGCATTAGTAATCAGAATCAGCACAGCAACATCGGGGACTCTGTCCTGGTTTCGGCTGGGATAGAGTTAATTGTCTTCCTAGTAGCTGGATACAGCGCTGTGTTTTGGGTTTAGTATGAGAAGAATGTTGATAACACCCTGGTGTTTTCAGTTGTTGCTAAGTCGCGTTTAGACCAAGTCAAGGACTTTTCAGCTTCTCCTGCCCAGCCAGCAAGAAGGCTG
>JAVKLA010000040.1:6871758-6927341 GCA_034782735.1 Sagittarius serpentarius
TCTCTCCCCCATCCCACTGGGTGGGAGGGAAGTGAGTGAGCGGCTGCGTGGTGCTGAGTTGCTGGCTGGGGTTAAACCACGACAGACTCAGAATAACCAGGTTCCTACAAACACCACCATTTTCAGAGAGGCCAGATGTAGTTCTCCAGCGAGCCACATGCACTTCTAGCTTGTCTAAAACATGAAAGGAGATCATCAGTAACCAGTTTCAAATGGGCATGCTGCCCTTCTTTCTGACTAGAAAAAGGGAGGAATAAGAAAGCTGGAGAACAGTTTTTTTCCCCCTGTTTCAAGGATCCAGGAGGGAAACAGAAAAGCCACTTTATGTATCCATGCCATCGGTTTCCTCCATTGTTCCCCCAGCCAGTCCTGGCACAACACAAAGCACTCCGCCCTCTGATCGCTTTGTACACTTCTCTCAAGCCTGCTTCTTTCCTCCTCTTCTCCCAGTGTTTCAAGCTATGCTTCCCAACTGTCAACATCTAAAATTCTTAATGATGCTACCTGAGGTTACTATGGCAACTAATGTCATTGCCTAGGTGGTGGTGATCATATAATGTGCATTGCCATTGAAATTTAAAATTATTTTCCGTAGACCTAGGAAGGCCATACAGAGGATTGCACTCTACCCCATTCAATCCCCTGGGAAAAAAACACCACAACCCTAGCAGGCATTGCATAGGAAGTTATTACAGTCTTTTGGAACATGAATTTCTACCTCATTAATGTATGGAATTAAACTTTTGCCTCCGAAAAAGGCAATACTTTAGATATTTATTTAGTGTGATCAATATACTTCTGAGCAGCATAAAATTTTTCTGTCTGAAACTCCAGCTACTTTCAGTGCAGCTCAGGTGTATTCACGTTCGAAAGCAAATGATCCTCTGTTCACATAAAAATACAGTCTTGTTCTCTACATTAATTGCTAGGAGAGCCACCAAATTCTAATGACGTCACTCAGATTTTCCTCAGGCAAACATCCTAATAAACTGCTGGCACCTTTTGGAGTGACAATTGAAAGTCAGCATTTTTTATGATGATTTCTAGCTTGGAAGTCAGTCACCAAAGTGTGCAGATACCCTTATGATGGCCACAGCATTTAAAGCTGGATACACAGGGATTAAACTAATTATGTTAGTTAAATTTCAATCTAATATATAATCTAATAAATCAATACGTTTCAATAGCAGGGATTCTAGGAGTAGCTCTGACTCACAGAGACACTAAGTAAAACAGAAGTGAAAGCACAGTGGCCTTTTTCTTCTTCCTAAGGGGATTTCTTTCTGGCTCACATCTCAGCAATAACAAAGATTCTGCAACCATTGTTTGAAAAAGGAAAGCAGATCTGAAACAGCCAGCTTTTTGAGCCCTGGGTTGGCTCTGCTATCTGAGCAGAAACAAACCTAGTTGCAAATTAGGATACAGCACTGGAAGGGACCCTGCAGGTCATCAGCAGGCCCCCAGTTACAAGAAGTGAAGCTGTGTAATCCCCTTCTTGTATGTATCAAGCTTCATTAGAAAACTAATTGCCTGGAGGTCTTGCCCATGATTCTTATATTGGAAAGTTATTCTAGAGCTGGTAGCTAGAAGTCACTCTAAGCAATTTCTTTCATATTCTCTATATCTTCATTTTTTTTTTTTTTATTGTTACCAGATGTAAATCTAGCCTTTTCTTGATGTAGCAAGGTGGATGGCTTTATATATAAAGGCAGAATTGATACTGCTCTTACGTCTAATGCTGTTGATATTTTCAGTCTTTTTCTCTGTCAATGGCTGGTTTATAGGGAAGCTACAAACATGAGTTTAGAAAATCAGCCATTATGAGGAAGAGATACATACAGACATTGGTGAAAGAAACAGGTGCAAGGATTTTGTGTCACCTTGTAGATATGTCTGATTTTTCAATAGCTCGAAAGTAGTTCCACTATAATTTCCAGATTATTACAGAATGTCTTGTAAAAATTTTCTTGTTGCTGGAAGTAACACAAACTCTGTTTCTAGGGATTTTATATTGTCATTGTTCTCCCCCATATCTGAGTGATTTGCAAACAACGTGCAATACAATAAAGGCTCTTACAGGCTCCATCAGGTCTCTGGCTTCAGGTCTGTGAATAGATGAAAGTTTCAATGCTAGGAAGAGGCTCTTTGGCCAAGTAAAATTTTCAAGCCTTTCTGAAACGTGATAAGGTTATGGATTTGTCTGTTCTTTATTTTGTTCCCTAGCCAGATACTCACGCTTATGAGCATTCTCTCTTCTGATGTCACAGATTTTATCTTGCTAGAGTTATAGACACTCAACTCACAGATTAAAATTTGGTGTTTAATGTATCTTAGCAGTCTGACCCACTATTGGGTCATTTATGTGGTATGGGGTTTGCTTGTTTGTTTGTTTGTTTGTTTGTTTCCTCTGGTCTGGATATTGACATACTAAATTACTATGATATTTTCAGTTCTTTTTGCAAGCTGCCTTGGCCAGATCAAGACAGCAGCTACCAGGAATCATATGAGTGTTTAGTACAGGATTAGTGGTCACAAAGTCTCACATGAGCTGGTAATTAAGCATCCACCCAGTATCTAAGAAGCTGTTGAGGTTCAGCCACTGCTACATCCATAACGCTTTACCTCTCCTTCATTTACTGAAGGGCAGTAAAGAAAAATAAGCTCTGAAAGAGTCAGTGTATGGGTTTTTTTTTCCTTTCCCTTTCAGCCTTTTCAGTCCCAAAGCCCAAGATGATGTATCAAACATTTCCTGAGGTAGAGAATCAGCTTGAATAGAAGGAGAATGTATATCCATTCATTTTGAGTGTGAGCTATCCAGGTCTTTCATATTAGGCATCCATAATGCCTGCAGACAATAAACACAATTGCAGGAGTCTATGTAGTATCAAAGCGAGAGGCAAAGTTATTTACAGCATGTCAAGGTCTTTCTGTGACAGTGTAAGAACACTTCGATAATAATAATATAGCACTTAGAAGTAATGATGTACTTATAAGTATAGATGAAGCACCTTTAATTTATTTGATAAAGTGAAAACTGAAGAGGGCAGCTCCATAGAAGCGTACACCTCTGGTCCTCACTTGCACTGAGTGTTTACTCTAAGAGCATGTGAACCCCTGCTGAAGCTTTTTCATTAACAAAAGAACTGTATAAATGCAGAAAATACTGAGATATAAAAGATTTTTTTCCAAATAGGGAAAACCTGTTCGTGGGCAAATACAATATGCATGTTATCTGTGGGCGAAGTTTCTAGCATCCAAAGGTCAGCTCTCACCTTCTGGCATAAAGGGTGAGTCTTGTCTTAGAAAAATGTCTCATGAGTTTCTTTCCTTTAAGAGACAACCAGGATATGAAGCTTTTAGGCTGGCATTATTACGGGTCTCCTTCAATTGATTATTTAGATTAAAAGTCACCATGATTTACGGGGCAAATGTTAACCAGACCAGGTGAGTCTGCCCTTGCTTTCTGAGAAATTCCTTGAACAGAGGATTCGAATTTGCCACAATTACTCTGTCATGGCTGGGGGTTTAGACTGCAAACACGTACTTCCACCTCCAGGCTCTGACTTTGCCAAATGTTTTGGATCCCAAGTAGGGATCCTTCTCCCTTTCAAGACAGTCTCTACACAACTGCTTTTCTCTAAATTCCTAGGTCTTCTCAAGTCTGAGTGGCTCTGATTTTAATGGAAAGCCAGTTTATAAGCAGCAGTAAAAGGGATGTATTTTCCTTTCTATGATACCATAGAATGGGGGAAAAAAACCTCTTCAACTATTCTGTCAAATTCAAAATCAAACTCAAATGCCTCACTATATTTCTGTCATGCCAAATACACAAGAGGAGTCCTGGTGGAAGGCTCCTGTTAATAGAAACAGACCACATGTATTTTCAGAGCCAATGAAGATGTCTCCAAGAATGACGATATTAAAAGTGGGATGAGAGAGAATGGAACTCCCTGGTGACTTGAAAGCCCTGCTGAGATCTGTAAGGGATGGTAATTGGCAAGGTTTGAGCTCTCAGCCATATGCTAAACCAGTTTATTTAGTCCTGGAGGCCCCTATTTATAGTCTCTGGGGTGTCTGTCCAGGAATCGGCCATTGCAACAGAAAAATTGGAAAATAAATGCAATTGTTTGGCCACCCAACATCGAGGGAAAGAATGCAGGTGAGGATGGAAGCCAGGGAATGGCTGGAAGGACCCTAGGATGTATAAAAGTCTGATGTATGTAGTAATAATCCATTTTCTATGGGGAAGCAGAAGAGGAAAGGGTATGAATGTTACAGAATACTAGGTCAGCTTTAAATGTGTTGTTTTACATTCAGAGAACAAAAACAATAGCCTGAGCCTCCAACAGCCCAATTTAGAGTTGTAGATATCAAATGCTCCCCCATAGCAGTCATCTCAGTGAAGCAAAATCAAGACTGAAATACACTTGCAAAAAAGGGAAGCTTAACAGTAATTAGCACGTAGAGAAATGGCCCGCTTTGGGTCATTTATCAACAGAACTAAAGGATACATTTAATCAAGACATACTCGGAATGAACAGTTAGTTCAGTTCCAACTGGTGTATTGTACAGTGTTGCTTCAAAGGGAGACCATTTAAAGATGCAACATGTTCTTTCCCGGGTGATTATTCCAAACCAGTCTAATCCTTTGCGCATGAGTCAACCTTATAAAACAGGCAAACTGCAGAGAAATCTGTAAATCGCCATTTTTTTTTCATGCACCTAACTTACTCAGACCAAATCAAAGCATGCAATCTGCTGATAACTGTATTCCACTAGCTGCACTTCCATAGAAGCCTAGTAATTTCCACAATGTTTCTCTTTTCCTTTAAAAAAAAAAAAAAGAAACATCTAATCCTGGTAGCTGCAATAAAAACCTTACAAATATAACTCAGTACAAAGCTATCTCTCTGTGCTTCCAGGTGTCCAAGCCAAAGCGCAGAACTGAGTCTAAGTGCAGCTAAAGAGAATCTAAGTTTGATGAAAGGTTCATTTCTCCCTTACCCGAATCTCTTTTATATTTAATCCAAATTTGTTCCCTTTAAACTCATGCTGATAAAGTCATACTGATGGTTTCCTTTTCCTTCCTCTTTCCCACACATCCCACGTCCTCCCTTCCTTACACATCTTCTCTGAACTAGGAGACAGGCAGGTATATACTGCATATGCTTCTATAGACAATTTTCTCAAGGTAAGCTAGGAAGTTTTAGGAAAGAAGGTGGAATAAGGCAATTTCTTTTCTGGGTAACTACTACCAAATGCAATGCTGCAAGATTTCAGTCCTCACATGCCAGTGTGCAGTCACACAGGAGCACTATGGGGCACAGCCATATCAACCACGCTTATTTTGGCCCAAAAGTCCTACTTAGGACAGCCTCATTTCCATCTTTTTTCCCAATCCAGCTTAAGGTTTGCTGCAGTGCATTGGACTGTGGGTTTCCCTAGACTACAGGAGACGGATGTCTGGCTTCAGAGAAGAGGACAAACTCCCTTCTTTACCTTGCCTTGTGCCTTCTTCTAAGGTCAGACTGACACAGCACTCTGATGGAGGAAGAACAGAAAGAGGCAGAGAGGAGTGAGACAGGATCTGAAAGGCACAAAGCCAGGACCCTATGGGAGGCAGGATAAGACTATTCCCAAACCCCCTAGTCTCCTGGTGTTTTCCTTCCACAGGTTTTCAAACTGTTAGAGGATTTTTCTTATACCATGTGCTTGTCTCATTGCCTTTTGCTAATACCATGTCCACTCTTGACTGCCCCAGCAACCCAGATGCCCTGCCTGACTTTTTTCTGCTGCTAATTGGTATGGAGAAGAGGTATCAATTGCCCCATATTTTCTGCTAAAATTTAAGGCAATTGAAGAACTTACCTTGGTGAAAAAATTTCACACATTGAGCCGTGCTAAAATTATGAATTCTAACCAGTTTTCTCTAGGACAAACATGTCTGTTTATTAAACAAGAAATAGTAAACAGCATTCCTGATTATTCCACAGTTCTCTCTCCAATCCCTCTTTCACGTTCCACTTCTATATTTATTTCCTTCCTTTTCCAGCCCAATGTGCACAAGATCTTGGTAAAGACTTTTAATATCCTTTGAAGTCCCAAAGTTGGTAGTAACATGTTATTTCAAATTCTTTGATTGAGTCAACTAGGTCAGTACAAGTCATATGGACCATCACCCACATGTACACGAACATGCTGAGTCAGTGGCAGAAGGTTGCACCTCACAACACGACTCTGTTGTTATTTTAATTTTCTCATTCCACAAGTGCTCTCCCACCATTTCCCTCCCACTGCAAGAAGCTTTGCTACAAAATGAGCACAACTAACAGCGCCCAGGGCTGCTATAGAAAGCAAAAGAAAGCTGGGGGAAATTGCTACAACCTCTCATGTCTGCGGCAACTTTATTATGCTACTTGACACAGCTTGAAGGAAAACTAGAGATTTCACAAAAGGCGACATTTAAAAATAACTTCTTTTTGTCAATTAAATCTAAGTGTTTTAAAAACCTCGGCACAGACAAGGTTTGTTTGTTTTTCTTTTCTTCTTCCCTCCACCCTTAAAGGGAACTCTGAACAACACGTTTTCTTCTAACTTACATACATTTCATGCACTGTAGTACAGAAACAAAACAGAAAATTACTGGGTCCAACCATGCCCCAAAGTGTCTGATTACTCTGAAAAGCAGACAGCTGCAGCAGTACAAAACACTTTTGAGTGGTGAAACCTGAGGGATGAGAATAGGACTGGATATAATTCCAGAAGTTCCTTCCATCCAAGTAACTCTACTGTGAATGACAACCTATACCAAATACTCTCCTTGGTTTGACTTTCAGTGCCTTTGTCCCTGCTCCTTCCAAGCTGACATAGTGCTGCTCAGCCAAACGTCTCATAAGCTGAACTTATTAATCATTCAAGCCGCTTCAAAAGCAATGCACTGAACAAGCAAAACAGTATTGAACTTGTGAATATAAAGACCCTGAACTCCTGGGATTGCCTAATCCTGAACCGGTAGGATTTTTTTTCCTCTTGCTCCAAACAATCATCATCCAGATCACAGAAACAGATTCTCTCCTGCTTCACACCACATGAGGGCCACAAAAGTGTACTTGTATTTTAGTTGCTGTCTTGACAGAAGCTGCCACTAATACTTCACCTTTCATCCTTCAGAATGTCAGTGCACACAGCCACAGTACGGACAGATAGCTGAGCAGGTAATTTGGAAACTTAAAAGAAGCCTTTGGACTCATGATCCAAAATGGTCTAGAAAGCCCAACACACAGATATAGAGGAAGTGAAGAGAGTAGGAGGCTCCAGGTCAGTCCAGGATCCTGAAGGTTCCTTTCCTAAAAGAAAAGACCCAGGACCTGTGGGTCCCAAATGAACTTGATTCACAAACGGCATTTCCACTTTGCTAAAGATAGTTGGAAAGTCCTTCTCCAAACATGCTGGGAGAGGCTATGCTAACGAAATGGCTTTCCACACCCCCAGCAGTTCAAGACATCCTCTTGGTGGGATTCTAGGAATAGCAGACAACATAAAACAAGCAGGCAGTTACCAGGAATCAAGTTCATGCATAATTGTGATACCCTAGATTTGCAAAGCCAAGTTACGGCCTTTGTCTACTGTGAGCTAAATGGCTGTTGGAGATTGATGCCATGTAGGAAGGGATTGTCATTGATTGCAGAACCTAAAGAACTAATTTCCTGACCTTCATATTTTAAAAATTTGAATTCAGCATTAACAGGGAATTTCTATGCATGCCAATGTTTTTTTAGAACCAGAGCATTTTTTTTAGTTTAATTGTGATATGTGCATGAGCTTAAGTTTGCTTTAACAAAGCTTTTTTTCTGAGGATGTTAGATCATTATCACTCCCATTACGTACTGTGTAAATTATCTGATATGTCTATGGGTGTATGTCATTCCGCATATTCAAAAAATAAAATTTTTATGGAATGCTGCAAGCTTGAATAAAAATAGATTTGCCATCTCTTTTTCAATAGAACACTTTTGGCATTTTTTTTTTCCATGCAATATATTATTCCCTTTAAATAAGAGACCAAGGCGGAGTTGTTAGTTTATACAAAAGCTTTACTACAGTGATGACCTTTTCTGACCCTCTGTGAAAGTTAAGCATTCACTAAGAACCAATAGAGATGATATCTAAAAATAAACATCTGCATAAAAAGAATTTTAACCCTGGGTACATATTTGGGTAAAAAAAGGACATTTTTCAAGGGACACTTCATGACAGCCTAAGAGGAATCCACTACAGATGAAAAAGACAGATTTGCGTTGTTGTAATGCTCCATTCATTGTTTACAATAAATGGGTATTCATCACAAATGACAAAGACATCATTGGGTTTATTTGAGAAGGTGGGAAATTTAACACTAGAAAGACTTGAATTGTTGTTCCCAGCTCTGCTGTTGGCCTTGAGGGTGAATTGGGGCAAGTCATCTTGCTCTGTGGTGCCTCTGTTTCACCATCCAGAAAGCTGTGAGATGGATACTGATCCTTTGTAAAGCATTCAGAGATCTGATGAAATGTGCTATCTAGGAGCCAGGTATTATTATTACTAATTTTGAAAGGATTAAAACGTGTATACAAGTGGTGCCTGTATTTAGTTGTAGGATTACTGTGGTCCCATGTGCTAATTGGGTCACTGCGGAAGAGGCTTAGTCTGTCATTTTGAACTGCTTGGTTACCTGGAAAAAACATGATGACTGCCTCTAGGAGCATGCACATGCTAAGGCCTCCATATTTACATCAGAAGTTTATTGGGAACAAAAAAGTGCCCATGCCACATCAATGTTTCTGAGAGGTGGTGTACTTTTTTAGTGCACATCTGACCAGTATACCTCTGGACAGCCCATGGGAATTCTTGGATAAATGGAAAAAAAAATTCCTCAAACTCAGTTAGTGTGTCCAAGGAACCCTGAACAAAAGATAAAAACTCTCCTATATCTCTGCAAATCCAAATACTCACAAAGATGAAGAATTTGGGGTGTTTTGGAGTTTGTTCTTCCCCTACCTTACATAGGAACGGAATGACTGCATCAGTGGACAAGGGAAGAGCTACTGATGTCATCTACTTGGACTTCTGCAGGGCCTTTGATATGGTCCCCCACAACATTTGTGCTTCTAAATTGGATACAGATTTGATGGATGGATGATTAGATGGATAAGGAATTGGCTGGATGGCCATATCCAAAGAGTTACAGTCAATAGCTCAATGTCCAAATGGAAAATATTAATGAGTGGTGTCCCTCAAGGGTCCGTACTGGGACAAATACTATTTAATATCTTCATCAATGACATAGACAGTGGGATTGAGTGCACCCTCAGCAAATTTGCAGATGACACCAAGCCGAACAGTGCAGGTGATTTGCTTGAGGGAAGGAATGCCATCCAAAGGAACCTTGACAGGCTTGAGAAGTGGGCCCATGTGAATGAATACCATGAAGCTCAATAAGGCCAAGTGCAAGGTCCTGCACCTGGGTCAGGGCAACCCCCAGCATCAATACAGACTGGGGGTTTAAGGGATAGAGAGCAGCCCTGCAGAAAAGGACTTAGGGATACAGACATGAGCTGGCAACGTGTGCTTGCAGCCCAGAAAGCCAACTGTATCCTGGGCTGCATCAAAAGAAGGGTGGCCAGCAGGTCGAGGGAGGTGATTCTGCCCCTCTACTCCGCTCTGGTGAGACCCCATCTGGGGTACTGCAGCCAGCTCTGGGGGCCCCAATACAAGAAAGACCATGAAAATTGTCAGATGGCTGGAACACTTCTCCTATGAAGAAAGGCTGAGAGTTGGGGTTGTTCAGCCTGGTGAAGAGAAGGCTCCATGGAGACCTTATTGCAACCTTTCAATGCCTGAAGAGGGCTTACAAGAAAGATTACCAGTGCCTGTAGGGGGACAAGGGGCAACAGGTTTAAACTGAAAGAGAGTAGATTTAGTCTGGATATAAGGAAGAAATTTTTTACGATGAGGATGGTGACACACTGGAACAGGTTGGCCAGAGAAGTTGCAGATGCCCCATCTTCGGAAGTGTTCAAGGTTAGGTTGGATGGGGCTTTGAGCAACATGTTCTGGTGGAAGACGTCCCTGCCCATAGCAGGGGGGTTAGACTAGATGATCCTTAAAGGTCCTTTCCAACCCAAACCATTCTATGACTCTATACCACAATTCCTCCTGGGAACAGAGCCCACATGCTTGTCTCAGGGTGACAGTGATTCAGCAAACCCCCTCCTGCACTAGCATGAACAATTTATGTGTTTGATTCCAGCTGCTTGCTCCTGCCCCGATGAACCATATCCTCAGCTGTATGTTGATCGAAAAACGAGTGTTTTCAACTCAAATCAGTTCATTGAGTAGCTGAAGGTAAAAGATGGTGCAAACTCCAACATTGTCACCTAGGAAAAAAAGAGCTGTGGACGTGTATCACTGGATGTCTGAATTGAAATGTAAGAATAATAGTAAAGAGTAAGCATAAAAAAAAGCCTTCTTCCATCTCTGTATGAGCTATCCAGATCAGGATATAAGGGAAACTTTTTGGAGGTGCCTGGAAATCTTTAATTGGAAGAAAAAGTGTTTTGGAAAAGTTATGGGGTTTTTGAGTATGTGGTGTCACTTTTGACAAAGTTTTGCACCTAAACTAATGATTTCAGTTATTTTTTTCCTCTCATAGGACTTAGTGTTGGGGAAAAAAAGTCAAAATTTATTGTCACTTTGTTAAGTCACAGATGTTCCTTGCTACTTCTGATACAACATTAACTTAATGATAGCTGAAACATTCTATTACTTTATTTTCTATTATGTTTTGCTCTATTTTTTAAGTCATTTAAGGCAGCTGGTACATAATACATATTTAAATCTTTGTTTTCTATATCAAAATGCCTCCACTTTGTGTTGAAACAAGAGCTTTACATTAAAGAATTCTCTTGCTGAAAGTGTCAAGTCGTTTAATTTCAATGAACACAGGAGACACATTCAATACAAAATATAAGCAGATTGCCAGGCAATGTCATTGCCATCCTACAAAGGGACATACTCATCTGGAAAAGACAGTATTTCAAACTATACTTTGTAGTGGCTAGACTTAATTATTTTTACAGTAAGCTAAAACCAATAAACCATAAAATAAATTACGTTAATATTTGAACAATTGTATCATGTCGTGACAGAACACAGCATAACACAGCTTTGAACTGTATAAACCATATTATGCATTTCTACTTCTGGCATGTCCTAAAGTAATAAAAAAATAATCTAAAAATGAAATAAAATATTACAATAGTCTAAGCAGGTATGTTTCAGCATTTTTGGAAACATACTCAAAATACTCCTTTACAAAATAAGAACAAATTAAAAACACAGGAAAGGGAAAATGAAGGCTTCAAATAGCTCTGCAACTGATCCTGCTTTTCTCCTACACATGTTGGGGATGGGGAAACACAAAGCCCGAGTTCTGCTCCCAAATTGCAGGGCAGCACAGATGAGGTTGCCAAAAAGCCACTGCAGTTTGCTGTTAGCATATGTCAGCAGCAAACAGCTGTTTCCTTCCTGCTCCCAAGGATCCACAGCAAGAGAGGTAGCACGTGAGCGTCCGACAGACACGTGCAGCATGCCTGGTGGGTAGCTGGACCTTAAAGACATGAGCAGTGAAAATAGATGAGAAAGAAGAATTTGGCTCTTAACTGGAATGTATCTTATCAAGATCTATGTTTACTGGGAGGTGTCTCAGGTAACTGATTTAATCTAATGACCGTGAATAGTAATGACTGCTGCTTATTGGTATAAATTTGGCTTAATGCGGAGGCATTAAGCAGGTGCCAAGTAACTGCATGGTCAGTTGACTCTGTCAGGTCAAATTAGACTCAAATTATAGGTTCCATAAAAAAATAAGTGTTTTCTGGTGCTAAGGCCAGCAGAAATGTTTTCTTTTCTTTTTTAAATCAAAAGCAAATAAATATATAAACAATCAGCTCCAAACAGCCTTTGCAATCACAACATTGGCTTCGCTAAGACTAAGGTAACTTTGGTTTACGCTTGAGAAGGTCAGCAGGGTGGTGTGAACGTTCTTGCCACACAGCACCATGGCACAAGCTCATTTCCATGCCTACAGTTAATGTGATATCATAACTTTCACGGCTGTTCTAGCTACCATGAATGGGTCCAGAAGGGGCTGAAAGTCAGGCATCAAGCAAACAAATTACTCTCTGGTCTCTGTCGTTTTATATCAGTTGCAAACTATGAAGATAAAGCAGCACTGAAATGCTGTACGGTCTGAGCTCTTGTAATGGTCTTTATGAGCAGGTAGCCAAGTGTGGCGCATGCAAGCATTGCCCCATCTCAGTCCTTTGGCTTCCTTTCTGATTGTGCTTTACTCCAGCGCACACGCAAGAGCAGAACTAGGAATGGCTCTTCTGCTTATGAGAACAGGTTTGACTCAGTCCCAGATGCTGCAATTCTGGGCCCACCTGAGTATTGCTTGGACATGAGCAAGTAACTATCCTCAGGTGCTCTCATTTATTGTCAGGTACTTTCAAATCAATGAGGAGGCTATTTAAGAGCTCAGGTAACTAGATAGCTCACCTTTCCTTATAAGTTGGGGTTTTTTTTTTTTTTTTTTGGTAGCTGAAGAGTACTCAGTAGTCTGCAAGTGCTGTCCCTTCATAGCGGACCCACTGTTTGGAAGACAAAGAATTTTTCTCCTAACTGGCTCAAACATGCAAAGAGAGTCTCTTCATGCTCATCTGAAATTGCTGATTCTTCCCAAATGATTCCAAGGCAGGCATGGTGCAAGCTCAAAGCTGGCAGCAGCTCCACCGTCACTGCTGGTATTTCAACAGCAAGGTAGGTACTGACAGAGCACAAGAGGGTCTCCGGCTTTAATAAATCAGCAATTAGAATTGAAGTAGATTAGAGCCGAGAGTCTCTTGTCAAGAGTACGAATGTTATCCTTGACCAGTATTGCAAACATTTAAGCTATCTCTGCTCATAGATAAGAATCTAAAAAACATGACGCTAATAGAGTGTGTGTATGCAAACTAGGGCCAGGAGAATTTAATAGGAAGGAAAGGAAAGATGAAGGGATGGAGAAAGAAAGGGAAACACAAAAAGGACAAACATTTTTTAATTTATTACTGTTTTGTGTAAGGAAATAAGCTTTTCCAGCCACAGAATTGTTTTAACCCTCATTTGCCGAAGTATACTTCATCAAGTAGAAGAACTTCAATTTAATCTCTTTCAGTATAAATCGAAACACTTATTAGTAAAGGTACCAACATAAGTGGCTATTTTACAGTAGCTCTAAAACCTGTGGATCAAATTTTACGCTTACCTACCCCACATAGATTGAGTCCACCTGCTGGGATAAATTCTTTGTGAAAAGATACTTGAAGGATAATAAATCCTCTTTCTTCTTCAGTGATGCATTAGGTGTAAGATGACTATAATTTCTCTTTGTAAGGATTCTTGCTCAAAGAAGAATTCCTACTTCCAGAAAGGTATAAACAAAAGTGTAAGAAAAATTAGACCAAGGTATGAAAAAAGATGTAATCATAACAACAATGTATATTTTTCTATTATTCTGATTGTTCTTAGGAGAGAGAGTGAGAGAGCAAAAGAGAAGCAAACAGAACTGCTAGCCTCCAAAACTTATAGGAAATTAATAACAGTATCTGTGGTTTTTTTATAATAGTGAAATTTTCCCTGCTGTTCTGAAAATAAGAAAAGAAGCGCGTAAAGGGACAGAACATCAGTTGGTGTAAATCATCATAGCTCCATTAAAAGGATGGATTTGTCCCAGTAAGTTTAATAGAAAAAAAGTATATTTACATTGATCTAGTGCTGGACAATATTTGCAATGTACATGCAATACATGTTTTGATGTTTTGTTTTTACTACAATTTCTGCAGCATCAATCACCGAGATCTTTGATGGGCTCAGAAATCTTTCTTGTCTGAGCAGACACTGAACAATTGGGGTAATGTCTTGCAATATTTGGTGCCTGGACACCCACTGAGGGTAATCAAGGGGGAGATGAGTACCTCGCAGGGTTTTGAAAGCAGTGTTTGTTAATGCTTACTTTGTCTGCAACCCCAGTGGCATGAGGGGACAGCAGCAAGAGTATTGTCTTCGGGGCTGGAAGCCAAAATAGCTTTTCAGAGGCCATGCTATGCTCTGGTACTTCTCTAGTTACTCAAGGCTCCAAGTCACTACTCAAGACTGCAGAGTATAAACCCACACCAGATAACTTGGTGACTTCTTTGACTACAGAAGTTAAAATACAAGTGCAGGATCAGACAGCCATGGTGCTGGAGCCCAGCCAGGCAGGAGCGACACAGCAGTAGTGCTGAGCGTACCTGGCCGGGGTCTCTGCCTCCCAGGAGCAGGAGCACGGAGGATCTCTCTCTGGGCCAAGGAGCATCTTAAGAAGTGCAGAACTTCCACTGACACGGGGTCCTCTGCAATGAGGACACTTGGCAGCTCCTCCCTTCTGCCTCTCCCTCCCTTTCCTACACAAATCTGAGAGAAATGGGAGCAACATGGGCAATGGTGAGACGCAAGAAAGGAGGGAAGACTACCTCGGGGCATTGAGGACGAGTACGGAGGATGTAGAAAGAAAAGGGCTGGGCAAGCAGAGAATTTAATGGGCACTGAGATTTGGCCAGATATCTAGGAGATCATGATGAAGCCCAAGGTGCCATGTGGTGGCTGGATAGTGTCACGCTGTACACAGCGAGACAGGCAAAATATGGAACCCTCTGGCAAAAAATGCCGAAAAGGTGGCCTAACATCCTGGTGGGATCTCCAAGCTCCCAGCTCAGGGCAGGACGACGTGTAGCAGTGCAGAGCCCTGCCTGATGCAGGCATCAGCCTGCAGCTCCCCAGCCAGGCGGGGAGGTAGAAGGGACATGTCTCCACCTGTCAGAGCGACATGTGTCAACTTCAACAGCCCTCAGCATTTGGTGAGTCGGTGCTTGCTGCCCCTCCGAGCCAAAGGGATTCTTCTTGCTGATGGCTGCCAAGGCTCCTGCCTGAACAAACCCCTGTAGATAAGCAGATTCAACATCAAACATATCTGCAAGAATTAATTTTTCTACCTGCCTACCACAAAGGACAAGGCAAGGAAATCAGTTAGTAGCACTCTGTTTGTAGCTTTACCTTACTTTTTGCTGTTAGAATTGCTGCTCGTGGCAGTGGATACATCCCCATCTCTGACATCCTGAGCTGCTTTATCCAGCTCTCCTCTCACACAGCAAATGCTTCCACCCACTGCCTTTACATCTTGCTTTCCAACCTGTGGGCTTCCGAGAGGCTGTCTAGCTGTGTCCCCATTGTTAATTTTCCCCAGCCTTTTTCAGCCATTGAGATAAATCCAGACTGAAAGATGCAAAGAAAGAATGAGTAACCATTGCTGAAAGCTTGACAGAAAAATCATAGCTAGAAAGGCCATAAATTCTGTATTTACAATGCCAGCCACTCACAGCATGGCTCTATTTAATCACTGCACATGTGCTTTTAAAGCCCACCGACTTCTAGAAGGACATTATTTGCATGAATCACAGGTTTCAGTATGAGCTGGTCGGTACCTCTTGTTCACTTGCAATTGTATTTTCACAGTGGGTGGGAAAATGCTGGAAAAATCAACAGCAAACCTCCAAATGTCCCCCTGACCTAAAGAAAGCAGGGGGTATGTTTTTGGAGGGTTTTCTTTTTTAACGCTGAGATAAGGCAGTGTGGCCAGTTAGAGCGGCGGGATAGGACCTTCATGGTAGGGATGAAGCCAGGATGGTGCCGGACTGGAATGACTGGAGATGTGGATTTACTGGGAAGTGAGACAGAAAATAAGGGGCCTTTTGTGGGAATGAAAGGACCTTCAGAGAGAGGTGAGCCAAAGGCGAATGATCCTTCTACTTTTCTGATTCTGTATCAGCTCTTTGGATGTGGCTGGATTATTTTAGTGGATTAGGAAGAACTTTTATGCGATGCTCCTGAATTGAAAGGCTGCTTAAGAAAAAAGGAGAAAAAGGCAGATGTGCTCCTTGAAATAGCTGTTCCTGTTTGATTTTAAAAAAATTTGGATGCAAATTTTTGCATTCTTGGACATCTGTAAACCTCTGAATTTAACTATACCATTTCTTACTTTTCAACTCATTCCTTGAATCCCTGCACTGTTTTATGATCTTTCTTTTTCCAGTGGTGGTGTTATTTTATTGAGTATCCAAAATAATTTTGAGTGTATAATAGAAGTTGATTAAAAAAAAAAAAATCAATTTTCCTGATGTGAATTCATTATATGAGTGATATGGCGGGGGATTTCAACATACAAGAGCTATACTTGAGAAGCTGTTATCTACCTAATAACATACATCCAAGAAATTTTGAAGCACAGAGAGGGAATAGGAGTTGCTGGGCTTCACAATGGCCCCAATCTTACAAACAGCATTGCACAGGAAAATTCTTCAATCGAAATCAGGTCTTCAGTGAGCCTTTGTGCAGATTAAGGAGCCTGCCTAAGTGGCTGCAGGATCATGGTTGCTGCTTGGAGAGAGGGTGACCTGGGATAAGTCACTAAAGACACTGCACCAAGTGGTTCCCTCAGCCACTCCTCTATACTCTACTTGAATTCAGTAGGATCTAAATCTGTGCCTTACAGCTTACAGTCAAGGAAGGCAGTATTTCAAGCATGGTTGAGAAAGGTGATTGTCAGCACAACACAAAATGATTTTCTTCTCAGACTCCAGCTCCAAAAATTAAAGTAAAATAATCTCCATTTACTTACAGTAATATATGAAGAGATTAAGAAGGTTTTATTATATTTTTAAAAGACTATATCCTTCATTATTTATTTACCCAGAATAGCTCAAGTTATTTCAAATTTTCTCAGGGTTGTAAATAAATAGAGAAGTTTTGGTAAGAAAGAAAAAGCAACAGAAACTGTACAAGACCAGGAATTGTACTGAATGGAGCGAGATGTCACTGAGGGCGATGAATCAAAGGTGGTAATACTCCACGAGGGGAGGAAATGCTGAGTAGAGAGATAAAACCTGAAAATGGTGTCACAGGGTCAGGGTTATGCAACAAAATCAAAAAGCTTCTGTATGCCATAATAGTGCAAATACATATATATTTTTTCTTTATACTCAAGTAGTGTTAAACTTCCTGGAATTGTAACTCAAGTGCCCAGTAAAACCTTAGTTTACTTAGATTTAAGACTGCCCAAATGAAAATTCTGCCGATACAGTGACGATACAGTGACAAAACAGTTCAAGTAAATATCATTTGCATGCATTAACTTCCCTCCCTAAAGCACAAAGCCTTGAGTTGGTCCCTAAATTTACACATCTCTGAGGTACATACATAGCCTAATTGCCAAAGGCACCCTAAGTAACCAAGTGGGCACGGATCTCAACTGGCTGAGATCTCAAGGGATGAATTACCTTCTGGGATGGTCTCTCCCCCTCCGTTGACTACTCAGATTAAGCCAGGAGTAGCAGCCTTAGTTTAAGGCTCCTCTGTTAAAGTTAGGTGGCTTCAATGGGTCTCATAGTGTCTCGTCTTCCCTGGAATCTCTCCTTCAGGATATCACCAGCCAAAATGCACATAGTTGGTCCACACACCACCTCAGAAAGAGCTGCAAGCCTTAATAGGGTATCCTCTGAGAGGAATCTTGTTCAATGGACAGAAAAGTCTACATATTTAATTTAAACTGCATTTCGTATTTTTGCCTATCTTGGATTAATGCCTAGTCAGGAAAAATTAACTATTTAAGATGGGGCTTAGTCAGAGCCTGGTCAGAACCGTAAAATTCCCATTCAGGCAGGAATCATGTGAAGTTGATATCCTTTTCTGTGCCGGTATCCTGACCTTATCGCCACAGTGTTGTTAGCCTAATTGGGAAAGGGTGGTGCTGATAATGAGTCCAAATCAGCATCAGCTGCTCCTTTGTCTCATGGTATGACTTTATGGCTTTCTCCCAATAAGAACTGAGACTATATCTGGTCCTGATTATTGCTGTATTATTTTTGAAGGATTTAAGGTTTACATATTGTAGGACAGGTTGCAAGGTTTTGGGGGAGTTATGCTAGAGACAAGAGACAAGCCTAATCCTGAAATATTCATGGTTGTCTCTGTTACCTAGGCTAAACTCTGTAAGTGGTAAACAGTCTTCTGGAGACATATTCATAAATTCAAATGTCCGCCACAGATAAAAACTTTGCTTGCAGAAAACTAAGAAACAATCCTATTGCAATGAGAAGTCACCATCTGGACTGTTAGTGGGAAAACAAGAAACTGGTTCAACTGGGTGAAAAAACTTTTACTGAATATGTTGGGTAAACGGTGCTATCAGCCTCATAGTTCTCAGATGAACAGGAGTCAGATGCAGAGTTTCTACCGAACAAGCTGTTTTAGAAATGAATGTAAGGAGGCACGTATCTGAATTCTCCCACAGTGTCTAAGGGGTGGCAGGGACAAGGACTAAATTAATTTCAGAGAGGCAGTGCCACTGCTTTTTAGGGGAATACTGATGAGCCAAAGGCTTAGTTTCATTTCTTGACCTCGTTGCATTACTCTGTTCAGCAGTATCTAATCCCTTAATGATTTATCTCCTTATCCCAGTCCTACAGAATTTTGCTTTTAAATTTGCAATTATTAAATGTTTGTTCTTTTCTAACTCAGCGAATAATGTGCTGCAACTTAATACTTTTGCCTAGAAGACAGTCCCATGGTGTCTGGGGTTTATACTATCAAGCCCAACCATGCAACTGGCAGGTGGAGTTTTGAGTGGATTTCTCTGGAGATTGTATTGCATGGTCCACAGATGCAGATACGCTCCCGTGGCTTGTGAATGAGTTCCAGGGCCACTTTTTAGGTAAAACAACTTCTCATTCCCATCAAGACCAAATTTTCAGAAGGCTGTAAAACCTCATTAGAAAGTTTCATTAAATTTAATTGTCCTAAGACAAGAATTATTGTTACATGGATTTCTGTGTTTTGGGGAAAATATGTAGTGGACTATCGTTAAGTGTCTTTTACTGAATAATACATGCCAGCAGAAGACTAACCTGCTAAGCTCCCTCTTTCACTGTTAGTAGACTTCATATAGCTGCTAAAATCCACACTGTTCCTGGCAAAAGAAATTGTACTTGGCACAATGCAGGAGAGACGAGTGGTCATCCAGGCTCTGAGAGGCACTTTTAGTGGTTACTAGAAATCTGGTGGAAGTGAGGCATGTCCCACGTTAGCCAGAAAGATGATTCCAGGTGTTAGTTGTGGGCTTTGCCTGTTGCTTTCATTTCTGCAGTGGAGCCAGCATCCATGCAAATTAAAGACCACAAACACTTCACTGCCTGCTTAGGAAGAACATCCCATGGTGAGCAAAGGACATCTTTTTCTAGTCTCAATCCTGGGTAAACATGCTCTTTGAAATGGTGTCCAGTTTAATGTAGATCCTGAATTAAGCAGGCTTGCCAGGCAAGTCATCACACCTGTAGCTGCATGTGTTGTGACCTCAGTATTCCCTGGTTCCCATTTTACTGGATTTGTCAGAGGTTTGTATCTGGAATGTTTAGTATGAATATTTATTGCCTCTTTTTTTTTTTTTTCCTCCCCAACTAATAACGTGCTCCACAGCAAGGGCTTATAATAGGGCTTGATAACCAGAGAGCTTCATGTTGAAAATAAATAAATTATCCATACAGAGAAGCATTCTACCTAGCCATATATAGACCTTGTTCGCTATTTTGTGGTTTTGGGGTTAAATCTTATTTGAGGACTTGAAGTCACCTTCTTTTTATATGTCCTTAAGTCTGTGCTATTTAAGCCCTGAGTGATTCCCCCTAACAGTCTCTCTCTCCCTTCCCCCTCCTTTTTCCTTTATACAACAAAAACAAGGTCTTTGCATTAAGAATAAGATTGACCACAGGCTATTTTAACATGCCTCAGCAGCCACTGTCTCTCCCCTTTACTTCCTGTCACGTATCCATTTCTGCTCGTGTGAATCAATCATACCTCTCATTTATAAAACATGGCAGCAATATATAAGAAATTAATATAATAATTAAAGGAAATATTATTGCAAGATCTGAAGAAATATAATTCTCACATTTCAAATGTTCAGTCCAGTTAAAAAACTGACACCAAGCATTGTGCATGTTCCTTGGAGAGGGTCTTCCGTACTATATATCTCATGGGTGTCATTGGATGTAATTGTTGCCACGCTAAATATTCATGTATGAATAGTCTGGAATAAATTCTCTTGTAAATTGACAGAGGGCAAGTTAGAACTGTCCTTGAATCTCTCATCTGCATCCTCATTTTTGAAAAACTGTCTAGTTTGCGCGTGTGTGTGTACTTGGTTAAATTAAAGAGAAAACTTCTCCCTTTCTGAAATAGTCTGCTGCTCTCTATCACCTGTTACTAGCACTGGTTATTTATATCAACTCAGCTGTGTGAGGTAGAAGCCGGTTTAATACAATTTATGACTGGCAATAGTTCTTTAAGTTGCTGTGCCTACTGGCCCCACCTGATAGTGGAGTCGGCTTTTCCACCAGGCCGTAAGTACACGCAGCGAGGCGATCTCTGCTCTGTGGTACTTGACATCGGAGTAAGCGGGATGGTAAGGCAGAGAGACAGAACTTGGCAGAGGTCACACAGGAAGGTTACAGGAGAGGCAGAAACTGAACCCATATCTCCTACCCAGCAGTTTCATCACAAAGTCATCCAGTTCTCTTGCCAGCTCACTAATACCCTGACACAAATATTTTGGATACAAATACTGACAGTCAAGGCAGAGCATTATCCTTTCTGGTATCTAACCCTCCCTACCAGGTGTTGGCAGTCCTTGTTAGCGGGTTTGGATGTCTGCATTCATTTGTCTTTCCCTGTTTTAGTGCCACAGTGAAGCTCTCCTCAGCCCATCTTTCTTTCTCCCAATGATCTGCATAGTTGTGCTTGGGCTTTTTTCCTTCAGTATCAGTTTCGGTAACTTTGCCAATTTTGCCCGAGAGAAAAAAGTGGGCGTTTTTGCACTCCTCTGTGTGCTGAACACTGATACAGGTAATGCTTCTTTATTTCAGTCTTTCCCAGGTTTCATCACTTGCCCACAGCTCTTCCCCTGGCTTGCACTGTGTTCTGCGCACTTCAGACCCCTCCTCCGGTCCCTGCTCCCTGTGCCTGCATGTACAGGGTCTCTGCTAGATGCCTTCGTTGGGGCAAGGTGGCCCCCAGCGACTTGCCTGTGTGCGAGGACCTGTGTTAGACCGCCTGGTTACGATGCTGCCAGCAAGTCTGTTCATTAATGCTTTCTGCGTCAGTCTGGTGTTTTGAGCGTTGCATCGTATTGTTCCGGACTGCGTGGGGTGAAACGAGCAGAGCAAACTCTGGTCTGGGTTTGCTGACTCTCCCCTCTTCGCTACTGGCATAAACCAAGCAAAGGCTGTCTCTGCTTTCTGCCTCAGTATCTTCCTCCCCCTCCCCTGACCCTCACCTCTGTGCTCTCCTGGCTCTGCCTCCAGCCATGGAGCTGGGAAGACGAAAGCTGCTGCTGGCAGCTGGTGCCTTCATGTTGCTCCCGGCTCCCCGCAGCAGTTAGACACTATCCTCTGCGGACATTGAATTAGTGGCGCCTTTCCAGCCAAAACCAACAAGTGCTTGTGCTGCTGCAGAAAACCACAGTCAACCAACCCCCAGCATGATCTTCCTGGCCACTGGACAAACTGGCTCAAGGGCAGGACCTCCTTCAGTCGAAGAACCGGTAGAGACCCTTTGTGGTGGCAGAGCGGCATTTTGCAGACCCGGTACTGAAACCAAAGGGTTTCTGTGCCGGTGCCGTGTGGTTTGGTTGCCATCCATGCGGAGGAAGACAGAAAGTAATAGCGTATTATGCTTTTGCATACTTATGTATTTGGACAGCTCATAGTTTTACTACGAATGTTTGAACCAGGCAAAGAGTACCAAATCAAATCCAGACACAGTTGTGCAGCCAGGCTGTGATACCTGAAAGGATACGGCTGTGAATTTTTGCAAGTGAACTTCCAGGCCATTTGGAGGAGTGACAAGCTCCTTGTCGTGAGCTGGCAGGAGGATCAGCAGTGCTGCAGGCCACCCAGGTTAGGACTGGGTGGCTGGCCGGGGCTGGATGTGGGACACACTGATCACCCTGCCAGGAGAGAGAAACTGTCTTTCGATCCCTCCTGTTGCCCAGTGTGCTTCATGACAGGTCATACTGGCAGAAACTGGCTCTGTCGGTGAGAAGGAAAATGTTCCTGCTACTGCTCAGAGGAAACCTCGTGTGGGGCTGCGCGCTGGGCAGACAGGCAGCCCTTGTGCTCATGGGGCTCCGGCCTCGGGAACGAAGGGGACGTGCCAGGCAGCCACGTGTTAGGTCTAAAAATCTGAAAACTAAAATTCTAGAAAACTTGCCTCTCCTCCCAGAGAGGAAGAACAAAACGGTGCTGCATTTCTGAGGGTGCTGGTGGGGGCCGCGTCCTGGCAGTGGGACCGGCGATGCTTTCGGGGCTGGGAACGGAGGGGCCGGCAAACGGCGGGGGATGTGCGCTGGCCAGGGCGTGCAGTTAGCAGCATAAACAAACTTGGCTCTGGAGGTGAGGTGGTAAGATGTATTTTTTTAATTATTGAGCTGTGTACACATTATGAAACCATTACAGAACCAAAGTATATAAAATTCCAAATTACAAATACCAGCTTATACAAAGGGGTAATAAAATAAATAATACATTAACTAGCTCCAGTACTCTGTATTCATAGACAGTAATGGAACCATATACATCAGAGGCCATAAAAATGCATACATTAAACAGGGTGCACAGTGGTAACTGAGGGTTCATCTTGATGCTTCCTGGCTGCATGAGGGTCTATTAGTGCTGGGGGATGGGAACTCTATTTGCTACTTAAGCCATTATTGATTGAGAGAGGGAAACACAAACCTCATAGCCCAGGCTGGCAGGAAAAAGGGTGAGAACTTAGCTTGACATAACACATTAACACTGTAAACAAAGTGGGCTTTGAAGGTTATTATGCACGACCGCTATGTCCTGCAGTGCAGGGTCTGCCTTGGTGAGGGACACCAACAGGAAGGACTGCCCTTTCTAGAGCTGGAATGACAGCACATCGTGTATGGAGAAGGTGTCTTCATCCACGGTCACCCTGCAGAATTGGGCAGGGGGAGAAATTGGCTCTAGGAATAAACATCCTCTTATCCAGTAAAAATATGGGGCAAGACTCTTGACTCCTGTGGAGTGTGGCAACATTCAGGTAGCCTTGGGGCAAACTGGGCTGTGTGGTACCTTTGTATGTGCCAGAGTCGGGTCTGGCTGGCTTTAGACTGGCATGCTCTTCTCCCATAGCCGTGGATGTGTTTATTCATCTCACTACATTGTAAGAGATTTCTCTGGATCCTGCACAACACCACAAAAAAAAAAAAGGGAGCATCTAAATTTGGGCGTCTATGAAGGAGAACAGAACACCTGGCCGACGACCTAAAATCCAACCCCACCTCACTCAGTCAAGAATCCTTTCCACTCACTCTTGTTCTGCCTGCCAAAGCCCCTTCATTTTTATTTCTGTACATATCCTGCTATGACTCCAAGAAATACTAGGGTGCATGTGCTCTGCTGCAGAGCCTTTGCTCTTTAAACAGTCTCTCAATGGGAGAGTTTGGTACGTTAGGGTCTGCATCAAATGGCTTACAGGTTTGGCTCAGTTGGAAAATCTGGGGGATCTTATGAAGGGAAAGAAACTGAAGAAAATTATCACTCTGTCTACATGGGTGAAAAAAGCACATATATATACATATACACACTTAATGTCATTATGATAGCCATGTGATAACATCAGGTTAATTCAGATAGAAATGAAACTTATTCCTTGACATGGTTCTGTTGCTACCTTACTTCCAATGTGGTGGACAGATTTGTGCCCAGAAATGCTTTCACTGGGTCAAGCGACCATTCTGAAGCATGATCTCTTTCTCCATTTCACTTGGGTGATGTGAATGTCATTATCCACTTGCTGGCACTACAAATCCATTGTGAGGCGCTATTAAGTCTCCTAACCTTTTATTTTTAAATTTCTAACATACTGATGAAGGAAAAGGGAAGGGCAAAGGGAAGTGGAAGAGGAGGAAGGGGAGGAGGAAAGGGAAAGGGAAGAGAGGTTTGGATACTTCCCTATATATCTTCTGCTTAGTCTTTGGCAAGATTTTCATCTGATGTGAGTAAACAATATTCCATTGATTTTACTGATTTATAATGAGATAAGGATAGAGTACTGCCATATGAGGCACAGCTTACATCCTCATTTTTGTTCTGTATATGGACAGAATGTGTGCTTGATTCCTGAACACTGCTAAATGAAACTGTACTTCTCTGCCTTGCTCTGTTTCTGGGTCAGGCTCCGATCTCTGTCACCCTGATACACAGCTAATGGGTTTAAGCTGGTGTGGGAATTGTGCTCTGTTTACACTGGTGAAGCAGAGACCAGGGCTTCTGGCTCCCTCTTCTTCACTTACACAAACTCTGATGTTAATCCATACAGGAATCTATTGAGTTTTAATAATTAATTTAATGGGGAGGGGGCCGGGAATTGGGAACAATTTGTTTTGAAACGTATGTACTGAGCAGATGCGATACCATCTCAGGTACACTGAGTTATGCATCCTGTTTTTAAATTCTGTATAATTTCAACTATCAGAAGGGTTTGGAAAGTGTTTTACCCTTGACAATGACCTGTATTACAATTAAAGCTGATGATGTAGGTTTCTTATTCGCCCAAGAAGACAACAAGTTTTGCTATGTAATTTGAGAAGCATTTATAATACTGCTACCCATGTTGTAAGCTGATTATAAATAAAATTCAGCAGAATTGCTTCCATCAGAAAATCAGAATTCACAGTCAAATAAAGTGTACAACCCTGATGTGTAGTTGCTTCTAACTGCTACTGTACATAAATCAGATTCTGCTTAGCAACTGCTGCATATCATGTTTATTAAACACCTTCTGCTTATTACAGCAGAGGGTACTAAAAATTCTTCATGAAAATTTCTCAAATATCTTTTCACATCTTGGATATTTTTAAAGGTCTCATTGCAGTGAACAGAATCCTTCTGCGGAAATGGTACTTGGGGGCTCTCAACATGTGCTTCCTGTTCCATTCAGTCACATGGAAAATGTTCTCAGTTTACAAACCAGACAAATTGTTTTGTGTTGTTGCTTTAGTCCTGAGGCTCAACCCAGCATAAGGAGGATCAGGCTTCCTTCTTTCAATAGCACTGAGCGTTTTGTTTGAAGTAATGCCGTTTGAGTCCTGGGAAGTATGTGAAAAAAGGCTATTTCATAAGGAGGTAAACTTGCCTATATGGTACAGAAGCATGCTGGAGCAAGCGATACTTTATTACAGAAAACAATCCTTTACTACTCAGTGATTCTTTAGCACAAGCCACTGTTATTAAACAATTTTGCAGGGCTAGTCCGCCATTTTGTAAGTGACATACATACATCACACCGTCTCACGTTTACACACCACAACAGGCCTTTTAAACTAGTCTCGGATGCTAACTGAGGTCTGATAGATTGAAAGTAGTCAGCTGCATACCCTGACAGCCATTACTGTCACAGCGTGAGGAGCGTATTCTAAAATGTCAGGCTCCATTTCATTGAATAGCTCACAAAAATAAAATAATCAGCTTTGAAACAACTTTCAGTCCATATCTTGCAGCTCCTTCTCTGCTCTGCTCCTGTCCCAAGCTTTTTTTGACTGTTGCATGTTTGTCACTCCTTGATCTCTGTCTTCCAGTCATAGCACAAATGTCGAATCTCAGTCCTCCTATTGCTCCGTCTCTGCAACTTCTGACAAGCTGGCCACAAAGTGCTGCTGCCCGGATTGCGTAGCTAGCTAGGGTGGGAGAGTGCTGTGACGATTAGCCAGCCCCCCTGGGCGGGGGGTCAGCACTCTGAAGGCCAGATGCTCGTGTGGACTCTGGAGATTACAGCCCTGAGCTATTCCTGGACTGCTATACTACATTCTTTGCTAGACTTCGTTAGCTCGTGCAGGATGGTGCTGCTGCTGGTTCCCACAGTCAATTTATTCATCGCGCCTGTGCCGTACAGACATACCCAGAATGTTGTTTTCCATCCAGGGCTTGCCAAAAGGTTGCACCTCTTCCACCACGGATGAGGATACAGTCACTGAAATTAATGTCTGTCACGGCTCAAGCAGATCACTGTGAATCATTACATGTAAAGCTAAATGAAGCAGCAATGTAGAGGTTATGGTTCTGCAGAATACAGCGGCCCAGCTCTTCACCAGTACAACCGTAGGCGCATGTAGCAGGACTCTGCGCTGCCACTCTCCTCTCTGAGACCACTGTTGGCACCAGCACAGGCTCTGGCTTTGATCTGTAAATCCCTCAACTGATTAATGCTCCTCTAGTTGAAGAAGTACCTCTTCAGGAGTGACAGCTATGCACCTCTTCGATCATACAGCTAACTGCGCTCTGGAGGAATTGCATGGGGAATGGACATAACCGTTCTTGGTTAAGATGAAGAACCTCTATCTCCCACGACAGACCAGTCTTCCTCAGTAGAAAGTCTCACTCTGATCATATTGCAACCTGCCTTGTGGTTTTGTTACAGATGAACTATTTCTTAACTCTGTAGGTAGTGAGAAGCTGGGAGAAACGCTGGGAGGGCTTGTGACACGGTAAATCTTAGAAGCTCTTTATCATCATTTATAAACTTTTTTTTTTTACTAATTGTGCATGTTTCTTAGCTGCAGAGCTCCTGTCTGTGATACAAGCAATGAAAAATGTTACCTGGATAAGAATATATTTACATAACTACGAGCTAATTACAGTTTGTTGTAAGTAAAATCAAGGAATTACTACCATGCACAACTTGTTTAGTTGTACATGGGTACTGTTGAACTGCTGCCTTCTACCTCAGCACTGGTTGCATTTGCAAACAGTGTGCAAGCAATCACTCAGCTAACAGCCAGATGCACTTTCTGTCTTAAGATGTGCTGTTCCTTCTCTCTACTATGCTTTTTTTCAGTGGCATTCTCCTGATTTAGTCTAGTGTTCCTGTGGGTGGAATCTGGCACAAAAATCTGTAAAGCGCATCATACCCATCTGCATTAAAGGTGCTGTATAGACATCAATTAGTAATAATGACATTCAGGCACTTCAGGTGTATTTGAAAACAGTTGGCAGTGCTTGATGCTAGAAATTCAAAAGGACTGTATCTTCAGTTAGGTAAACTGGGATAGCCCCATTAATTCCAGCTGAGCTTTATCAGTTTATCTCAGCTGAGGATCCGACCCCCAAGCTCAAGTCTCTCCCCAAGAGTAAGTCAGGACCCAGCCAAGTGCATGCTGTAGCTTCTTGTTTTAATTAAAGAAGTGGAAATTCTTTTCTATTTTGGAAAGTTGTTGGGAACGATGTATGGATAACAGCTTGAGAATTCAAATTATACTGCAGATCAGCATGGCCTGCAAGAAGCAAAAATGTTTTGACTACTACTCTAAGCAAAAGCAGGATGGATGTCATAGATTATCCTTGCAGGCACAAATCTATAGCTGCGTGATTTATGCTGTTTTTAAGTAGCTTTATTAACTAAAGTTGACTGCTAAATTTCAGTGCTTGTTGAGGAAAACTTCAAAAGTAAACAGTGGTAAAGAGCACTGTGCTATTTTTCTGCAGTTATGGTTTTGCACATTTTTGTGCATTTCAGAATTTTTTTTGCACCTATTATCAAATCCAAAGAACAAATCTAAAAGAATTACAGTTAATCCTTGATTTTTGGAAGCATTGTGTTATGTACAGTGCACTGAAGCATCAATCATGCTGATAGGATGAGAACAAGACATATAAAAGGATGATGTTCTCTGAGATTTCCTTAAATCACAGTGCTCCGAACTTCACTACATGCTTCATGTACAACAGTACAAAAAGTCAGTATCAGCTGTATCCAAGTAACTGATATGTGTTAACCCAGCTCTCTCGTCTTCTTTCCCCCCCTTTCTTTTCGTCCTTTCCCCCCTCCTCATCAAAGGCAATTTCTTTCCAGCCATCTCTAATTTGTTATTAGAAACTTACCTTCTTAGTAGATTATGATTGCTAGAAGCTGATGGTTTTTGATGGTCTTGGTTGTTTTCATGTAATGTCAGTGTCGTTTGAAATGAAAAATATTGAGACTGCTTTATAGTTATCTTGATTGCTCTAAATGGACAAATTGGCAGTGCTTTTCTTATGCTAGCGTAGATGTAAGGAAACACAGATCCACAAATTCAAGAATTGTACTAATACAGTTGAAGATCTGATTATGCAGCTGACACATCTAGAGGGAATAATACTTCATTGCTGTTATTTCTCCCAGTGTTTTGTGTGTGGTAGAACTAAGGAGATTTTTTTATCCTTGTCAAGCAACCAAAACCACAAGTTCTGTTTAAAATTCACTAATGCAGTTGATATGCTACTGGAAATCTAATCAAAGCTACTTTACTGAATATGACTGGAAGACTTTTTAATCTAGAAAAGAAAAGGGATTTAGGTTAGGAGGCTGGGGGAAACAGGTATTTTCCATTACGCTGCAAATTTTGTTCCTAAAACTTCCTCTGTTTCCTTCTGCTGTGTAGGACACAACTCTCTCTCGTGTATATACTGGTCACAGTTATCGGTCTTCTTTAATAATGACACAGGGGAAAGGATGACACACAACTTATTTTAGGTCTGGTCCTTGCGTTGAAGACCTTACAGTATTCAGGCTATATACCTCAGTTTTTTCCTAACCAGAAAGATTATTTCTCATGCTAAGTATATATATCATTTCTTTGACATTGTACGTGTAATAGTATTCTTTTGTTCTTGCACAACAATTATGGCAACAAAAGCCTTCCTAAGCCCAACCCTCTTCAGAGTGAATTTGCTGTAGCAAACAAAAGGAAATAAAAATAAAAGAAGATATTTATGTAATCAGTGCTAATATGTGATCAGATCTGTGCTTCTGTGTTTTTAGGCTTCTGTTTGACACTTTCTTACGGAACAGTAGGCTCACTTGTAATAACATCTTTGCCTAGCCATATTTGTATTGATATGTATAGAACAGCATGTTGAAACTCCCCTCTAAGAGGATCCTTGAGGTCACAGAAAACAAACAAACAAACAGACAGACTTTCCTTTCTTAAGCTTATCTTGTTATGATCATGGAAGGTGGGGCATCCTTTTCCTGTTTGATTATCCTTGTTGACTATTAAAATCAAAAGCCTGATATGTAAGTACACATGGACATTTGAAAATGTGGGTTTTTTTCCTTGTAAGCAAGATGCTTTTGGCAAATTATCCTTTTCCTGTGTAGGGTTTTCATTTCCTTGGAAAATATATTGGGGTGAGGGATGGGGGGGGAGGGAGAGACAGAACCTTTTTTGTTAATCCTCTGCAGGAAACAAGAACAATCAATCCCCCTTCGGCAGCTGTTTTGTTCTTCAAATATACTATCACTTTTTAAACTGATGGTGAAGGAAAGAATGCATTAATTTTCAACCAGATCGGGCTTCAGGAAAAAAGCAAGTTCTAATGCTGAAGAACAACATGGCATAACGTTGTTTTTCAAAACACCCCCAGATTTGTCTTTCTTTTTAATGTTCTTCACTTTGCTTCTTAGAAAAGGGGTTAAAATTAGTAGGCACATTTCATATTAGCGTATTTCATGCAATAAAGCATAAATTATTTAAAATAACACGACCTTTTATCTTGCACCTTTTGAAGGAAGCAAATTAAAAATGTAAATTGGGAGCTAATTAATATGCAAATGTATTCATTCGCAGTTAACAATTAGCAATTAAACCTGCAGTGTCTACAAAGAGCACGGACAAAATTAGTAACTTAATTTATCATTAAAAAATGAAAACGTACACAAAATTTTAATTGACTTTCAAAATATTTCCCCTGCTTTTTCCCTTTATTTTTAATACAAAAAATCATATTGAGCCTTAGATATACAGATGAAACTTGCTACCTACAGCTTTCTGGTGAAGTTCATTACAAAAGACTGAGGAGGAATCATGTTAGGAAAAGTTTGGCTTTTACATGAGACGAATTAAAGAGACTCCTGGTTTGTGTTAGTCACTCTACAAAATGTAGGTATTTCAGGATGTATAAACACATACCCTTAGCATCTAGCTAGCTACGTAAGCATGTGTATGTATTTATTAAACACGCAGAGCCAGCTTGAAGGTTTGTGCTTTGGTGTTTGATGCTTCAATAGAAAAACAGGAACACAGGAAATTAACAGACAATAAATAGCTGAAAAATCTAAATAAGATACTCTAGATAGATAGTCACGCATGTTTATATTTAATGCTTGGTTTATTCCCCTTTTACCAGTTTTTCATTCCTTTTACTTTTAGAGGAGTTAAAAAAACCCTCTGCATATATTACTGCATTTTATGCCCATTTTCTGTGTTTTCTCATAATTAGCGCTGCTCTTTCTGCAGATGTGAGCCTGTATTTTTAAATATTCTCTTTCTAATGTCGTGCAGTGTATTACAAACAAGATGTGGTTAGTTTTACAGAAATACTCACAAACATTTGTTTGCATAGAAGCCACAGTGGTATGATCACTCGCATTTTTGCCCTCTTCCGTACATTTTGCACAAACGCTTTCTCACCAAAATTTCGTTTGAAAACGTTGCTCGAAAATTAAGATATTGCAATATCTCTGGAGCATATACACGGAAATGTTCAGCTCCAGCAAGTCGACGTGCGTAGATCTTTGTGTGGCCATTTTGGAAGTTCTTTGTGGTCGAGGACGTTATCCAACTGAGGGGCAGAAATAACAGCATATGGCCTAGGTGGCCAAGCACGCAGCACAGCAGCGCGGCTTCAAAGCCAGGCATTGTTTGCCAGGACCTTGGTTCCGGCTCTTTGTGAAGTACAACTAGCACATAATCAAATCAGCAACTGTAGTAACTAGTCTGCAAGCAAGTTGAGCTAAAATATGTACGCACAAATTAATCACCACATCATTTTAAATATCAATCAAAACACAACTTTGAGTTTGCCAGTCTGTGTACGACAGAGGAGGCAAAATAATCAACTAAATTAACTGGGAGTATGTAACTTTTCACTTCCTCTTAATCCCTGCAAGATCTGTATTTACTCCTTGTTTGCAACCTTTTTTTTAAAGGTTATTTAAATAGCGCCTGCTAAATTCCATTTGCAATTATTCTCTTTCTGTTTTAATCAATTTAGAGTTAACTTTTTTGTTAAGCTCTCTCTTTTGTCAGCAAAGCTCTTTGGTTGTTTCCTCCTTCTTGTTCCGTTGTTTCTTTTTAAAATATTCGGATTGCAGTGTTTGCACTTGCGTTTGGAATATCCTCTTGTTTGACTAAGCCAGATTTTGCCGCCAACAGGACACCTTTGTGTGCCAGTGTAAAGCTGAGAAAGAATTGTTGCTACTGGGATTTGTTCTGAGGCTGCTTGGTAACTTCTGCCTCCAGAGCTGGGAAGTGGGGAAGGCAGCGAGTGGGCGAGCTTTTGCAAGAACTGCCTAGTAATAAGCGTGGTGAGAAATGCCCCCTTCTCCTCCTGTCCCCTATCCTCTAAAATGCTGCTTATGCAAGGTAATAGCAAACTGGTTAATTTGGTTCAATGGGCAAAGGGATGTCTAATTCCACGTAGATTTCAGCAGTTCAGTGTGCTGAATATTGTCACAGCTGACTTGAATTCTCAGATTGTTATTTTAACCCTTTACTCATTTCTGTGCTGGGTTTTTACACATTAGAAGTTAATCTAAGGGAAACGGTCGCATCATGTCTAGTAATTTATACATATATATGTATGTATCCATCTATGTATTTGTGAAATAAAAGACTGTCAAAGACATGGGGGATAACTTTTTGCAGATCTGTTTAACTGATTCCAGTCCTTTCTCATTAAAATGAACAAAACAATGGGATTTGGATATCCAGAAAAATTATTCGCAATGACAAAATATTTCAAGAAAAACTCTTTTTAGCTTGTCTTGATAATTACTGTTTCGGTTTTTTAAATCTGTAAAACAAATCTATGTAGATATATAAGTTGGAACACTATTACAATGAGAAACTGAAATTTAGGAATTAAATGAGATGCATTATACACACATGCTGCAATAGCTCAGGCATACAGCAAGACTCCATGGTTATAGGCACTCCAGAGATACATATGTGCACACACCTACCTGTTCATCAGAAATACTACACTTGAATTTCATGTGATTTCTATTGTCTTCAGAAATTTTTATATTTCTGTGCTAGAAAAATATGAACAGAATGGCATACTGCTCTCTTTTAAAAATATTTAAATATGCCAGTGGACCTCTCCTGGGTCTTGTCTTTGCAGCTTCTCTAACTGTTAAATTAACGGGGATTTTTTCAGGATGCACTTGTAGGATTTTAACACATTTCTCCACTGGAAAAGTTATTTCATGGAAATAAAATCTGAAGATAGCTGCACCTTTTTTATCCAGTGTTGTGTTTTAAAGAACTTAATAGCCTCTCAGTATTTTTAATGCTTGTGATATTACACAGCTAACAAACAATTTCAGAATTCAGTTACCACAATTAGGAATTTGAAGCAGGTGGCACAATAATGGGGCTTTTTCATTTCATTTATTAGGAGGGGGAGGAAAAAGCCCAGCAACGCAGAGCTTCATTTATTTTCATCAGCTCCACAGTAAGAGCATGGCAATTTGCAACACCAGAATCATTTCAAGTACAGCTTTGCATACATCATTCATTTCTTTAGTTTTAAAAGCTTCTTATCGTTCAACCAAAATTTGAAAAGATAATTTCCTGTCTAAAGTCCAATCTGGTCTGAGCATCCTGCCTGCTTTTTAACACTATGTTGGCTTTCTTGGTAAGCAGATGGAGTGTCGATGTTACTGCTGCGTGACCCCCAGGTGAGTGTGACTTTGCCTACGTGTGCCTGCGTGTAAAACTTCCGCGAGCAAGGGCTTTGCTCGATAGCCTATTTCCAGTTCAAAGTTTGCCTCGCATCCCCGTTCGCTGGGAAGAGAGCTTTGATTTAATTTCGCTTCCGTCCCAAGCCTCACAGCAGAAGCGGCACGCTCCCGGCAGGAGGATGCGAAGTGTTCGCAGAAACGCAGCCGTGGATTTCAGCCCACCCGGCTCCCGCAGGCCCTGGACAGGCAAGCGTGCCGGCTGGGTGCCGGCTCTCCGGCTGGCCCCGCAGCCCAGCTGCACGGGCGGCAGCGGCTCGGCAAGGCTGCCGGCAGAGCCGCCCTGCGCACCACCCCTCTTCGTACCGGTTTTTACGTGCGTTTGCGGTTGTGCGTGTGGATGCGAGTGGTTTGCGCCTCGCGGTGAGCCACGCTGCCTTCTCCGGGGGCTGGGGCTCCTGCGGCCGGGGCCAGCAGCTCCGGATGCACCGTTGGCCCAGCACTCACTTCGTTGGCATCTCCGCTAACGTGATGCTTTTGTGCTGCTTTGAGAACAACACAGCTTTGTTGTTCTTGTGCCAAAATAAAGGTGTTTTGCACTGTGTGAACTTGCCTCCACTTCTGCATATATAGTGAGGGGTCGGGAAAATGATGAAAGAAAATGCCAAGGAAAGGTAGAAATAGTCTGGGGCCAGGAGACGTGTTTTACTGTGCGTTAGCAGGGTGCATTGGTTTAAGTAAAACAGAAGCTTTAAACTGGGCCCTGGTGCTGCTGGCGGTAGGCTTTGCACCCACAGGGTGTCTCACGATTCAGAAATCGATTCAATGCTTCAACAGCGATTGCTGTCACAGAGCTTAAGTGAGCTATCTCTGCCCACTGACCACTTGGAAACGTGCAGCCCCTTCTATCCCCTGGAAACTCTTGGTAGGAACTTCCCTCTGCTTCACAATACAGCCAGTAACACTGTTTGGAAATGACCTCTCTCGAGGCTTCAAAGCCCCCCTGCACTGTACAGCGGGCTCTGTGAAGCTGAACCAGCTTGTATTTGCTACTGGGCGAAGTGCCCAAGCAAAGATAGCCCCTTACCATAGCAGAGAGAATCTGTCAAACATGATACTGTATTAAGTAATTAACAGGGTTGTGGGTCTGAGCCTATTGCCGATCCTCTACAGTTTAATCGTTTCTCTGTTTGCAAGGTTCCTAGCAAATAGGATGGCCACGTTCCTTGCCTTAACAAGTCTACGGGAAAGACAGGAAACACAAGCACTGTTGATCTACTCGGGAAGAGGATGATATTGGGCATTACCAATTGGAGGAGATGCAGCTCTTCAGTTGACTGCTACTGTTCTGATTGTACAGTCAGCTGCCTGCAGACAGGATGCCTTCCCAGTCCTTGTCCGAACGTGTACAAATCTTGCAATTCTTTGTATGCGTGTCTACTTGCCAGCACGCGTTACTGAAAAGATTATCCTTTTGCCCAGGCCTTACTGCTATTGAAGCAGGTAGGGAATATTGGTGACAATTTTTTAAAAAAAAAAGCGCACGTGATTCTTGCCTCAGCCCTTAGAAGCCCTCTCCTGCAGAGGCACCGGAGGGCAACTCCTCTGCACAGTCGTAGCCTTTGGGGCCGTTTGTGCCAGCAGCCCCAACACAGCTCCTCCTGGAGCACCTTCCAGGAGGAGGGTGCCTGCGCCTTGACCTCAGATCCTGCAGCCCCCGGGAGCAGTTGCTCGCCCTTGAACCTCCTCCGTGCAGCCACTCCTCCCTCTGCTGGCACTAGTGTCTGCTCTTTGACATCAGCAAATACTCAATAACCTTTCGCAAAACTGACCTTTCCCGTGCTGGAGGGAACATGAAACCCCCTGATGTTTCACTTTAGATTGACACCATCCGCAGTTAACATTACCCCAGCATACTGCATGCTATTTCAGTGTAGGTCACTGCGATACTATGGGTAATGGTTGGATTACACTAAAATGTGAAGTGCAGCTATGAAACTCAGAGAATACCGTATATGCTGAATAGCCTGAAAAAACTGAATTAAAGTGAAGAGAGCAAACCACAGCGCACTCTGTGTAAACCATCTCACTCCGTGTACACACCACAGAAAGGAGTAGTCAGGGAGCCTCAGGTAGGGAGAGATACTGTAGAGGATGAAGGAAAATTGTCCAGTGAGTGGGGCACTATCACGAACGGATACTACAGACTTCAGCCCCAACCTGACTGAGAAGCCCAGGCCTCATTTAGTTTCCCATCTATAAAATGGAGACGATTTTGTAAGTCATCTAATGATATGATTTCTGAGTATTATTGAAATAGGGGGATATGTGTCTAAGAGAGATGAATGGACAGATGGTTTACAGTCTTATCCTGCCCACCTGCTGCAGAACACAGCTAAGCCTACTACAACTGTGTTGAATTATTTGCGAACTATAGAAACTGCTGGTCCAATAAACCCCCGGTGAAAAATGCACTGATACCAGTAATGAATGTAGCTCACACATTTGCACAACTGTTCATATTTCCGAGTAGCTAACAATTACTTCCGAAAGCTGTAGTTAAGTTTATTTTTTGGTAGATAAAAATTCAGCTGTAATGGCTTTTGAAACCCTGACATGCTCTATGCCACTGGTCTCCTCCAAACCCTGGTTGCCTTGGTAAGAAAAAAATAGACATCAGGACTATACATTGTGTCATGGAGTACACCTGCTCCATCATCTGGACATTAAAATGACTTGCTGCAGTTACTTTAGAAAGGGAAACATTGATTAGAGCTTAGTTTGTCCCCAGAACAGAATTATCGGCTTTTCTTTTGCACTTTTCCTTCTTTATGACACCCTAAATTAGCTATTTATACCTGGATTCTGCAATGATCTGTCTGACAATACTGCATCAGTAGGGAGTCCCACGAACTAACTTACACGCTCAGGGTTTACAGTGTTGTATATAGTGCTTATAGAGTTTCCTAGATAACCTGCAAATTTTGGTCAGACAAAGTAGACCCTAATGTTACTCTAAATTAGCTTGTTAATGTAAAAGTTTTCCCTAAAATTACTTATCACTGTGTTTTATCAGAGAATGGCTCCTCTTCTAAAATGAAGTTTACCTTTCACTTTTTTAAAAAAACAAAACAAAGAAGTCTTGGGAAGACTGGAATAATTTCTCCTCAGGACAAATAATCTGACATGTCTTGGGTAAAGCCAGTTGTGCTTTGATACTCCCTTATATGAATGGGTAGACAAGCAACACTTGTTCAGGGTGGACAAGCTATTCTGTAACCACAGCTTTGTCTTCTTTGAGAGAAATTTTACTAGAAGGATAGAAGACTGTCATTGCTTTTGTGATCAATGAAGCATTTCCCTATTAACCAGGGATACCAGAGAATTTCAGCCCTGCTCTTTGCTAGGTTAGTGCAAAATACTGTTGCTTCACACACTCTTTATACAGCCTTGCTATTGCTTCCAGTGCATCGCTGATGAGTTAAATATTGGTATTAACATTGTTTACTTTTGTTAGATGGTTTGTTGGGTTGCTGGAACCAGGAATGTCATTTCTGGCTAGTCTTCTGTTGTTATTCTTTCCCCTCAAAATTTAGGACGAGAAATGTTGTTACAGCCTCGAATTTTTCAGTGAATGCTGATGCATGTTGATGCTATGCAAAGGGGCTGATTTTATTTAGGCATTCAGAAATTGATATCTAATTAAATTTTGAAATGAAATGTTAAAACCAGTGGGTGACAGACTGTCTGTAGGAGTGTCCTCTGAAGTGCTCCCTATTTTATTTGTTAATGATATTTCTTCTTTGCCCATGCTAAGCCAAGCTCTACCCACTATTTCTATAGCACCATTATTCAGCATTTAATTTGCTCACAATCTTTTAAAACAAAAAAATCCACTTGCATTGTAGTTAATTATTGTCTCATTTAAGCCCTCGATGGTTGGATCTCTGCTTCTGTGTATAGATACTTATCTCTTCCTATTTCAAATACTGAAGTATTGTTTTGCAGTCACAAGGCTCTAGCGTTCACAAAAGTGAGGTGATCTGGGATAAATTAGCTCAAACTATTATGACAAGAATATGCAGGGGGTCAAAGACTGAGATCTGATGTTAACCGCTGCATGTAGAAAAGCACCTATGTGCAAAGAGGTGAGTTAAGGGCAGATGCACAGCCTGAAGACTGAATCTGAAACTTTGCCTTTTTGGAATTTTCCATTGCTTTCTTTCTTTTTTCCCCATCCCTCTCCTCTGTTAAATTAATGTTGAGAGACCACTTCTGTCTGACCTTAAATGATTAGAAATGTTCATTACCTTCAGTTCTGTTTGCAATAATCACTAAACAGATGTTTATTGCTTTTTTTTTGTAGTAACTAATATATATCTCATATAAGGAAAGGGACTGGAGAAATGTATTAACAAGTACACGTAGTAGTTTGTTTCAGCCTGTGCCA
Source organism: Sagittarius serpentarius (assembly GCA_034782735.1). NCBI lineage: Eukaryota > Metazoa > Chordata > Aves > Accipitriformes > Sagittariidae > Sagittarius > Sagittarius serpentarius. The sequence goes on from JAVKLA010000040.1 coordinate 6,909,176, forward strand.
CTGGATGGCTCAATGTGCCATAAAAGAAATCTCTGTTAGCAGTATAAGTTAAATTCAGTCTGTGAGGCAACTGTTCCTCAAGGAGGGTCTGAACATATTCTGCTAGAGGTGTGAGGATCAGGGTGGCCATGATGGCCATGTTATTGACTGCTATCTGGCTACAATTCTGTAACACCACTTTCAAAGCCTCCTGTAAAAGATGGAAGTAAATTCTTCCCTGCGGAGAGCAGAAATGGCCTTGGGTAGCCGAGTTTGCTTCTTGATACTAAGGAATCAAGAACAGTAGGGAAACACACACTTGGACATTGCCAACTCAAAATTTGCCTGCTCGTGGACTTGTTAAGAAACAGTTACATGTTGTTGTGGCTGCATCTTACCATTGGCTTAAACAGACTAGGACCAAGGTGGGTGTGTGCTGGAGCATGTGTCTCTGTGTGAAATTAAACCAGAAAGTAGGTAGATGCTTCAGAATAGTTCCCTGCTTAGATAAGAGCTAACCCTTTGCTGCTATTCAGCCTGCAACGATGATGCCAAAGCTGACATGGCTGTTGTCTGGACCCTGTTTTTCTGTAGGAATTGTACTGAGACAAAAAAAACTATTCGCAGTTGCTTACTTAAGCTGGCAACCATTGTTTTCTTACCAGTCTTGATATGGGTCAATAGTCAAATTCAACCTACGATTAGAAAGGAAAACTATCCATGCTTCAGGTCCCTGAGCTGTCCAGTCTTACGTGTTTTGGATAGTAATGATGACAGTAAAAAGAAACAAAGCTTCATTCTCTCCTGCCCTCCCCTGTGGACCTTGAAAAAATGTGATGCAGCGTGTTAATAATGGGACCCTTTATTTAAGATGTAGTTATGTATACCAGCCTGAAATTTCTACCTGCTCATTGAATGGTGATATATTAAATCACACAAATGTTTTGTGTTGATTACTGTGTTGGCTTCTGAGTCATAAAGGTTATAAAACAGATACAATAGACTGTATTCTGCCACAGAGGTGGCATAGTTCAGCACGACTGAGTCACTGCTCTGCAGAGAGGCAGCACTGAGATTTTATACAGGGTATTGCAAGTCAAGCCTGAAGTGCATTGGCAGAGCTGCATGGTAGCGGGCAAAAAGCTGCTTTTCAGTACGTACCTCATTTTACTTGTACAATTCACTTTTTTCCAGATACACATCTTCATCATATAACCTTCTAAACTGCATACTGGGTGCAAGTGTCCCAGGATCATTTCATGCAGTGAAAAGGGAACAAGTAAAATTCTGAACCATTGCAAATGGTCAACTTGGCAGATGCCAAGTGTAGCATGTGTGGCCATGCTAAACAAACTTGGCTGGCAACTTGAAGCTGGCAAGTATCTTCTACCTGCTGCCTTGTCTGCTTCAGTTTCCCTCCTTCCTCAGCTGGAAAATGCTTGCATGCTAGAGTAGTGGAAGACCTTTGGGACAGATATGTCTTCCTTCTCCTCCTCCTCCTCCTCCCCCTGCTTGTCGTTTTCTTTTCTAATCACTGCTGATTTGAAAAGGCTTTCCAGTTGGCCAGGTCTTCTCTCTGGTAACTCCAGCTCTGTTCTCCTTGCCCTGTTCTGTCTGGACTTTGCCCTCTGTCTGCTTTACCTGTTTCCCAACAACTTCTGTGCCCAGAAACACCAGGTGCAATTCTTTTCTCCCTGCCACCAGACCAAACCCCTCAGCTGCCCACTCCTACCTGCTGTCATCTCTGTCACTCATCTGTTAAATCCCCAGGCTTCCTTTATTCCTAAGCAAATGTCCCTTCTGGTTCTTTCTTGGAACGTCTTCTATGGGTTTTGTGAGTGCTTCTGTCTGTGTATTTTTCATGATGGTTTCGATTTTTTGGGGTGTTATTTCCTCTGTTGGTATACAGTAGGAAGCAAGACTATTTTAATGTCCTGACTATTGTGTTTAGTAGTATCGTGAAGGTTTTTGCAGCTTCTTATTCATGTGAGGTAGAAATTCACAATGAATCAAAATTGAATAAAACACTATTAGTTCACAACTTTTAATGATTCATATTCACTCCAGGCTCATATTGCCTTGGTAAAAATGACCACATTAGGGCAGACTGGTTGATTTTTATTATGCTATGTTGTTAATTTCAGAAAAACTTCACCTAAAAATGGTGTTTTACAAGGAACTTTTCAGATGTTTTATAATAACCTGCATCCCTTATCTTACGCGTAGATTTCCACTGGGGGAAAAATAAATCAACAGCCTTAAGGCTGTGAGTTATATATGTCATTTTACTAAGAAAATTCTCCATACGTCCTTACTGTCTTTTATGCTTTCCATCTTTTGAGGTTTTGGTAACTAAAGATTATTATACCAAATAAATTAGGATCTTGATAACTCATAAAAATTTAAATATTTCTACCCAAGTATAGCCTACTTGTTAGGTGAATTAATTGGTCACAACTTCTGGCTTGTTTGAAAGACCAGGTACAAATGTTGTTCAGGATATCCCTGGGAAGGTACACACCTATACATACATACTTCTTCCTTCTACGCACTTTTATCATTCTAGGATGATCTAATAGATTTAATATTTCAACCAGAAGCTCTGGCAATCTAGAGATGTGACAAACAACATTTGCAGGAAAAGGTTATGTATCTCACTTGACCATTTGCATACCGAAATGACAAACTTCCATGCATCTGAATTCCTCTTTTGATTCTTTTTATAAGAGAAAATTTCCTTTTGCCTCGTTCTGAGCATTCCCAAACATAGCCTTTCCCTCTTTCATATGACACATAACGTGGTCACTAAACAATTGCATTTTGAGCTTAATCCATACTACAGCACAAAGATATCAGTACTGGAGTGGAGGAAAGTGTATCTTTAGCTGGTTATATAGGATATATTTTCATTTCAGGGTTGTTTTTTTTTTGCTTTCTGGAACAGGTTTCTTTTTTGGGGCGTGGGGTGTGTGTGCTGGTCCTTTGTGCTGAGTACCATGCCATGGTGCCTTGATTAAGAATTAGAGGCAATGTAGCATCTATCTTGAATAGGCAGGCAGTGATCGCTGACTACGGGGAAGGAGCTTTTCATCCCACAACAAATGCTTGAATAACAGTCTATACGAGAAGGAGAGAGGGATGGTGTGTGCACTTTGAGCTAGTTCAGCTCTCTCTGCATGCAGGGTTGAGCAAACGGGACCGATGATTTCATGCATGAGCCAGGCAGACCTGTCCCTCTGCTTAGAAGGCTGTCTCATGCGCAAACAATGTAAATCCAAGTAAACAGCAAACACTTAGGAGACATTTTCTACTTTAAAGAAATAACTTAATAAAAAGTGTAAAACACCTGATCAGGCAATCTAATCCTTTTAAAAGTAGTTGTACCCTCTTGAGTTTTCTGAACTAGAAATGCAGGCAAAACAGGCTCTATTTTGGGGCTCTGCAGATAAATTATGTATTAAAAATATGCTATTACTTTAATGATCATTCTCAAAAGACTCTCTGAAAATGAAGGAAAAGCAAAGTTTACATTGGTCAAGGAGATGGGACACAATTCTAACAAATATTCAAGAGTAAGTTATACAAAATTCATGAAACTGGAAGATTTACTCTTTTACCCATCAATTTTGGCCCAGCTCAGTTACTTTCATCAGGAGAGATGGAATGCTTTGTACTTATAGCCTTCCTAGCAGTCAATATAGTATTGACTGTATTGCAGCCAATGTAGCCAGTGTGGTGATGAGATACTGTAGTTTTCACAAGCTTTCATTAGGTTTGCTGTGAAATGCCATATTCACATATTAGTCATCCTCTCTGCTTTATATCTTAGAAGATGCATTTCAGACTGTTTTTAAAGTACATTATTATTCAGCTGTTCACCAAAATAGACCAATATACATTATAATATGTTTACGAGGTGGCAGTCTTACAGTTCAACAATTTAAAACTTACATTCCGTCTGAGATAGCTACAAAATTGTTTCAAATGGCTGTGCTCACTTTTTGGAGCAAGTAGTTCTAAATGAAAAGGTTGACGGCTGCAATTTGATTATTAGCAGGTAAAAGAACACAAATAGAAATATTGCAGTCAGTATGTTGATATTCCATGGAGAATGAAAAATGTTTAGTGGACAGTTTAGAACATTGTCAGTATATGGTGTCATAAAAACTGCTGAACTCGCTTCTTTATTTATATCATTGTTTTAATACCATTTAAATATCTTCAAAGCAATGCCTTTACTGAAAAAATTAGCTGTTTCAACAATAGATGGTAAATGCTTTCCTCCTAGCATGTTTAAATTGAATATGAGCTTTAGGCAACTGGGGAGGGACAAAGCTTGGCATCTCCTGTCAAAAAGCAGCCAGCCTGCAGGGAATGCAGAACTCATTGCCTCCACCATGAGATATGCAAGGTCATCTTTTGTATGTGTGGATGGAGCCGGGTTCAAGTCTGTGAAGGGAAAGTAGAAGCTGGTGGCATGAAAGGAAAAAGAAGAAATTTAACCTGTTCCCCAAGAACAAATCATAAAACAGAGCCCAACAGATTCTATACATCTTCTCTCAGTGCCCTGATAAGTTCACTGTGGCAGAGGACGAAGCTGATTAATCGTATTTTCTTAGTTGCTACTACTACGTTAATTAATTCAATGCTTTCAACAGATGTCTGTATGAAAATAGAGCAAGTCAACTAGAAAAAACAGTTCTTATAAACAGAGGTCTTAGGAGCTGAGATAATACTCAAGTAAAACAGTAGTTCTCTGAATAACAGGGCCAGTACCAGCTATATGGAAAATAAGCAAATGAGACCCTGAGGGCAGAAGGAAGATGGAGAGAAGGAGCACAGTTACAGTGTGTCTCCTCAGGTCGAGGGTGGAAAAGTGCTGGGATTGTGTGTGTGACTACATGTGTGTTTGTGTAATTTCTTATAAACCTTGCATATCTCTCCAGTGAAAAACATTTGCAGTTTTCCTTACCTGCCACTGGATAGGAAGAAATTAATTATCAATTTGCTGTTGGACAAGAGATCGTCTTAAGTTATCTAAATACATTTAGATCAAGTTATTATAGTGGAATATCTGTCTAGAAATACCCAAACAAGTGGCTTTTAAAGCAAAGAGCACTGGTCACATAAAAGATGCCTGAATTTACAATATTGCACACTGAAAATGCAGCACTGTTGGTGGTATTGCAAACATCCCCCATCTTCACCTGCCTCCTTGTAGCAAGGAGGACACTCTCCTGCCTTCCGTCCATTCATCCTGAGCCTGTGCTGCTGCCACCACATGTGACAACTATCGCCAATTGTGACGGTGGTTTTTGTGAAGGGAGTGAAGGGAGACATCTGTCTACATAAAATTAGGCTGGGATCTGCAAACTCGTTCACAGAGGCCATTAAATACTCATTAGATGGTAAAAATTACCTTCTCAGTTAAAAGACAAACTAGGGTCACAAAAACGAGAGCGACCATATCTGACTAATGCTCACCTGAGCCAGGCTGAAGTTTGTATTATATGTGTTCTGGGGAAGCCCTGTAATTGCTGACAGACAGGTCTACATCTAAAGAGCCTTCCATTTCTACACGCATCTAGAATATTTTGAAGTGTTAATGTAAAAAATGCACTCCCCATCATACACCAAAAAAGCAGGAACACAACATTTTTGAAAAAGGCACTGATATGTACTACGAATGTCTCATCATGAGGTGTTGGCAAATGCTAATCAAATGGCCCACTAGTTTTGTGGCTTTCCGTAGATGGGATTGCCTCAGAGGAGTTTCAACATGAGCCCAACTCTCTCCTTGGCACCCCATTTCTCTGCTGATTTTTTCTCTGAATCTTTTTGCTGTAAGCCTAAGAATCAAAGAAGTTCTCCATACAGTTGGTTCCAATCAAGCAAACTAAAGCTATAGATTTTTAAACAAAAATAAAAATGACACGGACAACATTTAAGCATTTAAAGCACGACAAGAATATATTATTCAGTGAATGGGCAGGCTGTTATATTAACTCTTGACATTCTACCTGATGTAACATATTTGCAGGGTAAATGCATTAGCAGTTCAGTGTTTCTTTAATTTTTGCAGAGAGGCATCAATTTTTTTTTGTCAGATCACATTTTGTAACACAATATCAATCTTGCCATATCCATGTTCTAGAGGGGCTGTAGGGATTCTGCTGTAATTATGTCAAAAAATGAAATATTTCAAAAACTGATTGACAGCTTGATTACAATAATGCATGTGATTAAATTCAGGGTGTGCTGGTGTAACGAAGGAGGGAATGTCAGTGGTAATTAACTGTATTTTTCTTAAATTTTGTTGAGCATTTCTTGCTCTTAGGTTGGAGTCTATTGAAACCAATGAGACACCTAGTGGTAGCATTTTTTGAGAGTTTTTTAATGTCATTTGGGACTTGGAGAAAAATAGTTCTTATGCAAATCATGTATTTTGTTTCGTGTCATGTAAATTTTATGTAGACTAGCATGGTAACACCAAAGCTATGCAGTACAGCAGCATGATGGGAAGGATTCCATGCTATGCTTGAGTACAGAAGAGCAGCAGTAAGTATTTTTCCCACCACATAAATACAGTTTAAAAAAATGGGAGGAAAGATGATTTTTTTTGCTGTTTACAAGCCACAGACTTAATGCTGCATTGTTTAAAAATCCACTGTGGAAAACCTACAACAGCCTTGTGACCCTGGAAATGATGGTGACATGTTTTAGCAGTGGGAAATATGGAATTGTAGATAGGGAGTAACTATACAAGGTCTTGCAAAGCATGGACTTCTGCCTGTCTGTATCAAAAGGGGGGTTAAAATATATATAACCTCATTCTTCCTTGCATTTTGATAGAGCCTAATCACCTTAAGAAATCACTATTTGATCAGTAGGTCTATTGCTAAGGGTAAGGTCATCTCATTCAAGAGATCCGTATCCTCTGAGCTACAAAGGATAGTAAATAAGTTTATAGATTCCTGGTTTCTTATTTAACTAGCGTGTAGTGAGAACACCAGTACTATTTACCAGAGAAGTATTTGGAGGTATGCTAATGACCACAAGAAAATTTCAAACCTCCATAATGTGCTTTAATCACCAGCTGGAGATCAAAAGCCATCATGTGATTTAATACAGCATGGGCAGCTTCCAGAACTGCCTTACATGGAAAGAGATCAATGGTAAAATTGGTAGATACAGCAAAGCTTTTGCAATAAAAGCATTTTATGTATCTTGTTCAAAGCATTTAAGTGCCTTTTAGATCACTGATTGAACCATAGACATTATAAAGTAGAACCTTTTAATACGAAAATAAATTTGCAGAGTAAAATTCCATTATAGGAAAAAGCATTGTACTGCAACAGGACAGATAATAATTCTTTCACATGTAATGGGATATATGAAATGTTTGATGATAAACAGAAGTTCTTTGTATCATTATAGTTAGACTCCATGTACTGTTGTTTGTGTGCGTGTGACTGTATCTACAGCGCAGGCTATACAGTGCTTCCCAGATAAAATGTATGCATACCTATAAATATAGCTTCTAAGATAGGCGAAGACACTTCACATACAAGACAGTGCAGTCGTTTATTTTTAAGCAGAAAAAACTGCTTATGCATATGAGTTTGGACCTTGACCAAAGAAAACATACAAACCCTTTAGAAACTCATGAAAGTCCTTTAATTTGGATTAATTTAATGCACTTCAAACAAACTCTAGTCTTAGAAGCTTCAAGTTATTTAAAATTATTCCCTTTAACAGTTTCAAATCACATGTCTCTGAGCATCACAAAACTTCCAGAAAAAGTGAAACTTCCAATGGATCTGACTCTCTAGCTTTTCTTCCACAGCATTTTCATGAATTCTTCTAATACTCTATCCCCTTTCCATTAAGTTATTGGGTACTCTCTAGAGTTTAGACGACTTCTTCCCCATATTCCATTCCTTCATCTATTTAACTGCTTAACTTGGGGAATTAATACAGACAATATTTTCAAAGAGCTGCAAGATTTGCAATGACAATTCCTGCCTCAGCATCTTAATCTTGAATTTAATGTTTTGAACAGTACAATTAATAATCGTTTTGTAATTCATAATATAGAAAAAGCAGTCAAGAAATCCAGGTCTACTTTGACATTTATTACAAATTTCCTTCATCATGTCAAACTAAACAAACTTCACTCATCATCTCTGTGTCTGATTCTTCATTTGTAAAAAGGGGTAAATACTTACTTGCTGAAGTGATTTTTTATTAAGTACTTTAAGAACTTGATCCTATTATGAAACAATACTGCATCTTCCTTCGGCGAGGAGAACTTAGGTGACAGCCTTATCTCGTGTAATTTTCTAGACAGATGTGTAATAACTTCATTGAGAAAAAAAATTGTCTCATCAAATGGATTGAATATTCAAAATAATAGTTGATTCTCTTTGGTTTCTTATTCACTGCATTCTGAAGGAATTAATAAACAAAAATTCAAATTCCTATCTAATCAAATACAAAAATTAGCCTAACTTGTAAAGACACCTGGAAAGATCTTAAACGCATAGCAAACCCAATTTTGTTTCTAGCTACTTTTTAACAGCACTCAGACACAATACGATGTTGTACTGGTCTCCTGAAATACACACAAACTCTGAGGTTACCAGGCAGATCATCTTAAATACTCTTAGAATGTATGTTACTGGATGAACAACGGCAACTCTGGAGCACCATACTGCTATTCTTAGAGAACAGTGATTACCCTTTTAAAGTTTAATAAAAGTACATTAGAGGAAAAACCCCACACCCTTCATTTAATTTATACACATCATTCCACTGAGGAAAATAGTGTGAAATATGAATGAGAGGAAAAAAAGAAAGTAAGTTTGCAGTAACCACATTTTTTCCCTAGTGTCAGTATACTCACACTGCAGGATAACACATAGATATGATGGGAAGCATAGTTCTTTGTACACCACAGTAGGTACACTGCGGGCGGATGGTAGCACAAGGCTACTGAGCCAAGAACTCCTTCTTGGAACGTGATCATACCTCTGTTCCTTCTCAAACTGTTTATGGCCTCTGACCACCAGGTTTTTAGCAAAATTTTTTGGTCTAGCAGCTCAAGAGGCCTATAATTTGAAGCAAATGCCTTGGTGATTTTTAAGACCAGTAATCTCTAATCTCTACTCCCATCTGTGGTCCTCAAACCCCAGTCAGGACAGCCAAGTGCAGTGGATATGTACTCTTTTATCAAGCACTTGCGGTGGCTCAGTCTCCCCTATTCATTTTGGAATTTTGTTGATTTTTTTTTTAACTTTTTTTTTTATTTTTGCTTTTTTAAAGCATTGTGTGTAGAATGGCAAGGTGTTTGTGAAATGTATAAGGACCTTTCTCATTTTGCAAAGTAGAAAAATAAAAAAGACTGCAGAAAGGGAATACATGCTGGAGTTCTGAGCCACTTAATTCTATAATTTTTGAAAGAGTGGAAATGCAAAGAACATCATGTTCTTCAAAAATACCACTGCATCATTTAAATCCAAACTTTTAAAATCCAAAGGTCATTTAATCTTTTTAAAAAGAAATAAACAACAATCTTGTGAGGTTTTATGGCTATAATTTCCAAGAACAAAATGTAAGGGGAATGTTGTATTGCTTTTACATTTCTAGATTGTTGCTTGCTTACTTGCATTTGTGCATGGAAGAGCATGTGTACATCTTTTGCTCCAGTATTCCCTTCTGATATCCTGCAGACCTTTAGTCCATGAATCACAGCGCAAAAAAAACTATGCTAAAGCAGAAATGAGCCTAACTGAAGTATAACACACTATCTTACTACCTGCAGACATTTGGCATTCTCTTATTCGGTGTTTTTACTGGAACCCTCACATTCACGCATTCCTGTGTTGCATTCTACCCAGCCTTGTGAGAAAGCACTGAACCCGCTTAAGAGATTTGGGTTCCATTCCTGACATTGCCTAATAATCCCTGAAGACCTTAAGCAAATATTTTAATGAATCTATGCCTCAGTTTTCTTACTGTAGAATGAAATTGTGAGGCTAAATCATTTGGAACATTTCACTTTTTTCTTTTCTTTCTTTTTTTTTTGTCGAGGGGGGGAGGTAGGAGGATTCAAATGTTCTTTGTGCTATTTTGAGTCTTTTGAGGAACATTCTTAATATTCTCCTAGTAATGAGGATGTAACTTTCATGTCTTTTAGAACTCATGAGTACACATAGCTCTCCCAAAAGAATAGCGATTTGTGAAATGGCAGTTTTCCATTTACTCTGGAGATTCACCAGTCTTCTGAAAATTTTCAAGGTTAATCTAGGTTATTTTATGAGATGCTGGTTTAAAAGAATGCATACTGTAGTTTGATCACTATCTCTTCAGGTGTATTTGTCAAGCCACATTCAAAATGTCATACTTCTTATGCCCATTGCTATATTGAAAGCATGTAACTGCTTATATACTACAGTACAGTAAATATTGCATATTTACTACTATTTAAAAGTAGCATTTGAACTCTTCTTAACAGCTGTATCTGTAGCGCACACATAGAATGGATTGCCCATTTCCTTTAAGATGAGAGAACTTTTAAGGAAAAGATATAAAGTCCTTTCTCTGGAGACAAATCAAACACAATTATCATATCTAAAATAGTTCTTCAAGCATATTTGAAAGTTGTAGTCAGCACATTCCAGGAATGCTCTTACAGTGAAGGATGATAATAAGAAACCCATCCTATGCTTTTGATTGTTTGGTCGATACTTGCTTTTCTGAGATCTAGTCAAACAATTGACAGTCTATAGAGAACATCTGAGAAAAGTTGTGGCCACTTTGGATTTGGTTAATACTTGAAGAATCTCCAACCATAGTGGTATTAAAGCAAATGCATCCAGACAGGCTAAAGAAGAACCCAGCCCCTTGGTGTATGAAACCATAATATATGAAAGTCTCTGCTCTGATACTTTATAGGCAGCATCTTGTGGTTTTGTTAATAAGAAGTAGGATGGGTATATTGAAACTATACCTTTTGCTTTAAACAGAACTGATTAGTCTGGCTCAACAGAGAAAAATCAGAGGCAGAATGAGGTCCAGGTTTCTCTTGTCATACAAGAAAGAGAATATTTTTTGGCCAAACTTTTAGATGGGATAGCAGAATTTACTTTAGATCTCTATGGCCTCATTGTTAAGACTATTTTCAGACTGACAGCCTGAAGATCAGCTTTTCACTAAAGGAATGAATGGAATATCTATTAAATTTTTCATTTGATTTTCTATATCAGAATCTTAAAATGTTTTCACGATCCCAGTAATCCGATATTAAAGATGATAGTACTTCAAGTGAAATGCTATCATGTGTGGTAGTGTGCACCACTTCTTTCAAACAATCCTTTGGTCTTTCTTATGAGCAATAATACCCTAGAACATTCAGAACAGTTCAGATTCTTGAACATCTCTAGGAGTACCTAGGATTTCTAGTATACGTATCTATTATTCCTAATGTAGCCCAAGTTTTCAAGGAAATCTTCTATGTAAGTACTGTCATGATGACCATACTATGGAATGATAGGTCTTTGTTTTAAGCTATTTAGTACCTCTAAAATTGCAGCATGTGAAGATGAAGGCCATGAAAACATAATGCTTTTTTTAAAGGTTTAAAAACTCCAGAAAATTAACAACACAAAAACATTGTCCTTTTATTTTTCTGCCTCATCCCCTAAATCCCCTGTTTTGGCACGTCTTTAATCTTCCATGCCTATCTCCCACTTCACTTCTTGGCAGAAGCAAGTGTGGGTGTGCACGCATTGGTACCTGATGACAAAATATGTAGTGATACCGGATGACAAATGTGTCAGACTTGCTAGGTTAACCAACGCTGTATGATTTGACTCGGACCTGGAAAAAAGGAGACTGGGATGGGGAGGAAAGAGAATCAGAGGAGGGAAGAGTCAGAATCCATGCTAGCCCTTTGAAGGCATGGTTCTTTTTCATAAACCTTTGCAATTATTATTAATTTGGCAAAATGTTCTTGTGCACTCAAAACAATTTAATTACCACAGAACCTGTTAAATAAAAATCAGTCAGGACTAAATAAACACAGGCTTTGTCAAAGTGTAGATAAAAAGCTTCTTTGGAGCATGGAGGTCAATCACACAACTGTGCAAGACTGTAGTAGGTAAAATCAGAAAGGGTCTGACAGGTAAGTAGGAAAGTAGGTAAAATCATGAGGTATGTAATGGTACGTAATGAGGTAATGTGCAAGTGCAGGCTCTGGTGCTGGCGTGGCTGGATGGGTCCGTTTTGGCCTGGGCATCAGTCATACAAGATGGAGAACTGCTGCAACCTCGTCCTCTGGACACCTGGTGGCCTGTGTCTTGCCCTGTTTCCTGGACAGGGGTTATTGCCAGAAGGCATCAGCCTGATAAAGGCCTTTCCAAACTTATTTTGGCTTCAACCGCCGAAAATTCGTACAGCTACCTGTAAAATACTTAAGCTCTTAGCCTACTGCGGGCGCGGGCGGGGCGGCCGGCCGTGGCGCGGCGGCCCAATGGGCGCGGGCGATGGTGGGAGGTGGGCGCCAGGGCGGGCGGGCCGCCTCAGGGCCCTTCGCAGTGCGGGAATTTCGGACGGGGCGGAAGGAGCGGTGGCCGGGCCTGGGCACGGAGGAGGTATTTGAAGCTGCCGTCTGCTTTTAGGGTGTAGGTTTTTTTTTTAGGAGTCGAGTTTTGGGGCTCTGTTTCCCTTTCCCTTCGGTCTACCGTGCGTCCCCCGGCCCTTCTGGCGGGTTGCGGCCGGGTTTTCCCGCTTCCCTCGCTAAGGAGGCTGGTGGTACCCCCGGGGCCCGCTCCGGCCCTGTTCCTCCCTCTCGTCTGCTGTAGGGAAGGCACCTTCCCTGCTCCCCGCCCCCAGTCCCCCGTCCCCAGTCGCCCGTCCCAACCCGTGGCGCCGGAGGCATCTCCCTGGGCCGGCAGGGATGGAGAGAATGGGGGCAGGTGGGTAAGAGCTCTCTCTGTTTCACTCCTGGGGTCTGCTGCACCCCCCTTCCCCCGCTTTCGTGGGCTGTTGGCTCTAAAGCTGCCTTTTGTGGCAGCGGCCTGAGTTGCTTTCCTTCGTGGTTATTTTTTTTTTAGCGCTAAGGCGAGGTGGGGGAGGTGGAGTAAAAGCTATACTCGGTGCCACTTGAGGTTTGTCACCTTCAGGAACATCCCAGTGTGGCTGACAAACAAAATACCATCTAGGCTGGGAGGCGTTCCTGGGTTTTGCTTAAAAGTAAACACTTTTTTTTTTTTTTAATACAAACCTACAAATCACAAATAAAAATCTGCAATTTTAGGATCAGAACAAGCCTGTTGTGTAAGAACTGGGCTAAGCTGTTCTTTTTCTGTCAGTGGTTGTGGTTTTTCTTCAATTCCTGTTTCTCGCCATTTATCTTCCTTGTTTAAGACTTACTGAGTTGCAAGCAGGGCAAACCCTGCTGTTTTCTTTGGTTTTCAGTTTGTGCTTAAGGCTTTTCTTAATTCACAGGGAATCCATGGGCCCTTTTTATCGTTAGCAAAAATATAAAAGCTGTTGTGAAGCTTTCTGTAGCTGTTACTGTGTTAAAAGACTTGTGCCTTCTTCTGTAGGAATAAGCTGTCCACTTAATTCTTGGGGATAATCCCCAAATGAGGTGGGATTCCTAATGAATTTCAGAGCTGTTGGTTTTTATACAGTGTGCCAAACTGTAACAAAGCCTTTAAGTTAAGTGTCTTACATGCATAGGTACTTGCTATTGGTTTGGTGGTGAGGTGATTTGAGTGACGGATGATTTGGTACCTTATAAAGCTTACTGTGTTCTTTATTGCAATAACTATGTGAGTGATGGTCAGGATTTTCAGAATAACCTTAAATACTCTTCAAAAGAAGAAAATGTGTTCTTGAGAAGGCAATTTAAAATTAGTTAGCAACACAGTAATTCATCTGGTAAATGACTCTTTCCTATCTCTGAACAAGATGCATTCTGAAATTTTAAAAAGTGATCTCTGTGTGTTTTTAAAAAAAAAAGAAAGCATTCAGTTGGCTGGGTATTGTGCTATTGTGATGAAATGCTTCTTGTTAATTGTGGTCCGCCAATGTACATTTACTCATTTTATCTAAAAAGACATTTTCTTATTTCTTGGGGAAAGAATCCTAGTGCCTCTTCTTCCATAAATACCATTATTTGTCAGATGTCTTAATTGCCAGGAAATGAGATTATAGTGGTCCTCAAAAATGTAACACAATGATAGACCAGATAGACCAGAATGTCCAACTTATGCAAGAAGGTCTTTGTTCACTACCTCATTTGGTATTACAAGTCACTGGTACTTCAAGTACTTTTTTTTTTTTTTTTTTTTTGATGGTCCCTCCTATGAAACAGTTCTACAGTATTCAGAAGTCTTGAAGTTTCACTTTCTCTCCCACTCCTTGAGCAAAAACTTGGTTTTGTTTTTTGCTTATCTATTTCCTTTTTTGCAGGCAGACTTAGATGTCTTGCTATGACTGATGAACAGTATTAATGATGCATAGATTTCATGTCTTCCTGGGACTACCTATTCATGAAGAGGAGGACAGGTCACCAGCAAGCCTTGTCTGTGTTGAGAATGAAAACAGGTCCTACTGAGATAAACAACCGTAAAAATGATAGTTTCCAGAGAATAAAAGAAGAGGATCAGGAAGAAACCAGTCTGACTTGCCACACCACAGAAATACTTCCTTTAAAATAAATGTGATTTATATTAATTCTGGAGTTTTATTGAGAGTGGATGCCAACAAAAATTGAGAAGTGGCTATTCATATTTATTCTAAGAGTTCAAGAGTGCCAGAGTAGCAAGCATGGCAGACAACTTTTGTAAAGATAACACCACTAATAGCACTATTGATGCAAAATTGTCTGCATATCTGAAGTACAGTGTATTCAGTTTCTTCCAGGATGTTTTATTAGGGAGAAGAAGGAGAAATAGCCTTTGTAGTACTAAGAGGCTTTTGGAGAGAGTTTAGATAAATAGACTTCTTCAAGTTATTCATACTTGTTAGTAGCAAAATGTTTGTTTTGAGCATATTGTAGCCACATAAGATGCTGCTGTTTACAGTCATGCACCTTGAAAATTGTTCTTGTCTGATACCTTAGCTAAGTAGGGTCAGGTCTGTTTGACACTTGAATGATAGTAGAGTACTTGACATCTATGGCACTCTGTTTCAAAGGACTTCAGCATGGTCGCAGGCACTAATGAATTAAACTTCACAATACCTGTGGGATAGAAAATATTTCCATTTACTGATGGGGAGAGGTAATTCAGATGCAGGAAAGTTAAAGGTGATTTTTTTTTTTTGTATGTGTGTGAATTTTTAAAGGTGATTTTAGGGAGAAGTAGATGACTTTATTCCAGTTGTGCAATGTACAGTAGGCAGCTCTACATTGTGTCTGCTGTTTCATAAGTTTCCTGCCAAACCCCTCGTTTGCTGTATCGTGAGTTGAAAAGCACATAGAATGATAGATTTTGCACTAAAATGTCATTATTTTTGTCTTCCCCCCCTCTCCCCCAGTTCTATATTTTCATGTAGAAAATTTTTGCAGTCTCCAGGTGTTTTTGGTTTCAATCAGTAGA
The DNA here is from genome assembly GCA_034782735.1 of Sagittarius serpentarius. Lineage (NCBI taxonomy): Eukaryota > Metazoa > Chordata > Aves > Accipitriformes > Sagittariidae > Sagittarius > Sagittarius serpentarius. Next base: position 6,924,766 of record JAVKLA010000040.1, read on the forward strand.
TGATCTGTGAATGGATTTATCCAAATAAATGTGAAAGCATGTGCAGCCATTGCTTAAATATTTCCATGGATAACAGCTTTTTTGCAAAAGAGCGAGTGCTTAGTATTGTGCATGCTGCCCATTGAAAGCGATCAGTGTTTGGCACCTATGGCCTACTGATAGTTTGACCAACTTGTAAGTAGGCACAGTGCCATCTTAACAGATGGATATGAATATAGACAGCCAAGAAACCATGTATGTGTATCTAGTGTATTTGTTAAGGGCAGGGTTCCCAGCTGGGGATGTTCAAACTTATGTCCATTTTGAATTTTTGCTTTCATGGATAAAGGGAAGTTGTCAATTTTTTTTTTTTTAACTGAATACCTTCAGGCATATAATTATTGACCATGTTAAACAAAAAAAGGAAAAAAAGAGGGAAACACCAGCTCCTTTAATACTCTTGAGGAGCTATTTTAAGTAAACTTAATTCCCTTTTAAGCAAGGCTACTATCAAGAGACTCACTGAATGTCAAATGTGTGAAGCGTATCAATAGTTTTATTTTACTGGCTTGCTAGCTTTATTGAAAAAGAGGCTGCAAATTTTTCTTTTACTGGACAGCAGCCTGTCTGGCATTCAAGCACCTAATTGCCTCTGTCCAAGTCTCGCTGGAATTACTTGTAGTAACTCGGAGGTCAAGGGATGCAGTCCTTCAAGCCCTCTTCATGTCTCTTATATTGTTCTTAGTTTGAGGACAGTATGCTCGTTTTGTACCCTTTAGATGACAGTGAGTGTGATCTTGTCCCGCATCTGAGTCGTCGGGCAACACTGCTGATTTTTGCGCTTGCTTTTTCTCCTTATCTGAGTTAAGTCTTGCGGATGCAGACTTCTGGTTTATTTTTCCATTACCACTTCCAACGGTTTCAGTCTGTCCTTTGTTTTAATCCTTTTCCTGGTCTGGGTGTCCTGAGAAGGTACTTAAAGGTCTGCTGTGATCTTTTTGGCCTGCTCTTGTAAGTGATTATCAACACATAGTAATTCCTACCCCACTCTGTTCCTTCTGGCTCTTTGACACGATTACATTCCCATTGGTACGGTCTTCGCTGAGCTAGCTGGACTTGCATTTAGTGCTTGGAAGCCTAATTTTTTTCCTGTAGAAAATCTGAAGGAAGAACCTTCCTCCAAGACAGTACAGTATGTATCACCTCGAAGATAAAAAAAAAAAAAAGTAAAATGAAGAGGTGTAGAGAGAGGATTTTCTTGAAGACAAGGTATGGATAAAGCTGTGGGTAAAGTTAGTCTTTAAGTAAAAAATGTCAAAACTGTATCTTCATTACAGGGAAGAATGTTACTGTGTAGAAATGGAAATATGGGAAAGTAATGCAGAATTAAAACATCCTGTTTTGTGATAATGAGGAAGCCTGTGCAATGTAGGTATTGATAAATACCAGTCTCTTCCTGTGATGTGGGTATTTCATAACATTATTTTGTTGAAATTATTTGTTTAACCACAGTAGGTATTCAGATATGGTTCTACGACACAGAGATACTTCTCAGATTAATAAGGACTCTGCAAAAGCAGAACTTTTCTTTGGCATGGAATCATACACCTTATCTTCTACGTTTATTCCTATATTGAATGACTGGTATCTGCAGACTGCGTGCTGCCAGACTGCAGGTTCTTTTAGATCTTCCACGTATGGAGTGCGTAATATTTAATATCAAATTTACTTATTTGAAGATAGTTGATGCTATATGGGATTTCGGATTTAGGAAAGTGATAAAAAATACACTGAAAACAATGCGAATGTAAGTTACACTTGGCAAAATACAGCAATTGCAATACACAGTTTAGTCACAATGCTGATGTGATTCCCATTACAGGTCTCTCTAATAGGCTCGCCGTGACGATGCTGGTGTCCCCAGCCACCAGGAAGGAATAGCTGGATTGAAACAAGCTAAAGACCATTGCGATTGCTCTCTCTGAAATTCTTTTGCTAGATGTTTAGTTTTTATACTCTTATGTTAGACTGAGCCCTGTATTCACTGCCCCCAGGCTGGCCTGGCTAACTTGGGAGACATTTACACCACCATTTGATCCACTCAACAGTTTTGAGCTCTACTCAACTGTTGTTTAGCTGTTTACCTAAAACAAAGGCCACCGCCGGTCCCTTTTGTGTTGAGCTAAAGTGAGCTCATTTGCATTATTGCCAGAACTCCGTGGGCACATCACCACTGCCCGTCTCCACGGAGTGTTCCATCCATTGTCGGGCTTTGTTTGGTCCTGTGCCACCCCTAGGGGTTTGGTCAGTCACAGCTGCAGATTTGAGAATTAGTGGACAGAATAACATTTTCAGGAAACTTGATGGTTATTCTTGCATTTAGTAAGTACAGAAATGAGTATGGGCTGCTCTCTTTAGATGTTACTTGGGTGACAAGACAGTATTTGGGGAAGAAAATTTCCTGAAGATATTACCCAGTGTCGTGGTTTAACCCCAGCCAGCAACTCAGCACCACGCAGACGCTCACTCGCTCCCCCCCCACCCAGTGGGATGGGGGAGAGAATCGGGAAAAAAAGTAAAGCTCGTGGGTTGAGATA
>JAVKLA010000040.1:6927441-6967471 GCA_034782735.1 Sagittarius serpentarius
CATACCACACTGAAAACACAGCGCTGTACCAGCTGCTAGGAAGACAATTAACTCTATCCCAGCCGAAACCAGGACACCCAGTCATAAAGGAGGGTTGTAGAGGGGGGAGCGCTGTTGGAACAGGTGTCACAATTATGTGGTTTTCTATTTGGGAAGTTAAAAAAAGTCCTAGAGGAACATTACAGCTAAAAGAGGAAAACTGATGTTAAGTAACTGCATTTGGCTTAGGTTTATTGTATTGAGTAGCTAGACTAATGGGAAAAAGATATTTCGCTATCCAGAAACTTCCTGAATTGTGTACTAATATTCCTTCCTGCCTCCCCAAGAAAAATAAAATAATAATAAAATCCCACCGGTCAGAATGGTATCTTTTAAAAAATAACTGTGGCTCTGTTTGAGTTTTATCTTCATAAGTTAGAAGGAAAGATCTGTACTTTGTAAATCATGAAGGCCTTTCATGTAAAGACATTTAGTGCACTCTTTGCCATATCATGGCTGCATATTCAGTAAGTTCTTTTACTGAATCAAAATCTGTCTCTGCTAAAAACTCAAAACATGTATCTTCTCAAAATGAGGCCTGTTCTGCAGAAGGATGCATGTGTGGCTGTGGGCTGTTATGTTATTTCTGGAAATATTGCTTATCTGAGACCTGAGGTTGGGAGAAGGCAACAGTAATACTTTTACATTTATGATCTTAAAATAGGTAGTTATGTACTAGTTTGTTGATGAGCTACTAAATGCTGCCCTGTGAACAATAAGCGGACTTTGGTTTTTGTTGCTTGCAGTTATATAGGAGAAAAAATAATTAACTGTTTGAATGGCTTAATTTTTGGGGGTATTTTTTACACCTAAGAGGAATTCCTCATATTATTACTGAAGACTTGGACTATATGACACTTCTATATGCAAGTTTTGCTCCAGGAAAACTGATGAGCTCTATTTCATTAGTTTACTTTTTTCTAAGTTTAGACCTCTGGTAGGTTGTGATTGATTGAATATGATAGATTCTGAGATTTTTTTCTAGCATGTATTATACAAGGTCTTCTAATAGGTTTCTCTTGTGAAGATTTTTGCTGTCAAATTTTTTTGTGATGCCTGGAAAAATGAATTGTTTTTCACTTAGAATTCATGCCAATGAAACTACTTACTATATGTCCTTTAAAGTATCTCTGTAGTAACAAACTAAAACTTAAACAATCCATACTTTTTCATGCTTCTAACAGATTTCTACATAAAATAAGTCTGATCAGCTTTTTTTTTTTATTTTTCTTTCCCTCCTCTCCCTCCAGGGACAATGCCATATAAGAAGACAACTGCTGGAAAAAGAGCCCCTGTAAAAAGGAAACTTGCTGAAGTGTTTGCTCTAGGGGAGGTTCTAGCAGATACATCAAGAAAAGAATGGAAATTAGGTGCTTCTGTAGGGCAAGGAGGCTTTGGACGCCTATACCTTGGTAAGTGTAGTTATCTTTGATAATGTTTTAAAATGAAAAATTGACCCTAAGTTAGAAACACAGAGTGTCTTCAAGTGATCTTTTTTTGCTAGAACCTTAGCTTTGTTCACAGTGTTGGAAAAAATTGACGAGAATGGACAAATGGTCATTGTAAGCACTGTGGTTGTATGAGATTCCAGTGGTAGTTCATTCGTTTTTTTTAAACCAAAATCTTTACTACTTTTTAGCAGTGAAAGGATAGTTTAGTGTTTATTTAAATTTTATTTTTGGCCTTGCTGAAAGAAGGGATTTTTGCCTAAGTGTCCTTAAATTACAAATTCTGAACTGAAACTGTCTAAGCATATTCTATGGAGGCTACTGATCAGCCAGTATTTTGGCTGGTTTTGACTTTGGTGCTGCTTTTGACTTTTTCATTGCCTTGTGAACTTCTGACATAAGTCATATACTTTTTTTTTTAATGTAGCCAGTGCTCAAAACAAATTGAAATCTTGGACTTTACAATTTAAAGCATCAGCACAGATCTTGTTTTGCAATGCTGTTTATTGAATTCAAGGAAAACTTCTTTTAGTGGATATTGTTCCATACTTTGTGTCTCTCTTATTTGAACAGATGAACAGGTAAGAGAGGTCTTTTTCCAAACAGTTTTGAAGGGATGAAAGTTAATGTGATCATGATAATAAGGTTTTCTTTTGCTATGCATTTATGGTCTTCCTGCTCTTGGTGAAAAAGTTGCACTGAATTCGTACTGAGTTGGAAAAAAAAAATTCATAATCCATCCTGCTTTCAAAATGAATAGACTGCAGCATAAATGGATTAAGAAGAAAAACAAGACCAGTGGGTGGCTTCTTGCCAAAGAAGCTCTTTTCTACTTAGTCAGCCTTGCTCAATGAGCTACTAAATTTACTGAGGCTGGAGTTCCAGCTCACTCAAATTGTGTAGTTCTTCATGGTAAGAAGTCCTACATTCTTCAAGCCAAAGCTTGCTCTCTGTTTGCTTCCCCCTCGTTTGCACAAAGCTGTGTCCCTGACTGTTGCTGTACGTTGTGCTTGCCTAACTTGATGCCCTTCATAGCTGTATCTCCGTCTGTCACAAATATCAACAGCTTAGTAGCAACAGAAAGTCACTTTTGGATATGTGACATGGCAAAATAGTAGAGAGAATGTGGTTTTCATCTTTATGTCCACAACTGTAATATGTTCATCACAGTCCCAGAAAATGAAAGAAATGCTACTGACTAGGAAAAAGTTATTGAATAATAAAAAAAAAACCTCCTTCATTTAGTAAACTGCCTGTTCTCCTCAAGCAGAAGGGAGAATGCAAGACCATATCCATATAGAGTAGTCTTGCCATATAGAGTAGTCCTCTTACCAAAGTCTACGGTACTGATATAGGTTCACATCAGTACTTGCTTTGTTGTTTGTTTGTCCATGCTGCATAGTGAATACGTGTATGTTTTGTGACAGTTTCCTCTCCTACTACTAATACATGCTTCCTTTTTAACAGCTGATGTTAATTCTTCAAAGTCAGTTGGCAGTGATGCGCCTTATGTTGCAAAAGTGGTAAGAGAGCATTTGAATCTTTACTTCACAACTTGAAAATGTTTGTTCTAGAAGAGCATGTGTAATTTAAAACATCTTCTGACTGAAAATAATACAGATGCATAGTGCTGTTTAAAATAAAAGTGAGTGTGGTGATATAGAGGAACGCTGCTGAGAATTGGGACTTCTATGTATAAGGGTGGATAATGGAACATCAGCATAGTTGAGAAAGGTTCATGAAATGGATCAGATCTGTTTCATTTGCTGCTCCCTGTAAACAGCCCAAATATCACAAAATAAATGTAATCTGGCTGGCTTTTGGAGAATTTCTGTGATTCAACAGCGAGTCTGTGTGAACTGTTGCTCACCACTGGATGTTGGTAAGCTGACAGATGGTTTGGGAGTAGAAACAGCAAAACTTTGATTCCTGAGGTCCCCACAGATATAAAGTCCTTTAAATGTTTTATTATAAAACACATACGTATTCTAATTTCTATTGAATTAAAATGGCATTGACACAAAATTTTTTAGTCTAATGATTAAAGAGAAGAAAAAGCGTTGTGATAAGCTCATTTTTAGCCCATTGTAGCAAGTCAGCAAATTCTTTTTAGTAGTTGAAATTTTCTTGTGTTTTTAATCATAAAATAAAAAAGATTTATTTAACTAGATTTGGCTGTAATGTTCTCTTCCCTAAGATATAAAGTATTTTTTCTTAAATTTTGTTACATTATTTTGCATAGATCCTACTATTATATATGATTCCCTGGTAAAGTCTTAGTAAAAAAACTGAGAATATGGGAATAGCCATAGTAGATCCAGACCATTCATTATCTTGGTGGTACTTCTGGTCCTGTGACAAAAGCAAATAGTGGAAAACTGTACAAGAACTTCACAATGTAAAAAATTACTTCTTCAGCACAGTTCAGAACTAGAGAGTTTTAATCTTTTATTTATTAAACTATGTGGTGATACTGAAATGCTTTAGCACAATAGCTGGCCACTTATGTAAGTATGTTAATACTTGTAACATTTTTTTCCTGAAACTAAAAGATCAGGTTAATTTAGAATAAAATAATACAGTTTGGTTAGTATATGCCTTTAATCTTGATATTTATGTCTGCTGACTACAGGCAAATTCTAGAGTACTGGTTTTGATACTGTTCAGACACCCCAAGATACTGTTGGTGATGACCTTCTTTCTGAAATGTCGCTTGCTGAAAAAAACACTGCTTACGATGCAAGTGTCAAACTACCGCACTTTCAACACCTGTGTACTGCTGCTGCCTTAGGTGTTTGTGGGCAGGAATTCCACAGGGACCAGGAGCCCCAGCCTGCAGGTGTTGCATGGTGGCAGCCTGCTTTTGCATGTCCAGGCTGTGCCATCAAGGGCAGGGAGTGTCCGTTATGCAGGAGCTGTGGCCTGTTTTAGAGGCAGATAACAGACGTTTAAGTTATCAGCAGTGGCTTGCCTATGAGAGGCATTGGCTCCTGCTGAGTTTGGACTGATCAAGAAGCAGAGTGCCATTTAACTTTCATGGAAGAATCCAGTTTGACTTGCTTGGAAAATCGTCCGATACGCATTATTTTATGCTGTGCGTAATTTCTATCCTTCTCTTTCCCATGAGTTTGAAACCTGCCTGTCTGCTTCTCTTCTCATCCTCTTTGGGCTCTGAATATAGGAGGAGTCATCATAACTTTTGGGTTGCTTTTATGCTAGATTCACTTTGTTGCAGCAATTCATAAATACCCCCATTGCTAGTCTCCCAGATGACTACTCACTTTTAATTTGTCTTTTGTAATTTTGTCTTTATGGCAATAAAGAGTAGCCCCAGTCTTTGTGCTGCCCTCACAAATGACCCATAACATATTATGCCTCTACAGTCTAGTATAATGCAACTATGGATAAGGGCCTGTTTTCTGATGCCTGGGTGATTCCTAGTTGATCCATCAGCTGAAGCAAAGCGGTTAACAGCTTTGAACAATTATTACTGTTTAACAAAATATGTGCTTCTGTAGTAATGTTCTTCAAATTAAGCTATTAAAGCAGAATGGAAATTGGCTTAGTCTTTGATATATCCTCATAATATTGGTGTCTGAGCAGTACGAAATGAATCACAATTTTTATTAAAAAAAGAAATGCTTTTTAACATGTGGACCTTTCAGATGTCATTGTTCAGGAGTGGATGCAGAGTTTAATAACTCTTCATTAAACTGCTGACTGAAAAAGATCAGAATTCCTAAAATACTACTTGAAGAAATTTGTTGAGTTTCAGTACTCCATGATCTCTTTCATTATATCTTTTCTAATTAGAATTTAATTTCAGTTTTGCAAATCATGTGTTTAGAATGACCCTGGGCATAAAGTTATAGAAATCTGTGTTTGAAGTCTTTCTGGTTTTAGCGTATTATAAGATGACTAGTACGGCAAATATTGGACATTACATGAGCTTTTTTAACATAGCGTGTGCATTTATTTATCTGTATGTAGAATTAATGGTAATATGGGGAAACAGCTTCACAGCCAACATGAAGATCTGTTTTGTGGTTAAATCATTTATCCATCCCCTCAAGTATGAAAAGATACCAGATTTTCAGCATTTGCTTTGACTAGAGAAAGATACGGGGGTTTTTTTCAGCACTGAGGCATAGTTTTTTGTGGAATAATTTATTTAAAGATAAATATTTTAAGAATTTTTAACACCTACAGTTTTTTGCTATGTTTTAGTAAGAAAATAACATTCTTCAAACCCATGTAAATTGAATCAAAATAATATGTATAATTTATATTCTAATTAACTTAGAGTATTAATGGGTTATGCTACACAGAAACAAGTGAACAAGTCAAGTAACGTTTGTCCGAGATAACTGCAGTATAAGAATTCAGCTATTTAATCCTTCTCCTCTGCATAATCTCTATAGCACTAATTTGTTGTCCATAGTGGATAAGCAAACTAACTGAAAGTAGATATGCATGTACAAAAGTCTGTGTGCATTGATCAGTTGGTCTAGTTGTGTTTGGTTTTTTTCAGGTTCATGGCTTAAGTCTGAATGTTGGTTCCACAAGGAGGGGCTGGAAAACTGTTGTCTTGGCTCCACTCTTTCAGGGCAGTGCTCTGGAGAAAGTGAGGTAGAGATAGGAGGTAGCTTTAGAATCAAGTGTCCAAGCCTAGGAGTGGTGCCTAAGCTGGCATCTGCTCTCATTCTGACCGGTCTTCGTACTCTGCCTCTGAGCCAATACATCAGAAGCACACTTAAAGCCCATGTTCATTAGTGTGTTTGATCTCTTTACTTTGCTTTGTTAGTGTTGGAGAGCAGTAAACCTGTATTAGCTGAATGGTGCAGCGTGGCCTTTAGCAATTTTCTGGATCACTATATTGGCATTTAAAAGTTATAATTAAAACCATTTAAGATTGACGTTACGTATCTTGGAACTTTTGTTAGTATCATGATTGTATTCTTTCTGGGTTTCTTTGCCAGTAATCACATACTTTTTTTTTTTTTTGTTAGATTTTTTTAAGGGTAAGATATTCCAAAACAGGTATTTTCACTGAGAGAATGAATTTGGACATATATGAGTAACTAGACTAAAATAAATTGCTTAAGCTTATCTCAAAATCAGTCACTTAAAAATTGCAAGGTTGGGATCACTTTTTTCTTTTCTGCCCTAAGTTCTGGAAATGTAGAGTCAATGTACTTGCCCATTTGCAGTTCTTGCAGTATTTCAAAGCTTTGGTGTTTTCAAACCAATTTGTCTCTTGCACTTTACTTGTAATACGTGGTTACCATGGACTTGTTCCTAGAAAATGGAACTGAAATACCTTACGATAGCTTAAATACAAGGTAGACTCTAAAGTCAAAATAGGTGTAGTTCTTATAATTTGGTTTAAGACAAATTGTACAATCCTCTAACTTTTACCTTGATCAGCTAATGTGTGAAGGGAACAAAATACCCTGTGTTCAGCAAAAATTTAACTTTTAAGATTTTTCCATGAAATCATTTCAGGTCTTATTTTAGGCTCACTAATGGTATTGCAACTGATGCAATCCAGCTTTAATCTGGAAAATCGGAGATAATGAATGTTGTTTTATGTTCTCTGCTAAAGTTTTGCTACCAGTTATTGGTAATATTTATATACATTTCAGTTAATTTGTTATTCTTCAATCTCTTGTTACGGAAAAGGATTCTTTGATACCCTTAATGTTAAGCCATTTATAATAAAAATAACTTTTTTGAGCCAACCTTCTTTTATAAAAAGAACATATTCTATTGAATTTATCAGCACTGGGTAGAGCATTTTAGGGAGAATACGCTTTTATAGGGTGAATGTTACATTTTTTGAGCTTTTAATAATTATTAGGCACTAACACAGCAGTTTTTAACTAATTTTAAATTGTCTTAAAGGAACCCAGCCAGAATGGACCTCTTTTTACTGAGTTAAAGTTCTACATGCGAGCTGCTAAGCCAGATGAAAGTAAGCAGTCTATTAAAATGTTTTTAATGAACTACAAGCACTTAGGAAAATAGAGCCTACAGGAGTAAGGTCGACTGTAAGAGACTCTTTTTAGGTAATTTTCAAAATTATTTTTAAATTATGGAAATCTAATTTAGACATATAGTAAAATTACGGGTTTTTTTGGTAATATGTTCTTTACAGTTGTGTTGATGGTATTGTCTAAATTGAAACTTTACTTGCATCTCTGTCCCTACAATGGATGCATCATTAACTTTCCAGTATACTTTGCATACAAGTTTCCATGAAATAAGCAGCTCACATGTATACAGAAACTGTAAGTGATGTGAGTACTTCCTTTTATGTAAGTCTCTACTGATGTGAATTCATGAACTTACCTTTATTTGTATTTTCAGTTCGGAAGTGGACTAAGTCCCATAAACTGAAATATTTAGGTGTACCAAGATATTGGGGTTCTGGCTTGCATGAAAAAAATGGAAACAGGTGAATATATCTTTCGTTGGCATATACTGGGATTTATTTCATCCGCAACCACTATCCCTTTTAACTTAATTTATTTTATGAGATGTATTTTCCACCTGTCTTCATACTGTTAATTTCTGCTGCAAAGTTTCATGTTCATAACAGGGTGTGTTTAAGGAAAAGATGCATAGGTACATTTTATTTGTACTCTTACTTAGTGGTTTAGTTTCCATTTGTCTCCAACATTGCTGTAATACAGTGATGCTATATATATGTGATTTAGAAGCTTTTCATATTTGAATTAAAATAAAGTAGACTTCTAATGTATAGATCTTTGAATAATATGACTACCTCCAAAGTTTTTCTTGTGGTGTGGTGTGCACTTAAAGAGTATTTTCGCTCACTCATATAAAGGACATACTACTCTCTCTAAATCTGTTTTATTTTCCCTGGGGTTAGTTTTTTTTACTTAATCTCTGAGCTAGAATAATTACTAGTCTCATGTTAAATTTGTCTTAAGTCTAGGGATAGTTTTTAGTATTGTTCGACGTCATAAGTGGTTACTTAGTCTTGAATGTTACGCCCGTTTATGTAAGTCCTTGTTTCCTAGCAGGCTTTCTCTATACAGCTGTGCTGCAAAGGAGTTTTAGTAGTTCTCTGGCAGCTTACAGTAGGTCAGGCTTCTTTGTGTGGACACAGGGCAGTTGGTATGTATGCCCTAGTATGTCAGAAGTATCATTGTTTCGGTAGGTCCTCAACTTTAAAAAACAACATTAATTTTCAGAGGCAAAAGTAAATATAACAAAATTATATTTTTTTCCCGAAAAACCTTTTCTTTCCTTTCAGTGTTTAATGCATGAAATTCTTTAATATAGCTACTATGAGTTCTTACAGTAATAGAACCAATTTAGCTATAGCAATGAATATCAGAACACCTTTGGCAGGTGAGAGATTTTGGGTTTAATAATAGGTTAAAAAGAAGGTTAATAGATTTCAAGAAACTAACTTTTTAAAGTAACCATTTTAAGTCACTTAGTCATTTATAAAGTAAAAAATGTACTTCTGTAAGGGATGGATGCTTGGTTTTACCTATGGTGAATTGTACTACAAATATTTTCTTCTGTGGGTACTTGTTATTGTATTGCATAACTAGCCAGGAATAAAAATCAGTTCTTTTGATGGACGAACTTTTGAATAGCTGATGTAAAAAAAGTTAAGAATTAATGTACAACATTAAAAATAAGTCAAGTATTTCCCACATACGTGTTCTGTGTACCTGCAGTTTGTCTTTTGAGAGATGCTTTCAGTCAGTAATTTGTACAACGAACACATAGATAAAATACTTTGCTAAGTACAGTTCAGTAACTTTGCTATTGTTTTTCCCTTGAATTTAGTTATCGATTTATGATAATGGACAGATTTGGCAGAGATCTTCAGAAGATGTATGAAGAGAATGCAAAGCGATTTTCCCATAAAACTGTACTACAATTAGGCCTGAGAATAGTAAGTTTAAAAAATATATTATATTTTTACAATCTGGCTTCCCTGTGTAAGTCTTTTTGTTAAATCACACTTTTGGGCTGAGTACAGGTCCTCTGCTGGGTGGAGCTGGGTACTGCATTTATATGACTGTATTTTGTTTTGTTAGCTTGATATTCTGGAATACATCCATGAGCATGAATATGTGCATGGAGACATCAAGGCTTCAAACCTTCTTCTGAGTTACAAGAACCCTAATCAGGTATTTCTGATGCATTTTATTCCTTATGTTTTAAACCTTCTATTTGACAACACATGGAAGTGCTTTGAACCTGTGAAATCTAGCAGAAGCTCATTTTTAAGAATGTATATGGTAATATTATTTCTGCTTGACATTTATATCTAGTTAATATTCTACGGGCTTTTTTATGCATTTTGCTGGACAGTTATCAAATTGACTATTTGCCCTAAATAATACTCTAGAGAAATTCTCAAGATTAAAAAAAAATTGACTCTCAAATAGGTATTTGCAGGTGGAAGCTTAAAATTATATAGCACACTGGTAAATTATGTTTGCCTTTCTGCATTGTTAGCTCATTCCTTTGTTCAAGAAATCCATCAGGTAAGTATTCTGCTACTTGGAAAAATCGGTCTTTAAAGTGTTGATTGTTCCACTTGATTTAAGGAAGTCTTTCATTTTTCTGCGTTTTTAACTCTCTTTACTATTCAAACAATGCGTATTAGAGTTTCAGAATTATGTGTGTCTTCTTGCCCAAATGTTTTAGCTCATGAAATCAGTAAAATAAACTCAGTTCTCTTAAAGCAGCTGTGGTGTTAGTGAGAAAATAGTATGTAATAGTGTTCAAATTCTGACTTTAAAGAGAGTAGGACAGTAAGTGTATTTATAACTCTGTGAACACTATGGGGTTTTTTTCTTTTTTTTTTTTTTTCCCATTTCATCTTGCTGGTAATAACTGACTATTTTACTGTACTTGTCCTCAGCATCATCAAGAAACTACTTCCAGATCAGACTGCTATGTGGAAAACAAAACCTATCTGACAATGATGTTTTCAAATCATATGTATTAATCTCAATAAAGCACTGAGAAAGGATCATTTAAAGTCAGAAAAAATAACTTTTTTAAGACTTTTTAAGAAGTTCTGAGAATGGTTGGGATTTACAATTATTATTTACATATATTTTGTATTTATAGTTCTTTAATCTTAGAATTCTTTGTAAAAATTACTAGGTGTACTTGGTGGATTACGGACTTGCCTACCGGTACTGTCCTGAAGGAGTTCACAAAGTTTATAAAGAAGATCCTAAAAGGTGTCATGATGGAACTATTGAATATACCAGTATTGATGCACACAAGGGTGTAGGTAAGGATGTAAAACTTTGTTCTCAGCAGCAGGCATTTGTGCATCCTTTTTATAAACACAAAATACTTTATTTGCTGCATTGAGTTTTGTAAGCAACCAGGTTTCTGAATCTATAAAAAATTTTTCTTCTTTATGGACTATGCTGGCATTTTTCTTTTTTTCCATTTAGTAACTTTTACTTTGATATTATTTTACTGTATTTTTAATGTAGCTTTCTTAAATAGATTTCTTCAATTTATAAAGACTGTTAAGATGTTTAATGTATTGCTTTTTTTTAACTAAGTAGAAATGGAGTAGTGCTTATGAGATCTTGATAGAAAAACAGGCCATTTTCAGGAGATAAATAGTTTCTGTTACCAATGTGAACATTGTTCCTTCATATTTGGCAAAGATGCACATATTCTTTATCTTGTTTATGGCTTAATATTTAGAAGATTTTTTAAATGAAACTTCATTTAATTATGAAATATTATTTCATAACTATGCCTGTAGTCACCGAATATCAAAAGGCAAGCCGAATATCAAAAGGCAAGAAGTGAGAAAAGGTTGAACGTGAAAATGACAGGTGTATGATTAAACATTGAGGATTTGTAGTGAACACTAGTTTTTTCTTCATTCTTAAATTTTGTTTTATTATCATAAGTGTCCTGCAAAGATACAAATTATTCAAAATTATTATTTACTTCAGGATGAACTGCTGCACCAATGCTTAAAACTGAACATGCACAAAGATGACTAAATTTGCCCATTTATACTTCTAGTGTGGTCTATGGTCAATGTACAAGTGGGTGGTTTTTTTTTTTTCTTTTTTTTTATTTTGGTGAGGCTTAGGGATCTGATCTATTATTGTCCTCTGTTCAGTTTTCAAGCCACATAAAATATTTCAGCATCATGGAATATTTTTTTCAGGAGCTGGAGTTTTAGCACTATTACCTTTTTATAGAAGAAGGGAAGTAAAAACTGTTTTGAACAGAAAGTCAATCACTTCACTAACTTGCTCTTTTTTTTCCACAATCTGAGTACTTAAAAAGCTTCCCAGATTGGGATAACTGCAGCATGTCATATCCTTGAGTAGAAGAAAGAGATTGATAAAGGCCTTGAAAATGAAGTTACCCTTCCAGATATAGGAACAATATTTTTTCCTTCCTTGCTTTCACACTAAAATAAATAAGAGATACAGCAGTGTTCCATTGTGAGCATTGGCTTTCTATTGTCTTAACATTTACAAATTTTAACTGTTGTTAAACTATGTGTGCTTTATTAGCTGCTCTTACGGTTCTTTTTTTATGTGTGCGTATATATCTAGCGCCATCAAGACGTGGTGATCTGGAGATCTTGGGTTACTGTATGATTCATTGGCTCAGTGGCCATCTACCGTGGGAGGATAATTTGAAAGATCCAAATTTTGTCAGAGACTCAAAAATCAGGTGAGTAACCACTTGTTTTCTTTCTCTTTTGAAATGGAAAATAGGAATGAAAATGTCTTAATGCCGAAAGGCTTTGTACTTTCAGTATGTTTCCTTTTGGTGAGTAGGCTATTGTTTTGTATACTCCCCAGTTTCCATTCATTTTGTCTCATGTATCCTTGCCTTATAATTAAACTTCACTTGTACCATTCTACTGTTGTCTTTTGCATGTGAGATGCTTGTTTATCCACTGCATTACTGTCGCTTTAGAATAGTGCCATGGTTAAGCCAAAAAGCACTCTTATCAGTATGCAGGTAACGGTTAGTCCTGCTTTGCAGAAAGAGAACTGGAGTGTGGAATATGAGTAGCCTTTATAACACCATGCTCTGAAGTCAGTGGCAGAGATAAGAGTTAAAGGTGTATCTTAAATGTCTTTGAGCCTCATTCCAGCTGGAGGGCTACTAATGTGGCATTTTCAATTTTTTTTTTCTGTTTTGTCCCTCTCCCTCACTGTTATCTTCTTTTTGTCCTCCCCACCCTCATTCAACCCTCTCTTGTCAGATATTTAATATGAAGAAAGCTGTCCCAGGGCAGCAGTTCTGTCTTATTAACAGTATTTGTTACCTGGCTTCCTTTTTTCTACTTTTAACAATCTGGCCTCCATCAATGTTAGTAAAGCTTCCCCCCGACTTCCCCCCAGTTATTATTTTGGCAGGGGATCTGCTCTGGATAATACCAGCTAGAGAAAGAGTCCTCTAGCAGGAAGAGGTGAGAACATTGATATGTGAGTGTTTAAAATGGACTAGTTCTCTTCCTTCAGTCTCCTACTTGCTTGCTTTTACAGAAATCAAAAACTGTTGAACAAAAACTTAGCATATTTCAGATAGCCTATCTGGCATTTGTCAGGTTTTCAAATGTACTGCACTCCTAAAAATGGCTGTACTAAGTCATAGCAAAGGTTTATCTAGTAGTGTGACCCAAGCTAGGTATGTAGGCAGCCTATTAGAACAGGGCAAGATTCAAACTTTCAAAGAAACAATAGTTTTGAATAATTTTGTTTTTCAGATGTAGAGATAATATTTCAGTTTTGATGGAAAAATGTTTTCCTGGGAAAAATAAACCAGGTAAGAGGAAGTATTTTAAATTAAAATATTTTGGTTTTGTACCGTGTGGTAAGCATTCTCTAATAATTTGGTTTAGTGTCCTTTTTCTTTAAAAAAAAATAAAATCCATCAGTCTTAGTGCCATCACCAAATTGCAGACAACTTTAGACAATGGGAAGAAGTTCTGAATTTCGTATTTACCTGGGGTACGTTGAGTGTGTACAAGGGAAGGCTGTGCTACTCTGTATTTAAATAAAAACAGATCAATTCATTGCTGCCAAAGGTGAGAACTGTCAGACTGTCAGCAGCTTTTTTCCTGAGAGGTGTGTCTCAGGCATTGTACTCTAATCTGTTGTTTAAGTCCTCCTTGTTTACTTAAGTGTGTACCTATTTTTCTTCTTACTTTTATCAGCCACAACAAAGTGGCCTGAATTAGATTGTTCACTAGGAGAAGTTTAGACTCTTCCTTTTGGCTGCAGTTATATGAACTGCAGATGCTCTGTTGCTTCTGAAGACAGTATTAAGTATTTGCAAACATGAAATGTGTAAGTTGATTTTTCACAATTGAATTTTAGAGATTCAAAATGTAAAGTAATGCGAATTTGAAGTCTAAATTTTTTCTATTTGGTATTGGTGATCTGAGCAGGTTTGGTTGTTTTTTTTTTTTTTTTAACCTGACTCTCTTAAAAATACACTTTCTTGGGATCTAAAACTTTAATATTTAGTTATTCCTAGATATTCCTGGTGATCAGAGGAGAGTATTCTCTGTCAAGTGTGACTTGTCTGGTTTTTCAGTGATCAGATGTTTCATGTATTTTTTAATACATGTTTCAGTCTTGAACTGATGAAGTTCTGAGATAACATTGAGTTTCCTTTTCAACATTTTAAAATATAGACATAAGAAATATGTAAACAAGCATTTATTGGTGAAGATTGGTCTATTACATTTTTTACGACTGACTGTTTTCTTCATTGCAATGAATGTGTAAAAAACAGTGATGCTGTCATCACTGGGTAATGAACCTTGGTATAATTTTTTTCTAAAATGTGCTGTAGTAAAGTCATAATTATGAGTTTATAAATAACCACTTCAAAAATAGTGTAAGTAGTGAATGCATAATTTCTGACTCTTTTATCGTAAAAGTGAGTGTTTAAAATTTTTTCAAATAGAAATTAATTGGAGGTACCATTTCTTTAGATGAAATAGCCAAATATATGGAAAAGGTGAAGCTACTGAGCTATGAAGAGAAACCTGTTTATCAGCATTTCCGAGAAATACTTCTGCAAGGTCTTAAAGCCACTGGGCAGAAAGATGATGGAGTACTTGACTTTGGCTTGTCAGAAAATGGAGACTTGCAAACAAATCCCACGCAAAAGGTTTTTATTCTAAAAATTTATGTCAGATTTACAACATTTTTTTGAGCTAAATAAGAGTTAAAGTGGTATTGGAAGTAGGTGTCAAAACTGCATCCAGAAGGAAATAAGCAAATATTGAAATGTTTGTTTGATTAAGTCCTACTCTTATGCATTATTTCTCTAACTTAACTTCAGTAATTGTTACTAAAACTTAATACAGAATGATATTTATAGGTGTGCTTTCATAATAGATAATATCTTGGATAACAGAATGTGTGTATATGGTTGTAATGACATTTGAACAGATGAACATTCAGTTAATTTACTTATTTTCCTTAAATGGGTAAAACTCCAGACGGGTCAAAATACATGTAAGGTAAAATAAGTTTAGATTTTATTTCATATTAGTTTTCTCTCTATGACTAGTTCAAAGCTTAGTTTTAAGTATAGATCTTTATGCCAAGTATTTGATTTTGGAACTCGCATATTGAATTCAATGCGATCTAATATGTTATTTATGAGTCTTAACTGTAGTGGTAGCTAGGGGTATTTTATTCCTTGTACTTAAGAAGCTTTAAACTCTAGATTTGGACTCCAATTTGAATACAGCTTAAGAACTTTTTAAGCCTTAGGGAAATCATATGTTAAAATGGTTTATAATAACAATAAAAAATGGTCAAATAATGGAACAATAAATCATAGAATCATAGAATCACAGAATGGTTGGGGTTGGAAGGGACCTTTAAAGGTCATCTAGTCCAACCCCCATGCAGTGAGCAGGGACATCTTCAGAGTCCCATCCAGCCTGACCTTGAACGTTTCTGAGGATGGGGCACCTACCACCTCTGTGGGCAACCTGTACCAGTGTTTCACCACCCTCATCATAAAAAATGTCTCCCTTACATCCAGCCTAAATCTACCCTCTTTTAGTTTAAAACCATTACCCCTTGTCTTATCATGACAGGCCTATTATTATTATGCCATACTTCAAACTGTGTTTATTACTTACTTGCATTTGTTAATAACAGGTGGACAATTTATTGGTTCTTTTAGCGTAAACCAGGGAACTGAGAATTATAATACAGAATAACAGTCCAAGAATTCTGCCTGCTTACTGACATGATCAGTAGTGTGTTAAAGATGGGCAAAAAGCACAAAAGAAAAAAGCTGTTGGATTTTAAAGTCTTCTGAGGATATATGTCCAGCTTTTCTTCTTTTTGCCCAGTAAATAGTACTTTGGCTAAAATCGTACAGCCGTGGTTCTTTATACTAGTATTTTCTGTTGAACTGAGTGTAAAGATCTATCCAAATGGAGAGTTCATTGGCATAAATTCTTCTGTTCCTCCTGTGGATTGACATGGTTTGAGACGTGTTTTTGGGGGGGAGGAAACATTTTTAATGGTTGGCTGGTTTCTTTGCTGAATAAGTTGGCCTGCTGCAGAGCCAACATCTGTGACCTTTAATGTCCTTGTCCAGCAGAGATGGCTGGTGAACACTTCCAATGGAATAAAATTTCAAGAATCTTACTTCTTTAGCCAATATCGGTCAAAACCATTCCATAGGTTTTTACCTGCTAGCATCAATTAAGAGTTAGCTTTTACATTGGGTTTTGGTGGGGTGTTTGTGTTTTGAGTGTTGTGGGGGGTTTGGTTCAGGTTTTTTTTGTTTTGGGTTTTGTTTTGGGTTTTTTTCGTGTGTTTTGGTTTTTTTTGTTTGAGGAAGCATATTGCATGGTCATCTTGCTCAGTTGTAAATATGTTCAAGCACTTATGTAAAACAATGAATGTTACTGGCCTGTTTGAGTAAGTGTTTTCAGCTGTCCACTTCATATTGCAGTGGACTTCATGCTACCTACTTCATGCTAGCTACTGCTAGAGTGTCCAGACAGAATAAGATTGTTTGCTTGCGATCAGGTTGACATAGCCTGCTTGCTTTTGACCAAGTACTAGGGCAGTTGACTCTTCCTTCTATGCTGGATTTTCTAGGCCTTGTAACAGGTATGGTGTAGGCTAGGGTAGAAGAATCGATTGTGTCAGTCCTCCATCCAAGGGCATATTTTGCACTTTTCTTCAAGAATGAATGGAAAGAGGGTCTTCAGCAGGATGTCTTCCTTCCCAGAATTTATGTTTGGGAACTCATGCTATTAGGTTTTTCTTCCAGGGGGTATCAGACATTAATGAGAGGCTACAAGAACAGGAAGACAATTTGTGCTAGTTGAGAATAGCTGGACACTTATATACGCAGAGGAAGAAAGGAAGAACGTAGACTGCTAATTAAAAGTATTTGTATTTTCAGTTGTGACAGGAAGCTCAACTTGATGACTGAGTGTTTTAAAGATAAGCTCCAACTTCCAAAGTCTGTTAGAAACTGCTTTCCATAAAGATAATTTACCACAGATCAGTAACATCTTGCCTCTGAAAGCCAGTATCTTCTAACACATGCTGATTTTCTTTTGGTATGCTTAATGTCTAATTTGGAAAAGAAAAATGCAGTCTGACATCCACCCTTGAGAAGATGGTGACCTCTAATATAAAGTATTTGTGGCATTTTGGCTGTGCTGATCTTTTAATCACAACAGGTCCTAAGACACCTAGTCTTCAATTCCTTTGGGGCAATCTACCGTAATACTTTATTAAAACAGTGTTGTTTGGTGTCTGAAGTTAAGCTATTTCATAGCTGGGAGATAATATTTCTAGCTTCTGTGTAAAATTCCTGCAATGTAGGATTCTCCTGTGCTTTCACCTCATATAGCTAATTGAGCCATGATGTGCATTATATGTTGCATATAAGCATGCTTGTTCTGGAATTCTCAGTCATTCTGCAGTATTGGTATCTGACTAAAACTCACAGATGTCTGCTATATTAAAAGTTAACATTTTATTTTCTATATCATGACTCAAGTTTCCCCAGATGTATAACTAAATGAAACACAGTCCACAGTTGTGCAGGAGGTTTTTTTGTTTTGGTTTGGTTTTCCTGTATAGTAAATGCATGTTGGTGTGTGTGTGTGGTATTTTATAATAGCTATAGCAAACCAAGAAGCTTAACAGTGCCATGTGTTGAAGGAAGTATCTGGAGCTCTTGACTAAATTGTTTAGGGCAAGGACCACATCATACTTTAGTGCTGAAGAGTTGCTGGGAAATATTGGGGGTAAACTAAACTGGGAAAATATGGATCTTACTCATTTATGGTTCCTTCTAATGTTCAGCTACAGTTGTGCAAGTGTTGCTTTTGTCAGATGAATGCTGCCTGATTTCTACACCTGCATCAAGATTAAGAAACCACTTTTTATTAAATAAGCTTGGAAACAAGATAAATGTATTTTGCTTTTGTGTAACATGTATTGGATATCTGTTTTTTCTGATGAGCGTTTAAAATGTTTTCTAGTACAATTGGGAGGAATGCATTATCTCTCACAGAAAAGCAGTACAGCGCTGAAATAGTCCTCCTTAATTTTGGTCAGAATGAACAAAAGTGTCTGTGTTTATTCCTGCCTAATGCATCACAAATCTGCTGACATGCTAACCTTGGAGTCTTGGCTGGCGGTAATCAGGCCTGTGCACCGGCAGGAAAGATGTACCTAATGTACTCCATCAGTGCAGTTTGCATATGGAAGTTCTCACAGGGGAGCTGCCCTGTGCCAGCTGAGGGTTACCTGCCCACTGCAGTTATTGTATGTAATTATCGAACCAATCTGTTCAGCCCAGCAGGGTTTAGATGGTAATCATGAAGCAACACTTTGGAAAGGAAAGATGTAATGCACTCTCCCTTTCTCTCATGAGCTATGTGAAGTTGTAGCCACTTTTAAAGCTGTATTAGTAAAGCTCTAGTCTCACACAATAAAAAAAAAAGAAAAAAGGAAAAGGTAAACTCTTCCATTGTTCATCAAAGTTGTCATCTAGGTCTGATACAGATACAGGTCAACTCATCCTTTTGCAAAAGTCACGTGGCTTTAAAAAAATAATCTTTCCATAACCACCTTAAGAATACTTTGCAATAGTAAGATTAATTGTAATACACAAATAATAACAGTTCTATCCATTTAGAGGTTTTAAGATCTCCAAGTACCACTCTTCAGAACAGAACCCATACTTGCTATTAGAAAAAAATAATAATGTACTGTCAGTGGGTATTAGCTACTTTAAGGCTTTCTTTGCACAGCTTAAATGAGCAAGGATCCAGATAAACTTGAATTTAATGAGGTGTAATTGCTTTTAAAAAAAGCAGTTAACATCAACTTTGGGTAAAATGTTTTTGTGTTCTTTTAAGATTCTCAGATTGCTCCTTTTGTAACAGTTATTCAATGTAAATAAAAAAAAAAAACAGGTTTTGATCATAAAACCTTGTGTTTTCATACATTAAAATTTCAACTCATAATGTGAACTGCAGACAGGGGAACCAAACTTTTAAATTGTCTGTTGCCTAGTACTAGTATTCTTGCATTACTATATGAATAAATCTTCTCTACAACTGGAGACATTTTATAATATTTGAAGAAATAATACTTAAAATTGGGGAATACCTGTGAGGATAAGGTATTTTCTACTTTGGTCTTTTCTGCTCTTGAGTTCAGTTGCCTTTTTTTTTTTTTTCTTCTTTTTTAAGAAAAAAAGAAAGGCAGCAGCTGCAGCCAATGAGAGCACTGAAGCAGAAATGGAAGATACAGGAAGTCCAGAAAAAAGGAAACCTACTTCTTCTAGTAAGTCAAAAGAATGTTCTCACAGTCACGTGTACTGGTGTGGTAGGTTATCCCTGGCTAAGGGCCAAACTCCCACCCAGCCACTCACTCCCCTCTTCAGTGGGACAGAAGGAGAAAATGCATGGGTCGATACAAAGATGGGGAGACTGTTTACCATTTACTGTTTTGGGCAAAACAGACTCGAATTGGGGAAAATAAATTGAGTTTATTACCAATTAAAATAAATCTGGGTAGTGACAAAGACAAACATTAAAACAACACCTTTCTTTCCCCTTCTCCCAAGCTCAACTTAACTTCTTCACTCTAGACTCTTCTACCCCACTCCCTGAGCAGCGCAGGAGGCACGGAGGGGAAGTGTGTTATGGTCAGTACGCAGCATTTTCTCTGTGCTGCTCCTTCCTCCTCACATTTTTCCCCTGCTGCATTGTGGGCTCTCTCTTTTGGGCTGCAGTCCTTCAGGGGAAAAAAATTCGGTCCAGTTCCTTCAGGAAATATCCATCTGCTCCAGTGTGGGCTCTGCCATGAGTTGCAGGGGATACCTGCTCCATCCTGGGTCCTTCATGAGCTACAGGGAGTCTCTGCTCTGGTGCTGTGGAGCACCACCTCCTCTGACCGTGGTGTTCACTCTGCTGTTTTTCAATCTCTTCCCTGCACTGCCACCCCCCACCTGCCTGTTCAGTGTTTTTTGCCCTTTCTTAGATGTTTTCGCAGAGATGCCACAAACAAGTTGGGCTCAACTTTGGCCTACAGTGGGTTTGTTTTGGAGCCAGCTGGAAAGGGCTGTGTCAGGCACAGGACAGCACCTGACCTCTTCCAAAAGCGGCCACTCCTGTAGCCAACCCCAGCTTACCAAAACCCTGCCACATGGCCACATATACCCAATACAACCGTTTACCTTTAACAGTTCAAGTTCTTTTGATCGTTCATAATTTTTTTTAGATTAATAAAATTGAAATATCTAAACACTCTGTGTATGGAAAGGTATACTCTCCAATTATATGCTGCCTAAAGCTGGTAGAAATGCTAGGTTATAAAAAATGGTAGTTGCACCCTGTTCTTTTGCCATCATTCATTCTCTCCTCCATTCTCATTTTTGCCCTTCTGTCTTGTCCAACTCACTGTCAGAATATGCTGATTCCTCAGGACTTCATCACAGTGTGTTGAAGCTGGGGCTAGCAGCAGCAGCTTCTAAAAGGGAGTTTATTTAAAGTAGAAGAAAGGATCAGCTATAAGGATATAAAATGTTGAAGCTACATTTTGGATAGTTTGGCACAGTTTCAGTATTGTCTGGAAAAAGTCATGGACAGATAAAGTAGGATTATTTTAAGTCCAAGATCAGAAATCTTTGGTAGATCTGTGTAGGGTAAGCTTATGGTGAGTGTCCAGTCAAACTGTTTTCTGGATCTAACCTTCTAACTCCTTCATGTAGATGTGAACTGAATTCAAGTAATTACAAAGATATTTTTCCTAAAGAATTTTTGATTCAGACTTTTAAGTAAAAGACCGGATGTTTTCTGTGGTCAAGTAGTCTAAAAATAATAAAGCAGTAGCACTGGAGTCTACCCCAAAACAAATCCGCTTGTTTAAAAAAGATTTGGTGGAGTGTGGCAGGATGGGAAAATGTAACATATCAAAGACAGTAATGTTATTGGTAAGTTATGGATTTACCCTACTATATTTACTCAAATAGTATGGTACAAAGTATGAGTTAATAAGCTAATGTTGTTCCAGAAGGTGACACTGCTCTGTTCATTTTAAGCTGTTCACATTATAGAATTCTGATCATTAAAATCAGTGATTATTTCTCTTAGTTGAATGCCTTTGGAATTCTTGACTTCAATTTATTATGAATTTTCTAGTCTGTCAGTGGCTGAGAAAGTGTTAATTAGATTATACTTTCTTTCAAGGAAATACAATTATTTGATATGATACTGATGTTTATTCATAGTTTTAGCATTTTAGATTTTATTTAAGACATTATTACAAAATATTTAATACAGCTGACTATTTTCTGGTTGTGATTTGATACACATGAGCAGAATATACTTTCATTTTATATTATACTTCTTTTTTCCTCAGATTGTAGATTGTAATTCTCATAGATGGACATGAAAAAGAACTTGAGGAGTTGCAATCCAAGTGGTAGCATCAGCTTTTTGTAAATGCTGTTTTTTCAGACTAAGTAAAGCTATTTAGGAGAGTATATACATTTTCAGCATCCAGTGGTTAAAATGAGTGGTGGGCATAAGCTTAAATTTAAACCTTCTCTTGCCAGTTCAGTGGAGTCACAGGTTAAATGGTTCTAATTTCACCTTTTTATACTACCCAATTTAATGAATACCAAGTGGGGGGAGTATATCAAATGATTTCAGGTGAAAAGTGATACATGTACTTACTCATTTTGTTCTCTCCAAATTTGGAATTAAAAACTTTACCACTTATTACATGATTCATAAATCTGTGTTGAAGGGCAACTGTTTCATAATCTTACGATTTTGATGCTTTTGATAAATTGAAAATAGCTGATTATTATAGAAATATTTAAAACTGTGCTTCAAAATCTGACTAGTTTTATGTTACCACGAACTTGTTTCTCTGTTATGGGATTAGTCCTGTGACTGGAAAAATACCCTAAAGTTTACTGTTGAGTAAAACTGATAATTTCTTGTTACGTCTTAATTGTAGAAATTGAAGTTTAGTCATGCAGGAACATTTAAAAAGTTTTTGAAATGCTATTTTATTGGTTTCTAAAAGGGGATAAATATGGCTGGACAGGGGTTAGTTACTTTTCAGGTGTTCAAACAACATCTCATGAGTATTTGGACTTAAAACAGTGGCAAGAAGAGCCATGCAGCTTCTTGCTGTTCAGCTAATCAGCATTAATTGTATCTGACTATGCACTTTGTCTAATCCACTCTAAAAGATTAGTCGGCCCAAAAAAATCCTGATCAGCTGTGCAACAGTTTGAGTACACCAGGGTGCTCAGTGGCTACAGGGACTGTGCCAGTAATGAAATCTGCTACTGCTGAGGCTGGGGAGCCCCCAGGCTTGGTGGAGGAGGAAGAATGGCACTGAGAAAGGACGGGCATCTTGAAATTCTTGCTTCTGTCTGCTCCCTCTGGTTGTTCTCAGCCTAAGAGTGGCCACTTCAGATGAGTTCATTAAAGGCCATCTCTTTCAGTCATGTCAGCCATCAGTTTCTCTGGAGCTGTCAAGCAAGAGTGTTAGACTCTCCTTTTTAGGAACAGATTTTCAGAAAGCCCTCAAGAAACAACCTGTGTTGTACTTCCAAAATAAGATGTGGATAACTTTGTGGAACTCTTAATTAATTCTTTTTTATTTAAATTAGCATGTTATTGGTTTCTTCTTTTTTTTTTTCTGTGGTAACTGGAACCCATATGCTTTCCTGAAAGCTGGAATTTTAAGAGGTAACCTTTTTAAAGTAATATGGATGATGTTGAAGTATTATATTGCTCAATGCCTCTCCACCAGGAAAAATGGTATTGGAAGAGATCATTTCTATTTAAACAAAAAGTTTTTTTTTTTTCGACACTCTTACAGCTCCATTTTCAGTATTAGCTGCCTTCATGTATGATAGTAAAATATACAGGCTTATAACTGATGATGCTGTTAAAGCAGAATGCCAAATTTTGGCATACACTCTATGTATCCACCCACACTTCTGCAGGGGTGTACTGCATAATATTAATAGGACTAATATGCTTATTTTTAATCAGTTTGTATGGAATAGGCAGCTAGTATAGGAAACTTCAGTGAAAATGCCATAAATTCTGGAAAAGTAAGAGTTTCATGAGAATTTTTAAATAATCCTAGGTTCAAAGCTACCAATAGAGATAAAATGTCTACCACTAGCAGTTTTTTTTAATTTTGGGGTTGATGAAGATTGGGTTATAGAAATACAGAATTTTTTTAGAATAGAATTTTTTCACACCAGCCTTTTTTATTTCCTGTTGTGCATTTTTTTTAAACAATTTTGAGGTTTATTAATTGGGACAGTATAGAGAGAAATACTAAAGTAGACATGACAGTGAAAGTACTGTATTTCTTAAATGTACTTTTTTAATAGTCAATACTGCTGGGGTAGGAATTGTGCATATCTGTATTGCTGGATAGCATCTAGCATGGTAAGGCCTTAACTGGGGTCTTTGGTTACTCCTGCAGTAAAAATAAAGAACTATGTGAACAGCTCCAATACGAAAACAGTCATACTGATGGATTGGTTAGAACGCATTCTAAAATGGAGGTTTAATAGTATTTCTCAATTAATAGGTGCTTAGCTTTATGTTTATTTACATTGCATGGCTTTGCATAAATCAGTATCTGGGTTATTGTCTTAGCAATCTTTTTTTTCTTTATTCAAGCAAGATTTATTACTTAATGTTGGATTAAATCTACACTTAGGCTCATTTTTATATTTAGAGAGTTATTGGCCTTGTCATCAAGCTGTAGGAGAAAGCAAATCATACGGGTTTTTTTGAGCTTGTTTATGACACCACTTGTTACTTGTCGTTCTACTCCGCACCAATGCCCACATTAGAGGTGGATTTTTACCTCTTAATTTTATACCCTAATACAAACATTTTCAGCAAAACCTGTACTGTACAATAGTTCCAGTTGTCTGTTATTCATCTGTTGCTTCTTGTGAAGGATTTGGTATTGACTAGTATCTGTAACAGACTCCAGGAGTAAGTGGGTATTAGTCTTAAAACAGTGTATCTGTCTCTCTGACTCGTCACCAAAAGATCTGTCCCTTTCTGTGCTATTCTTAGCCTTCCCTTACCTGTCTCAGGAGCATTGCAAGTTAAATGTTCTAGCATGAGAGTTACATGATTCGGTTTTAGAAGTTAAAAGCATGTGCTGCTATGTTGTATCTAGAAATTAACAGGAATATTCAGGTTTTAGAGCAGAGCAATGCTGCTCTCAGTTGTCAGAAATAGACAAACTTGCTTCTGTGTTTTTGCATTAAGGATATTCAAACATGATATGAAGTGATCTTTTTATGGCCTGTCCCAAAATAGTTTGAAGATCTTCAAAAGCTATTTAAGTTAGAAGAGGTGTGGTATGAGGTGATTTTTAAGTATAAAAATCCTTAAATAATATGGGCAGGAAGGTTAAAATAAATCAAATATTAAAAAAAATCTTTGTGGTTCTTCCTGAGTAACGGTTTTCCTTGACAATTTGCAAGTGAGAAATTCACTGAGAAGCACCTTGAACATGTGCCAGTTATAATAATAAAGGGACAAAATCGATGTCCAAGATATAAAGTATGGGAGTGTTCTTGTTTACTCCTGTGTCTGCTTTGAACACAGTTTTTTACTTACTCTTCCTTTATATTTTAAAGTTATTTCTGTACAATCTCTTCAGACCACTTTTAGCACTTAAACACATTTAATATGGAAATACATTTAAGTTCCTTGTTACACTTAGTGGGACTTTCTTGTGTTTGCTGCTAATGAAAAGGATTAAATTAAAACAAAATAGAACAAAAAACCTTCTGAGGAAAATTTTCCATGGGGTAAGGTTTTGTATAATGACTTTACATGTAGACTAAATCATTTAAGAATACAAGTGATGTCTGCTTTTTTGTTGTTTTTCTGTGACCTGAAGATGTATTGCAGTATGCTGAACAAGTGTTGCAATTCAAACTTGGATATAAAATTTGCAAGTGAAATTTTTCTACAGGAAAGAAAGAAAAATTGCACTGCAGTGACTCAGATTTTTACAGGGAACTAATCTTTTTCAAGATTGCAAACAATGTATTTGAATTAAACTTTGTTCCTCTTGCAAAGCACTGTGTGGTGGAGAGGAGGGCTATTTTTAAACATGTGCTGCATGTGACTACTGATTTGTATGTGTACGTACAATTGTGTTTTGGAATGTCTTCAGTAAAGCGATTCTTACAAATAGAAGTAAATCAGTTTCAATTTTATCTGGGACAATTTTATATTAAATTTTTTAAAAGGACACTCATAGATTCGATGTTAGCTTTTTGAAAAACAGGCATAAAGTCATCAAATATTACATTCTTGTGTCCTGATGTTTTTCCATATTATCATATGGAAATGTGTCAGCTTCATTTGTTGCAGGAAACAGAAGACTTGGAAGAACAGAGTACCTAAAGCCAAACCCCATCCTATAACTCTACAAACTTACTTTCTTCTCTGTCATCCCCACCCTGCAATCATATTTCCTGTAATTCAGGTCCATATTTGCATTCTTCTGGCCCCTCTGCACTTTTTTCTGAATCATATTTCTGAATTTTTGTAGAGAAAAAAACTGTTGTGAAAAGAGAACAAGCCAACTAACCAAAACTACTATTTGTTGCCCTTGCGGTTGCTTCAACAGCCTTCAAAGTACTGAAAGATTCATGTTTGAGAAGTGTTACACTACAAGGTTTTATCAGCTATGCAGGGTTCCCTGGCTGACTTGGGAAACTACATACTCTTCCTTATTTCATCTTCTTAAAAGAAAAGTAGCTCTTCCTTGGCACCATATTCAAACTGCCCAAACTGATTTGAGAATGGTAGACTAGCTTAATGCTTAACTCTCAAAATGCTGCACAGCCTGGCTTCACTTCCCCTTTGATGTTTGCAGCTGGATGCTGAGTGTAGTCTTTCAGCTTCTGATGCTAATTTTTTTCTTATTCCTTCCATATGTAAATAGCAATTGTATGGGTTCCATTCCCTTGGTTTCCCTTTTCAGTTTGATGATTGTAGAACTCTTTTAAGGGGCAGTTGGAGGAAGAAGGTCTCCTAGGGAGCCATCCAGCAAAATGACTTGGTGATTTGAGATGACAGCTGAACTCTGACGGAAGCACATTTTGCAGACAGAAGTGATACTAGAGTCAGTGGAAGAATTTTGAAGAACTGATGGTGCCAAATTTGTCTCCTTTGGAAATTACAAGTCCACAACTAGTTACTTAGTAACAAAACATTCTTGGATTAATTTATTGCATTGAGGTCTGATATAGTGGCATATGCAAGATCGTATCTAGTTGACTGTGGAGAGTTGTGTTGTGTTAGGTCAGTGGTCCTCTCATTCCTACTTCACCACTTCTCAGGTTAACTGTGGCAATTCAGTATATGCGGCATGAAGTTGCCAGTATTAGAGAGGTGTCAGTTCTGTCATAAGGCTGTCCTGCTGTGGCACACTGGGTGTCTGTACAGAAATGATGATTAAGCTCCATCTACGTGGAGACCAGTCTGAGAACATCTCTTCCAGAAACCACTTGAGAACTCTTCACTGCAGGGTCCAATGCTCCAGATTTATTGACCTTTGTTTCTTAAAGAGATAAACACAGCAAAGTGTGTGTGTGAGATTATGCACGTGTGTGCACACCCACTGGAATTTTTTTAAGAAAGGAAACCTTGCAGTGTCTGATTAACGTACTCAATGGCATGTGCTTCTTCTGAGGGTGAGACATGTTAGGTGTGTTTAATGATGACTACTACAAGTTTAGTTGAAGAGCTTGCGTAGACTAGAATTGCAGGAACTCTTCAGCCATTTTACAGAGACTGGCATGTATTCAGTCTTTGTCAGATGTAAATTCAGCATATGCAAGTGACGCAGTTGCTAACCTTCAGCATGCCTGCTGCTAGATGTTTTTCACTTACCTGATGTTTGCCTGGAGTCTAAAATCTGTATGTGGTTCTGTTTTCAAATATTCTAGCCTATGATGTAACCTGGAAGTTATGATTAACACCTAAATCATACATGATTTCATCTGCTTGGTAGCTGTGTTTTCACGATCAGAATCTCTCACTGTCCTCATTTCCATCAAAGCAGGCAATTAAGTGGGAAACTTGGGACTCTGGTGTCTGCTTATTTTTACCAAAGGAACCTCTCATTTTATAGACGCTTTCATTTTTTGACTCAAGTACAGTTTTATTTCTCTTACTCATAAGACTCTTACGTGTGTTCATAGAACAGTGTATGTAGAATTGGAAAACAAGATGAGAAGGGACATCAAGAGGTGATCTGCTCTATACACCAGCCTAAGGACAGGCTTATCCATATGCATCTGTTTTAATCTTGATACGTACCAGTATTTTCTTTTAAAACCTCTATGATTAAGATTCTAAAACAACCCTGGTCAACACCACTTGTCATACTTAACTATCCTTACTACTAGAAAGAGTTTGATAAGGCAGAGTATTTTCTTTTGATATTTTTAGTTCCTAATATGAATCTCCCTTAAGCTTATTAGTTGTCCTATCCACTATGCCACTATGGACATGAAAATTGCTCTCATTTTACGCAGCAACCTTTTGCACATTTGAGGAGTACAAAAGACTCCACCACATCTCTCTTCCAATTTTTTCCTTTTTTCAGATAAACTAGTTACATTAAACCCCCCTGCCTTTTTTTTTTTTTTGTTAGCTGGAAACTGATCACTGCTCCTGATTTTTTTTTTTTCTTCCATTTTTCTGAGAACTTTCTTGAAGGAGTACTGCTGAGTTTCTTTTGAAAAGTTGCTTTATAATACTGTTTACATGGAAAGGATCAGATATCACAGTCAGCTTGTCTAATAATGCCTCTAGAGCCTTTGGGACTCTTTATGCCTCTGCTGAACTTTGTTCCAGTCTCAAAACAAGCTGTGCAGTGACACCATCTGGTTTATTTTTGCCTATATAATTCTTCCTTATTTAAATTGCTGTTTCAACCTAATTCAGTTTAATCTGCTTTATAAAAACCCTCTCCTTTGCTTGTAATAGCTTTGTTTGTGTCCTCATTTGGTGCTGCCCACACAGGACTGTTTTTCTGAAAACAGAACTGACATTTCTCCCATAAGAAAAGTTTGTGGGGAGGGGGCAATATAGGTTATCAGGCTCACTAATTTTGAAAATGCAGATGAGCTTTTCCATACAGAAGACCTTCAGTTTTGAAATAGCTGCAAACTTTGAAGCTAAACATGAGCTGAGAGCAGTCATTCTGAGTTTAACACAATTAACTTAGATAGTTTAAGAGAATATTTCTACTGCTGAAGTTTGAAATTATGAATAAAAGAACCGTGACAAGGACTTTTTCCATTTTGTTATGATTCACATAGAGACTTTCCATGATCATGGTTTGTTTAGAAAAGCCTTGAAAAGAACTCATTAATGCAATAAAGATAAAGGAAAAATCAGAGACAGGGTAGCTTTCTTCTCCTTTTTGGTGTTCCAGCATGGGCAACTAGAAATGGGTAAGCTCTTACTGAATTAGGAATTAGTAAGCTTCAATAGATTGTATTGTCTGTGACTACCATGAAATACTCCATTCCTGAAATACAGACATGAAAATTTGAGAAGTCATTTATTTTTTTCTCTATAAACAAACACCTGTAGTATTTTCCTACCTAAGGTCATCATCATTTCATATTGACAGTCTTTCTGATAACAGAACATGAATTTGACCTCTCTTTGCAGCATTTGATTATACAGTCTATGATTGGATGAGAAGGATCACAGTTATCTCAGTCAGAACTGGTGAAGATTAATGAAATGGAGAAAGATCAGGTTGTTTGTTTGTTCTCTGCTTTCTGTTGCAATACAAAGATTCTCAGGAGAGATGGAGAGAGGAAAACTGGTGTACAGTTCATGCAGTTGATAGGGTAACTTGGCCTACATACCACTAAGACTACACAGTTTGAAAACGTAGAAGACATGTCTGTTGCTAGAATTCAGAAGTATAGCAGCTGAAATATTTTGAGACTTTGAAAATTATAAACTAATTCTTGAAGATTAACCAGAATTTAGCTGGGAGAAGGAATGATTTACATAGTTACGTTACTACTTAAATTTATGATACCTGCTTGTATAGCTTTTAGCTACCAGTACTTGTAAGGGTACAAGAATGGATTTGTTTTTTACATAGCAGTTGGGGGGTGGGGGTGGTGTTTTGCCAGAACAGATCTTTCATTGATAAAGCTACTCTGCTCAATGAGAAATTACCACCAGAGCTGTCTGTTGGGATTTTTTAAAGTGATTTATTAATCAAAGATGTATTGCCTGACAAAATCTATTTATGGATTTATGTTGAATGCAGCAAGTGCTTTTGGACAAAAAAGGAACAAGAATATTTTTTCATTCTCCATTTCATTTTCGAGAATGAACAAATTCTTCAAAGTTAATTTTGGTATTTTTAATTTCAAATCAACATTTTAAGAGCAAATTAAGTTATGTAAAACTAAACAAACATGAAAGCAGAACTGTTTGCAATAGTTCGTTGCTTTTCTTGGTGTGGTTTTGGTTTTTGGTAGACTCAAGACTGTTTTGGTTTGTTTTGCATTGTTCTCTGCCTCCTTGGTTTCCCCCAAATTTACTCCTTGAGCTTGAACAGTCAGTGACTCATACTGCTCAAAGGCTGTTGTCTTATGCAAGCAGCTTCTTTCTTAAGGTCTTCCATTAAACTCAATTTTACCTTTTTTTTCTTTGTAAGTAATGCAGATCAAGAAGTTGACAGAACTGTAGAGTTATATGTAGTTTTACAAGCAAGAACTTAAATAGTTTGGCATACTGACTTCAAGGAGGAAGTCAGGATTTAAAAAAAAAATGTAAAAAAAATACTGTGACTAGATGAAAAACACTTCATTGGTACTGAATTTGTCAAAATGGTAGCAGGTTTTATGTAATTTTTTTTTCAGAGTGACTACAGTTGAATGTGATTCACAGAAATGAGCTGTGGTATGGTTTTGGTTTTGGTTTTTTTTCCCTTTTCCCTGCTAGTGGGCAGGAAAGAATGAAAGGGCAGGGAGTTTTTTATTATTATATTTAAGTATGGTCTCTTTGAACAACCTGCCTGACAGGTTTGTTAGGAATCTTATTTAGATGGGACTGTTCGTTACCTTTCTTAATAAAATACTGTCAAATAATAGCTTGAAATCTATAGGTAAAGTTGCACTGATAGCTGAGCTGATGTAACAGCTGCACACTGCCAAACAAAAATTTTCCTCTTTTCTACCTGCTTGCCTTCCACCTCCCCTTCTATAAGCTCCATTCAGAACACTCCTAAGATGCTGTAACTCACTGAACTATGAGACTACTAGACCAAAAAAAAGTTATTTGCCAGGTTACAGAGCTGGATCAGGATCACCTTAGCACAAGGTCCAAAGAGCAGCACCAAAAATGGCTTAATACTGGGAGGGATCATAGAACTGAAAGTTGGCTCATGGGGAGGAAGGAGGGGTTGAGGTTTTGAAGAGGATCTGATTCTTCATCTTTTGGTGGAGGTGAGCTATTAAATTGGCTCAGCTGTACGTAATGCTATTGTTTGAGAAGTTGAATTGTATGGTGTGTTTTTCAGGAGAAAATCGGTGCCCAGAAATTGTGGTAAATTCTTGAGTCCATGTTATGTGTCCCCTGTCCCCCCAGTCAAAACTTAATGAATGATTTGAGTTGATGTATCCTCTTAAAAGACTACCTGTATTTTCTTGTGATCCATTTTTGTTCTTTTATTTTGTAGAAAGTCGTCATTTTTTTTGTTTTGTTTTGTTGTTTGATTTGCAGATGCAGTAGTTACCAGAACCCGGAAGATGACCTCCCCAAAACCCAAGAAAGTCACAGCAACCAGAAAGAGAGTCCAGAAGTAAATAATAGATGGAGCAACAAATTAAGTTGCTCTTTGGCTCATCTCTTTTTTTTTTTTTTTGTTTTTTTTTTTCCCCCAGGTACGGTAGCACGGGGATCTTTTTGTTTGCTTTTTAAATGATGAATCCTGTAAAAGCGTGGACTGCTGTTTGTACCTGTTTTTGAAGAATAAATGTTTTATTAAAATATTTGCATAATTTATGTATACTTAAATACTAATGCAAAATTTTGCCAACTTTGAAGTGAGGATGCATTTTTATTCTTTATGTACATGAATTCATATCTTAAAGGCAAACTGAAAAAGTGCTCTTTTCTGCTTTATAATGCAGAAATTTATTTAGTTTCATTATGAGTATAAGGAACAGCAGTGTTGCATCTGATTTCTTCTAATTTTGAGTGAAGTCTTATTGGAGTTCACTTAGATGTACACTGAGATGAAGTCTGAAATGGTAGAGACATCTCAAGTATTTCTCAAGCGTTTGAATTAAAAAAAGAGAACATAAGATAAAAACTACATCCTTACATTCTAGTTGGTTATAAAATGTGTTTAAACAATTCTTTGGAGGACAGGTAGTTAATTTTAGAGTTTTTTTTTTGCATAGTATTTGTGTTTGGGTCACTTTTCCAGTTATTCAGAGTGTCCCTTGAAAGAGGGAGACCAGAATTTCAGACATAGGGCCCAGGGCAAAGAAAAGAACCAAGCAAAAACCGATGCCCATTCTCCCCCTGCCTCCCCGCGCCACCCCCGGTTTTCTTTTTATGTTAGTGAAAAGGCTACCAAAGTTATAGTTATGAAGAATAACTTTGTAAAGTATCTAGTTCCCGTGAAAGCTTGACTCACGTGTGCTTCTCTTAACAAAATAATGGTTTACCTTTTTTTAGTAGTTGAGAAGCATGTAACTTTTCTTGAAAGTACTTCCTTGCTTGGCTTTGAGTCTTCTTGTCAGCGTTGTAAGTCAAAAAATGCAGTGTTTCAGTGTGAAATACCACTACTTTTCACTTAGGTACTGCAAAAATACATATAATTTGGACACGAACATCAGTCTTATCAGGGAGATAGCTTTATGAAGTTTGGCAAAGCAAAAGGAATCCGTATGAGCCAATGGGTGGTATATTTGTGTGGCTGTTCAGTGCTCTGCTTGCTTGCTTGTGTAATGTCTGAGTAGCTACTCAGACATTGAAATAAATATGTTGTAGCATAAAATGTTGAATGAATGATGAGGTTGTTTTGAAAACAAGGGAATCCGTTGTTTTGAAATAAAACTGGAATAACATATTTAAAAGGTCTAGTGCCTTCTCATTTCTGTTCTGACTGCTATACAGACTCATTTTCCTGGTTATTAGCGAAGTGTGGCTGATGACTTTAAGCATAGCATTTTCTTTGTTTCAGACATAAAAATAGGACTGCTAAAGCCTCTCTCATATTTAAAACTCCTCAGATCAAACTATCATTTTAATGACTTCATTTAATCATTTTGTTCAAAAAGTATGTTACACTATTCTGAAAAGCCATTGTCAAGAAAGCATATTGTATTCTCTTGCTTGTCTTGCATACTCAAAGTTAATGTCATTCTTTTGTACTTTAGTTGTTTGACATTTTAATCTTTTTAGTAACTTATTTACTGGTAAACTTCCTTTCTTTACTTTCCAAGTTTTCAAGGAGTGTGTTTTCTTTTTGACACTACCAAAGCCAAATGCAACACACACAGACATTTCTGCGTATTTGAAAAGAATGTTTTGAGGTGCAGATTTCATAAGCCACCCCTACCTCTTCCCACCCCCA
The DNA here is from genome assembly GCA_034782735.1 of Sagittarius serpentarius. Taxonomy (NCBI): domain Eukaryota; kingdom Metazoa; phylum Chordata; class Aves; order Accipitriformes; family Sagittariidae; genus Sagittarius; species Sagittarius serpentarius. The sequence goes on from JAVKLA010000040.1 coordinate 6,960,164, forward strand.
AAAAGTCCTGGAAAAAGTCCGTACTAGCAAGTGTTCTGTGGGGGGAAAAAGGGGTGCTTTCCATTCTAGGTGTATGTTGTTTCAGGGCTTGCCTTTGCTCACAAGACACTCTGCAAAACTACAGTCTTCACAGGGAAGAATGTGTCTCACTGTAAACTTCAATGATGTTTAAGGTGTGGGATGGTCAGGATGAGCCCAGTGGAAGGCTGTGATAATGCCTGCAGTACTACTGTATGTATTGCATACAGTATATGCTTGCACATATGTGTTTTTGCTGTTCTACAAAACAGTGATGGGGAAATGCACCACTTTATAAGAGGCAGAGGGTGTAGTAGGTTTTTGTTGACATCCCCATTTGAAAGTAAAGCCTCTAACACAAAAGAAGCAAGCTGCCTTTAGACTGCATTTACTGCTCTTGATGACTCCAGTTGTGTGTAAATATTAGAAAACAGCAGGGTCCTGCATTCCAAGAATCACTTGAGCAGTGCCATGAAGACAAGTGTCCTTACTGGTATTGTAGTCATACTCCCAGGCTCTCCTGCTGTTTCTAATCTGTGCGCACAGCCGTGAAAAAACTGGACTGACATTTACAGGCACAGCAGGGAGACACTTGAGTAGGGAATGTTAAAGACTCCGCTACCTATGTTTCAAAGTGGCCACCATACATGATAAATCTTCACAGGAGAACTAGTCGGCACTTCAGCTGATGGTGTAATGAGGATATTGATAATGAAGCACAGAATGCTTCTTTTAGTGCTTGAACATTTTGCAGACAGATTGTTTGTATTTTTTTCCCCTAATCTAAAATATCTGGAGAGAGATTCAAATTCAGGATGGGTAGAAGATATTTTTTTGATGGTGCTGATTTGATAATTTTTACAGGAGTATTTTCCAATAAGTTAATATAAAATAATAACATCATTCCCGATATCTGTTGCAGCTAGCATTAAGAAGGGGGTCAGTTGCTTTCCTGAGTAGTCTGACAGACTTTACTCACTGTTTTGTCCTAGTGAGCTGCCAGATTTGGGATGCCATAATACCAGTAATGCAATTAGGTTTTCTGCACGTTGTCTGGTTGACTTCTCAGTTAAGAGTTTCTTTCCCTTTGGGAATAAGACTAGACAGACTGTCATTTGCTATTACTAATTCTGCTTAGCATTATCACTGGAGCTTTTTTGTAATTAGCTATCTTACTTGGCTCTTAAATTTTAATAGCCAATTGAAGCTACATTTTAGCCAAGTTCCATATCTAAATTGCATTCAGTCCATTAACAAAGTTGGTTAAAAGGCTATTAAAACAAAAGCCAATATATGGTGGTTAGCACTTACATGTTTGCAGCAGTAGCAGTACCAGCCTCCAATGAATATTCTCAAGAAAAGGCACTTCCTTCTAGCAAAGGAAGTGCACAAAGAATGACCAAAGTTTGTTTTGGGAACAAAAGCTGAATACTTGTAGAAAAAAAAAAAAATTGAAGTGTGTCGTTTCTGGAAGAAGGTGGGAGAGATGGGGGGAGATGCAGAAGGGGGCAATTAGTGGTTCTGCTCAGATTTGACAGGTTCTGGAAAAGCCAAATAAACGAAGTGATGTTTTTCTCCATTTCAGCTGATCAAAATTATTAGCAAAACCATCTGAAGCACCTTCTGGTGGAATTGTCATCTTGCTGAGTTTAGTTTGTAAAACATCCTGCCAGACATTAAAAAAACTGTAAGCATGCCAGCACATAGGCTCAGAGCACCGCTTCTCTAATTGATAGACCCTATAATTTTCTTTTTTACTGAAGACCATGGCTGGATACCTCAGCCTCCTGAGTAATTTAACGTAGCATCAGTCGGATTTTTTTATCCCTAGTAGCACTTATTTAAATTAGATTTTTCTCCTCTTTTCTTTCTTAAGGTGTAGACAGGAGATTAACAGCCTTTGGATCATCCTGTGACAAATAATGGCTTTCTCAGACTTTCTCTTTCTCTTTACTGTTTTGAAGACATCGGCTATTAATACTGCTACAGTTTTAATAGAGTCTACCAGTTGCTGATGAGTTGTTTCAAGGATGGTTTGCAGTGCCCTGTATGAGTGATGATCGATAAGTATCAGTAGCTTCATTGTAGGAGGTGTGAGGCAAACCCCAGATTATGTCTGAATAACCAGTATATATATGCTTTTACCAGCATATATAGTGGGACATCTAGAGTTTCCATCGTGCATGAGTTCCATTCTTAAACAAGACATAGAGGTGGTGCTCATTGAACCTGAGTCATATCCCATCGCCTGTAGCTGCACTGCAACATCAAACTGATTGGAAAAGCTCTGTGCCAGTAAGTGCCAGTTCCTTCACCTCCCATGCTGTTTTGGGGGAGCTGGGCTCTTTGCAATGACACAGTACTCAAAGGGAGAAGGAATCGGTTTTATCTGTGTGAGGACTGATTTTCATTGTGTCCTTTCTCATAGGCAGGGAGAAAGCAGGTGTGGTGGGATCAACTTCTTTGGAAGTTCCTAGCATCCTAGTCAGGATCGCATGGATAGCTTTATGCTAACTCACATGCATTTTGATTTTCAAGGTTGAGCAGCTGAAGATTTAGAAAGGTGATTCCATGAATTCTTTGCTTCATTTTAGGCCATCTTTATCTCTGTGGATGATACCTCTATAGCAACAATTTGAGTTTTGAGTTTGGGTTTGTTTTTTTTTTTTCCTTTTCCCCTGAAGGGATATATAGAAAAAGGAATATACTATTTCTGTGAACTGAGTTTTGCCTGGATGCAGAGTAATCCAGACAGTTTAGAAAAATGCAAGAGCTCTAATTGGATGCTACAGACTAGTTTTCTCTACACTGACTTCCCATGTTTTTAAACACGAAGTCACCAGCGTTATTGCACTTCTACTTCTTTCTAGTTGTGTTTCATCTTATCCCAGCCAAAACCTCTCTTCTTTCAGACTGGAGCGTATCCTGCCCGTGTAGGCTGCCATGCCAGATTTTAATGCCCTTGCATTTAGGTCTACTGCATACAAATACCTGAAGTATTTTCAAATGGTCCTCAAGTTCCACAACTGCCTAAGCTGCTGACAAGTGAATCCTGAGGTTTTGCATTTTCCCAGGGATATCCCAACGGGTAAAAGAGTTGTGGAGGATCTGTCGTTTGGTGGGAGAAAGATTGCCTCCTGTATTTCTACTCCTTGTCTTGGAAGGTCAGCTTTCCAACCCTGCAGACCTTAGCTGCTGTGATGGGTTTTCATAAGTATACTCAAAAGAAAAGTGATGAGAACACAATGAGACAGCTGTGAAGTACAGTAGAAGTGAAAAGAAAATACACATTTTTATGAACTTTCCTGAGCTAATTGCTTTTGCCAGACCACTCCAGACAGGAAGAAGCTGGCACAGTGGCAATCTGCATCTGCAGCTTCTGAGAGAAGAAAAATGCTTCCTTGGCAAATGCAGCAAGAAACCTAGAAAATTAAGGATTAATATGTTCATTTATACAGAAGCAGTGAGAACACAATAACATGAAATACAACCGAGGAGGATGCATTTAGAAGACAAAAGAGCCCTGGAAGGGAAGGTACTTAGCTTTGTTCAGAATGCAAACTATAACATGCAGTTCTGGGAATTGGTGAATTGCACAGCTGAATGTTAAAAGAAATAACTTCATCCCACAAGAAATACACGATCTGTGCCTTGAAAACCTGAAGGTACTTTCCTTTTCCTTTCTGCCAGGAGAGGAGTGGAACACTGGATCTACTTGAAAGTAAGTAACCCTCCAGCTAATTTTGCCTATCTGCTGCTAAACCTGAACAAAAATAGTTTTACTAATAAACTGAATTCCTTTCTGAAAACAGATATATCTATAAAAACCAAAAATGCCTTTTTTCTTACATTCTCACTAATCTCTCATTATGTAGCTATTTCCTTTAGAATGGTGAAGGTGGCTCTGTGCTAGCAAATGTGCCATCCCTGACTCGCTTCTAATAATGCTTGGCAATAGACATGGCGGAAGGTAGACAGTAAACAGTACCATATTTAGAAGACGATATGGTGCTGAAAATATAGAGACGTGGTTCGGAACAACTGGTTCCTTCTGTCACTGACAGAGCTGGTCATCAGTAATTTATAGGCTTGGGTTTTTTTTTAATCAGTGTTGTCAAACCTGGAAGGAGGTAGAATTTAAAACTCATCTCTTATCCAGACCAGGTGTCACTTGATAGACCGCTTTAGAGATTGGCAACATTTTTTGCCTCTGTTATTGTCGAACATTAGCTGGATCCAGGTGTGGCCGTGAGTTGTCTCACTGTTTGCTTGTTTCCCTTCCTCAAGTCAAAGCCCTCCTAAAAACAGTTTTGAAATTCGTCATCCATTTCTGGTATCAGGGCAGCACAAATCTGACCAGGATGCTTTTTTCTCTGTGGGGAAACTGTTCTGGTTTGGGGGTGAATTCCAGTTGTTTCTATGGAAAGCCTGACTTTTCTGAGGTGGTAGTACCCAAAATATCATTTGAAGCCAGTAAGAGCTTCAAGTATCCAGTGTCTCTGAAAATCAAGTTTATGTTTCTCTAAAAATGTTCCCCTTGCCTGCAAGAAAGGTAATGATATTTTTGGCTGTTCACCACACTGCTGAGTTATCCTTTAAAAGTAGTGATAGAAGCAAAACCGCAAGAGAGGCTCTAACAAGGAATGAGTAATTTTTAAGTGAAACTGCACGCTGCAACACAGTAACTGTTAAGCTAGCCCACAGAACTTATGCTTGACCTTGACATGCCTTGATTAACTAAGGGTACTGTGACCGCGGTAATGAGGAACCGCAGGAGTGAGGAACAAATGTATTGAAATGTGTTTGTGTTTTCGCTGTGTTCTTCACAGTTTTTGCATGTTGGCTTTGTTTTAAGCTCTTTCAAGGGGTAGTTGTCTTCCTACCCATCTGCATAGCACCTGGTGTACTAGAATGTGAGCTGTTGAGTGCCTACGGTAACATTAATTTTCTTTTATTAGTTATTCTGCTTACTTCATGTCAATCTGCTTCTTCCTTCTGCCTTCCAAGGGAATTTTTGGGTTATTCCAACAAGTAGTTTAGCTTTATTAGACTAATTATTTAGCCTCATTAGGCTAAATATTAGCCTTATTGAAATTTACGTTGCCCTGAAGAGCACTGAAAATGAGGGGAGCCATAGCAGACCTGAGGCACTGGTGGGCACTGGAGCAGGCCAGGGCATAACAGACCATTGTGCTTATAGCTGAGGAAATGGGATTGCTTTTCTGGACAGGCTCTCTGCTTCTTGCGTAGGGTTGAAGATTCAAGTTGTGGGCCTTTCCTACAACAGTGGTTGCCTTGCTGCTTGCTGCTTCCTCTTCATCATATCTGCCTGGCAAAAGCAAGAAAGAGCCTTCCACTTTGGGTCTTTCCTTCGTCTGTCTCTTTCAGTCCTATTCAATCTGATTTCTTCCCCCTTTAAGTGCAGACAATGTTAATTGCTATTTGATGCATTGTTCTAATCAGAGACATGCCTGCAATGTTCAAAGCTCTGGGAGCAGTAGTATGAGTCCTGTACGGGTACTGGAGCACCCACTAGATCACTGCGGGGCAGCTGAGTTTTGCAGCTTGGCAGGGGCTGTGAATTACAGAGAGCCTTCTTAAGGGGACGCAAATAGTGGAGAAGGGTTTGCTCTCTGCTGTCTCCTAAATTCTCTCCTTGTACTCCTCTTTTGCATCGAGCATCTCCTCAGATCTTTACAGGATTTACAGACATTGTTCTTCCCCTCTGCTTCTCCCCTACAGACACATCTGACAACTCATCAGAGAAGCCTACAGTTCACTGTGTTTCCACATTATGGTGTTGCCTTTGACAATCCTATCAGTTTTTCTGAAAGAACACCAAACTGGGAATGAAAAAATTGTGCCAAAGCAGTGATTTATTCTGAAAAACAGTTTTATTTAGATGTATGATGTTCAACCACCAGCGTACTCCTTTACTTTGTAGGCATGATAAGTTTTCTGTGTATACGTATTGTCTTGGTGTGGTTTCTCAGGAGTGTTTGAGTTTCTTAATATATTAATGGTCCTCAAGGGAGAGACAGCAAAGATTATAAGGCCCTAATTATCTCATGAGTTCTCAAGTATCTAGATTGGAAGATGGACAAAGACTTTTGTATATCGTATCACATTCCACTGGGAGCTTGTTTACTGTGGAAACCTGTCTGAATGCATGGATAGCCCATGCAGGTCAGCAGCAAGCAATGGAGAGTGTCCAACGTCTTAAAACTGCAAGTTTTATTTCTAACAGCAAGACTTCTTTAGAGAAATGCCAAGGGATATTACGTGCCCAACAGTTGATCAGTCTAGTGGAACACCAGCCAAACAGGGCTCCCAGTCTCTGGTGGCAAAGGGACTTGCATCATTTTCTGTCTTAAGAGTGACTGCCTGTTCATAAAGTGGAGCTTTAACTGAGAAACAACGTTCATTAAATAGATTGTTCATAAAGAAAAAAATGAATGTCTACTAAGATATTTCCATTCTTTTGTTGCCTTTGTCACAACCTGAAGAAGATACCTTTGAACTGGTAAATTTCAAACTCAGCCCTAATAGGTGCATTCCCGTTACAGGCAAGAACACGCTCGCCATTGTATCACAAGCGGTGACATGTTTCTAGTATATGATCTGCTGGCAAGTTATTTAAGCCATCAGCCCACAAAAGACTATCAGTCTTGCGTACCTACATACCTTATAGCAGAATTTACGGGCATTGCCAGGTAGTTATGTTTGTACCAGCTATGGCGCAGAGGTGATCTGTTCTTCCCCAGTTCCTGGTGCCATCCCAATGGCTGAAGAAGACATTAATCAAGAGAAAGGGTAGGAAATATCTGGTGGGTGGATGGGAGAGAGGGATTTCAGGATATCTGCTCCACAGACACCTGTCTCCAGGAAGTCACAACTCCCAACAATTCTGTGTACGCTTGCTAATCATCACCTCTGCCTTTGATACTAGTCTATTACCCAATTTACTGTCACCAGCACTGTCGTAGGATGCACTAGAAAGTTTTTCAATCCTGTCATAAGTTCTTCCATGTCTTACTATAGGATCTGGATTTCTTGCTTCATGTTTCTCTGGAGGAATTAATGAAGCATATATGATCACTGCCAAATTTTCTGCATTGGATTTTAGCGGCAGATTAAGCCTGATAATTAATGAAGCACTATCAAATGTAGTAAGGGAGACTTTTCTAACCTTTCCAACAGGAAGGTTGGAAAGAATTAGTGAATTTCTGGGTGGAGCACTTCCTTCCTCTCCAGAAGCCTGTTGGGTTTTTTTAATTTGTGGAGTATCAG
>JAVKLA010000040.1:6967507-6978504 GCA_034782735.1 Sagittarius serpentarius
ACTGAAACAAGGTGGGGGAATAAAACTTCAATATATCTTTGATCATTCAGACTCTGCAGAAACTCAGGGCAAATCATTGCTGCTTCTTTCTGTTTTCAGAACAAGGTTTTTGAGAGCAGTCAAGTTCAGCAATTACTATTTTGGAAATTTAAACGGATCACTAAAATACATTCATCTTTTTGCTTCCTCCTCATCAAAGTATTTGATTACCATTTGATGGTTGGAGGACATCACAGTGAGAAACCCTTTGCCTCTCACTGTTGTATCCTTTGCAAAGAAGAAGCTGAGTTCAAGACCTGCCCCAGAATTCATGCCTACTTTCTACCTCCTTTTGAGAGGCTGAGGGGTGTTAAGAGTTGTACATAGCTTACAGAGGGCATACACATAAGTGATACCAAATGGAACTGAACTATTTCTGAAATGTCTAAGAGTACCTCTGATGCACAGCACAGTTCTTTTAAGAATTAGGGCATGCTATTCCTCTATAGTTCTTTGCTGTCGCAAAAATGGACAAGTCAGTGGATTAATTATGTAAAAGTTGTATTTAGTTTTGCTTCACATTAATGATGAGGATGGCATGCATAGAAATTTATTTTTACATTTAGGATTTCTTACAGTTGGCCTCTTTTACCAAAGTTAAGATTCAGTCCATTCTCCATCTGACTTTTGTGTTCTTATCAACAATCCTGACATTTTATTGATGAGATATAAATATGAAAGGGACGACTCTATAAGCTCAAACTCAGAAAAAGAGCTTTTTATTCAGGCTTTTTCCCCCCCTTAAGCTGTTCTCTCCTCCCTACACTACAAAACATAAGCAAGCACTAGAAAAGAAGAATTAATCAACAGCAAACCAAATGATATAAAGAGAGACATTATTTTTCACCCGTCCTTTTTAGAAGGGTAATTGAAAGAGACAGAAGTCAACTAAATTTAGTACACTAAAACAATGTACAGTACTGTGAGTTCCTCAACCTAATGGATCAAATATAGTTCTTTAAATCCTCCCCATTGCAAATCTAAGGAGAGAGAATAAAAAGATGCTTTATTTTCAGAGTTGTTATTCAGTTAACTGTAAAATAATTTCCAAAGATAAAAAGACATCCTTAATGCTTTACACAGTGTGGATTCAGGTTGGAATTTTTTTGTTCTGCAAAAAGTTTTCATCACCAGAATCTCTTTCCTTCCTTGTTCAGGCATTTGAAATGCACATTCAGACCTGTCAAGTCTTATACTTGGAGAATGAGACTCATTTGGTTGATTCCCGTCTCACACATTTCTATAGATAGGCTGGATATCAGTCAGAGAGTAGATTCACATTACAGCTAAGCCAACCTAGTGGGTGCATGGGGTCAGTAGCACAGTCCCATTTCCTTTTGCTGCTCCCTGGTTGTGTGTTCCTGCCCCTTTGCTGTGCCAGTATTGTTGCTCATTCGAGCCTGCGGTGAGCTAGCTAAACCTACTGACTGTACAACCCTATTGCTAAAACAAGGGTTGGGTTTTTTTTTTTTTTTTTCAGAAGGAAATTTTAAAGCCCTTTTTTATCTAAGAAATAATTCTTTTTCCCTAGCCCATCATACTTTCGTGTCACCTGTTACTGGGCTGGATGTCAATCGTTCCGGCACTGGCCAGAAATAGTTGTTGGGCAGGTCTGAATACCTGTCCTGTCCTAAGAGTCCTACACTCCTTTCTCAGAAATTACCTTCTGCCTTCAAACAGTGGAGAATTAGCCAAGTATCTGATCAATCTGCATCATTGTGATATTTTCCTATTGAGAAATACACATAATAAGTTGCAGGTGAAAGCCAGTTATGGAAAGCAAACTTTTGCAGGTCAAATGAATGAAAAACCTACAATTACCTCCATTTTCCAGCATTGCTTCTAGTAGTGGAGCCTAAGCATCTCCAAGCATTGTTATTCTCAGCCTGGCGCTTGCGCCACATTTTGCTGCTCTTCTTGTCACCAATTAAGCCGGTCACAGGGTTAACTCTAGAATGTCCATTTCAAGCTGTTAACTTTGTAATCAGAAGAAGTGTTGGGTTGGAATACAAAGAACTGATTTAGAATAATTTCCAGGGCTGTCAAGATGCGCTTGCTAGCCCTATGACCCCAAGAGACGTGTAGTGGAAGATGAATGATTGGGAGGGACAAGTTGGAACCAGTTTGCTTCTAGGCCACCCTTTATGGGTTCTTGTATTATAATAAAGCTAAGCTTACACAATAGATGGATTTGATTTTTCATTAAATTGATTACCAGTAAGTCTATGAGGTGCTCATGACATTATCTTTCACTGTAACGTTGAAAGGAAACAAAATACACATCCTTTCATGCAAAAGCAGTGGTCCCCAGGAAAGTCTCTTTGTGTTGGAAGGATAATGAGAGCCTTCAGAATTTTAGGCCTTCACCTGAAATGTGCATGTCTGAAGCTTTGTGTGTTGTAATTATGAAGGAAAGGCATTCTTCCCACAAGTATACTACCTGCTTGAGAAAAAGAGAAATTACAAAGAATGTGGAGTGTAAAATCAGTCTTGATGTTTTAAATAGTATTGACTAGGGACTCTAAAGATTTCCATGGGCTGCTTGATAAAGTAGAAAGAGACAATAGAGAATTTTCTACATGCTGGCTTTGCAGAAACATGTGCTATATTTGATTGTTTTATTGAGTGCAGCAACAGAGTATACAAAACATTTGGGATCAATAATGATTTTGTACATCTTTCTTCCAAAGATCCCAAGCTATTCTACAAACATTGAGCCTTACAGCCTCAGTAGGAGGAGCTCATATCTAGGAACTAGGTACCCTCTTCCTTTTAAAGTCAGGGAAACAGGGGACCAGGAACACTGTTCATCTTGCTAAGCATCACATGCTAAGTCAGGTGCTAAACTGCATATAAAATCCCCAGCCAGCACATGTCACTTCATCTCCTGGTTCTACATACAAGTCCTGAAAAGCATTTGTTCTTGATTCACTGTCCAGCTAAATTATTTAGGTACAATGTTAATGTCCTATGGAGGCCTTGTGGAGTAAAACAGCCTCAGTCCATTCAGTCAAATACAAGGAGCTATCTGTAGTGGAAGTTATGCAGGTTCTTCTCTAAACAGCTTTGTCTGCCACAAATGAAGAGTAGTGTGGGTATGTCCTGGATTATTTCTCTTGGTCGGTTGCTTTTAAATACCAGGGATTGCACTAAACTCATCATCTGGCCTCTCCTGGGCTGGGAATTACATTAATCACCTTAAGATGGCCAAATGCATGTGCTGCACCAACCAAGCATTCATGTGGCTGTGCGTTTCCCAAAGCCCTTTAACAGTTAAAATATAATTACCTGGGCAGACACGAGATGGTTGACTGACTAGGTTGTGTTGTCACCTTAATTATAATGCTAGGACTCCGCTGATGTTACGGAGGGCAGAAGTTAGCACATTTCTGCCTCCTTATCTGAGGGAAACTTCCTAATGTTTGCAGCAGGGTGCTGGGAGTCAGCATGCTGCTGGGTTCAATGTCTGTCTCTGTTGCTGAAACTGGATTCATTTTGGAGCCTTTCTTACCTCTCTTTAAGAAATGGGGAAAACTCATAGCCTGCTTCTGAGAAGTTCTTTGCATTTTATAGACAAAGAAGCCTATGCAAAAGCAAATTCTGATTGCTTAATTATTTGCAACACTTAGTGCAATCTCTCCCATTACAGTCCTGAAACCTTCCGTGTTGTACAAGTAGGGACATTGAACTGGTATGTATTTTCTTTGCATTTTGAGGATCTGGTCTTTTCAAAATGATAGCTATTATTTTATAGGAAGCTGCTAGTACATCATTGGTAAAGACCTGGTACATTTACGTTTTGAAATAATTATTTACAATTTGTCAGTTTTCTACTAATTCTGTGATTGCAATCAGTTCATCAGTTTGTGGGAAGTATTCTAAATGTATATTCATAGAGGATTGTTTTCTCAAAAAGGGAAATAACAATGCTCAGCATAATGTACAAAAGATGTAAAAGCCTTCCATTGTTTATACAAGTTTAGTTTAAATGGAAGGTGTTTTGTAATGCTAGTAAAAATAGTTGTGCTTCACTTCCTGAGGATAGTGAGGGGAGACAAAATTGGTGCCTACATCTTCTGAAATTTCAAGGAGGAAATTAGATTGTCAGGAAATGGTTGAAACATGCTCAGGTATTGTAAGGAATGCAGACTACAGTGTCCAGCGTTCTTAGATCCATCAGTGTTGAATACAGCCTCTCTGAGTAGACATCCCATGCTCTTTTGTATTACGTGTAATTAGCTCATTACAGAAATGTATTCTCTCTTTATCTTCTCACTGCTTGCTATAGCAGCACGGAAAGAAGTTGACCCTTCATGTTACCTTGTGTTCTAATAGCTTTATACGCAAAATCTGCACTGCTTGTTGGATTGCCTGCTTGAAGCCAGCTATGGCCTAGTGTCAAAAGCTATTTATTAGGTTTCAAGAGCATGTTATCATGGGGTGGTAAAACTGGTAAAGCCACAACATTACCGTATGTGGTAGCCCATATAGGGGCTAATGTACAATCATGCAAGATGAGTTTTTTTCAGAAATGGACTTCTAAGATCCAATTGCCAGGTACTCACAGACTGGAGTGTATCACTGCATATGGCTTTACTCAAGGACAGAGCAAGGGTGGGAGCAGGAGGACCCACCAGGGAGGAGCCCAGGGAAGTTTAGGCGTGGGATACGGGACCAAAGCCTGAGACTAAAGATAAATTCTGCATCCGAGATTAGATGGGCACTTGCTGATGCTCCCTTCTCCCACTCCCCAGTGGGGTCTGCCACGGTTCAGGCACAGCAAGGCTAGGGTTAAGTCATGCAAAGGGCCCTCTTTCCTGGAAGAAGAAGATATGCTGGAGGCTGGAGGGTGGGCCAGGCCTGTAGCTCGGGCTTGTCATCATGTGCAAAGCAGTGTGGGCTGCAAAGCGGCCAGCGGGTTTGTGAGGCCTGAGGTGGCACTGGGAGATGACAGCCTGTGTGTCCATGCAGGCAGCTGTGGGGCTCTGCAGGTCCCTGGGAGGAATCACTGCCCAGGATCTGGTGATTTAAGCGATTACAGTGAGGCTCAGTCAGGAATTTGGTGTTGTGGGAAAACTTTGTTTTTCACAGACGGAAGAAATCCTCTCTACTTGCGTTGTAGCTTCTACTTAGCTCCACATGCAAGTCCATGAAGGCGCTTGAAATTTCTTCAGTGTTTTGATACTCAGCTCAGGCCCCATAAACACACACTAGACCTACATCAGAGCTCTGGCTGAGAGACTGCAAAGCTTTTAAAACTTTATAAAGTTATAAACATATATAAACTATATATGTACGCTGGAAACAATCCAGATGCAAGAAGCATCTGAGAAGGCGCGTGGTAAACACGAAGTCAGTTACTTTTTTATTGCATAGAAGCTACAGGTTTGCCTCAGAACTGCAGAGCTCTGACCAGAACGAATTTGGAAAGTGGGCGGGCGTGGCTTAAGGCAGACCTGTTTCTGTGCTGGAGAAGTCATTTCACAGGTGTTTGGGGGATTTGAGGGAGAGGTAGAAATGAGGGAGAGGGAAATGAGGGAGAGGCCATTTTCTCCTGCCATGCTAAATCTCTTCAGTTTATAATTTCTTTTCCCTTACACATTTATACTGTGCAGCTGCTTGTAAACCCATAAGCTGTACTCAGTTCAAGCCTCCTTTTCCACGAAGAGCATTCGCAGAAATGTAGCTGTGGGCCTTTGTCCGCATAAAGTCATTTCCGACGTGGGTGCCTCTGTTGTTGCTGAACTACTTGCTGACCTCTTAGTTTTCTGTGCCACATTTCAGACAAGCAGTGTGTTTATTTAATAAATCTTCACGTATACAGGACTTAAAGCCAGGTCCCACCAATAAACAGCAGGCCTCAAATGACTTGAGAGAAGACTGGTGGTGTAGCGGAAAGATGTTTTAGTAGGCTGGGAAGACCCCACAGGGGGCTGTCAGGGCTGAGTGGTTGTATTGAAGGGAGTCCACATAAAGCGGCAGAGGTGTGCGGTGAGCAGGCTCTGCAGAGACAACCCCACAGCCACTTGCAGCCACTTTGTGGCAACAAAGAAGAGGAATTTTGCTAGTAAGTAGGTAAGAAAGGAGCTAGAAACCGCTTTCAGAAGAAAAATAATCTTTAAGCAAGAGAGGTCTTACTCTTCCGTCAGAAGGAAGAAGACTCAGTACTGGGTTGGCCTAAGGACTCCGGCTGGGTCGCAGTCCCCCTGGATGGTGCCGTAAGGGAGCACACGACTGTAGTCAGGAGCTTCTTGCAGACCTGTACTTGTCATGATTCGAAGGTTTGTTTTGAAAAGAATATTTGTGCTCTCGGTTAAACTTCTCAGCTTCTTGCTTCTCTGTTGCATTAGCTCTGCAAGGGTTAACAGGGGAATGACCTACACAGCCAAGAGACTTCAGAGGGAAAGAGGACCTGAAGGCTGGGAAGGGCTGTCGCCCAGTACAAGGGCCTGGACAGCTGCATCAGTCGTCTGGGAAGATGCTTCAGGGGCCCCGAGCCAGAAAGAGTAACCGACTGATCTTCACGTTCCCCCTCCTTTTGCCTTTTCGGTGGGGTTAGGGGCCTGTTGAAGCATTTGAGGCGGAGGGGTGTCAGCGCAGAAGCGAGTGGGCTGAGTGCCGTGCCATAGGAGGGCAGCATTGCTCAGACACAAAGCCGGACGCCCTCCAGCCGTGTCCCGCACACATCCGTGGAAGGGCTCCTTCTTCTCCGAGGGCCTCTGCACGCTCCCTGCCTCATGGGGCCCACCCCCGCTGCCATCGGCCCGGGACGCTGTGGGGGAGAGCCAGCCTCATGGGGGGAACCGCTGAGCCCACGGCCTGTGTTAGCTGCTCACCGGTCCCTCAGCAAACTGCTGTTCTTTAACTAGTTCTTTTTTTTTTTTTTTTTTTTCCTTTTGTCTTCAAGTGTCTCCAAAAGATAATTGCAAGGAGTTGGGGCCATTTGCTCAAGTTACTTTTAATCCCCGTGGCGGTTGTAATGAAGTGTGTACTGCACATCCATTTTACTAAAGTAAAAGTAGGACACACTTGACTTGCTCTCCCTCTGCAGATGAGAAAGGACAGATCATTAAGAAAACAGGTTCGCTACCTTATTGGAGCCTTCAAATGGATCCTCCCAGCCTGACTTCTTTGGAAGAGCTGCAGACTGAGCCTTTGAAACCTACTGAGATCTTGGGTAAAGGGCTTTTAAATGCTTCCTTTCTCCCCAGTTCGGTGCTGATGCCAGCACCACTGCAGTTTTTATCTCAAAGCAGACAGGCTGCTCCACGGGAACACCAGTAAAAGCGTGCTAGTGAACAGGAGAAATGTCCTTTACAGGGAACGAGGTAGAAACAGCCCTTACCAACGAACAAACACAATTCTGAAGATTTCCACTTTGTAACACTGGCAGGTGCCATTCCCTCATGGTTCAGGCAGGGATTGGGGATTTGGGTGTTTGGGTGCCGGCTGGCCTGCCTCATGCTGAGTGCCCGAGGTGCTGGTAGAGGACAGACATTTTCGTGTTCAAATCCTCCTTTCCCAGTTCCTGACTGCACAGAAGTTGCAGCATGTATGCAGATGCGTGTTAATTTATTATTTCCTGAAAAACTGGCTTCTTGGAGCTGCTGTTCATGGAAGCACTGTCCTGCAGTCTCTCACAGAGGAACCGACAACAGGGATTTAAATCAAGCCCTTCCCGTGTGTCAGAACAGTACATAACTCCCCAGCCAGAGTGCATTTTGAAGCTGAGATTACATTGGAGCTTTCGAGCTAGATATATTTTATATAAAGCAATTATGCAGTCTTGGGTTTAAGATACCCACTCAAGTTTCAGTCTTTGATCTAGGAAATGCTTATTTCCCAAAGTGGAACAGTGTCAATAGGAGAGATTCATACCTCAAATAGCTTTATTGCTTCGGGGCTGGGGTGCTGTCCTGGGAGACTGAAAACGGGGCTGTTCCATTCCAACTGATCTACCTAAGCACTGCAGTTTGTGAATAAAAGTCAGAGGTGAAAATGGGGAAAGTTGGTATCAGCAGTTTTGTAACAATTTAGACTTACATTTTCTCTGCCTTTTTTTTTTTAAAAAAAGGAAGTTACTAAAATGATTTGTTTAAATCCAAACAAAATGCAGGGGTTTTATCTTTGTCACAGAAAACACAAAAAATATATTTGGTCTGAATCAATTTGGTTCACCTGCTAAATAATATTCTGAAATATGATTAGAGGGGTCTATGCAGAGATTCACTGAACAGAAACCTGTTCATACTTTTACAAAGCTTTGGTCACTGGACTTGGCATTGTCTGTCAAAGCTTTGATTGAGATGACAACATTATGATGCCTTTTTGTCCATGGTGACTGATCTAACATCTTTTGCTAGGAGGGAAGGGAATTACATTGCTTTTTTTTCATATCTACAGAGGGATACAGACAGCAGGAAGGGATAGGGATAAATTCCTAATATTCTTTAAGCATTTGCCTTTGTGTTATCTTGCCATCCTTCATTTCTTCCCCCAAGTGTCCTAATGTCAGGACTCACTAGGTTGAAAGCACTAGGTTAAAGGACTGGGGACTGACGCTCTTGCTCATAGGATCAGGGGCATCACCTTAACATGAAAGCACCCCACCATTGATAAGGTTTTGCTTCACTGTTCTGCAATTCAAGGGAACTTTGAAGTCCACGTATGTAAATGACCAGAGTAAACTCTGAATGACCACTAAAAATAAACCCATTTTCTGTTTATTATTTTATAGCACTGCTGAATATGCTAGTTACTTCAGAAATGTGAAAAGAGAAGGCTTCATCCTTAGTTGTCTCTGCAGAGCATTTGCAGTCAAAGGAGTCAGCATGCACTGGTACAATATTTTTTATGATCGTACTACTACTCTACTACATGTTCATAGTAAGGAAAATACACTCTCCTTTAGGAATTACTGGGTTCAGTTCTTTGCCCTATGTTAAATAGTAGCTCAGACTGAATGATTTTAGTAGTCCTTAATCCCTTTAAAAAATGTTAACTGAATCTATTACTCTGAGATGAAAAAATGCTATTGCTGTATTAAAGCATTGGGGTGTTTCAGAAAAAACCTTTTGAACTCTTAATTATAATGAAGAGCTGATTCAGAAAAGAGCAAAATAGTTAATTTTGCAGTGAGAGTAAAACACATACTCTGAATTCCCCAAAGACAGTTTTCCTGTGGTAAACTCAGCCAGGTGAGATCTCAGGAGGAACAGTAAGCAGAAAGTGATTCCTGTGATGTTTAGACTTGTGGTTTGCTGCTTTGCAAAGTGTCACATAAACTGACTGACAAAAATGTTTATTTTCAATTAGGTGTCACTGATGAAGCATCTGTACTTCTCTGAGAGCTTGCAGTGCACTCCAGTGCTGCACTGTTATGGTCTGCCATCATTATTTCAGAAGTCAGTGCTGATTTCTTCTCCACATTCCCCTATGGCAGCCTTAAGTGCCTTTAATTTGCCATGACGCAAGATAGGTATCAGTCTATTTTATTTCCTTTCTCATTGTATCTCAACTTGAACTGAGCTTTTGGTGGGCTCACCCCGTGCTTCTCTTAGTATCACATTTAAGGAGTCCAGATGGGGTGACAGAATGGAATAAGACACCAGCCCTCCATCTGTTAAAAAACAGAAAAAAAAAAAAAAGAAATTAAAGACAAGGTTTTATTGTTCTTTAAGTAAGAACAGATACAGTCTGTATGTCAAGGCCAAACTATATGCTATTAAATCTATCCTTTGAAGTCTTCCATTGGGCTGACCAAGGACAGATGGTAAACTGTTATCATTTGATAAGGGATTAGGTCAAGTCGAAGTTCAAGTTTGAAGGTAACAGTGAGAGTCTCAGTTCAGCTGTCAAATATATTAGTTTATATAATGAATAGCACATAGTCAGCATCTTTGCTACTGTTCTGCTAGTTTAAAAATTAGGAGATTTATTCAGCCACAGATCTCCACACTCTTTAGAAGTTTAAAATGGCAACATGTATCTGTTCTAACTTAGTAGCTGAATATCAATACAATCTTTATTCTTCTGCAGAAGAAAAGAGTTTAGGTTTAGGATGTACCAGCCTAAAATATAATGCAATTTTTTTTGTGTGTCTGACTCATACATTTTCATCATTCACTTTTGTGTTTCTGTTTTCTTTGCATATGTACCAAACCCATAATATTCTCATTGGAGGAACTGATTACTAGTATCAGATGTAGGGAAGGCTGTAGCAGCATTTCATTTCTTACACTTTATTTTCACACCCAAATAATGAATGAAGACCATTGACCGTGAAGCTGAAATGCTGCATACATGTCAGGCTGTCTATTCTTTAAATTTGGCAGAGGAAATGAACTTGCCTTGAAAAAAATCTTACCAAACATGTTCAGAAACAGCTTTCACAGAACTGGCTGATGTTTGCCATATGACACATGCAGTGGACATTAGACATAATTTGGAAGCAAGCAAAGCAGTTAAGCGTATGCCACTTGAAAAGCCAAGACAAAATGAACTTTCAGGATCTGGTTGTAATCTTACACAATAGTCCTGTGGCAGCCTCATGGCTTAATAATGTGCACTGCTGTCATGGTTTAACCCCAGCCAGCAACTCAGCACCACGCAGCCACTCACTCGCTTCCTCCCGCCCCTCCAGTGGGATGGGGGAGAGAATCGGAAAAAAAAAGGTAAAGCTCGTGGGTTGAGATAAGAACAGTTTAATAGAACAGAAAGGAAGAAACTAGCAATGATGCTAATAACAACAATAAAGTTACAATAATAATAAAAGGATTGGAATACACAAAACAAGTGATACACAATGCAATTGCTTACCACTCACCGACCGGTGCCCGAGCCGCGCTCCTCCCCTCCCCCCGACCAAGCTGGGCATGACGCCCCATGGTATGGAATACCCCTTTGGCCAATTTGGGTCAGCTGTCCTGGCTGTGTCCCCTCCCAACTTTCCTGTGCCC